>CM026287.1:1034708-1683886 GCA_014851415.1 Cnaphalocrocis medinalis | reverse complement strand
AACCCATAGCTTTGATTAGTGATCAAGGCTCAGCATTCAGAAGTGCTCTCAAAAGCCTTCAAGACGACACCCGCAGACAACAAATCTTGGACGGTGACAAAATAGGTGTGTATAATAAATATTATTAAGTAATACTATTGATATTTATATGTATTTTTAAATTAAGGTTTTTGTCTGTGTTTTTAAATAACATTTTATATAATGAAATTAATTATTGTTTTACATATTTTTATTTCTCATCGTTTTCCTGCCTACATCATTATTTATATTCCCTTATTGTTTGCCTTTTAGATGATGTTATTACCGTCAGTGGACACACACTTAGCGTCATTTATGACCCACCTCACCTTATCAAAGGTGTGAGGAACAATTTCCTGACGAAAAAAATGAAATTCAATGGAAACATTTCCAAATGGAGTGATATCGTCGAAGTGTACAAAGCGGATTGCAACCATGCACAAATGAGGCTGTTGCACAAATTAAACGATGAACACGTAATTCCTGATAAAATTAAGAAAATGAAGGTATGTACTAGTATTTATATATAATAATATCTGAAACGTAAACATTGGTTTTCTTTTCTCTCGATTTATTATAAGCACACATAGTAAAGTATCAGCCTATATACTGTCCCACTCCAGGGCAAAGGCCTCCATCATAGAAATCAAGTTATCGCTACTATGATGGGATTAGGCTTAATCACCACGCTTGCCTAATGCGGATTGGTGAACACAAACCCGAGCTATGTTCGAAAAATTCGAAACATACTTTTTTGCTCGACCCGGGTATCGAACCCGGGACCCCGAGATCACGGCCCGGTACTTAAACCACTAGACCAACAGGGCGTTATAAGCACACATAATTTGTTTTAATTTAAATTATTTACTTATAACTTTTTTATCTCCACTGGTGTTGGAAGTGTCCATGGGCGGCGGCAATTGCTTACTATCAGGAGATCCACCAAAATTGTCCACCTAATGATACGAGTAGTGGGACCGTTCGCCAGTACATAGCCAATTATATCTGTCGAGTTATTAAGTTATGACGTGTATTTTTCTTTACTTCAGGTAAAAAACTGTGTCAAAGTTCTAAGCAGAACAGTTGCATCAACTTTATCCTACACTGCCCAGTTCTGTAAGTAAATAAAAAGTTAAAAAAGATTTTTTTTTGTGTTTCATAAATATCAGATATTGATCTCTAATAAGTTTTTGTTTTGTTGTGCAGCACATTATGCTGATGGACAACCTGTCAGTGAAACATTGAATAACACAGCAGAGGCTGTTGCATTCTTCGATAACTTGTTTGACTCGGTGAATGGAGCATCAATATCAAGAAAAAATAAACCATTACGACAAGGCGTCACAGAAAAGTCACCAAACCAAGAATTTTGGAATGAAGCAATAAAAACCTTAAAAGACATAAGGTTTATAGACAACAAAGGAAAAGAGATATCTGTGCCCTCCATCCAAAATTGGATTGTAACACTTAACAGTTTTAAAAGGTTATGGCAGTTTTTTCAAACTAAAGGCTTGAAAATTATGCGTCCAAGATATTTTAATTCGGACCCCATAGAAAACTTTTTTGGTCAGGTTCGGGCGTATAATTTTCGAAATAATGATCCTGACTGCCATACCTTTAAAAGCACCTTTCGTTCACTGCTCATTACAAGATTTATAAAATTTCATTCAGACACATTTAATTGTGAAGAGGATTCAAGTGACCAGATGTTAAAGTTAAAATCCTTGTTTGAAGGAAATAATGAAAATAAACCATTATTACCTTCAAACGAGGATTATGACAAAGAGGAAATGAAGTCACTTGAATCCTCTATATCAAATGTTGAAACAAGTTTAGTCGTAGAAGCAAGGCAAGAAAGATTGAATGTACACTCACGTGCATACACCACTGGGTGGGTCATTAGAAAATTATTAAAAAATAATAATTGTGAGGAATGCATAAATAATCTGTTGTCAAAAGAAAAAGCTCCCATTCATAAATTAATATCATCCAGGGAGTATAATAGGACGACAGATAAATTGACCTACCCTTCAGAGCCCGCCGTGAGATTTTTCGGAAATATAGTGTTGAGGGCTAACAAATATTTTGAAAATAGCCCTCAGCAGCAGGATTTACTAAAAAATCTTTCTAAAATTATAAAGTCCAGTTGTTCCTACGATTTTTTGACTTGTGTTAAACATAAAAGTAGTATGTTAGATTACTTTATAAATATTACATTGCGCCTAGCAGTGTTCAATTGGTGCAACACCATTAATAAAATTTTAAAGGGCACAGATATAATTAGGTTGTCTAATAAAAGCTTACCTAAAATGCAACAAAAGGCTTTAAATAAATTTAAAACAAAATTAAAAAATAAAAAAATTAATAAATAAAACTTTGTTTTAATTCTACTACCTCTCTAAAATTCAAAGCTCATAAATTAAAATTTATGTTTAAACTAAACTATGTTTTATTTTTGAATAGGGGATCTAAATGTTTGGGATTATTTGTAAATATCTGTCAGTTTAGTTCACATAAAAATACAAAATCGAGATGAATTCAATAGAATTCAATCTATTGATTAGAAGGGAAAGAGTAAAATGCTATGGCTTTTTAGAATATGTCATTGCCTACTTAAATTTAAAAAATAAAGCTGTCACCATAGCTTTGCTTTTTAGAATATGTCATTGCCTACTTCAATTTTTTAAAAATAAAGCTGTCATCATGGATATGTGAGGCTCCATAGAGCGAGGTTTTCCGCTTTAGGAGTTACCCGTCTGAACTTGTTCTCTTATTAGTCTGTGATTGATATTATTTCAATTATTTGACAGCTTTCGATATTTGCCAGTAAGAATCGTTCAAAAATCTAGGTAGGTAAGAAGAGTACAGAATAGTCGCACGCATATGAATTACTCCATAATGTTATTAAAATCTACTGTGAATTAAAAAATTATGCTGATTAAGTAAATTACACTCATAAAAACGTACTTTTAGTCAGCAATTAATATTATAAAGCGAAAACTAAAAAACCGGTAAAACGGGAAAAAAATATCATAAGATTTCCGAACGATTCTAGGTTGAATCAGTAAGCAGACCAGAGACAAGGAAACCGTTCACCTTTTAGCCTAGCAGTGCAATAGCGTTCAGTTTTTATGGCTCATAATACGAATCTTATCAGCGCAGAAACAGGCCTGCCTTTGAACTGCGCTGCGAATGGATGGTTTTCGTATTTGCTGGTATTACGGGCCCAGGATATACACACACAAAATATACAAATAATAAAATATTTACAATAATTACAGAGAGATTTTACAATTAAATGAAATAATAAATAAAAACTATGTACGCCCTTTTCAACTTCCCGCCAAAAAGTCCGATTGTTAACTTTGTGATTTTAATCACAAAGTTAACAGAGCGCGAAACCACAAAATATTTTTTTGGTTTTTTTAATAGCGCCATTATTTATTTTTTACATGTAAACACAGACCTAAACAGACCAAGAAAAATTGTAACCATAGAGTTTTTTTTTTGGTTTAATTTTTCCTATAAAGGAAAGGCAAAGGGAACAGAGCCCATACAGCCATCGACTGTAATATTTTTATATATGCTGAAAATAAAGTTAAATAGGCCGAAGCCATGTCTTGGATGTAACTTGTCTTCATTTTAGCTGAAAAGATAGAATCAAATCAAATCATTTTATCGCTTATCCTGAGTAACCATAGAGTATCAGTATTGCCAACTTTATTTTTACCAACCCACCAAATGCGGCAGCGTAAACTTAAACCTATATAAATGGCATGAAACCACGAATTCCAATATATATCTAAATAACCATACAGACGGAACTCGTGACAGTCTATATAGTGGCACCTTTGTGGCACGTAATTTTGGCGCCATCAATAACTTTCATGACTATGACTTTCTTGATGCAATAAAATAATATTATACTACCTACCTAACTAGAGGAAATAAAAATAATCTTGTATATATTTTTTTTACGTAATTTTTTTGGAACTGCAACCATCCAACTCCAACAAATAAAGATTTTAAATATGTTATTATTTGAAATATTATGTGATACCTACCTATTAATAGATTTGTCTCTTTCTAGAATTAAAACATCACCATGACCCAATTTTTTCGCTCTGGCAATTCGTATCATGTGTCATCGGGTCTTGTCCTGTCATATTTTCTTTCAGATCGGATGATTTTGGATTTATAGTTTTACTTTTCATTTTATTACAAATAGGACAAAATGGCTAAGAAAACTTACGATTTATTGTTTAAACTTCTGCTTATTGGTGACTCTGGAGTTGGCAAAACTTGTATCTTGTTTAGATTTTCAGACAATCATTTTACGACGACTTTCATATCTACTATCGGTAAGAAACACCTTTGTATTTGTTCAATACTGTATTAGGCCTTTCCAGTTTTGAAATTAATTATTTTAGCATTAAATTGAACTCGGCCCTGATTATCTTTGTGGGGTCGCGATATTCTCACACTTCCGTTCCATGTTTGCCGTATTTGGATATCGAATGGTTTCACTTTAATAATACGTTATTTATGTTTACCAGGTATTGATTTCAAAATAAAGACAGTAGAATTGCGAGGTAAGAAAATAAAACTGCAGATCTGGGACACAGCGGGGCAGGAGCGTTTCCACACGATCACCACCTCGTACTACCGCGGCGCGATGGGGATCATGCTCGTCTACGACATCACCAACGAGAAGACCTTCGATGATATTGTCAAATGGCTCAGAAATATAGATGAGGTCAGATTTTTTCCCATTTTGTTTGTTTTTTTTTTCATAGCTTGAACTTACACTATTACAAAATTGTAAAATTTCTTGGTCACTGTCTGTCAAGTAGCAGTATGATGAGTTCAAAACTAAAATGATAAATGTTTAGTCAGTCATATAATTCTTTCACTCAGAAATATTTTAGTTTTTGTATTATTTTCTAGTCCATTAAATACTAGGGTAGGTGGCTAAATTTTGATTATTGAATGTACCAAATTTTTAGTAAAAAAAAGAATTGGGGGTGGGGCCCCCCATACATGTAACTGAGGGATGAAATTTTTTTTTTCAATGTACATACCCGTGTGGGGTATCAATGGAAAGATCTTTTAAAATGATATAAAGTTTTCTAAAAAACATTTTCTTAAAGTGAACGGTTTTTGAGATATCAGCTCTCAAAGTCGTAAAAAGTATGTCCCCCCCCTCTTTTTTATAACTACGGGGTATAAAATTCTAAAAAAATAGAGGTGATGCATGCTAATTAACTCTTTCAACGATTTTTGGTTTGATCAAAGTATCTCTTATAGTTTTTGAGATAGGTTGATTTAACTGTAATTGGTTAAGTTATTGTGCTTACACTGAAACAATGGCTGAACCTTATAAGATAGATCAAAAAATAATATAATATATTTGCTGCTACGGAACCCTTTGTGCGCGAGCCCGACTCGCACTTGGCCGGTTTTTTTTTATTATTTTTGACGTAGAAGTATCAGCCTATATACTGACCCACTGCATGTCAAAGGTCTGCATCATAGAAATCAAATCATCACTAATATGATGAGATTTAGATTATTCATACTTGCCTTATTTGGATTGGTGATCAGAAATCCCAGCTGTTTGAAAAATTTTAAATATACTTTTTGTTTAAACCTATCTAAGGCAAATGGGCGTTTTTTTAATGATATTTTTGTAGGTTCCCTACACAAGTTATGAAGTATTCACGGCATGGATTACGCATTAAACCTTTGTCTAATTTACATTTTACTTCCAGCACGCCAATGAAGATGTGGAGAAGATGATACTTGGTAACAAGTGTGACATGGAGGAAAAGCGAGTAGTGAGCAAGGAGCGTGGAGAGGCAGTGAGTGAAACACTTTTATATACTTTTGGATTGTTACTACCCTTATACATTTGGTACCTAATGAACTGTCCTTTACAATTTTTAAGAAAATACCAAGCATTGTCCTCTCCGAAGTATTTTTATTTTTCATCTTGAAATTTATTCTTGAGACACTAACAAAGTTCTTATGCCACCAGCACTAGGACATAAAGGACAGTGAGTCCACCATTTATTTACAGGACTTTGGTGTGATGGCTGCACCAACCTAAATGGACAGTTTCCTACTCACCTCTAGTTACACATTAGCCTAGTCTCAGGCATATGCCTCTTATGACTAAATCCTGTACAATCAACATAAATCTGTTTAGTTTAAGAAATTGGTGTGGTTTTCACACATTTCTTACCTTATTACTTAACAAACTTTTATGTCAACAATGATCTGGCTTCTGTATTTGGGCCCAAAAACTGTTTGAACTGGGGTATAGTTTGGTGTACTAATAACTCTTGGATTCTGCTTGAAAAAATACTTTTGGAGTTATATTTTTTTTATTCAAATGGCATTATGTATTTTTTTCACAGATAGCGCGCGAGCACAGCATCCGGTTCATGGAGACGTCGGCGAAGGCGAATATCAACATCGACCGCGCCTTCTCGGAGCTGGCGGAGGCGATCCTAGACAAGACCTCGGGGCGCGAGGCGGACGCCGACCACGCGCGCATCGCCGTGGAGCGCCGGCCCTCGCGTGCGCCGCCCGCGCGCGCCTGCTGCTCCTAGGCAGGCCCGTCCCGCGCCCCGGCTCCCTCCGACACCAGTGCTAACCCACTTCTGCGCGCTTGGATTGAATGTTTGACCACGACCGCGCTGGCGACTGCACTCACCGCCTCGCGCCAGTCGAGTCCGGTGCGGAGGGCCAGTTTATTACGAGAGGGTCTGTCGTATCGTTGGATAATTGTCATTACTTAAAATAAATTATGCTAGGTCTCGGATCTGTTCATGTTTTTTTATTGGAGGAGGTAAATTTTGAGTACCTATGTAGTTGGACGGTCTCCGGCCACGCTAGAGAGTACTTCACCTATATGTTTAGTCACTAGAGTTATGTCATTCAGGCTCATCTGTGCGAGTGGTAAGCTATTACTGATTAGTGTCGTCGTAGGTAAGAGTGTATCATAGATGAAAAGGAAGAAAGTGATTGTTTTTCAAAATATACATAATAACAAAACAATCCCAAATAATATTGAGAAAGAAACAACTTTAGTGAATGTCTGTAAATGATTAACTTATCTAGTTATTATGTCTTTTCTTTGTACTCAATTGTTGTTGGAAAATTGTAATTAAAAACAAAGCACAAGACAGACAGTGGAGTTATATTCTAATATGAATTTGCTTTTAATATTTGTTATATTATTATTCTGATTATTCCCTTGAAAGCTATCGGTGGCGTCGGCTTCGGCAACCGCCCGCTGATGTTTAGCGTTAACCTTTAATTAGTTGATAGATATGCAATATGTAGTCGGTTTATTTACTTATTAATAATAGGGTTGTTATATTTATCTTCATAATACGATAGGTTCTCATTTGGTTAGCGTTGCGTTTGCGTGTGGCAGTCGAGTAAGCTTGTGGTGTCTGGAGGAGGACAGTGACATATCTGCGAAGCAATAACCGCCGCTCCGCAACTGCATTTACCTTTCCGCTGTGCAATCTGGTCGGCTCGCGCGGACCGATACGGAACGAAACATAGGTCGTTTATAATGTACTCTATTAATAATACATAATAATATTATATACGTTGATGAATTAATAAAATACTATTTTATCGTACGGTGTATGTGTCTCGTCGGTTTTTACCTGCTTTTATAAATAAACATCGGCATTGTATATTATGTTCATATTAAACTACTGTCGTAATCGATGGTGTTTGGTATTTTACTCTTTTTCCTTAAGTTCCCCTACATCCTATTCATCATAAATAAATACTTTAATCATAGGTATTATAAATAACCAGTAAATGTAAGTACCATTCCCTACATCATATTTTAAATAATCAGTTAAATATAAGTACCTATCCCCTTCAATGAGGGAAATGATACCAAAACAATTTTGTAATTCTTTTTCTCCGTGTTAATGACAATAAACGCTTTATCCATCATTTTTATTGTTGTTGCCCTTATTTACATCAATGTAAGTAATCAATACTTGTGAAGGTATACTGGACCATGCTGGTCCACTAGCGACCATGCCATTAGAGCCTTGTTCGATTTCGTAATGATGTTTATGAACACAGCAGCTTAATGATGGAAATTATCTATAATAAAAATAAGTGAATTGTTTGTGCGCGTATTTGTTTAGCGGCTTTGTGAGTGACCCCGAGCCGTTATCGCGCCGGGTCGGGAGTCAGGGGGCCGGACGCACTCGCGCCCGCGCCGCTCGCGCCGACAGACGCCACATCCATCCACAATGTTCACCCTATCGCGTGGTGTTTTTCTTCTGTTTTGTTTTTCAATAACTGCTACTACGGACCGTAAGTATCTTTAAAATTAAGTTTATTTTGCTGCTAAGAATTCTGATACTCAACAAATCGTATGAACTACCTACTTTTTGAAAATTTGGGAAGACGTATGTCCAGTCGTGTCTGAAGTAGATCGTTTTGCGCAGTACCATGCGTGATCGAGCTGGCGTGTCCGGAGTGCATCCCGGACAACATGCCTCTGGTGACGTCGCACCGCGCGGCGGGCGGCGCGGTGACGGCGGCTAGCGGCGACGAGGTGCTGCTGTCGTGCGGCGGCGGCGGCAAGTTCGCCGCGTACCCGCTGCTGGGCGCGCTGGCCGCCGTCTGCGAGGCCGGCCGCTACCGCGTGCGCCACGACAACGCGCTGCGCCACCTGCTGGAGCTCGGCTGCCAGGAGAACGTCTTCGAGGACGTGCTGCACGAGGTGAGCACTCGCCTACTCCGTCTGGCCGTATTTGTAGGGTCACATTTAAATCGAGCCTTCTATGTCGAAATAGTCTCAATATAGTAAAGGATATCATGTCGTAAACGATTGAAATATTTTAGGTGGAAGAGTGCGGATCGCCGCTGCAGGGGCGCGCGTACCAGGTGCAGGAGGGCGCGCGCGCGGTGCGGCACCTGGCCACGCTGTGCTTCGACGCGGACCGCGGCGTGGCGCTGCGCGCGCGCGCCTCCAACGCGCCCGACGGCCTGCCGCTCGCGCCGCACAGCGACGCCGCCTCGCCGCTCAGCCTGCTCGGCAACTTCAACCACATGTTCGACGCGCGCACGCGCCACGACGCCGAGGCGCTCTACTCCGACGACGAGCGCACGAACCGGCGCCTGCGCGAGCTGCTGCGCCACGAGCGCGTCTCGCTGGCGCGCCAGACCCTCACGTCCGCCAAGCTGCTCGGCGCGGCGTACTTCGACGACCAGAACATGCGCGTCACCGACTTCGCGTCCAACCGGGTGGCCGCGTGGAGCAGCGTCGCGGCCGGCAACCTGGCGCACGTGCACGCGGACGTGGCGCGGCTGCTGCGCGGGGCGCGCGGGCGCGCGGCGCTGGACGTGTACGCGGGCACGCACGGCGTGCTGGCGCTGCGCTCGGGCGCGGCGGGCGGGCGCTCGGCGCTGTGGCTGCGCGGGCGGCGCTTCCCGGTGCCGCGCTACGTGTGGACGGTGGTGCACGCGCGGCGCGAGCGGCGCGCGCTGGCCGTGGTGGTGCTCAACGACCCGCTGGTGGCCGTGAGCGAGATCCGCGAGGCCGTGTTCTGCGAGAGCGCGTGCGGCCGCGCGTCGTGGCTGCACGACCTCCGGAGGAACCGCAACTACGAGAGCCCCGTCTACGGCCTCGTGTTTTGCTGCAGTGTTCAAAATTTTACTAGTATAGTTTCAGAAATGCCTAGTAGCATAGTCCAGGATGTTAAATCGGGGACTGAAGGTATGTTATTAGAATCCTTCTCCTAGTGTTTTGATTAAAATATTAAAATTGTATTATAAATGTACATAATAATATGTATTGTAGATCAACGCATTAGGATTACTTATTTCTAAAAAAAATAATGTGGTATTGTTGGTTATTACTTTAATAAAAAAAAGATACAGATTATTAAATTTAGGTATGTATTTTTTCGCCTAATCCTTTTCAGCAATAGCAGTTAAATGCCGGTCGATTTCGCTTTCCGATAGCACACTGTAAATAAAAAAAAACAATTAGTGCAAAAATGTTCAAATATGAGATTGTAAAAATGTGTCAGTAGATTTTGACGATTTTAGTTATTTTAGGTATACATATTATGCAGAAATGCAGATAATTACAAATGAATTTGAATTAAACGAAATGCCAAAAATAGTCTTTAGATCCAAATTCTATTTATAACAAGTGCATTGTAACTAAAAATTATAAATTGTTTATATACATAGTTTTATGGTTTTGTATTGTGTTTTGGATAAGTAGTTAATGTCTGAATTATCAATAAAAAGTAGTTTATAAAGCCTAGACTTACTATTAGCTATAATAGAACGGTAATTTACTTAGCCATTGTGTTTGCCTGTAATTGTTGTTACATTCTAATCACTTAGATACTATAAGTTTCTAGAACATATTATTATGTTATAATGTAATGATGTTGGCAGACCAAATAAATAAAAAAGTGCTAGGTGGACCTATTAGGTATACCGTATTTCTATTAACTATGATAACTTCAACTTTCTTGTTTTTATTACTTCCATTAAACCATATTTTACCATTCCTGACATCCAGACAAATGATTTATAAAATAAAAATGTGTGTGTTCGTGCGTGCGTGCGTGCATGTATGCGTGTGTGTGTGCGCGTGTGTGTCAGTCTATGGCATCGTAGCTCCCAAACAAATGAACCGATTTTGATTTTGTTCTTTTTTTTGTTTGAAAGATGAATAAAGGGGGAGTGTTCTTAGCTACGTTGGATAAAAATCGATCCAAGATAGCCTCCGTCACAACGACATAGATTTTGTTTTAACACAACTAACTCCCACTATATGAAAAAGTTATAGAAGTACACTTACTGAAAATTAGGATTGTCCTTGGTGACAATTCCTACTTCGATCTCAGAGGACTTGAAGTCGACCGAGAGGACCTGTGAGAGGCAGGAGATCGCGAGCTGCACGGCGTCGTCAGCTGCGAGGTCAGCACGCTTCTTGAGCTTCTTCTCAAGGTAAGCATTGGCGTCTGTGGTCTTGGCTCCAGCAGCCACAGCCTTGTACGAACAGTAGTAACCAGATGGGTCTGTCTTGTACACGCAAGGTCCAGACTCATCGTCATAGGCAATCAGCATCATGCCTGCATCATATAATTGTGTTAGTGATGATTGATTTTTCATTGGTACAGTTAAAATCAACTGCAGAAAGAAATTTCATTTAGTGCTACATAGGCATGGGTGGATTGCTATCTCTTCCTAAGATTACAATCCACATAAAGTCTGGAGGAGAGGAATAAGTTACCATAACAAGTGACTATATAAAAGGACAACCTGACAACACTTCAAACTTAAACAAATACAAAAAATTTAAAATCTTAAATTGTTTATTTGTTTCAACAACAACCATAACATCTCAGGTGTTGACACCATCTAGTAGGTACAGAATAAGGATCATTATCAGTGGAACACTTATGTTTTAAAAATCTGTAATATTAGAATAACCTTGAGGTCAAATGTGCTGCTTTTAAAAGGTATTCATTTGATAAAACACTTACTGCATCCAAGAGGTCTCATCTCAGCATTTTGTGTGTAAACTTGAGAGATGTCAGCGATGCGGCGGCAGAGAATGTGGACAGGAATCTCAGTACCGTACTTGTACTGCCAGTTGGCAGCCTCATATCGAGCTCTCTGTACTTGAGATTTACTATCAGCTGAAAAAATTTATAAACAAAGAATTAGTATTTATATTAATATCTTCAGAAAGATACCTATTGAGGCAGTGGCGGGGCAAGATCAAATTTTGATGTGGGCAAGACTGAATTCGCGAGGCCCTTTTCTTTTCTGTCGATGTTAAGACGAACATAACCAATAAAGTTGCAAGACGAGACGAGCATTATTTTTTTGAGGTGAGAGTCCCCTTGTACCGCGATGCCGTGGCCCCACATCGCCTACGCCTTGCGCCGCCTCTGTATTGAGGGTTAGTTGAAGGTTGTGAAATTAGTTACCTATCATGCCAGTCATAACACAGCCAATGCGGCTGGTGAGGCGGAACAAATGCGTGACCGAAGCGGGGTCCAGCAGGCGGTCCGGCACCTTGCGCTGCGCCGCCACTACAGCTGCATCCGCACCGCGGAGAGCAACTGAGGTCAACCCGCCTTGATTAATAGCCTTAAGTGCATATTCTGAAAGAGAAAATGAGTACCTATGATGAAAGTTCCTGATTTCCATTCCCTTTAGTTAATAGATAGTGGTGATATTTTTTCCTTCACAATAGTTAGGTACTTGATGAGAATGACCAATCATTTTGTTTTGGCAATAACCTCACTCACTACCCAATCAAAACATAATAATAATCCTGTCAAAATTATAAAATTACTTCATCTTAAACAACGAATGAACTGGCAAATCGCTACACATGTGACTAAGAAATTGTAAATGAATGATTGGATTTCGAAATCAAAATATCTAGATCAACAAACTTACCAACTTGGTACAGTCTTCCTTCAGGAGAAAAGATAGTGATGTGTCTGTCAAATCCTGCACTGCTTTCACGTGCCATGTTGGACGATGTAGCGAAAATTAATTTCGTTAAATCTTGATAGTAATAAAATCTGTAGTTTTTTCTGAAAACCAGAAATTTTTAAAGCGGCAGATTGGATTGGATGATGACAGCCGCTTTTGCTTTTTTATAAACCTACCACAGATGCTCTTAGGCCGTTTCAATTTTCACTTTATCATTGGTTTTGAATGCATTCCTTATTTTTAAAATTTCATAAAACCTACTACTATATTGTGTCAAGAAAGTCATGTAAACTATTTTTTCATTGACAGTTTTTCCCAAAGACTTATAAAGTTTTTACAGTAAATTATAACTATCAGGACTATTTACTTTATGGTTATTATAACCAATTATAACTAAAGGCGCTACCATGACCATGTCCCATGCATGTCCTATAAGATCTTAGATCATTCAACCGTTGGTTTAATGCTCTAAGTATGAAATAGGCAGCAATGGCAGTGTGGTGACCTGCCATGTTGTGCCATCAATAAACACGTCTCTATTGATTGACACATTATTTACTATCATGTGATTGTGCATGTGATCCGCAAAGACATTAGAATATATTCTAATGTCTTTGCGGATAAACTAAAGCGGACTAAGTAAAGTCTTAAAAGCATTAAACCAACGCTCCAAGAGGATACAGGATAATATTAAAAAAATATTCGGTTCAATCATTTATATCGCTCACGTGATTTAGTAAATACCCACCCGGGCAATCACTGTATCATCAAAGATATTTTATGATACCCTATGATAGCAATACCTAGGTAAATACTGCTGGTATATATGGCAATTACTGAATTTCTCCTAAAGTGATTGCCCACCCCTTCAAAATACTTCATGGAACGCGCCAGGCCACGATAACTGCTTATTCAAAGCATTAACTATAAGACACGTCACGTTGTTGACGTTTTATTTACCTATTTATTTATTAAGGTCCGCCAACGTTTTTGTGCTTTAACACTCAAAAAAGAAAATTAAAGTGATACAAAAATCAAACATTTTATTTATTGAAAATTTTGCCTTTCTTATGTCGAATCCTCGTATAAACAGTATCCTAATGTTATTTAGCGGATTTAATTTAAACTACTCCTTTGAAAATAAGTTAAAATGTATGTTAACCTCGGATGTTAACATTAATTCGGGCAATCACTGTACACTGGGCAAACACTATCTCGGTTACCCCAAAGATATTGTTATAGTGCAATATACCTATCTTTGGTCCATTTATTGTCGCACTGGGCCCGTAATATGAGCAAATACGAAAACCATCCATTCGCAGCGTAGTTCAAAGGCAGGCCTGTTTCTGCGCTGCTAAGATTCATAATACGAGCCCATAAAAACTGAACGACTATTGCACTGTAAGCAAAAAGGTGAACGGTTTTCAAGACGTCAACGTAACTGCCCTGCCGCAGGCCTGCTACAGGCCTGCGTAAAGGATGTCATAGTATAAAATAACAAGGCAGTTCAAAAGTAGGACTGCTTTAAGAGCTGGTAGTAAGGGTCCTGTTCGTTCAGGTTCGTTCTAAATCATTTCTAAATCTTTGGTTCGTTCAATGATTATGTTGACCGACTGACTTTGACAGTTGTTGTCTGTGGCGAGGGAAGAGTGGTTGTGTGGATTTGAATTTGATTTCGATTTATTTTGTCATCCGATTTAGTTTTACTTCTTGTTTTTTATTAAAACCTTAGCTTTATTATTTCCCATACATAAATTGTAATTGTTTTTTTTTGTGTTTTGGTTATTAATCCATATTTTCTGTCATCAAAATGCAAGAAACCGTTACTAATAACACAAGTGAGAGAAAATCCTTGTTTTCTTCCTTTCTTGAAGTTCTTGAAGCCCGAGAAAAACAAGCACAAACTGACCGACAGCTTCAGGAAGAAAAATACCTCAGAAGAACTCAAAGAATATATGATTTTCATGGTAAGCATCTTAATTTATTTTCTGAAGCAGGTAGGTTAAAAATTTTATAAATTTACGGCACTTAGGTTGCAAAAATTTAACAACCTCCCAAAGCCCCTGGTCAGTCAATGAGTAATCTAACTACACTACTACTATCATGTACCTTTATAGCACTTGGAGTTGTTTATAATGTCACCCCTATTTTCTTGCAGCCTCAAAGAGTATTATTGTTCATATATTAATGGTCAGATCAGAATTAGTATACTACATCCTACTTCCCACTAATATTATAAACATGAAAGTTTGTTAGTATGGATGGATGTTTGCTCCTCTTTCACGCAAAAAAATATTTTATGTGGATTGTCCATTATATGACGGTAAGTTAACAATGGAGTTATCATATGCATGGGCATATGAAGTCGCAGGCGGCAGCTAGTTATTTAACATCCTTACAATTTCCTTTTTTACCCAATTCACCATCATCATCATATACCCTTACTGTCTGTGGTAGAAGTTTGAATCTTTAATCTAATTGTTATTAATATTTTCATGGCTTGTGCAGCTGAGGTGATAACTAGTTACCTATTATTTATTTAACCTGTAAATAATTAGATTGTAAAATTTTTTTCGAATATAAAAGTTTTTTACAAATAAAAAATAAATTATGGGAATTAGATACTAATGTTTTTGCATGTCTGCGACCAGGCTGAACACAGGAACTTACTTACTTACTGGAAAACTGTAAACAACTGTATGCAAACTGTGTTTCTGGCAAATAAAAAAGTTTATTATTATTATTATTATAAATCATTTTCCAATCAGACTACCCTTTGAGATAACAAACCTTTATTGACAGGGAAAGAGAAAATTAATAATTGTGTAATACAGTGATTCCCACACTTAACAATAGTCACTTAAGTTGGACTAGCCCTTCCCCCTGACTACTGAGTAGTGTAGAATACTAGGCCCTCTGTTAGATTATGATGATGTTATTTTAATTGGGTTTTTTGAAAGTCTTTAATATGTATAGAAAAATCGCATTTCGCGACTTCGTCCGCGTAGAAAAGGAACTTTTTGGAGATGGCCATGACAGGCGCCTTTACCTTCCAGGTAATCTGTATGTCACCAATCACATAAAAAAGTTCAAGTTGCAAGACCATTGACCGGTGACCAAAGAGAGCCCATAGTCGCAAATTGACCCATTGTGTTACAGCAAAAAATTTGAAGTGCTGAATCATTGGTGGTTCAAAAACCTGCGCTGGTGTCATTGTCACTGGCCACTGCACTTTATTGATCTTTGGTCATGGGCCTCACAGATACTACTCTTTAATCTACGAAAATGTAACGCTTTGGTTGTTGAAATATACAAAGTTTTACTTAGCAATTTTTATAGGTTTGATTCTTGCATTTATACTAGAAAGTTGGAAGTTGTACTATCAGTGCGCGATAAGTTGAACCCGCGTGGAAGGCGACTCTCCGTCATGTGCCCCTGCCCTTCCCCTTTGGCGATTGTGTTGTATCAACCGCAAACTATTTTTTATGTTTTGTTTTTAGTCTCGTAAAAAAACGACGCGCTCCTAATTTACTGTGACCCCACGTCACTTAGGATTTAACTTATCGCGCACGAGTTACTTGTGTAGAAATTATTAGGCACCATGTTTTTAACTAGGTATATTGAAAAATTATATATTGAAATGAGGGTAGCTGTACTAATTAAATTAGTGTTAGGTATGATTCTGTACGACGGTAAGTGATTGCCACCGCCCAAGGAATCAAGTGCACTGCCAGCCATAAGCTCCCCTTGCCCCTCGGATTGAGCCTTCGGTACTCTCACTCTCGCCGCAAAAGGCAGCGTAAGCGGAACTTCACAGAGTTTATAGAACTAAATTGTTCAAGTATCATTTTGGTGATTCTCCACGAGATGTAACTTTCGCGGCAGTTTAAGTCCGAATTCCTCTGAAATTGAGAAATATTATGATATTAACAATTGAGTCTTTCTATAGGTACTATCAGTAGATTTTAATGTTCCGATATAAATATCGGAGGAATATGAATTTAAAAGCTGCTTCGAAATATATATTCGTTAAAAATACACAATGACATTTTTAATCTGTTTGGCGATGGCCCATTAATTATAATTAAAGGATCGTGGTTGTGAAAAAATATGTGCGCCCAAACAGATTATTTTCCATTCAAAATCTTTCGTTCTCTAAACTAACCGATTCTTTCAAATTCCAACGCCCCGCGACTCAAGCGTCGGGTTTCCAGAAATTAAGCTAAGCGCTAACAGATAATTTGAACTACAGAGCGGCAACGTCGAGAAGCGGTAGAACTGCGGCGGTGCCTGGACTACGTGTCGCAGCACGCGCACGTGCTGGAGTCGGTGCTGCGCGGCGGCGGCGGCGGCGCGGGCGGCGAGGGCGTGCCGCTGAGCGCGGCGCTGGTGCGCCAGGCGGCCGCGCTGCAGCGCTGCATGGCGCAGTGCGTCGCCAACGCGTCGCGCATCCGCCAGCTGCTCACAGCTACACACCAGCCTCAGATGGACACCTTACTCGCCAAAATGGTGAGTGTTGACAGTTTATTTAATGAGGAAACTGCATGACACCGGCCAACTCATTCCCATGTTATTATCCAATCGTGTAACAATGCTCCTGTTTGTGGAACCTGATTAGGTTTCCTGTTCCTTCTGTTCACACTCAAATTCGTTTATTCAATTTAGATTCTTGAAAGTATCTCAACCATTTTAACCCCACTCAATTAGGAAAGGATAACAGCTATAGAGTCGTTCTTATAATATTGAGGCAGATAAGTTTATACAGTACTAGTAGTGCCTCGCAGTGATACCCGCCCCGCGCCTTATGGGGACAACACATTTTCAGTCAGAAGCCAAATAATTTACTTTCATCAATTTTCCTATGGAATTAAGATATTTTTCCGCAGTAAAATATAGCCTATAATTCAATTGTAATGTTAATTAAAATTGTCATTAACTCGATACTAAATTTTATTAAAATCGCTCCAGCAAGTAACAAAATATACACTCACAAACTTACCAGCAACAGAATATGGCGAGAATTTGTAGTACAATTCTACATCGCGAACGCAAATTAGCATACTAACTTGAGGTATACAAGGTGGTAAAATATGTTGGGCCTTTGATTGAAACTACTTTAAATCCTTACGAACTACTAAAATAAATAAAATATTTACTTAAAATTTGATTATATAGCCCGGGAACCGGACCGGAAATAAAATATAGATTACCGGTTCGAGCAAAAAGTTTGGAATTTTTCGAACATAGCTCGTGTTTATTCACATTATGAGAGTATCGGGATCCTAGGCATTGAAGTCTCTGACAAGGTCCAATTTCAGCGTCATTTGGAGGACAAAGCCAATCTGGCTAGCAAAAAGATGGGAGTCCTGAACAGGGCGAGGCGGTTCTTCACGCCAGAGCAACGGCTTGCACTTTACAAGGCTCAGGTACGGCCTCACGTGGAGTACTGCTCCCATCTCTGGGCCGGTGCCCCAAAATACCAGCTAGATCCATTTGACGCCTTGCAGAGACGAGCTGTTCGGATTGTTGTGGATCCCGATCTCACGAACAAATTGGAGTCGTTGGAGATGCGACGAGATTTTGGCTCTCTTTGCATCTTCTACAGACTTTTCCATGGAGAGTGCTCTGAGGAGCTGTTCGATATCATACCAGGGTCACCATTCTACAATCGCACTACGACGCCGCGGTAAGCTCCACCCATACTACCTGGAACCATTCTTTTCCAGAACGCTACGCTTCCAGCGCTCATTTTTCCCGCGCACACGTGCAAATTGTGGATTGACCTTCCAATTGCGGTGTTCCCTGATCGCTATGACATGTCCTTTTTTAAACGAGGTTTGAAAAGAGTACTTCTTTCACGGTAACTAGGCAGCGGCATGACTGTGCCTCGGCATTGTTGTTGTCTATGAGCGGCGGTTACCATTTACCATCAGATGGGCCGCATGCTCGTCTGCCTACTTCAGCAATAAAAAAAAGCGTGGTGATTAAGCCTAATTCCATCATAGTAGCGATACGATGACATGATTTCTATGATGGATGACTTGTAATAAGGTTTACAAATAGGTCTGACATTCCCCTTCGGCCGTGTATGATACCAGAGTTTGGTAACCAGTAATTCGCAGGTGTCATTTTTATTTTTAAACTTAAGGTGGAGTCATTATCAGAATTGAAGGTAACTTTGAAAGTGAAAAACAAAACAATTTCGTCATAACATTTCCAATCCACACGAATGCAATGAAAAATTGCAAAAATATCTTTTGTATCGGCGGGCGGATATGTCGCAAGTGCTACGGTTGCAGTGGTTGCAGTGAGCCGCGCGCCGAGCGCGTGTGAAATCATTGCGATTAATCTAATAATACGTATTTACAAATTATAACAATGGGAATCTGTTAAGAAATCCGCTAGCATATGTTGCATACGTACCTACTACATAATATCAGTCGTAGTATGTTGGCAAGCGGTCCGATCGCTATGCCAGCATTGTACATCGTACTGCGTAAGCCTCCACTTTACGTAGTGCCAGTGCCAGCTTTCAAGTCAACTACGGCCGTTGTTTGAATGGGCTATTGAGGAATAATTTATGAGCACGTCATTCTATAGAATAAATGCAAAGCTCTTAAGTTGTTGCACGTAGCTAATGGGTGTACCCCATCCCTGTTTGGGATATATTATATATGTCGCAGAGATATGACAAAACCAGGGATTTGATCAAATCAATCAATTAACGATTAACATTATTGTTGCTCGTAGCGTGTTATAAAATAATATTGTATTACATCTTGAAAAATCTAATCTACTTTTATCTAAGTCTGTAATGTTTTTACTTCCTTCAAAAATATCATAATTTTCACCACAATCAGTATAAATAGGTTGGCGGCGCTAGTTTCATCGATATAGCACCTAAAGGTTTGAGCAGGCTATTGAAGTTGTATTGTTTACACGTGGTAGTCCTAGTGTTGTGGCAGACTGAGAGCTGGCAACCATTATTATTTTCTGAACCTATAATTTTGTACATAGCCTGTCAAAATCATAACCCTCCTTTTTTGCTTTGCCGTAGTCGGGTAAAAAAAGGATGCAATTTAAATTATCAAATTAAATATTCAAAATTTAATCAGGTCACTTCGGCCACCTTTTTTTAGAAAACATATCGCGAATCCATTAAATAAGTATCTCCTCAACATTAATTTCATCAAAAAACAGATGAATTAAGCAGTGGTGGCTATATTCTGAGATACTCGTACATCGTTATACTCGTAGTCAGCTGTCCAGCAAGTCATGGGCTATAAAAACTAAGCCTACGTTATTTAAATAATTACAATTTTTTGTTACCTCACGTTTGGCTTTTGTGAGAAAATAACCAAATAATGTCTTCCGCGAGTCCGGAGTCAAGGGCTCGCGTAATTATTTGATTAACGTCAATACCACCTTAGAGTCTCCTTCCTATGGCAAAAGTTCAACTGGTAAAAAAATACGTCAATTATTTATCCGTTGATATTTTCAACGGAAACTCGTTTTATAATGGTAACTGCCAAATGTGACCATTTTTAGCAATAATTAACATTATTGTTACTTGTCGCGTGTTAGAAATATTGTATTGCATCTTGAAAACTCCAATTTACTTGGATCTTAAGTCTGTCTGTAATGTTTTATTTTCTTCAAAAATATCATATTTTCGCCACAATCAGTGTAAATCAGGTTGGCGGCGCTAGTTTCATTCGTATAACCCCTTAACGTATTTGCCGACATTTTCGAGTAATTTATTAAATACTAGCGGCCGCCCGCGACTTCGTCCGCGTGGAAAAGTAACTTTTTACCCCCCTTTTAACCCCTTACAACCCCCTTTGCGCAATAAAAAGTAGCCTATGTCCTTTCTCAGGGTCTAGATCATCTGTATACCAAATTTCATTTAAATCCGTTCAATAGTTTTGGCGTGAAAGAGTAACAGACAGACAGACAGACAGAGTTACTTTCGCATTTATAATATTACTATGGACTATGGATGTCAATTTATTATTAAGACACAGTAAAACAAAACATTGTTAGGTAGCAAAAATGATAATGGTATTTTTTTTGCCTTTGGCTGCTTCGGTAAAATCTGTATGTTAACTGGATATGGCTATTTCGTACGGAACCCCGTGCCCGAGTCAGACTCGCACGTGGCCTCGTGTTTTTTTTTTGTTTACCTCATTTAGTGAAGTATTACGAATACGAACGAATACAATACGACAATGAAAATGACAAACGATTCTACTCGTCCCTCTAATACATACTCAAAGCGAGGCGTCAAATACATTGGCGGTGCGGGGCGCTCGCCGTGCTTCCGACTACCTCCGGCTTGCCGAGCAGGCACTGAATGGGTATGAGATATGATATAAAATTGAGACCGAAGTTCATGAAATCATACATTAACGAGGTACTTGCGGCGACTACGTATACTGCAACGGAATCCTTTATCTTTGACTTGACCTCACTATTGTTTTCCAAAAATAGTAGGTTATTTAGTGGCAACACGATCACCTCGCTCGCGCTGGTAGCTTTCATGTCAATTGCTCAGTCGCGTGATATTTGTAATATTAAGTTTAATAAGTACTTACCCTCGTTTTGCTCACGTGTCGGCTCCTGGTTAAGGAGTGAGGCCGGGGCTCCCGCCGCCCCCGCCGCCCCCGCCGCCTCCTGCCGCCTCCTGCCGCCTCCCTCGCCTTCAGCCGCTGCATAAAATATACTCCTATATGCTCTTACAGGACCTGGTAAGTGATTATTTACCGACCCTTCAGTCAGTCACATGAATTTGCTAGATTGAAACACATATTTGTCCCATCGAAATATGATATGAGGGAAAGGGAATAGAGAGTGCACCTGTGTTTGCGCACTTGTGCACAATAAATGTCCTGCGTATAACAGAAAATGTATTCGCCTTCCTCGTCTTATCCGTGCTTATAACTCCCTACATTGATCATAAGGGCGGGTGGAAGGTCTGCTAACACAATCTCAAGATTTTAATGACATCAGATTTACATGGATATTAGAGACAACAGATTCTGTATTTGTATATGTGTAAGTTGTCCTTGTTGCGTATGAATGGATTAGGTTTTGTAACAACGATCGTGAAGCGTCGATAGGGCTCGGAGGCGGCTGACCGGGTTACGCGGCGTCTCGCAGAGCGATGACCCTCATTACGCTATCTACCTGATGATCGCTCCGCGGTCTCGGGGCCGCGCATCAGGGTCAATTTCAAAGTTTCACGTTGACTCACTGGACTTGTTGTGAACCCGCCCACTGAACGTTCCTTCGATCGAATTAACTGCTGCGCTCCTTGTTGCCGTTGAGCCAGTGAGTAAGTGTTTAGATAAGTCACGATGATGAGCCTCATCTCTATGCATTATTGCTTTCATTGGAATGTTTGTCCATATGTTTCGCCAAAATTTGATCTTCAAAAGATGTCTGCATGTTTTAAGCACTCAACACTTAGGTGTAGCTAGGTTAATATTCTGAACAAAATATGTTTATGAAACTTTACTGTTTATGAATAATGAATAAGTTATTATTGCTAGTAAATAATCCCATAGAAGTGAGCACGTATCGTTACAGCGGTGTGTCGTGTCCTGCCGAAGATCGCCACCGCCGCGGCCGGTTTCCCATATCAGCAGCCTACGCACGTTCTGCGATCATTACGGACCTACGTTACTTCAACGTATGACTTCAGCTATTTTATTAGACACTGTACAGAGTCATCCATACGTAGTCAATATATCGTAGGTGCATACGCTTCCCTAGCTTCGTTAGAATGGGACAGCGAGTGATTATACGAGTGTGAAGGAAGAATGCGGTAAGGATGAAGATATCAATTGGTCTTGTTCTGTGAAAGTAGTTGGTTGATACTTTCCTGTTTTATTTGATCCAGTCATCACCACGCAACGATGAATCTGTGAAATGACAATTAGCTCGTTTAACATTAATAATAGTATGGAAGCGGTGGTGGGCGGCGCAGTTGTTTGGAGGCGCTAATGAGAGGTGCGCTCATTGCCGCGGGAGCGATGAAATCACACGCGGCCGCCAATTATCCCACTTCATCCAATTCAGAGGTCGGCCTTAATGGCTTAATGCGCGGCGGCCGGGAGTCCGCGGCGGCGCCCGCGGCTCCTTTCACCGGCGCGCGCTGCAGGCGCAGCTGACGCCACTCCCGCGCAACAAGAGAGCTCGTCGCTCACTTTATATGGGGACTTGTGGTGCTCGGCCAAGTTGAGCTGATAGTAGCACAACTTTACTATACCTTAATCTGTCTTCTCCAATATATTTTTTTATATATGTAGTTGTTAAATTGACATCAGATGATTGAACTGTAACTATGTGACTACGAACTCTTCCGTTTTTGTAACGTGTAATCACTTTTACTGTTCTTACCTAAAGATAATATAATATATCAACTACTTACCTGGTGGGGCCGACCGAAGGTAAACAAGAATTGAAAATTATAAGTCAGGTTATAATTTAAAATTACAACAAATGACATAGACAAATCATCACTGAAATCGGTCGGGAACTGTGCAGTAAAAGACGGAGTTGGGGAAAATCAGGCGTTGTATTTTCGAATGAAATAATTGCTCAAACAAACATGTATGTATGTGTTCTGCTTTTGTGATCTAAAAAGAAGTTCATGAACGAAGGGTCTCGCTCGTCACTCGCAAAATGAGGGTCAAATTGATTGACACCGCGTTTCTTGTTAATTTGATTTCAACCCGAAAGCTTGTATTCAAGTAGGTTACAATAAATTTTGCGTAGTTATGGGTATTTATTTTTCATAGTAAGTAGGTATGGATTGTTACCCTCTTTTTTGTGTGGGTTATTTTGATAAAGTTAAGCCCTCTATTTATGAGAGTGATTTCGCCTATGACTAGTGAAAATAATTTATTGATAGTGGACAGACAATATTGTTAAAGTCTGGAAACGCTGAAAGTGCGTATTTAACTGCTTCAGTTAGATCTTAAACCGTCTCCTAGACGACGCCCTCCCTCCCCTTTGCGGAAATGAGATAAAGAAAGATAACTTTTTCTCATTTCCGCAAAACTGGAATGTAAACTTAAAAAATGGATTAAGCCTAATGTTAGCTGGGTGCGAAGTATTCCCGTACGTATGTCTTTTTGTATAGAGCTGGATCGGGGGTAAGCGCTCCCCTGCAGCGCGTGTCGACGACCGGCCCGCGCGGCGCGCGCGCCGACGCTCGCGCCCGCGACGTTCTATCTGCGGATTGTCCCAACAGCAGCCGAGACACTCATTAATCATGCTTTGTCCTTTTGCTTTCTGTAACTTTGCTCGCCTGGATATACACAATTAGACTAGAAAACTGGCTATTGTGTAGGTAACCAGGTACCGATGTAGGTACTATCAACCAAACTCCGTAGGTCTCCGTAAGTAGTTAGTTTTTTAAAATTCGAATATATTTTAAGACATTTGCAAAAGTTTGTTTGTTCTAAATTATTATTCATTCCAATAGCCTTATGCTTTGCAAAATGTGTATCATCATTGGTTCATCCTGCGAACGGAATCCAAATACTACGAAGTCTGCTTTGTCCGTCGGTTGAACCAGACGTGACTTTCGCAAAAACAAACAACAACTCGCTAATCCGGTGATAATTCCAATACCGTCGGGCCGTTATCAAACTAGGACGGTTGCTGCAGCGCCGCGGGTATCGAGGGCGTCCACTGACATCGGTCTCATTCAAGAATGCAATCAAACGTATCACCGCCAACTCTTATCTAAGCGCGTTTTAAACAGTTTGTGCTATTTGGCCTATGTCTTAAATATTTTGTACTCAAATCATGTCATGGTGGTATGTCATAGCGAGAGTAGACGCGTTTGTTGAGCTATCGCCGAGTAAGGATGGACATTTAGTACAAAAGTACAGCTAGCGACGGAGTTGTTGACATTAGTGCTATTGTTTTATGAGTTTCACACTGCATGCGGAGATTCGCACGTCGCGTGTGAGGCACAAAGACCCCCGGCACGCTCAGCGTCGCTGAACGTAACGGAAAAGTGTAACAATGCAAAATGAACATTAGACCGGATCACAATGGGACATAATGCCTGTACTTAGATCGGGATTTGCATATAAATGGAAGTTCGCTTTCTAGTGTTGTTGGCACGAGCGCGGGCAGCGCGGCGCCCGCGCCCGCGCGGTGATGAAAGTGAAAGCGCCCGCGCAGCCCGCGCGCAGGACTACCGTGCGCGCCCTGATACATACCTACATACATATAACAATCAATCATTTGTTATTCTCCTTTACGATTGATTATATTCAATGTAGGAATATTTTCTTTTCTTAATCTGGCGACTTCCGAAAAAATAAAACATTTTTGGGTCATGCTAGTTATGTACTACCGTGTTATCGCCTATGGAGTTTTATCATATTTTAAAAGATTTATGCTCATACGAATTTCTTAACTCCCACATTATAACGACAAAATCTGGCTGATTTTACTATTCATTAATACTTTAAATCTTATGTTTTTAATTTATGTATCAACTAACTGTAAACATCAAATAAACTAAGGAAACTTTCATCGTGACTTTTCCTACAAGATACATCATCCAACTATCTACCTAACTGCAACTTCACACACTTCAAATTTATGGTGTAGGTATGGTGTCATCGTGGTCAACTAAGCGAGACATCGTACATCATTCATATCAGTCCACATGCCCCACTGCTGAGTATAGGCCTCTTCTCTATCCTATATTCGATTTTACTATTGTAGCTATGTAATATGTTGTAGATAATATTTTGGTATTATGGCACCGTGGTCCCCGTGGCCGTCTAAGAGAGATCTGTTAGACTTGTTGATGTTTCGGAAAGCTGTTGCAAATCAATAGGCGTTAGCGCAGGCGAGCCCGGTCGGCCCGGCCTGCAGCGCGCGGAGACCGCCACACATTTTGACATGTTATTGATTATATCGCTAGGTACAAGTCTGCGTCAAGTTCCCCTTATTTATTTTTTAATTATGAAAGATTACTAAGACTTTAAATCAAATTACGATTTTATCCAGTTGCAAGTTAAAATGGAGCAACTCGTAAAACAAATCCTTCATTACAAAAAGCTTAGAATATATTAAAGAAATATAATATATTTCATTAAGTTCATTTTAGTTAAGTCATAGAGAATACGCATTTATTTATTTACATACTAACTTATCAATTTGAATTTTTATTAATTTTATTTATCATGAAGGAATTACCAATATAAATTTAAAAAATAGCTTAGTAGGTACCGCCCACGATTTTCTCCATTCATTGATGTCATTTATGTTAGAGAAAGTCTATCGCTTGTCGTACATGCGAGCAGTATCGCACAGCGTTGCGTCCTCAAAACATTTTATTTTTCTGCGGTGAAATCATCTTTTGACGTAACAGGCGTGCAACATTTTCCTGATATTGAATAATGTCATCCACCAGCTGTGTACGTATCTACTAATTTAAAGAATAGAGCGTGGTTCAAGTTTCTGTCTAGTCATAAGCTAACGAAACTACTGGCGGGCAACTTGGGGCAATGCTCGCGTATTCATTAATAACCGAGGCTAATGTACTGGCTCGATTGTCGTGAGAGGTGCATAATTTATTATTTTCAGTATTTTTCCATATAAGTAATTGTTTAAACTTGATGCATTTTTATTATACTTAGTCATCATTTTGTCCTGTGCCTGAGTCTCCTGGGTATTTTAATTTTTGCTATAGCTTGAGGTTATTTGTCAACTTAACTAATGGAAGTTCTGAACTGAAGGATACACTAACCCCGTACGTCTGTACGTACTGCAACGTGGGGTTAGTATATTATATTAGTTATTCCTTCAGTTCACACACAGGTGTGGCGGTTAGACACGCACCATTGAATTATCTTCAAAGGGAACTGTTATCTCTATTTGTCGTCACTGTTAGTCTCTAGTCACACTAGACTTGGTTTCTCCCGGGCCACCAGTACCTGCCTCCCGGCATGCTGGTGGCCTACCACCGATGCACCACCCGCGGGTACACTTTGTAAGTGGTTGGTGTAATACACTCGGCAAGATGTCAGACCGGTGGGCCTGGGCCCGCGCCGCCATCAGCCGCCATCGCCGCAGTTATTGCCTTGATTCGTTCTATTCTAAATCTCTGCACTTTCGTATGGTGTAACATCTAGTTTTATTTTCGCCGCAGTGATGTAATGCTCTGCTCATTATTTCGAAACTCAGGAAGTGAGAGTGCTGAAGCCTCAAGGTTACATTTTCACTCGTAGCGATCATTACGGACCATTATCTATATTATTGCAGTTTCACAATAACAGCGGAAAATAACTGATTTATTTTCATTATAGTTCATTTGAGTAAGGGTAGGCTACCACAAAAGCGGGTCTCAGCGCTACATTAACTTTGCTCAGTCGCAACAAACACTCTAGTCTCAGCGCGACATTTACTTTGATCATTTTCGATGTCAAATATTTTAAACCACCAAATCCATAAATTCGCCAATGGCTGCGGTCAGTCTCACAAACAGCACATCTCTCCCAGTCTCGCCCATCTTTTTTTTTAATAGGGGATCATTCAAGTATTACTCAAGCAGATTTTTGGGAAATTGAACCCCCCCTCCCTCCCTTGTCAGCAAAAATGGTCGAAAAATATACTTTTTGTTCCTGAATTTATCAAAAGTAAGCAGAGACAAGACCCCCCCCCCCCCCCATTGATGCTTACGTAATAATTGAACGGTCCCTAGGGTTCCGTAGTCTACTAGGAGCCCTTATAGTTTCGTCATGTCTGTCCGTCTGTCCCCCCCTTCCCATACAGCGAAAAGTTAATTCGAAAAAAAAATTTCAACCTACCCCATCATGTATCGTTGAAAAGGTATCTTTAAATACAACAAAAATTGTCTTAAAGCCATGTGGATCAAACCCCCAAAAAATGGTCGAGATATATTAATATAAAGTTAAAAATTGGATAAGGAAGGAGCCGCTGAGCTGAGCTGAGCACGCATAACTGTTCCTGTGCTCTTTTGTGACGCACAAAAACAAACGCAAAAAACCAGTCACTATTGTGAGTCTGGTTAATAGAGCTGCAATGTAATGTAGACTCTCCTACCAGGCCTCTTGAGTGCTATTATCCGAGTGCTCCTGCCAGGAAGTATAGTTCCGAGTCTCCATCTCGGAGAAATTTCCTTGAAGTATAAAATTCCGTCTTCATTCAATTGTTTCTTATGTTGTTATTTCAGCGGTGTATAATTATTCTAAATTGGGGATAGAGAAGGCAATGAATAATATTGTATTATTACGTCATCATTATAGCAATGTTTATTTTAGTTAGATCAGTTAGTTTTTGTAGAGCATACTATACGCATATTTTACGTCCTCATTGCTATTGTTCTTTCAAAAATAAATAGAATACCCACACGCTCTGATGCGAAGCTATACTATTTATAGTGTGTAGTAGTGATAAATTCTAGAGGCATCGGCAAACTTTAAATACAAACCGAAAAGGCGAAACACTACCATAGCGCGATGCAATCAATGCCCAGCGCCATCTATTGGTAGACATTGGAACTACTGTTCCGAAACAACGGGAGGGCGGGCCACTAGTATTATAAGTTTCGGTCTTCACGAGCATACTGCAGTCCGTATTTTTTAGTAAGGTCAGGTCAACATATTTCCTGTCTCTCTGCCGCGCGACGGCATCCATCATATACATAAATCAAGTCATTGCTACTATGACGGGTTAGGCTTAATCCAAACGCTGGCCTTATGCAGATTGGTGTTCACAAGTTTAATAGTCTCGTACTGTAGGTAGGTCTGTCGTAAGTAATGAGAGTATAATTGCGATCGTCCCAATCACCCCTTTCCCGTCGCTGCCAATCAAAGTATTAGAGTTAAATTAGGTATGTATGAAATAGGTCGAGTTCCCATTCCTGGCTCCGAGGTTACAGGTTAGGCGGGCGTCGGTCATCGCTATATTTTCGCCGGTGGGACGCGCGGGTCCCGCACGGCGGCGCGGGCGCCCGGGGCAGCGGCCGCAGCCGGCCGTGACCGTCATCTCTATAAATACGCTGCGTGCGGTAACCGCGCACGCAGCACGCGCCGCACGCGCCCAGCGCCCCGCGCTGTCTGATGCTCTTCGTTGCAGTCGCACTCGCTCATTGAAGAGATTTTCTAATTTATTTCGCTTTGGCCCTTGACTACTATCGAAAGTTATTTGGATTGACGACCCGTTTAGCGCAATGGTTTGAGCGCCGGTTGAGACGTAAGGGTCGCGGGTTCGATTCCCGCACCAACACAAATGTTTGTTGATGAAACAGATATTTGTGTTGGGTCTGGGTGTTTGTGGTTCCTTCGTTTTTTCTGGTTTCCATAGTACAAGGGAAAACCTTAGTTTGGGACCAGGACAATGTATATGATGTCGTCTCAATTTATTTATTTATTGATAGGTTTAACGTCAGCCCAATAGCTTTAGAATTTCTTGTGAAATTATTATATTTTCTATCAGCGAGCCATTAATGTCGTGAGGCGTTCATAGGTACTCTAACCAGTAACCAAAAGAGGCATATTAATCTCCTGCACACCAAAAATATGTATTAAAACCAATTTGTAATTTAAAGTTGGATTTGGATTAGGAATTATCTGAAACATCGATTTAGGAAGAAGTAAAGTTTATGTAATGCATGTTACCATTCTTGTGTAATAAATCGTTTGGTCGCCCCGTTGTACTCGTCGCGCGCTGTCCCAAGGAGGTGACTTCAATCTGGAAGGCTTTTCCGTTGTAGGGCTTCAGGGCGCGGGTCCGCGGTCGATAGCCGGGCGCAGGTGTCCCGGGCGCTCGATGTCAATGCTCCGCTCCTGCGGTGGCCTCGTGGCCCTCCTCACCACTTCAGTGTCGTAATATTTTAAATATGTAACAGCTTCGAAGGCTGTGGACGCATACTAAGATCATCAAGCGATGTACGGTCCCAACGTGAAATACTATTTTGAATTTCAAGCATATGCGTCATGTTATACCTACGTGTCATAAGTAAGACAATACTTTCCCAATAAATAACACCATTCTCGCTGACTAACAAGTATTATAATAATAAGTTTAAAGCATAATTATTATAATGGATTAATGGCATAACCCGATCGTAGAATCAGTGACCTGATTACATACTCAATTCGCAACTCGGTACATACGTAATCGAAAAACGTAACGTGCTTTTACAAATGTTCTTTCGGGCTCTATTGAAATTAGACGGAGGGTTTTTCTCTCCTGTTTTATTACTCACGGTCGGGCGCACGCCAGAGGGGCGTGCTCTATACGACACAGGCCCCTGAGATGACCTCTCAATAGGTTTTATTAAAAGCTGCCCTGGCGGAAAACAGTCCTTAGCCTAAGATTCTACCACCAACCAAAACCAAATGAAATGAAATAAGTATTTCGACACTAAAATACATACAGTAAACTTTTTTTTAAATGAATGGTGAGGAACTTTATACCTGAACAAACAGAAAATCGAGTCAGCATTCCACCAACGCAAAAAAGGCAGTTATTATGACTCTAGTATGCATCCATCGCGATCGCGACTAATAAACCTGAAACAACGAAGGAACTACAAACACCCAGACCCAACACAAATATCTGTTTCATCAACAAACATTTGTGTTGGTGCGGGAATCGAACCCGCGACTCTTACGTCTCAACAGGCGCTCAAACCATTGCGCTAAACGGGTCGTCACTACTCTGTATCATGCATAGTTTTTGATACAACTCGACCAACTAATGACGTGCAGTTGCCTTAACTAAATGGTAATGTATGGAAATAACTACCTACAAACTATGAAAATAAGATCGGCCCATCTTATGGCTACGGAACCCTTTCACGTGCGTGTCCGACACGTTCTTGGTCAGTTTTTTTTTTTCAAATAAAACTTAATAAATTATCTACTTATGTAAGTTCTTGAAATACTATTACATTCTGTGAAAGGAAAGATCATTATTTCTTATTCTTTGACGAATTACCTACCGCCTTACCTACATTAAAACATTTTGACAAATATTTTTAAGTAGGTATAATAGTGAGATTGATGATGACCTTAGGTTGCGGTAATTTGGGTGGAGGTTTGTCTTAATTGCCTTATTCATTCTTGGTGGGAATTAAGGTAATATTAATTATACTTTGCAAGTCATACGTAGAGTATGTATGTATTAGGTACTACCCAGTAACCACACAAAAAAGTTTCGTCACAGAATAAAATGTGATTCAATCTTCTTCTTCTCGTGTCGAATGCATTAACATATTTAGTTTTTACCAGCTCTACTACTCTCCTCAATGCTTATTTCTGTGATTTAATTATTATAATGATTTTATATTAGGCTTACTAAGAGCCTTCCAATAATTCGCCGAAGAAGTAGTGTCTGAGTGCTTAGTATTTGCCGGGTGTTGCAGGAGGCGGAGCTGCACACGTGGACGTCGTTCCTGCAGCGCGCCGTGGACGCCACCTACAACACCGAGGTGGTGGTCGACAACCTGCACAACATGATCGGTGAGTGGTCCCTCCCGCGCTCTGCTCCTGCACGACGGGTGTCGCAGGAGGCGGAGCTGCACACGTGGACGTCGTTCCTGCAGCGCGCCGTGGACGCCACCTACAACACCGAGGTGGTGGTCGACAACCTGCACAACATGATCGGTGAGTGGTCCCACCCGCGCTCTGCTCCTGCACGACGGGTGTCGCAGGAGGCGGAGCTGCACACGTGGACGTCGTTCCTGCAGCGCGCCGTGGACGCCACCTACAACACCGAGGTGGTGGTCGACAACCTGCACAACATGATCGGTGAGTGGTCCCTCCCGCGCTCTGCTCCTGCACGACGGGCGTCGTCAGTCGTTCCATAAAATGACAATGCACAGAAGGACGACTAATTCGAAGAGTTCGTTATAGTTATAGCTAAAGCAAAGGGATATCGTATCGTAGCTCTATGTCATTCACGTCGAAATACGGCAGTTCGCGGCGTCGCCAGACAGCCAACCTGCAGTATACCTAAATCACAAAGCCGCGAAGCTTCATCGTAATCAGTTCTTATTGACCTTTGCACGCCTTTAATTGCTTAGTTGCATCCACGGTTATTATAAATGTTACATACATTAAAATCTTACTGACTAACGTAGACGATGATCGAGCGTCGGCCTCGTCTGACCTTCTACGATGATTTTATAAACCAGGATGTTCTGACTATTTCCTACGAAATGACGTACCATGACTAACATCAGCGATGATATTCTTTAGAGTTATAGCGTCGCCGTGGGCGCGGCGCGCGCGGCCGCAGCGGCGGCGCCTGCAGCGCTGCACTAGGAGTTTAATTTATGCGATCGCAGTAACGCTGTTTCATATCATTTTTATTACTTCGACCTTGTTCGAGCTTTGCGATTTATCTTGACATTTCAGCGACATCGACTCCCAGGGTCGACCATAAACTTCATGAACCATACCTGCTGACAACTTATTATATTTAAATTAATGCACGTAACATATTTTGACGTGGTCGACCACGCCAATGGTAGAAATGCGCTCATTTTTTTCCACTGAGCTCATATTAACTAAGTACTGTTTACAAACAGTAGGCAGTTGAAAACTCTCTGTGGTGGGAGGCTTGAGTGGGAGAGGCGGGGAAGTATACTTTTTGTTGCGGGTTCCCAAATTCTTGGTACTTCTACGCAGGAGATTAACTCGCATTGTATTCCAAATTGAAACTGACTCGCGGGCTCTCCCGTCCCGCTATTTATACAGGCGCGAACGCTTTAGAAACGGAACTTATTTGAAACTGGTGTCTGGAAATACAGTTTCTAGAATATTCGCAGATATATTGTGACATGGCTATCGGGAAACGTCTACACAACCCTTGAACTTTCTAGATAGTTCCAGTACTATCTCGAATCAACGTATCAAGGTGGCTTAGTCGACTGTGTATGCGACTGATGTAGTGCACAATGGAATAATAGTGCTAATCAGACAATTTTACGGTGACATTCATATAAATACGCGGACCACAGTGTCAATTTCATAGACAATACTATTTAATATCTGGAGGTAATAATAAAACCAGTTTTGGCTCTCGCAGATACGTTAACATGTAAATTCTATAAAATTGGATATTCACAGGTATTTAAAGATAATATTGTGTCTAAATTTAACAAAGTTTAGGATTTTTATAAAAAGGAAATTGAACGGTGGCCTTGATTTTTTAAATGTTTGCGCAGCTACGGAAAGCCGAAAGGTAGGTTTAGTATAATTTTAACAGTCTATAATAATGTTATAGACTGTAGTTTTGATATGGCGGTCGATTACATTGCGCCAGTGTTTCGGGTTTTCGCCTTCGGGTCTTTGTGGTTGTCTTTAGAAGATTTCTCTTAATAAATAGGTAGGTATATAGATAATATAAATGTATTACGAAGAATGTTTATTCATGCTGAACGAGGTCGCTATCCAGTGCCCAGCAAAGTTCATTAGGAAAGGCAGTCGTAACATATGCTGTGAATAAGACCGCGTCCCCATGAGGCGAACAGTGACCTGCTGACTATACAAATTAAATGGAGCGTCGATACAGCGCGTAACATGATCAGGGAGCCAGTCAGCCGCTTACTGTCCGCCTAATGTGGACGCGCCCTTAGGGAGCAATCTAAACGTCTGCGTCAGCGTCTTTTGAAATCTCGGGTCTTATTTGAATCATAGCATGTCGACGTTCGTGTTACAGCGGAGCAGCGGCGCTGCGTGCGCGAGGTGTCGTCGTCGACGGTGTTCGCGTCGCTGTGCGAGTCCGAGGAGGCTGACGCCGCGCCGCGCCGCCGCCGCCGCCGCCGCCGCCGCCCCGCCGCCGCCGCCGCCGCCGACGACCCGCGCTCGCCGCTCGAGAGGCGCGCGCCCTCCGCCGCCTGCAGCACGCCCATCGCCCGCGACTAGCCGCCCGCCCCGACCCGGCGCCACTCGATGCGACAGTGAAACAAGTAACGAGTGCGGACTTAATCGTTAAGTATACCGTGACGCGAGTCGAGGGGCGTATTTAACCTAAGTTCGAAAGATCTGTCGGACCCTCCTCGAGTCAGTATCCGCGGCGTCGAGTGCCTCTGCATCTCCGATATAAATAGGAGCCGCCCCGCGTCCGAGTTTACGCGCGACGTTATCGGCAGCCTTGACGTGTCAGATTATATTTTTATGAATTTGTAATCGATTGGCAGAAATCGGCGAGGGGCTCGAGATCGTCGAGCGGCTCACTATTTATAGAGGGTTTCATCGACGTTAGACGTCAACTCTAAGAGCGACTCTAGAGGCGCCCCGGCTCGTAAACTTTTATATTGTAATCGTAAAAGCGTCGATTGTAAAACGTGTCGGGGCGGCGCCTTATAACGTGTGTTCAATTCGCACTAACCACCGAATCGCTGTGGCCGTTTACGAAATACGTTCATCGGTGTTGTTGCGCTAGATCTCAAGCACACATTACCTACCCTACGTTTTTATAATGATTTATAAAATATTTTTTTCTTATAAGCTACCTAAAAATTTTGAGAGAAATGCCGATTTGTTTATTGAATCATTATATAATATAAGACATTTTAACCTTAGTACAATTTAGTGAGCTGCAATGAAATGGCATTGACCCTTAGAGGAGTAGGCAAACGAGGCCCGCTAGCGCTGGCAGCGAGGCAGCCGCCGCCGGCGCCGGCGCCAGCGGATGCAGCTCTCAGGGTGCGCGGTGATCTAAGCCTCTGTACGGTATGCAGTTCAGTGTTTACTACATTGCGTATCTTCTGGGAGTACGGCTCCTAATATAACTTTAAATGTGTTGTTAGCATAGGTATTAAAATTTTACTGTTAAACATATGTAATATTATTGTAAGCTTATTTGGCATCGCGGAAAGAGTGTTTGTCGGGGAGCCATGGTCTGCATTAACGCTGTGAAGTAGTTGACGGTAGAGGTTGCGCAGGGACGCGGGCGGCGGGCGGGCGCGGGTGCTGCACGTTGCCTTTCGATGTACCTTAGCACTTTAATCACTACGGATAGGTTTTGGATCTTTTTACATTTGAGCGCACGATAGTGCGTGATCTCTCCGGGCGCGATCTGATCGCTCGTTGTCTACCTTTGCCTTTATTACTGACACGCCTCCTTTGTACTACGTTTTATGCTTGGCGTAACGTAACGTAACTTTATTAAATATATTATGTTATTACGTACGGCGTACGTGTATGACATGCTCTGATAAAAATATTATTAATGAAATAAATTGTATTTTATATCTGATGAAGTTGTATGAAAGTTAGACTACATAAGTAAGTGGGAGTGGCGCTTCATATAGTTTATAAACCGTGGTTGTAAATAATCTACGAGTGTCTGTTGCCAAATTTTAAATAGTTATGAGTGTTCGCTGTGTTGTTCGTCGTCTACCTCTACGCTTGCCTGTGCGCGCGCACAGTCGTGCACTCGCATAATAGTATCCGCGAGGTCGGTAGCGAATCAAAGTTCAGTATTTTTCTAAATTGTTATAGTGCGCTTCTGGAACGCAAGTCTGTTAGCCGCCGAGGGGCCGCGGGCGCGGTAGCCCGCGCGATGTGATATGTATCAACGAAGCATATAAAAGTTTACTTACATATATTTGTGGATATTCCATGTGTTAATGGGACCTTAAATGTTACTCTTGTTGTCGTCAAATTTTAATATCTCTTTTATTAAAAGTATAATGTTAATATTTACGCATTTATTAACGTAGTTTATCTGTGTGATGTCATTTTTATATATTACTATAAATATCGCAATATTGTTACGATTGAAGAGAGAACTTTTAATATAGTAGAAACGTTCACTAGCTGATAGAGAAGTAGGTCGTATTTAAGGAAATTAAGTTAATCGGAGGCGATTTCTCTTAATAGTAAATAAAATGCGCAACACTGCCATCTCAAAGTACTCAAGATGAAGATTAAATACATAATGTTATTTCAGTATTTTTCTCTATGTACGCGATAATTCGACGATTCCATGGAGTCGTTCTGCTCAGTTCCCTGATCAATTGAACCATCTCATACAGTATCGCCGTGACGCGCGTCGCCAGTGAGAGTCGGTCACAGCCACGTCGGCCGCGCGCCGGCGCTCGCGGCTGACGCTTCTACACACATTCCAGAGTTAACATTAAATATTTTGTGTACAATACTATTGTAAAATAAAACAATTATTTTAAAATGTAAAATTATTTACTCGTTCCTTATCCGATATACCTTCCTTAAAATACATATTATTAATATCGTTAAAATTTTCGAAAAATATAATTATTACAAAATCAGACTCATTTTGGCAAGTTCGTTGACAGTCATGTAAGTAATGGATTTCACAATTCAAAGACGAGTATGTAATTGCCCTTGACCACATTGCACTGAGCTTCGTAGATTTGACGGACGGCAGGAGTAGGACTCCCCTTTCCTTTGCTCTGACATCTGCGCGTATTCAATGTCCAAATTTTTATATTAAAAAGTACTTATGGTCAAATCGTATAAAACACGTTTGAGTTAAACTTTCTATGAATTCAGTTTCGGCTGGCACGATATGGCAGGATCAAGACTTTACCCGAGTCAGAGCAAGTTATCTCGCGAAAACTCGCTTGACTGGCAAACGATAGCCGGGAGCACGAACTGTAAACTGTCTGCGTCACCGTAAAATAGTCCGGATCGCAAGTTGAACAATTTTATTAGGAAGATGATCAACTTTCGTAAAATAAGAAACTGCAGCTAAAATATTAATGATTTAACGGCGTTACATAGGTATTAGGTTGTATTTCTGCCTCCATCGGCTGGCGCTCTGTTGGGTCACCAGTACCTAAACTTACCTATTTTTTTAAATCTTATAAAATTTAGCACAGTGTTATTTTCCGGAAGTTGATCAACTTACCTACTTAGTCAATAATGTTACGGTGACATTTCTACTTGTTAAATCGATGATTGCTTATTTCTCTTCTACATTACACATCGTTCTTAATAAGTTAAAATAATCTTATAAGAGCTTGCAAGCTTATCAGGGGGGCAATCTCGTGCACTCGTACATTGAAGTCGAATTCAGAGATTTCGTAAATCCATCCATACAATCTTTAATTTGACTATAATGTCGAGTGCACGAGAATTGCCCCCCCAGCGGTGCCTGTGTCATACCACAAATTATTTTGTGGTCATTGCAAGCTTTATGTGATTAAGACGAGAATGAAATCTATACTTATTGGGTGTTAATGCAGTGGCAGTGGGTGATTTCGGGTGTTGCCGTCTTTGTTGTTTATTGCCTAGTGGATGTGCATTACAATTTATGGTTAAGAATCTGAGTGAGAACTGCTGCCGATAAACGGTTACGCCGTTTGGCAGAAATTTACACATGTAATGTTTTTTAATGTTATGAAATCAATAAATTAAAAAAATATATGTATACGGGACTTACGCCCGAGTTAGGTGTATAGGAAGGAAGCTACTTGAATTTGCTAGTGTCGATCGCGAATTCGCAACGCATTTTGGCAAGGGCACATTGAATCCAGCACTAAACTACTGTTGAACTGGTGGTACTGAACAACATGAGGAGGGTAATCATAATATATTTAATTCAAACAGTAGGTACTTAAAAAATGGGTAGAATTATTGTTGTTAGCCGGGCTAACATGCGCGCCACGAGATAATTTGTCGAAACTCGTATTGTGTCGTCGGGACAAGTTGCTTCTCGCTCACCTGACTGAGCGATGTGCGGGATAGAAGGATGCGCTCTCGCGAACAAGAGCCGACAGTTTTGTCGCGGTACGCATGCAGGAGAATTAATATCTCCACTCTTCACTGTCCAGTCCAGACTATGATAAACTGATTTCTCTGGTCCAGTCCAACAAAAGTACCTAGGAATGTCATTGGCAAATGTATTCTAGGTCACATAAGTAGGATACATTTATCTATGCCATAAAATGTTTTGTATAGGCATTCTTGGTCTAACCATAAAGTTATTGATATGCCACGACATGGCGACCGCTTGAGTTAGGGGTCATACTCGTACATAATTTGACCTGAATGTAGTATAGGAAGCATTATGGCCGCGCCGTGGTCCTCTTGGTGCTATTATGTATTGATGAGTCATTGAATCCGCATCAGAAATGATGTAATTAGAAAGAGAACCAGAGTCACCGACATAGCCCACCGAATTAGCAAACTGAAGTGGCAGTGGGCTGGTCACATTAGCCGCAGAACTGACAACCGTTGGAGCCATAAAGTGCTTGAGTGGAGACCGCGACTCGGCAAACGTAGTGTTGGACGCCCTGCTACAAGATGGGATGACGACATTCGAAGGCTGGCTGGAGTGAGCTGGATGAGAGTGGCCGAAAATCGGGAGCGGTGGCGTGCATTGGGGGAGACCTATGTCCAGCAGTGGACGAGCGTGGGTTGCTGATGATGAGTCATTGATATAATATTATACGAGTAGGTAAGTCTTGATTGTTGAATACGCGCTCTTAATTTGTGTAATAAAATATTTATCACGTATTCACATTAATTATTATAATTACTTAGTTCATTATAATTCTAGGATATTTACTCATTAGAATATAATCGTGTGGTGGTGCCCCTTCAGTCGATTGTTATTAATACTGCAGACCGGTCAACTGACCGCTTCGAGGCCGCACCACTTACTATAAATACTTACATCTATTATTTACACTTACAACCTGCTTTCTATGTATAAGGCACCAAGTTTCTCGTAAAGTATAATTAAAGTATAACTGGCGGCCGAGACCGTCACACTCGCCGCGTCGCAGTTCGCGGGACCAGGGGGTCAAGTAACTCAATACCTCCATTGCAAATTCTCGTAAAGTGACACACAGACATTTTTATGTCACCATGAGAATGGAGTTCCTAGTTTTAATGGCAAGTGTAGTCGGAGGGAGTACGTTATTCATCTCAGGGTTGGGAAATGACTGCGGCGGTGTCAGGCGAGCGCGGGCGGCGCGGCGGGCGCGGGCGGCGCGGGGGGCGCGGGCGGCGGCGGCGGGCGCGCGGCCGGCGTGCGCGGCGGGCCCAGCACGCCGTGCGGCACGCACACGCGGCGCCCGCCCACCTGCAACCACAGTCACTAAGGTTAAACACACAAACACACACACTAGATACCTACTCACTGCCGCGAGAATACAAGTTATGAAATTGTTTATATTCTGGGGTACCTCTACGCTATTGGAAAACTGTTTGGTGAGGTTAGGTAGGTTTGAGTGTTTTCCGCACAAGATCTCTTTCGACGATATATCGTCGATGTTTTAAATATCAAAACAACGTTAACAAAATAATTCTGCTGTTCCGGTATTTGAAAACACTTGCAACGTAACTACGTTAGGTAGGTTAGGTATATGTTTCACAAGAGATAAGCATTGGTGTGAGTAGGTACATGTACAGGTATCTTAGAACGTTTACATCCCTTAACTGCGTGTTCTACTAACCATTCTGAACCACATTTAGTTCAACGACTTTTTGAAATTCATCTATGAAATGTTTGACTCCCCATACGAAATGATCAAGTCACGTGACCGACTTAGTATGAAAAGAATTTCTTTTATGCGAATTTCCGAAAGTTAGAACAAATGTTGTTAAGAATGGTTGGTAGAATACGCGGTTAGAGGGATGTAAATACTTACAGACACACCCTGTATGTATGTAGGTACTTGCATAAACACTATTATGATATTACTGTTATATAACATTGAGTAAGTTGATCGCATTAATACCACTTATATACGGATATTTAAACTAAGTACAAGTTCCTAAACGGTCCAAATGGGCAGATTGAAGAAGCTTCTTGAAGGTAGTTTTCGATTTACTTAATCTGAGTGGCGGGGGAATGTTATTCCAGCACTTGGTATTTCACATTAGCGCCAGAGATTTTAATAATTTAAGTTTTAGTATACAGATAGGTATTTTACGTGAGATCATAAATTGCTACTGGATTAAGAACGAGATCAACGAGAGCGTTTTCAGAGGACGAGGTGGCAATATCTCCAGATCATCGTTCAATAGCTGTAGCTGTGTGAATAGGCTATTTCTGAGTGAGCTCGCTCCACCGTAGGTTTCATCTTAACTCAAATATCAATACGAAGCCAAGAGCAAACTCACGACGTTCTGGTAAAAATCGCGGGAATTCTTTGGATGCGGGCGGCACAGGCAGGACCGTTCAGTGTGGGAGAATCCTGGGGTAGACCTATACGTCCACCTGTAAGCGTCTTGGCTGAAATGAAGTTTGATCAGACAGTACCTGAACAGCGACGAGCCCGCGTCGCGCGGCGCCCACGGCCAGCACGGAGTCGCCGGCGCGCAGGCGCACGCCCGCCGCGTCGTCGCCCCAGTCCGCCGCCACCGTGCGCTGCTGCGGGTAGCCCAGCTTCACGCCGCCCGACACCGTGTACGCGCGCGACGGCGGCAGGGGCGGAGGCCGCTCCTGCGAAACAAACTTCATTTATGTTTTATAAATTTACATGTTGGATCGTCGGATCGTTCTTCTATCCCCGATGGGCCGCTCTACCTACTCGAAAATTTGAGTTATTCTATGACTCAAATTTTCCAAAACGTCATAAAGGGACTCTTCACAGAAACAGAGTGGGCGAATCGAGTAATACACTTTGGGCCATAGCCTACTGTAAAAAGAAGGTTTAACTCACTAGATCGAGTCCGAAGAGAGAGCAGGTCCGCTTGACGAGCGCGGGGTCGCACTTGTCGGCGGGGTCGGGGGGCGGGGTGCCGGCGATGGGCGCGGGGCGCGGGCGCGCGACGGCGGGCGCGGCGGGCGCGGGCGGCGGCGCGGGGGGCGCGGGCCCGGGCCGCGGCGCGCGCGCGCGGTGCCGCCGCCACGCCGCCTGGATGCGCTCCGCCGCCGTCAGCCGCCGCGCGCGCCGCATGCGCTCGAGCACCTGCAGTGCCACATGGGAATATTCTTATAATCGATTTCAATATAAACAAAACTTTATACTATACTATAGGTACATAGGTATGTATTTAATCGAGAGCTTAAAGCGGTCGATAAAGTAGGTACGACTTTGATTGGAACCTTCAGAAAAGAGTGCAAGGACCTACTTCTTTCTATAAGACGGCAATGCATCAGCGACCTCTCTGATCTTGCAGATGGTGAGAACCACATAGGTAATACGACCGATCTCAAGTATCGGGTACTTACGTTAAGTCATCTCATTGCACTCATGTCGAGTCGGCGGTATCACACTCGGTGGTAGTCACATACCTATTCCCTTGCCCTGATATCTACTCAGCGTCGATTATTATTATTACGTAGGTATAGTCGGGGTGTGACGCGCGACTGACCTGGCGCATGCCCTCGCTGAGGAAGACGTGCCGCTTGCCCAGCGCCCAGCGCACGGCGGCGGGCGAGGCGGGCGCGGGCGGCGCGGCGGCGGCCTGCACGGCGCGCAGCACGCGCGCGCAGCCCTCGCCCGACTCGCGCTCGGCCGCGCGCGCGCCGCGCCCGTACAGCGCGCGGTAGCGCCCGCTGAACGCGCGGAACCGCATGCGGTGCGGGTACCCGCTCGCCATCAGCTGCGCCGTTTCCAGAATCTGCAGCGCGCGCACCTGCATGCACACATTGAGTCTAGAGACGAGGGCCGACAGAACAAATAGGTACCATCGTCACCGGTAGAATCGGAGGACGAACCTGTTTGGCGACGGTCGTTCGTTCGAAAAGCATCGGTGTCTCGGTGGCGTTGGCGCGGAGGCAGCGCACGAAGTGCGGGCGCGCGTGCACGAGCGTGCGCAGCAGGTTGTCGAGGCGCGTGTGGAAGTCCTGCGTGAGCGTGGAGGAGGGCGCGGCCTCGAGCGCCGCGGCCGTGGGCGAGGCGCGGAAGGCCGCGCCCGCCGGCCCGCCGTGCGCCGCCAGCGCCTTCAGCTCGGCGCCGAACAGGTGCGTCGCGAACCCGAACTCGCACGTGCGCGTGTCGAACGCCGCCAGCAGCTCGTCGGGCACGGCGTCGCGGTTCGCGTCCAGGAACTCCGCCGCGTCGTACGCCACCTCGCCCGCGTAGTGCCGCACCGCGAAACGCCGCGGGTGCGGCGGCCGCGCCTCCGCTAGACGCGGGTGTCCCCTGGAAAATGGTAAAAAGGGCAAAATACATATTTATTTATTTTAATAAATAATAGTAGGTAATGAAATCTGGAGAAAGGCTGGGCTGGAGCGCCTCAGTACCAACTTATTCCTTTTGACCGCATACAATGTAAGGTACCGCTGTTCGAATTAACGTCGTAAGACCCAAAAGCTATTTAAAGGCAAAAACCTTTAAAAGATTTTTTTAATGTGTCGCTGTCTGGGCCTTACGAGGAGCTGACTTACTTCTCTCCAGTCATTAAAACTTTCCTCTAACTCTGCGGCGATTCGATCTACTTTCTGCAGCATCATCATCTAATATAAGTACAATAAATTATCATACTACGAGTAATATCATCATCTTGATGGATGGTGGTCTCGTTCCCGTACTTTGCGATTCTCGTCACAAGTACTGGTGGCCTATCAAACCAACACTACCAACCACTGGTATAGTCGGCAACGCATAACTACCTCTCTGATCTGGCAGATGTTCATGGGCGGCGATTTTTACGTACCTACTTAACATCAGGTGTCATGCTTGCTGGTTTGTCATAGTTAAATAAAATAAATAAGTAGGTTATTATTTACCTGTGTGCGGTTTTTATCCTAGCGACGTACTGCTCGGGCGTGCCGCGCGCGGCGCACTCGGCGTCGAGCGCGGCCAGCAGGCCCCCGCGCAGCGACGACACCAGGTCGATGCAGGGCACGTTGTCCACGTAGTCCACCTCGAAGGCGCACGACACGCCCTCCTCGCGGCACGACTCCGCCGACGACTTGAACACGTGGGTGTTGTAGAAGTGCTGCATGGTCTCGGCGCACAGGTTGGCGCAGAGGTGCTCCAGGCGCGACGGCGCCGCGTCCTCGAAGCCGAACATGTCCAGGATGCCGACGAACCCGTCCGTGGCGTGGCGCACGGCGTCGTTGAGCGCCGCCATGGAGCGCGCGCCGGCCCGCGAGCGCCCGCCGCCGCCCGCGCTCGACGCGCGCCGCGACGCCGCGTCCTGGTTGTGCACGGACTCGTTCGAGTCCGAGCTGAGCGTGCCCAGCGTGGAGCCGAGCCTCTTGAGCGAGTTGGCGCGCCGCACGATGGTGGCGACGGTGCGGCAGTACAGCGCCTTGGCGAGCGCGTCGCGCGCGGCGGCGGCGGCGGGCGCGCTGGCGGGCGCGGCGGGCGGGGCGGCGCGCGCGGCGCGGCGCGGGGCCGTGCGCGTGGCCAGCCCGCGCAGCAGCGCGGCGGCGGGCACGCCCAGCAGCGCGCCGGCGGCCGCCAGCTCCGCCTCCCCCGCGGGCTCGGCGCCGCCGCCGCCCTCCGCGAACTGCACGTTGCCCAGCAGCAGCACGGCCGCGAGCACGCGGACCACGTCCAGGAACGGGATGCCGAGGATGCCGAGGCACGTCTTCCACGCGTGGAACCGCGCCGCGTCCTCGGGCTCCGGCCGTCTATGGTGTGGGGACGCTAGGTATCTGTAGAAATTGATTTTCTCTGCTTATTCATGGTCCGAAAAATCGCATGATGAAAAAGTGAAGTAACGATGTAAATGCAAATAATGTATGTAAGTATGTAGTGAGTTACCGTAGGTCCTGCGCGGAGTAGCCGTCGAGGTGCAGCTGCGTGCGCTCCTCGGGCGAGAGGCCGGCCAGCATCTGGTAGAACACGTGGTAGTTGCGCTCGCCGGGCGGCGGGCGCACCACGCGCGTCTGGTCCAGGAAGTAGCAGTGGATCTTGGTGCGGTACAGGGCGCCGTCCGTCACTTGCACCTCGATGAAGTGACCCTATTCGATATATCACACTGTGCATTGTTGTCATAATAGTGAACGCATTATAGTTATAGAGTGGTATGGTGCACTCACGATGCGGCTGGAGTGCGAGTTGGCGGCGGTGGCGGCGGTGCCGAGCGAGCGCAGCACGGTGAAGGCGGCGGCGAGGTGCTTGAAGGCGTCGGTCTCGGGCCCGCCGCCCGCCACGTCGAACAGCCGCCGCAGCAGCACCATCGACGCGTACGTCTTGCCCGACCCCGACACGCCTGCCACGCAATACACACCATCAACAGGTATCTACATTTACTTAATTGGTACCAATAATCATCAGTAATTGCTAGAATAGTATGTAAGTAGTAGGTGCCTAGGTAATCTGTGATAAATGTTGTGTGTGGCTGGCTTACGTACCGGATAGAATGATGGCCTGGGGGTAGCCGGTGTCGGCCTGGTGGCGCACGGCGTCGTGCACGAGGCGCGCCAGCTCGGGCCGCTGCGCGCGCGCCGCCGCCAGCGTCAGCGAGTTGCACGCGTCCGAGTACGGGTTCACCGCCACCAGGATCGGACCGATCATCGTCTGTGTACCGAGCAATCACAGTTTTATTAAGTTCTGTGTCGAATGCGACAATGTAAAAGATAGATTCAATTATCATACTTTAAAGATACCTGCATTGCATTCGTACTTACATAGAACTTATTATGATAAAATCTAGCCTGCAGCGCGCGCACTACAGCGTCTTCCGTGAGCGGGCCGCGCAGGTGTATGAGGTCGTCGACGTCGGCGCCGGGCGCCGCGCCCGCGCCCGCCGCCGCTGGGGCCGCGCCGCCGCCCGTCGCGCCCGCGCCGCACCCGCTGCTGCCCCGCCATCTTGCTTCTGTAAGTCAAGTTTCACTGAAATAGTGCTCCGCAATCCACATCCGCCAGTTACCGCAGTCGGAGTCGTGAATGGATGTCTTCCATAATTGATTGGACATTCCTCCTCGGACGGATACAATAGATATTGTTTATAAAGAGTACAGAGAGTTACAAAATAAAATAGTAACCTGGCGGTGGCGGATGCGGCTGCAGCGCGGCGGGCGCGGGCGGCTGCGGCGCGGGCGCGGGCTGGAGCGCGGGGTGCGGCGCGGCGGGCAGCAGGTGCGGCGCGCGCGGCGGCACGGCGGGCTGCGGCGGCGGCGGCTTGCCCCCCGCGCCCGCGCCGCCCGCGCCCCCCGCGGCCCCCGCCCCCGCGCCCACGTGCAGGTGGTTGCGGAGCGTCACCAGCTCCGAGCTCAGGCTCAGCAGCCGCCGCTGGAGGTGCACCGCCTCGTTCGACGACGATGCGTCTGGAAACACAATCGTCGCTAATTATTGTATGTCTAGTGGTAGCCATATACATATGAATGTTTCATCTAATTGGGACCCTTCCAGAATCATAATAAGTTAGATTGGTAATATTTATAGCCCAAAAGGTTACAGGTCTAAATAGTCATCATCAAATATGGTCATCATCGCTGTACATTTTCTCAGCATCATTGCCGGTTTTGAAGTTCAGTTACTTACGGATGTTTTACAAGCAACTGAACTTTACGTTAATTTATTAATTTGTATTCATACATTTTGTTAAGGGAGGTCTTTTATCGGTAAAAGCGATGGCCTGAATTGCTTCGAAAAAAGGATGGTACGGCCGTGCCGCTTTTTTGCTCGACTTGGTGGGGGCACTTCCGTGACCCTAGGTCTCTTCCTGCCTGGAGGTTTGCGGAACTTTGCGGTAGAGGAAAAGTTCCTACGTACTTCAAAATGAAAAGGGCTAAAATAAAAAAAAAGTGACATTGTGGCATGAAAAAATGTAAGTTCCAAAAAATATTATTAGTTTCACAAAAATGTGGTAGTGACAGTGTTTTGTCTGTCTACTCTATTGAAGTGATCAAAAAATAGCACTGGCCTGGTGTACGACCTATGCAGGCAAGATGGAAACTAAACCGGGAGTATGATGGAGGGAACATTGCTGGACTAGATGTTGGGATATTATTGAGATAACTGCACTTCTCACATATCAAATGTGTCATCTTTATTATCACAGCTTACGGTGACGGTAGTCGCCTCCTGCCGCGGGCCGCGGGCACCAGCAGCCACCGAGCAAGGTACCTACCGCCGTATAGCTTCGGAGCGGTCAGATAAGTGTGAAGAGGTCTGCACCGATTTCTAGATATCGGTAATCTTATCAGGCATTATTAGTACGTAGATTGATCATTTCAATAGATTTTGTTATGTAAAAGATGACAAACGAGCAGATAGATCACACGCATCAGCGGTGGAGTCACAAGTGTGATGCCAACCATTTAAGTGCCCTTCCCCCTTGATGGACCTTCGGAACCCTCAGTCACTTGGCGAGACTGCGCCTCTTTTCTGTGATGCTGTTGTATCACTCGGTGAAATTTAATATAATGGATCAAATTAACAGCGCTTGTCATACAAAAAGCCTTGACCAAATGACAATGCGGGCAAAGCTGGATTTCCCTGCGGAACCTACACAATCTGTGCAAAGACATGTCGACGACGCGTTGAATGTGGCGTATCTACTTTGCGAAAGATGGAGGCAAACTTTTGTATTCAACGGTGTCATTGCTGAAATGTCCACGGTAAGTGAGTACGTGCTTGCTCACAGGCCAGTTTGGTGTTTATTTATTGAGGCCATTACGCACTCAAAGCTACTTAACCTGGCGGTAAATCAACACACTTCTGGAAGGTTATTAAAGATAATAAATTATGATAACTACTATATTAACAAAATTCTGGAATGGTTTCAGGCCAGTCAGTAATGATACCTATTCAAGTCAACCAGGTCAGTTCACAAATTCATAAGAACATAAAAAAGTTTTGTTAGACTATTAAAAACCAGTTATACAGCTAGACAGTTATAGCCTCCTCGTGGCATACAAGTATGAGTGGTCCAAGCTTTACGGATACGTTGATCATTTCAAATAACTGGCTCGGGCCGAGCTCGGAGTCCCAACGCGGAGTGGAGTTGGCATTACACCGTTCCGGTTGAGTTTCGAGCGATGCTAACGAACGCGGAGACGGAATGATCACCTGATTGTATTATTATAATAGTAGGCTGCGCGGGCGCGGCGGAGGCGCGCGGGGCGGCGCGGGCGCGGGGCGGCCGACCGGTTGCCCCGCGCCCGCGCCGCCGCCCCGAACTGCACCTTGCACTGGGCCCATACGACTCCTTTTGGCGTCCGATATGATCGCCCAGGTTGCGTCAAAAACCTTTTTATAGGTACGCAATCGAAGGACACGGCCGCCGCACCCGCTGCCACCCGCGACCACTTGGGAATCAACTTAAAATATTTTGAGAGAGCTTTCATTGGTTCCAGTGAAACCGACCGAACTTTGTGAAAGTTTCCTCTTACACGCACATTTGGTACTGGTCTGGATACATACAATTTTCGTATCCACTTATTTTCAATGGTAACTCTATTTTTAACTAACTAATAATGTAAACGTTCATACTAATTCCTTAAAAAAAAGAGTAACTGGCGAGTTTCTTGCCGGATCTTTCGTCAGAATCAACTTTCCGATACCGGTGGTAGAATCGCATTATGTCTATTTATTTTTTAGTATATCTTATGTATCAAGATATATATTTAATTTCATTTAAATCATGTACATTATCTTTAAATAGTTTTAAATATTTTCTTAATGTATGATGATTTGTAAGTGCTGTGTACAAGCCTAGGCAAATAAAGAATATTTGACTTTGACTTTGACTTCACCCAAATAAATGTGCATTCTATCGATGGGAAATTTTACGTTAAATGAACAAAGATGACTCAATGGGAGAAAGAGTTCTTCGTTTCTCAATACACATACTCGTAATATTTAAATCGGCTTATAAATAAAATGATTAGATTTTGATACAATTATGGCATAGGTACCTGAGTAGGTACCTCTAATCAATTAAATTTTCCTACTTGCGCATAGGCAGGGGCGACCTCGGCAAATTACTTATTCAATTGCCGAGTTCAGCGAACTCCAACCTACTAACTATAAAAGCGTCGGCCATAACTGGTCGCAGATACGGCCCGACCAAAGTTGCTCAAACATTGTCACAAGGATTTATAGTTATAATATTTAATAAGAATTTTAATAAGAAAACGGCGTGAAGTTAGTTTGAATGAAGTAATTAAGGCTTAAGATCTCACGTAGGCACGAGTAACTGTCGCAAGCGCGCGCGGGAGTCGCCGGCCGCCGCGCGCGCAGGGGACATGCGCCACGCGCCACGCAGGTCATCATCCAAACACATCCCACTGTATAATCGTTTCAGGAAATACGACATTGGTTGAATTGAACAAGTTATTTAGGTATACCTAAGTACCAACCTGGAAAGTAAGTGAACTCTCAATCACTACATAATTTAACTTTGTTGTGGAATTTCTAAACGCTTTGACATTTAAGCACCTACATCTGGTAACGGTGAAACGAGATCCACACCAAAAGTCGATAAACGAAAGAAACAAGACGCGTATCTGTTTAGTACCTACTTATTGCGGTCTTATAAAAACACAAACATAATACTTACTTAAATGTTTGTTTTTAATACATTCACAGGTACAAAAATACCTGCTAAGGCATTAATTGTCTCATTAATTGATACCCCACTTCATATATTTGGTAGATTTTGTTTTCTACAAAGCGTACCTACTTTACGGCGCACATCAAATATCTACATATTTCAAATATTTATACTATTATAATATTTTCACTAAGTAGGTACATCACATACATTGATCAGACTCTGAGATAGGTAGCTCAAGCACCTGTGTTACAGATATCAGAACCAACAGTGGGATTACAAATATATACATAATAATATAATACTTTTTCTTTTGTAATTGATTCATAAATTGTAGATGATTCATAAACTCCTATATGCTGGGCGCGCGCGCAGACTATTGCAGTCAGCTGGGACGGATCCGCTAAGTATCATCAGCTATTATGGATTCTGTGGAAAAGCGTGCTGGAAGACACATTGGTGATGCAACTTTTGACAAGGCTAAGCCTCGCTACGGTGAGGTTTACGGCGGCAAAGAAGCGTACATGACGATGTTCTATAGAATACACTTTGAAGAATGTGCGGACGAGCTATATGAGCTATACAAGATTGAAGTTCCAGCCATTCGCAGTAAGCGCTTTGCGAACTCTGTAGTGATCCGAACAGCCAGGGAGTGGGCCTCGTTACCTGCCGATGTATTTCCTGAACAATATAAGCGGGGCTTTTTAAAATAAGAATGAATCAGCTTTTCACGGGCAAGAATGTGGTCCACCCTAGACGTCATCTTCTCTTAACATCAGGTGTGATTCAGGTCAAGTGCTTGTATGTGGTAACATAAAAAAATGCACTTGAGTCTATTGGTCTAATACGTAACATAATTATGTGCCAGTATACTTCATAATTAATTTATTAATGGAATGGAAATCCTATTAGTTTAGAAACAAAATAAGACGCTGTAGCAAAATAAGTCGATGCATGAGTGACGCACGCGCAGCGGAGCGGCCGACAGCGGCGTTCGGACGATGCGTAAGTACTTAGGTACTAACTGTACGCAATGAATTTTATTTCGATTTGGATGAAGCATTGGGATCTACATGTGACAGTAGGTTACACCTACCTACATTATTTACCTGGCAGAAATGGTCAGCTATCTGCTTAACTAACGACAGATCGTTCGCGATTTAAATTTCAGATTCCGATATGGTAATAGATATGCGAACAAAACATTTATTGTATTTTGTGTAGGTATTAGTAGCAACACCAAACAAAAATATATCTGTAGAATAGAAGACTGCACATATGAGTATATAAAATGAATTACGCATGCCGTTTCATACACGTCTAAGTACCTAGGCAAACCGTCGGGAACGCGGCGCGCGCGCGAGGCGCACTAAAAAAGGAGTTGCGCGCGCAGATGCGCGCGCGACTCTTCCGAGAAATAAAACACTTGAATCAAAGGCTCATAAAATGACATAAAAGCGAGCTTCTAGCGCGTCTCGCACATAGAGATGTCGCCGTGAATGGCGTCGCGCGCGACAAAAACGCGTCGCGAGCGTTGCGCGTGCGCAGCGCACAGCTTTTACTTTCAGCCGCGCGCTTCACAATGCTCGCACTGCACCTCGCCTGCGTGTTAACACAATCTTGTATTCCTTTCGAAATGCTTATTTAATACAAAACTAAACAAACCTAGTAGGTAGGTAAGTCGGCTCACCGAGGTATAGGTTAGGTATCTACTCATAAACCTCTAGATGGTATTTTAGAACAAATGCCTTGAACAGTTTTCACCGAAAAATGCAATTAAGTACATGCTCGATATAGAAAAATACATACACAAAGAAAGATACTTTAAAAGAGTAGGTTATTGTATCATTAGGATAATCGATATACCTACCTAATATAAAACCCAACTACAACAAAAAACAACGCTGAAAAAGTATAAAACAAGCCTTCGTTGTAGGTATATGAACGTGTGACTTCGCCTTTCCAAACATGAAAATTATCTCTACATAGTGAATATTGCATACTTCAGAATAGTATTGTATGACATTATTGTAAATTGACAACGGAGGCTTGTTTTATACTTTTTCAGCGTCGTTTTTTGTCGTAGTTGGGTTTTAGTTGTTTTTTTTATGTGATAGGTAGCAGACGAGCAGGCGGATCACCTGACCCATGAACACATGCAACAAGTGCGCTGCTAACCTTTTATCCCCTTCCCCCCCGATGGGCCTCCGGTACCCTCACTCACTTAGTTTTTTTACTTTTTTTTATTCTAGTAATGTATATATATTCAAAATGTACAAGTCAAGCGCTTTCAAATGATACCAAACACGGCATTTATTTAGATTTTGTGAAACTTCATATAGGTAGCCTATAACCAGCGGACAATTAAGACGCTTAAAATTATATGTCATTTGTCGAATTCTGATAAGTAGTTTAGAAGTTACGTGGAAACAGATGAACATACATACGTACATACATAGCCTGTCAAAATCATAACCCTCCTTTTGCTTTGCCGTAGTCGGGTAAAAATGGGATAGGATTATTATTTGAATAACAATTTTCGTCCGGCATGAATGAAGTCACTCTACCTACCATGCTGATTCGCATTACAACCGTCCCTCTCTGCTTATTACCTAAACTACGCTCGGGAGTCCATATTGAGTTGATACATCAACAATTTGGTAGGGATCGACATTTTTATAGGTTAATATTATAGCTACTTTTTACCAGACAGGAAAGAGGACAGGAAATGTGGAAGCTGTGGCCTGCGGTGAGAGCGGAAGCCGCGGCCACAGCGACATCTCGTCACCACTCACGCATGGGGTACCTAAATACATACACTACATAGATACTCCGCACGACCGAAACATACGCTTTCCGAATTCGAAATTCCACATTCGGGCTTCAATGTAAAATACATGTACTAACGCACATACATGTACGTTTTTTTACGTTCGGAAAAAAAAGTGTATTCTAGCCATCAAGGGAATTCAGTCCGATGGATCTCCATCATTGTATCTACGAAATTAAACAACGACATGTGCTTGTTTAATAAGGCTAGCGAAGCAACAATTCGCAGTCACGTAGAGACTAGAGACCACTAAAGGCTAGTTTTTAACAATGTTCCTATGTAAATCTGATAAGTATGGCAAAAGTTTGTATCTACAATAAGATTCCCCAAGAGTTGAAACAGTTAAATGGACCAATATTTAAAAGTGGCTCAGTGTAAAGAATTTCAACAGTTTCAAGCAATTTTTTGACCAGAGGGTAATTAATTATGCACTTGACATCTGACAATTAAATAATATGTATAATTTTGACCATGATTATGATTAAGTACATTTGCAAGTGTTGTTGAACATCTCGAACCCAAGTTACTTTGCACTACAGGTGCACTTTGTTTGAAACTTTGTAATAATGATTCCCGGGTTGAGTAAAATGTTTTGAATGTTTACTCATTAGGAAAGCGTGGTGATTAAGACGTACTATTTATGTATAATATGATTGTTTGCAATTTTAGGCTGTGTCCGTGAGGTGCTTAGTTCGGTATGTAGGGTGGGTCCGGGTTGAGTCACCGCACAAAAACCGCGCTACCTGTGCCCGGCCTCGGCACCGCGCTCTCGCTCTGCGCGCGCGCACCCGCGCCGCCCGGGCCCGCCCGAGCCGTGTGACACTCACTCGACATTGTAAATATTTCTAATCACTTTCAACGCAATTGTTATTTTTAATTAGAATGGGAAAAAATATTTCTATATAAAGGTGAAAAGATACAGCTTTCAACTGTTAACTTCTCTTCAACTTTATCTACTGTGAGAATCCCGTCTTACTGCGTTATTCACGGAACTTACTTTTCGCTTCTTGGATTATTTTGTGGCATGAGTTTAATTAAGTTCTTGTCAGAAAGTATTTATTTTGGTAGGTACGCATCAACATATCAACATACTTAGCGTATATCAACGCTGGAACAACACTACTTAGACCAGTACCTAAGTTAGAAAGAGAGACGTTTGAGAGTATCAAATATATGAAATTGCCAGTTTTATGGTACATATCTAGGGTGGGGATCGAACCCACGACATTTGGCGTATGAGGCAGGGTCCCTACCTAATGCGACATCCGGCCAGTCATGCACCTAAATATTCGCCGCAGGAAAAAGACATTCGTTTTGTAACACAGCGAGAGGTAGCTATTTGTAACCTCCTCCTTCCTTACCTAGATGGGTAATTAAATAAGCATCTACACAGAGTTTACATCATTATAATAAAACAAGACTCCGAAATAGTATCGAAAGTCGGATCGTAAAATTACAAAACCGTTGGGCGGTTGTCCGCAGCCGGTCTATGAACTCGTCATACGCGATCCAAATATTTTACTAATTACAGCGGCCTCAGCGCGCGGGCCGAGGCGGCGGCCCCGGGGCGCGCGGGGCCCGGGGCGCGCGGGGCCCGGCGCGCGCGCAGCCCGGCAATGACTCGGCACGTTCCCACGGACGCTGAAACCTCCGTACTTACATGCCTCTATAAAACGTGTTTTGAAACGAAACTCGCCGTTTGCATCAACCTGTTTCTGCCCCGCGGTTAAAATTTTGGCGATTTTATTGAAGAATATTTCCTTATAACAATATATACAACACTACTCTGATTTACTTATTATTTATTCTCATTTCGATATACAAATACAACATTTACTTAGTAGCAGTACCTATACTGCATTATAGATGCATCAAGAAAAATTGTTTTAATCTAAAAGTGTAGGTTAGGAAGAAATACCTCGTGATGATAAAACTCAAAGGTTTATAAGTCTGTTCCTCCAGTCCAGTGTAGAAAATGTGGAAATCGAAGCTATCACCCTTGGTGCAGCAATGTCACTATTCCTTCATTCTGGATAATTGATTTCTTTTACATTGCACGTGAATAGAAATACCCAATGCAGTAGGTATTTGGCGTGGGAAGAAACTGATTAATGAAAGCTTATATTTTTGTGCAGACCCCGAGTGACGTTCGCCCCGGCCGAGTGACGACTGCCCCGGCCGAGAGACGATCGCCCCGGCCGAGTGACAAGCGCCCCGGCCGAGTGACGGCCGCCCCGGGCCGAGCCGCGCCGCGCCGCCGAGCGACTCACTATACCTACCAAGGATTATAATGCGTGAGTTTTGATAAAATATTTGTTTTTCCTTAAGAAGATTAGGTACATGCGAAATGACCTAAGCTACGTGATCACAGCGTAACAGTAAACTTCTTAAGAATTGTTAAAGTGCACGCTTGATTGGAGATATACATTATTTGTAGATACGCGAAGTAAGTAGGTCTAAAAAATCGATGGGTATACATAGGGCACTCTATTACCTACGCAGCGAAGGTATTTAACTCGAATAGTTTATTAGTAAAAAAATATGATACGTACTAAAACCTACAGCGATAACGACGATTACTTATTGAATTAGCAAAAAGTTAAGAGAGTTATTTTTATTCAAAACAACCTGATAGGCATCAAAACCTCTACGTAGTCGTGATAGCTAATAATTCCGGAAGCATATCACTGAGTCCCGGCGAGTGCGCGGGCGCATTCCTTGCATCGTCGCGCGTGCGCAGTCATTAGAGCTTTTTGCTCACATACATAGGTGCATATGCTTGCGGTTAATATATCAAAAAAGTAAAATTATATTACATTAAATATTGAAATTAATGTTCTATCGCGAATACTAATAACTTCATAAATGGTAGGAACGTAAAAACACTGCAAACAGTGTTGGGCGGGCGCGGCGCGTGCGCGGGCGCAGCGCGTTGATGTCTTTTGCAGGCGCGCGCGGAATGTGCGGGTAGGATATTACGCGTTCGTTAAGGTATATGAGGGATAAGATTACCTAATTATGTAAGATAGTGAAGTACGCATATAAAATACGTTTATTATTGATTAAGTGTAAGTATTTTTTTGTAATAGAAAAAAATCCAAATAATTTAACAAGTAGGTACCTAAATCCATTTTATGCTCCGTAGAACATTGCATTGTATGAAACAAGAAGATTGATTTTATAATTCTTCTAATAGTTCTTTTAACTGGCAGGTTTTCTTGATTTATGAACTTTTCAATCTATGAAATCGTGAAGTGAGCACATTTGTATTAAAGATAAGAACGGCATGGGAGGTCAGAAGTGCCTCTGAGTGTAGTCGCAAGGGGCATACCTATCCGAAAAGTTTGATTGGAGCTTCATTTCATTACAAGCAATTGGCTGTGTAAACGAGAGCAACAGTTGAATGCGCCGCCAGGTGTCGCTGGGCGCGCGCGGCGAGCCTGGTCGACTCAAGACTCTATTAATTTTTTGCTGTAACATGATGTATCGTCGCGGACGCTACAAAAACTAACGAGCGCTAGAGCCGCGGGAGCAACACACGCGCCGCGCGCGCGCTCGGCGCAGCGCTACGACGATCACGCGCATGTATGTGTATGAGACAATCGAGGAAATGAAATTGGACAATTTGATCCACTTTCAAGAATTACGACCCCTTCGCTAGGCTGTATATAAAATCGAGTATTTCGCTTATGGAGCCGACTACAACTGAGACAGTTTCATGTGGGTTATTCCTGATCGAACAAAACTTGGGTACAGAAGTGGCGACGATCTAGACACGAGCGACGGCCGAGCGCGACGGAGTGAAAGTCGTGTTGAACCGTGACACGACGCGCTCGTGACGTCGAAGCTTTACATTGTTTATAGGTAAGGTAATAGGTACTCGTAGGCAATGATTCTTAAAATTGGGTTTATTGTAAACTTAAAGATGAAATTCATCAACAATACGAACCATTGTTATGCCCTTAGAGCTACGCTTGCGTGATGTCAAGAATGCCATACGATGTCACTGTAGATACATGATTCACACAGCCCTTTTGGCTGACAACAAGTTACACAAGAAAGATGAAAATTAGGACTGAATTGAAAGCCGTCTAAAATGTGATGTGACGTAAGTGTTCCGTCGCGAGGAGCCCTGGGCCCGGCGGCCAGCGCCCGGCGCGTGCGCTCGCGCCGCGGCGACACTCGCGGCTCACCACCGCCATCATTACCTTCTGCGTCGAGTTGCCAATCTAATCCTAAAATACTTATGTATACCTATACCTATGTATGTGTACCTGTGTGTTTTCCACCGACAAACTAAACTACAATAAAGCTATCTAAATCATATGAATGTATAGGGTAGTAGAATGTACCTAGTTACTTCGACCAACCAGTTAAACTCGACGGTAAGAAGTTAAAATAACATTAAACTAGACTGCCGCATCGACCCAAACTGAGTTTTGGCCTCCGATGAAATAAAATAATACTAAGCTTAAATGGAGGCTCACAGCCCAATACTATTTGATTGAATGAATTATTGTTTATTTGGTATAGGTAAGTTAACCTACTTGTATTTTTGCGTCGTTGTTAATGCAATTAATACGCTATGCTATTTACTGTTGTCTGCTAGCTAAAGGGTGGGAAGTCTTGCTGGTAGGTACTACTTACAGGATTATAAACATAACTTGATCGAATTTTAGATAGATATTTATTTCTCTGTTGTCTGATACAGGTATGTAAAACAAGTGCTGAACTCAAAGGACTATTAATTCAAAGGAAGTACGTAGTATCAAGTATGAATTTAATATTTAAGGGTAGGTAGTTCTGACGTTGGGTTGTTGCGGGAGACGTACCTGCAACCAGCGCGACCGCGGCGGCTGCGCCGGCGCATTGTAAGCGGTTCAAAGGTTACGCGCTACCTGTCGCCGGGACAGGACAAAGCGGCGGCAGGTACGCGCCCGCGCCGCGCCTGCCCCTCCCCCACCCCGCACAGCGCCTGTCTATTACGTGCCGTTAGCCGCAGCCTCCTGCAGTTTGCGTAACATTGCCTATGCACTAAATATGCACGGACGTTGCGCCTGCGCTGCGTTAACTGTACACTCACCCTTGCCCTCCGCCGTGGAGCCCTGGCGGCTTTGAATCTCCAAATAGATCTTTTGATATGCGACCACGTATCATCAGTTGCAAACTACGACCAATGCGACACCGGCTCATACTATACCTCTTTCACCAACATTGAATCAAAGAATACCAGGAGTAACCATAAAAGAGGCACGACGGGCATCCTCAGTGTTAAACTGGAAATTCCAAACAGGCGTGAACGGTCCATTCCTAAAGCTTCGCTACGTATACACAACATAAACGCACACACAGACGAACGGCGGAGCTTTCAAGAGTGGAACACGAGATAACGAGCAACAATGACGGGGGCGCGCGGGGCGGGGCGGCCGCCGCTCACCTTGCAGTTTCTTCTCCGTCTCCCAAAACTTCTGCAGCTCCGTGAAGTACTTGTCGAGGATGAACACCTTGGAGAGGCCGAGCGTGGCCATGGCGGGCGGCGCGCTCGCATCACACTCCGCGGCCGCGCCGCTCCGGGCGATTGCGGCGACCACTCGCGCGCGCGTCAGCCTCGCTACTGCGCCCGCGCGCCGCCCCGCCGCCCCGCCGCCCCGCGCCCGAGCCTCCGCCGGACCAGCGAGAATAGGTGTCCTGAACATTTGGCGAACGACCTCGATAGAACCAAAAGGAAGTACAATGTCACAGCCGCGAGCTTTACATATGTAGTTGATAGCACAAACCTAAAAGTTACCGTGGAATGCGATCGGATGGCATTCACCGCCGCGACGAAACCTCCAGAAACAAAAACACCTAATTCAACAGAAGCTTCGTAGTTTCAAAGGTTTAGCGGGCTTATTCATAACTGCTGTGAACAAAATGACATTGCTGGAAAAAGGATATTGTGGGTTTTAAATATATATTGTGCTTAAAAAGCGACAATAATGTGTTTCAAAATATTGTAATTCATGATGGGCTCAAAGTTTTCGGTATAAACGGTCGAGCGGCGGGCTCGGAGGCTGCGCGCGCGCGGGTATAGATAGCCCGCGGGGGGCGGGGCGCGGGGCGGGAAACTGGTTTATTTATTTGTAAGCTCGCGCCGAAAGCTATGCGCGAGCACCCCCTCCCCTCCGCCCGCCGCAGCGAAGCCTTTCCTAATCCTTATTGAAATCTAATACAACTCAGCTATCTACATGGAGGCTAGTCCCGTTCATGGATAAGTTCGCTGCCGAACAAAGAAATTATAGAATTAGGCCGTTGGTTATGATGGTAGATAAGTAGGTATTGCACAAGCAAACGGGTCCCTAACAAGTTGGTCAGTGTGTTGTGGCATGCAAGTGGAATGCATAACGGCGCGGCAGCAGCGCCGGCCGCGGCGCACGCGCGCCTCGTCGCCATCACCCAGCAGCTCATTATCAACGCACTGCTACCAACAACTACTCGCGGGGCTCGATAGAAACATATTCAATCGAGACTTGATCTGTCAAAACATTTCCAATCATGATTTGACAGATCAAGCAAGTCCAAATATCGATTTGGGCTTGCTTCAGTTTCAGAGGTAATTTCATATTGACCTTTAGTTTGAATCGTGTCTGTCTATCTAGGATTTTAAAGAGTTTTTTAAGTGACAAGTGCGCTGCCTACCTTTCCCCCCGTAATGTGTAGAAAACCTACCTTAAACTATTTCGCAGTTCTAGGTCTAACAAAATACTTGTTGCATGTATGCGTGTGCACGGGCGCACTATACTACATGCGAGCTCGGCATCTACTAAAGTAGATTTGATAAAATGAGTCGAATCGAAGGAAGCCCTTCGATAGAGTTAGAGTGTTAAAGAGCTTCTGCTCGAATCCAAAACCGAGCTGCAGCCTTCAGCAGATCAAGCTCTCCCCGTTTGTATTTGAAGTCTTACCTACTTGAGGTATCTAGTATTATATAGGAGTCGTCAAATATGTAGAAAATACTTCGTTTCCAGAAGTCCGCTTTTGGCATTTTTTATTGTTATAAAACTACCATGTGTTCATGGTAGTAAGTAAACGTTCTTACTCGTATTCGTTAATGATGCTGTGCAAAAAACTTTAGTCATTTAGTATAATCTTTCAGATAAAAAAGCATATTGTAAGCATAAACTCATTTGGTAGGTACGAGTACTATTCACGCTCTCTACCGGTCCGTAAAAGAAATTGGTTTTCTGCATGTAACGACACCAGGAGCCCCATCTGTCGGCACTCGGCCCGACTAAGCTGTGGCTCGATCTATGCAGGCTGAGCACAGTAGAGCCTCCGAGCTCGTCGCGCAGCTAGCAGTGCGGGCGCGGGCTATCGCGGGGCGCGCGCGCTAGAGGGCGCCACCGTGCTCGAGGGATGCCGTGTGCGCGGGCGCATCTGCCAGGATTCATAATTATATGAATTTGAATGGACTAAGTAAAATTGGAAGGCGAAAAATGACATGGCTCAGGAACATACGACATTGGACTGGCATCAAATCCGCCAAACAACTTTTTCATTATTGAAGCGGCACTTCAAGAAGAAAAAGAGGAAATAACCACAGTTGTTCAATAAAACTCCGAAAAGTAAAATAGAAAAGAATGAACGCTAAATGTAGAGTCATTGCAAGACAAACAAGCAAAAAATTTAATTTAATCAAATATGAAACTTATTTACTTACTTAAGTTACTACTTAATTCTTCATAATAATCAATTCATGCTACTATATTGATCTGATTAAGAAGTATCTAACTTGTTTTAAGTGTGTTACGTTTCGCGGGAGACGCAGGCGGCCTCGCGACGCGACGCGACCCGGGGGACGAAGCGCTGCGTCACGCTAGTTTTCTATGATATGAAGTCTTATAATTATCGCTCCCGACCAGTAGACCCAACCATGCCGAAGCGTAGCTCCCCACGATTTTTTTTTTATGTGATAGGTAGCAGGCGAGCAGGCGGATCACCTGATGGTAAGCTGATGGTAACGATATAAAGATTTGCCCCAAAATCCTCAGTTAAAAAGGAACTAGCAATCTAAAGGAAACCCCAATGTTTACTGTTTGTAATTCAAAACGGCTTGTCTTCAACGTTGAATAAAATAATTGTGGCTTTATTGGGTTTTCGTATTTTTTTTTTTTTGGGCTTAGTCCCGCGCACGGTGACAACTTTTCGTATTTATTTACTTAGATATTGACAGTGACACTCTGATACTAATACCTAAATTATACTTATCTTCTTTTCCATAGTCAACAGATAGACTCAGTTAATATTTTTTTAAGTAGGGGAACCGAGACAGTGATTGCCCAGGGTACAGTGATTGCCAGGTTTAAGATTAACGTAGATTTTAACTTATTTTCAAAGGAGTAGTTTTGATTTAAATCCGTTAAATAACACTAGAGTACTCTTTATCAGAATTCTAAATAAGAAATTTGTCAACATTTTAAAAAATATATATTATAATGGCTGTTTTTGCACAGCGGGTGTTCGTCTCTTCAAAAACCTCGAATTCCTTAGGAGAATTTTATTCAAATAAAACTTTGCATCATTTTCTTAAGTGGGCAATCACTATCTCGATCACCCTAGGTATTATAGGAAACCAACAGAATTCACTAGGCTGCTGAGTTCGGACTGATATAAAGTCCTTAAATTGTCTAACCATCCAAAAACATCTAGAATGAATAATGATCTCGAGCCCTACATTTTTGAGTATCTATTCAAAATTGGAGTATTTATTATTGCGTGTGTTGAGAGGATAGCATATAATAAGCAAAGATGCCTGCTGTACGCAAAGTAGGAGCACCGCGGGGGGCGCTGCGCCCGCGCCGCAAAAAGCGCGCGCCGTCACAAGCGCCCGGCACAAACGCGCCGCGAGGAAATTACCCAGAGTTGCTGGTTATGTGTCTTAGCTCAAACCAACAAACGTATTCTGAAGCCTTAAGTTTATGTGGATCTTGACCACATCAGAGGTCCACGTTATGCACCACCTACTTGCGCCTGCATATCTAATCGGGGGGTAAGAAACGCGTAACTATACTTAATTTACTTCGTATTTTTGTTGTAAATAACTACATTAAGCGCTCTGTAGCGATGCTTTTTAGAACTCAACTATAATTTAGAACGAAAGAATAGATGGATATTGACCTAACGATACAAATCCACAAAAATAATCATCGAGAATATACCTACCTTCCATGTGATCCAGTTCAGCACTATTCCTAGTACATCTTATACCTAACCTATTATTATTATGAAAATACCTACATAAAATAAATGTTATGGTTGAGTACGCTTGACGATTCATTTCTTATTCCTAATAAGGTTCAAAGACATAATTTGATGGCGTCTCTAGTTACAAACGAGTTGACCCGAGCAAAGTCGGCGGCGGTAGCGCTCTCCCGGAGCGCAACAATAACGACAAAGCACCCGTAACTGGTTGTCATGAGCTCCTCAATAAAAAATAATAAGTCCCAAGTTAGGAGATGAAAGCCGCCTGGCCCCGGCGCGCTGGCTGCCCGCGCCCGCGGCTCGGGGCGCAACCGGGTATCAGCATTTCCAATTTCAACATTAGTCATTAACGAGGATCTAAGATGAAAAATAGGTTAAGGTAGGGGTAGTAGGTCTTGCACGAGTGGCGCACCAAAGATGACTACGACCAAGAGAAAACGATTATAGACGATTGTTATTGTAGTCTTTGAAAAGACACCGTGCCTAGGTGCAATCAGGCAGGACTCGACGGTATCAGCTTTGGACTGTGGTTTTCGATAACAAAAACTAGCTAACAACCTTCTATTACGAAATAAAATCAACACTACTTATTTTGAACTGTCGCAAAACATTTTAATTACCTAGGTATCTATTCCTAAGACTGTTTTTTTTTACCTACCAAATTATATTAGCTAAGACTGCCACAAAGTTCTTGTTCAAAGAATTTTTCATGTGGTCATTGTCCTTACGTATTTAAACGGAAAATAAAGCAATCATCACGTTGATCTTTTTAGCTGGATTTAGCGCGCATGCGTGCGCGGCGGTCGGCGCGCACGGCGAAGATAAGGAAGATTCAACTTCTTGAGTCATTGCCACTAACCTGCCTCCGTCTGCATGTCTCACGCACCGGCCACCGGCTATCACCGGAGTCAAATGTAATAAGAAATTTTAATATTACAAATCGATCATTACTTTTCTGATATTGATTTTAAGTATCTAAGAAGTTCTATTTTTCGCTCATTTAGATCTAATGACATTGTTGGATTTGTGTAAGTTCGACGTGGTGGAGGTGCGGCGGCGCGGGAGCATCCGCGCGCGACACGCGAATTTTCACGCAAAGCCGCTCCGTGACTGTCGACCTGGCCGTCACTCACAGCACGCGCCGGATCCATTCGACATACCTACGCTGCATACGTTTTTATTAATTACTCGTGCATAATGAATTCAAATGGTCATTTATCACGCACACCCAAAAATCTGAGGCGCACTACGTACCTACGTGCAAGTACATCCGTACAGTTTAGTCACGCCGTAAGAAATTTCCATACAGAACAGGGCGAACTTTCTTTGATGATTCTATGATGTTCTACTATAAGGCATTTTATCTGATCACGAAATGCTTGGCAATCAGTCATGTCTGCCAATTATAAGTGGCGAAGGGCTGGGGACACTAAAGTCTCGATCGTTTATCCGTCTTCAGCGCGGAGGTCGCGCGGGGCAAGATGAATGGCACTTTAATGCATTAATCCGCGGTGATTGATGGCGCGGCGCCTGCGCAGCCGGCGACGGCTGCCTCGTTAACCACACTATAAGTATACACTACATGTTGCTATTGTAAACATAAACCCAGTTAAATAGTACATAACTATAATTAAGTGTAGTTTATTTGTATAATTATTATAAAATAGCTCAAACGTTGGTATACCTAATACTTAAGTGGTCACCATTTTACATGGGCAAACATGAGGATAGATTACCACTTTAGGAATATTTTCTAGGCAAAGAATACAGTTGGTGTTTGGTGTAGCGGGCGCGAGACGCAATTAATTTCCCTCGCGCACAACAATGGCCGCGCGTGCGCAGGCGACGAGCGCCGGTCGTCGCGCCTTGTGCTCTAATCCAAGTACAATGCCACCGTACCTACTTTTGCTTATAATATTGCAAACAAAATACTAATTGAATCTAAAAAATGTGTTTTACGGCTACGTTATACGAATAATAAACTAAGATAAACACTTTAGGATTAGAAAAAAATAGCATGAAAAATACTAAGAGGTACACGAATCCATTTGGTATAATGTGCTCAAAACTATTAGGACTTTTGGATTTAAAGAACAATTATTTTTAAAAAATCGTAGGTATTTATTTCTTACGGTGTGGTAGCTCTGGGCGGCGCGCGGACAGATAACGCCAATTAAGCGCCGCGCGATAACACGCGCAGAGGACTTATTTATTGCGCGCGCGCCGCCGCCGCCGAGCGTGCTCGAGCTATCGCTAGCCACGGAGCCAATGCACACTCGCATTGTGCTTTAACATCTGGATTAACAAAATTTGAAATATTCACTCAAGAGAATAACCAATTCAATGATAAGCCGCGACCGCAGGATGAACAAGATGATGACTCCTTCAGAAGACAGATTTTTTTACAAAGACAATTGTGATTTTATATTGATTGTATCTAATAATACAATATGTGCGATTAAATGTGCTTCCTATTGTATTATGAGATAGCATCTACTATAATACAAGTACAAGGCTGCTTTTCCACCACAGATGCTAACATGTGAAATCTACACTACTTTACGAAAATATATTGTGACCGATTCCACCAATACTAAGATGAGCTACTACGAAGATGCGCCGGCCACAAAGTAGCTGTGCGATAAAGAATGCGCATCTCGAGCGAGCTATGCTAAGTATGTATCGATATTAGGGAATGGACTATTTCGTCGTCCAGAACATGTTCATGGAAGGCCAAAATAAAGAGAGTCCATTATTAGTCCTAGATCCTAACGTTACTTCTTTTCATGGGCACGTCATGCAGATTGTAATCTTTGTGAGAAGGATTTCGTTTTCGCGAATACTATTTTGCATATACGTACTTATTTTGCATTTGTCATTATTGAAAGGGAGTCGATTTAGCCTACTCCATCCGTCTACAGCACTGCAGATATCACCTTCCAGGGCTCCAGCGCCGTACGCAGTATTGATCCCTAGACTTTATTTGAGGTCGTCTGCAAACGAGCGAGACATTTGGACGAACTAACACAATCAGGCAGATCGTTGATAAAGATAAGAAATAGTATTGGTCCCAAAGTATTACCTTGGCTCACATCGGATCTAGTGTAGTAGGTTACTGTATTTGATTCAAAACCATCGACACTCACGTACTAACACCGATTCTGCAAATAGCTAGAGAAAAATTGTAATAATAGCTTTTTTGTAAACCCTTTTCTGCCAACTTTTGCAGCAGGCGATCATTGTCCACCAGGTCAAATGCTTTTTTAAAATCAAAGTAGACAATATCCACTCGCCTACCAGCATCCATTTCAGTGTACTGTCGTGCAAGGAACCTCGAATCTCGTACAAAGGCGCGAGAGCGTCACGTGACGCGCGCACTATAGTAGACAACGATAAGTAGGTATCACACGGAGCCGTAGCCGCCGCTGTGACTAGTATTTATTTAGTTATGTCACGGGCGACCACCTCCACCCAGGAATTGTAGTTGACCGTTCCGGTGGGCAAATACAGTAAACGGCGGTTCCAGTACATCTAAGGTGATGTGGTAAACATCCTATCCCTACAGGTTAATCTTAAGACGAGTTTATATCAAGGTACGACTTAAAATCGCACATAGTGTAGAGATTAACTGGATTACATTTGGCTTTGGTTTATTCATGACGGTGTTGATGCGCCTCATCCACAACTCAGGAGACGTTTTGACATTCATAGCAAAGATTTGCAATTTAAATATAACGTCAACAAGACAACTCTACCCACCTGAAAAGGGAATGAAGCTCATCTAGGTATGCATTGTTCGATAAATATAGAATACCTAAGTATGGAATTATTAATAGGAGTGTGAACGAGCGGCGCGCGCGCCGGCGGGAGCGCGGCGGACGCCCACGGCGCGATGCTATCGGCCATGGCGATTCATGCCTCGTAGCGCGCGCGTATATTATTAATTCCATCAACATATCTTACTGACTGTGTTTGTCACTATTATATACCGTCAAATTAGTGATACCTTGTGTAAAAATATATATAAATAATATTAAAGTAACCTCACCATCTAAGCCAAGCAGCAAATCATTAGGAATGACACCTGATCAGCAATGGCAAATATAGCAGATTAGATGTGATTCCTAATGATTTGCAGTAGCAAATATAAGTGTACCTACAAACGTAGAAAAAAAATCAGGTAGTGCATTTATCATGCATGAGGCTGGTCGATGCCCTTAACTCAATTTCATGGATAGACGTAGTAGGTTGAGTACCTAGTAGTATTATAAATAAGTAGTTATATAATGTTTGATCTGTTTCTTGCAAGAGAGAGCAGCTGGTGCAGTACTCACCAGCAGCGAGGGCTGCGCGCGCGCGCCGGCGCCGCCTGCTGTCTGCGCGCGCCGCCTCCGCCGCCGCCGGGGACCTGCCAAACACCGCAATACATCTTACAAGTAGGTAAGCCTTGATCATATAAATAGCGATCACCATTAATACGTTTTGTGTTCTCTAAATAATAAGGATTTGTCACCAAAATAGTAGATTTGACATCAAAATGTGTCACCAAACAATAAAATCAAAGATGTGCAAAAGGAATGGCACATACTTGCGTGTTTCTCGATGTCTCCGAGGACGGTAGGCGCAGAAGAAGTCGGGGCGCACGCGATGCGCGCGCAGCAGCAGCGGCAGCGGGTGCGCGGCGTGCTGCGCGGGCGACACGTGCTGCGCGGGCGACACGTGCTGCGCGGGCCCGTGCGTCGCGTGGGGCGCGGCGAGCGCGGCGCCCTCATATGTCTGGTCGGGCAGCAGCATGCCGCGCGCATGTCGCCGCTCGCCGCCGGCGCACTGCCAGCGAGGTCACCACCACTGCACGGCGTAGCTGCAACCAAACGGAACACTCGCGTACTTACAATTAAGTACAGTTGCAATGAATCATTTTACAAGTTGGGGTTCTTATTGTTTGAGTGGTTTTTAATCCTCCTTCATCACCTCGCGAACGCTTGGCTCCAAAAGCTGCGTGCGAGAGCACTACGACTTGTCCGATGAAAATGGTTGTGTTTTTGATGTGATTGTGGTCGCGGCTAACGAGGCTCGTCAATAGGAGTTGTTGACGTCATTACGCGCGGTGACTCGGCTCGGCGCGGGCGCAGCACAAAAACGCGCCATTGTGTGCACAACGAGCGGCGTGATTGCGATCAGCGCCGCGATAATAGGAGAGAGTCCTCATCTCACACGCATGTCACAACTCTTTGTGCGCTCATCACTTGAACTCAAATAAGCCAAAACTTCAAATACTTCGTTTAATCTATGACTAAGTTACAAACTTCTATCAAACTTTTACCAAGACATGATGATGGGGCATTGGGTTTTTTTACCACCATAGTGCGCTAGATACCTAAGTAAATACATGTTGTATGTATCTAGACTTGAGAGTGTTCGTACAGAGGCGTTCGTACCTACAGATTGAACTAAACATGTTGATATTACTTACAAGTACCTAAGTACGATTTTGGAAGTTACCTTCCTTACACGCAACGCAATACAAAAGCCGGTCTGCATTCTCCAATGTTGATGAGGAGCATCTACTTACTTATAACATGTTTGTTGTCGATGCTCATCAAAATGTTGATATCCTAAAAGCCCAGATATGTGTTTCTTACTTCTTTATTTGGAATTGCCGGGACTGACATTGCAAGCCGAGGAAGGCTTCATGTGACATACTTTCCAATGAAAATCAGCAGTGCATGCGTGTGTGTGTGGTGGGTCGGCGGGGGTCGCGGGCGCGGCGGCGCGGGGCGGCGCGGAATGTCGCCGAGGTTTTTGCGCGGGTTCGGGACCCGGGGCGCTGCTGCCGCTGGGCTTGCCGAATGTCGCCGGTGCCGGCTCTAATTGGGCGAGGCCACTGCCCTACACCGAGATTCGTCTTAGAACTCACATAACTAGTTCTTTTTCAGTTTTCATATAGTTCAATACTCAATACTCAATAATTTATGAATTGTAAGGTGGTAACATAATTACCTAAGTATTTTATTACTTTTATGGACCCTGTTAGGGCACAACAAAAAATTTAGGAGAGAGGAAGCGAAGCTTGAATGAATAAATTTATATTTAATTAAGGTATTGAAGCATTTATATTTAATTAAGGTATTGAATGAATAAATTTATATTTAATTAAGGTATTGAATGAGTATCTAATAGCTCTACCGGATCCCGAAAGATACCTACTCTATTCAAGTAAATAATTAAGAAAGTTGCATTTTTATCCAACTGAATAGGTGCGGTGAAGCAAAAAGGAGGGTTATGATTTTGACCTATGTATGGATATTCGTTCACTCACTGTTCTAAACGAGTAAGTAGGTGACTAATAAACAGATTCATAGACATGGACCCCTTTATCTTGCAGGGGATTGTGTATGTTAGGGATAGATTAGATCCTGTAAAAATAAGATTAGGTACCTACGACATTAATATTGTACTACTTACCTACACTGTTTGTGTTCCTAAATCCATAAATAAATATCTCTATCAGTATGACGTATAAAATTACAAGATTATTTTCATGTTTTTGCAATATACTATTTAGAGGTTGTTTTTAGTAACTTTAGTTTTTAAACATAATTTTTATTATTTTTCTTAATCGGTACAGAAAAGGTTTTGTCGGTGCGCGCCTTCCAGTGCGCAATAGTCATTGATCGCGCGCGGCAACTTGTTTTTTCTACGCCAGTGTCTGTGTTCTGCCCGTGCAATACTGGTGATAACTCTCGGGCGGAGACACCTATTTCAGACAGAGTACCTTCCATAGTGGGAGCAGTTATTTCTTTGTGTCTGTTTATTTAAGGCATCTACGCTATATGTAGGTACCTCACACGGTTGGGTTGAATGAAAAGAAAACAAGAAGCCCCCAAAATTGGTTTTTCTATTTTTGCATGAAAATCTTAATGCGGTTCACAAAATAACTACTTACATCACTTACTAAAATTCAACAATATAATTACTTAACTAGTTCCTATAGTTTCGGAAAAAAGTACCTACGATCGCGGCCAAATTAGACATTTTACCTTAGATTACCTAAATCAGAAGGAGGAGCTTTCACTGATATTGAAAGAGACTGCGAGACTGGTATCAGTTATTTTCGTGTTAGGTAATTTCATGTAGGTTTCCCTATCAATACTATAGATATCATCAATACTATTGACATTTATATCTACTAATACTTTTGCTTGTTCAGTGGTCTGCAGACACACTTACTTACCTAGTTAGTTATATTTGTGTTGCACAATTTACGAATAACAAGTACGAGTTAGGCATAATTTGTCAGTTTAATGACTTTATAAATTCGTGATAAATGATGGCTCGTTTATACTATCTAGTAAATTCTATAGGAAAAGACAAGGCTTATAGCTCAAACGAAAATTAAAATTCGCGATGTAATTATTCATTAGGTTACTTACTTAAAGGTACAACTACAATTAATGATCTCTACTTAAACAAGCACACTCGCAATCATCGTCTCGCTCACAAAATCTTAGACATTCATTACGCCCTAGGCGCCGAGCTAAAGCTCCCTATTGAAAACTGGTAGGAGGTGGGTGCCCCTAGTAATTTAATATGTTAATAAAGTATCTACTAGCAGTTCTCGTACTTAGCCATTTAAACGGACAGCCCAGTTTTGAAAGCGGCTCACTCGCCCGATCGAAAATGCGGCGCCTGGTTCCCACCGCGCGACGCGAGCTCGAAGCAACCCGGCTTCCAGCGCGACCGACCGTCTACCGTGCTGGCTGACCGCTACATGTACCAGGTTTACCTAACATTCATATTTACGTATAGATCAACCCTACCTTAAAATTAAAATTAATTCTATGCAGGGTAGGCATAAGGGCACGCCCCCAATCTTAATAGACTTATTGTGACGTCATACCTACTTTTTTGGTCCATCAAAATCGATCAATAAATTTACTAAACAGTATTCGTCAGTCTACTGCTGGTTGTGTTCATTTCATCTATGACATCAGTGTTCACAAGTTCAGCTAGCAGGTTCACCTAGCCTACCAACATCTTACGTCTGAGCCCCCTTGGGTTGCCCTCGACCTCTTTTGAGGCCTGGGAGGTATGTTCTCAAGTAAGTAAGTACAATACTTTTTTTGCGTTTGACAATTTAGGTAAGACACTCAATAAATCATTAATTATTACATGTTATGGACCAAGTGATAAATTGAGCATTGTGCATAACGTCCGGATTGGCAGGGCATTGCCCAGCCATGCAAGATGGCCGGCATAAAGTCGCCGGCATCAAGCGCTTTTGTTTTTCCATGTTTCCACCGGAGATGTGCGAGCCACGTGTTGTTAGTATCAATAGAATCGCTCCAACTACCCACAGAGGATCTTCTAGCTTCGCTCAGCGCAGCTTTGGTGGAAGCTGCTAAGCGGGTCTAGGTTATTTGAACGTAGGCTATAGGTACAAAACAAGCAAGGGACGTGATCCTGATCCATACACGAGATGTATCTGAGAAATATATACTTACGAGAGATTCGCAAGATGTTTGCAAGAGTATATAATATATAATCATTTTTTCTATTCATTCATATAATAATACTTATTCTAGTGTGCTATAGATTGTGGCCACTGAGAAACATTTTGAAAAGATATAGGTACCTAACGTTGCGCCGCTCATCGCACCGTTTCATAGCTCTGCTCGCTATCCAGCTCCATACCGCTCATTTTCTCAGCACATCACTGGTGTAGGTAGCCTTAATCTTGATTTAGTTCAATTATGAGACACTTGAGACCGTGTGTGTAAGCAGTCGCGTGGTCTAACTGTGTGCTCACCCGCTGATCTATATTTTTTGCCGCGCTCGGTCCGTGAGCCGTGTCACCTGTCACGTCGCATCGGCGCTCGCGCGGACGCCGGACGCGACCCACCCAATCTAATAACTCATTTCATTTACATTTTCCTACATCACGTGTTAGGTATTGGTGTGTGCTCCGATCAGCCCGTTTGATTTGAAACAGATTTAAATATTCATTGGTTCCAAAAGTTCAGTGCTGCGTAAAATCAATCAGAGTCAGCATCATCAACGAGAATTTACTAAGTATTTAATATTTTAACATTGTCTAAGTTATTACTTGGACGTAGATGAGATTGACCTAGGTAGATGTTTTTTATCGTCGTACAGAGTATATACATTTAGCCTAGATCAGCGGGGGGACATACGGAAGGCCATCATCAGGGAGTCTTCTTTAGACTCCCTGACATATGCTGAGTATGTACCTTTTCAGCTGTTTCTTTATTTCACATAGGTACTTTTTTATGTGACATGAGACAGACGAGCAAATTGGTTATCTGATGGTAAGCGATTGCCGCCTCCTATAGACACTCGCAATACCAGTGGAATCATAAGTGCGCCACCCTTTTAACCCCCTTTTGTTTTATTATGTTTGTACGATGAAATTAAAAGATTTTTCTAATATTTCTAGGTGTGTTATCAATAATAATCTGGTAGTGAACGGGCTGCAAGTATCGCGGCGCGGATCAGCCGTTATATCACTATATTTAAACGTTGACTTTGCTAAGGCATAATAACATAAAGCTACCTATTGTATCCGTTAGCGATTGTTTCCGCGCAAAAGCAAAACGCGCGTCAGGTGGCGCGACCACTAAATTTTCAAAGAAATCGTAGCAAATACGTGACGTGAACAATTTGTATAAACATCGGGGCGAATCTTTCTCGCAAGTACCACGTGACGTGTGTAAAACATGTGGAGGTTACAAGGTGAAACAATATATCGGATGGTAATAAAGGCTGGTGCGGCGGCGCGACGGGCGCTGGCGCAGGCGACCGAGCGGAGGGCGCGAGGGCGCGAGGCGTGTGTCGGAGGTCACGCGGCGGCGCGATTATGTGGCGGCGCGGCGCACGCGTGGCGCGGGGCCACGCACGCACGACCCGCGCTAAATTATATAATGAATTTAATCGCGTGATTTATTCGCGCACCGATGACGCGCGCGTTGCCCACGCCTGCCCGAGCGGCCGAGCCTGCCGCAGCGCCGCAACCAATGCTCCTATGAAGCGTGTGCAATTTAGAATAACTGGATAAACACAGTCGATAGCACCTACTTAATAATTAAGTACCTAGATAAGACAACTAGATCTACCCTCATGTTTAATAGGGTCGCGGGTATAATACCTACCTACCTACGAACCATCACTAGCACACATATCTACACTACACAGGTTTTTGTATGAACTAGGTGGAAGCTGTCGTCAGTAGCGTTGCGGTTTGGCGGTGGCAGTCGGGAGTTTCCACCTGAGAGGGCACACGAGTGACAGTGGCCTGAGAGCGAGGCGAGCGGAGCGGCGCGGGCGCAGGTGACCGCGCTGCGGTCGCGCCGCGGGTCGGTTTACCTTCTTCCTCGCACCAACGTACAAGATTACAGTAAAACTCTCATATTAGCAGAGGATGCGCAAAACATAATGACGAATTGAGATAAATAGAGCAATGTAGCACGTCCCAAGTAAAACACAGCAGCCCCGCTTGATAGATACGCGCGTATCTCAGTTGACAAACTTCAATTTATGATAAAGCTTGATAGCAATCATACCCTAGGCCGACGGGCGCTGGCGCAGGCGGCCGAGCGGAGGGCGCGAGGGCGCGAGGCGTGTGTCGGAGGTCACGCGGCGGCGCGATTATGTGGGCGGCGCGGCGCACGCGTGGCGCGGGCGCACGCACGCACGACCCGCGCTAAATTATATAATGAATTTAATCGCGTGATTTATTCGCGCACCGATGACGCGCGCGTTCCCACGCCTGCCCGAGCGGCCGAGCCTGCCGCAGCGCCGCAACCAATGCTCCTATGAGGCGTGTGCAATTTAGAATAACTGGATAAACACAGTCGATAGCACCTACTTAATAATTAAGTACCTAGATAACAACTAGATCTACCCTCATGTTTAATAGGGTCGCGGGTATACCTAATACCTACCTACCTACGAACCATCACTAGCACACATATCTACACTACACAGGTTTTTGTATGAACTAGGTGGAAGCTGTCGTCAGTAGCGTTGCGGTTTGGCGGTGGCAGTCGGGAGTTTCCACCTGAGAGGGCACACGAGTGACAGTGGCCTGAGAGCGAGGCGAGCGGAGCGGCGCGGGCGCAGGTGACCGCGCTGCGGTCGCGCCGCGGGTCGGTTTACCTTCTTCCCCGCACCAACGTACAAGATTACAGTAAAACTCTCATATTAGCAGAGGATGCGCAAAACATAATGACGAATTGAGATAAATAGAGCATGTAGCAAGTCCCAAGTAAAACACAGCAGCCCCGCTTTGATAGATACGCGCGTATCTCAGTTGAAAAACTTCAATTTATGATAAAGCTTGATATCAATCATACCCTAGGTTTATTTTTTTATCGTGGGAATGGACTAAGGTAGTAGCTTAGTGTTCTATAGTTGAGAAGAAAAACCTTATTTCGAATTCGGATGAAGCTCAGAAGCATCATCTGTGAGTAGTAGCTGCTGCTGCTCTATTGAAAGAGACCCCTTGATGAAACGCGCAGGTCGCGCGCAGACGGCTCGCTGGGAGCGCGGTGCCCGGCGCCTGCGCACCGGCTCGCACGGGCAAATGGAAATTAGCGGACTATCAGCATCACTCGCCGATAAACCTTTGCATAATTACGAGTACGTAGATAATAAGGGACGGTTTAATTATTACATTTGTGCTCGTGCGGCGGCGCGGTGTGATTCTCATCGTAAAGTACGGCTCCATAAACGAATTGATAACTGTGCAAAACGATCCCGAGAGACGCCGGTTTACTGTTTGTAATTATTGAAAGGTGTTTTGTAGTCTCTTTTATAGGTTGCAGTAATTGTTTGTTACGCTCGTGCATTAAGTAGGTTCCATACGTGGTGCACTTTTTAGTTAGGTACTAACTGCATTCGTGCATATTCTGTTACGAATGTTTCCTTTCGCATTTATTCTTACGAAGATAAGTACAATTTTGCAACTATATGATATTATTTTATTGCTTTCACAAACAAATAACGAACTAATAAATAACTACCGTATAGTCAAATAACGTAACAAATTCGGCGCACGTCCAGTAAAAATAGATGACCCCACTTTTAAATTTTGATAAAAAGAAGTTATTATAATGAAAAATAAAATATCTAAGTAATATCTACGATCACACACGAAATAAAGTTATCATTTCGTTTCGTTTTCAAAGTTTTCACAGAATAAAGTGGGTAGGTTACCAATTTTACAAACCGAAACTGATTTTAATTGATGAAGAGAAGCTGTACATAAACGTTTTTGAAAATATTAAAAAAAAATCGCTTAAGTTGTTCCGATTTTAAAAACCACACAAAATGAGGATATTAAAGTAAGTATGTACCTGGTTTAGGACTGCGTCCCGGTCTCGAGCAGCGATCGCGCCGAGCACTCGCGACGTCGCGGGGAGCGCGCGCGCCGCCGGCCGCCGGCACACTGCGCGCGCGCACGCCGACGCTGCGCCAACCACTCTATTCACTCTATGGTCTATGTGGGTATAAAACTATCACTTGCAAATAAAATCTGCTTAAAGTTTATATTGGTATTTATAAATTCTGTGTCACTCATTTTATTTGCACTATACGAGATTTATGAGTGTCTTTCTATAGAAAAAAAGCTCTTGTTATAAGAAATGGACTTTATAATAAAAGGACAGATAAAACTTACAGACCAATAAATTATTACTTCACGCATCAGAATTGTATGTATGTACTCCGTTTATTAATAGTTGTTTAACAAAAAGATATAATAAATAAAGGATTGGGGCGAAAGGTCCTCGGGAGGTCGGGTACAAGGAGGTGCGCAAGGTGCTGACGATCTACTAAGGATCGCGGGAATTCCTTACAAGCAGGCGATATAGGTTCGAACTGTGTGGAGAACATTGGGAGACGCCTTTGTCCAGGCAATAGGTGTCGGTAGAAATAATGATGAAAATAAATTGGCTTCATTTTTAATTGTATTAAAATAATAATATGTACCTAATTAATTAGTCTGTTAACGCATTACCTATCTCTGAATTGGATAAATTGCCCCTAAAGATATATTTTTTTTATAAAAAGGAAAGAAAAATGTAATCAAATAAAATTTGACAGGAAAATAAACTACTTACCAGAGTTAAATTTAAAATAATGCCAACTCAATATCCATTTTGGTTCACTCCTCTACTCAGGTGATATGGATTCTATCGAAGGGGTTTAATGAAACACGCACATAAAAATAATGCACTTTTAATCACAGGGCGCTGGCGCCAAGTCAGTAACAAAATAAATTACCACAACAACCATACACATGAACTTACAAAATATATGCTACTTACGAGCTACACGCAACTATACATGTGATGTCAGAGTCTTACGCTACCACTTAACACTAGAGCGGGCGAGGCCGGGGCCTCTATCACAAGAACGGTCGCTGCGAGCGAGCGGGTCGGTCCGCTAGCGGCGGCGGCGGCGGCGGCGGCGGCGCGGGCGGCGGCGGCGCGGCGCCGGCGCGGGCGGCGCGGGCTACTGCTCCTGCAGCAGCGCCGACACGCGCTCGGCGATGGTGCGCGCGGCGTCGCCGGCCAGGATGGAGCGGTGGTTGCCGGGCAGCTGGTGCGTCTCCAGCGGGCCGGCGCACACGTCGCGCAGCCCGTAGTCGTCGCCCAGCGTGACGTAGTTGTCGCGCGCGCTGAACAGCACGACGGGCGCGGCCAGGCGCGCGGCGGGCCGGTAGGCGTCGGCCACCACCAGCTTGCGGTAGAAGGACTCGGCCGCCGCCGCCAGCGCCGCGGGCGCGTGCGCCGTGCTGTCGCCCAGCAGCGCCGTGGTGCGCTGCACGCGCGCCTCCCAGCTCGGCAGCCGCTCCAGCTCCGCGGCCACCTTCGTATCGGAATGAGAGTTCGGGTTTAAAATGATACTTCGACTTTTTCGGATCTAAGATCATTCGACAGTTTCGACGTCCCCGAGTTTGAGTACTCTATTGCAAATGAAGATGTGTGTTTTTAATTTTAGAGAGATAGATGTGCGGCAGGCTGATGGTGACGTCATGGGACTGGACGCAACTTTGACGAGTGTTTGAAGTTTCCTAATGGGGTTAATTTTTGTTATTTTTCTTTTTATCAAGAAAACGTAAACTGTAAACGTGTGTGTATAGGAAATGATCGGCAGTCGTGTCGCGTACCTTGGCGGCGTCGAGCTCCTTGAACTGCTGCGCGAAGTAGGCGAGCGCGTTGGCCTCGTTGGTGCTGGCGGAGGGCTGCTGCGCCTTCTTCTTGCCGCGCGTGGTGTGCGTCGACAGGTACGCCGGGGACCCGTCCACCAGCACCAGCCGCGACTTGCAGCCCTCCTGAGGATACATACATTATACATGATTAATTGTAGAGAAATAATGTAATATTGGGGACACTTCATGTAATTCAATTCGTAACAAAAGGTGGCAAATACGGCAAGTCACCCCTCAACAGTAAGATCTAAAGGAAGGAGTTGTACATGTTAAGTATTATAATACGTTAACACTATGCCATACCTACTGTTCTGGTAGTTTGTTTATCTTTTTTTTTTGTTTGTGGTCAATAAATGCTTACTTACATTAATTTAATAAGTACTTAATTTCTTTGAAGACAGAACCTAATACTAACAATTGTTAAATGGTAACCGTCTTCCACTATTAGTATTAATATTTGTGTAGTATACCGTAAATTGATTTCATTTTAATATGTATTTTTGAAAATATTGCATTTAAAAACGAGGTGCGATCAGGGGGAGCAATTCTCGCGCACTCGACTTTGGAATCGAATCGGAGATTCGCATGGACGCATGTATAAAATCTCCAAATTCTATATCGAGCGCCCGAGAATCGGTCGGTTCGTGGCGCACCTGCTCGAGCTGCAGCGCCATCTCGAAGGCGACGCCGGCGCCGAAGGAGTAGCCCAGCAGCGTGTAGGGCGGGCGCGGCTGCAGCGCGCGCACGTGCTGGATGTAGAAGCGCGCCAGCGCCGCCATGTCCGCGAGCGGCGCCGCCGCCACGCACTGCAGCCCGAACACCGCGCCCGCCACGCCCGCCGCCACGCCGCGCAGCACGTCCGCCACGCCCTCGATGGGGTGCACCATGAACACGCTGGCGCCGCCGCCCGCCGACGGCATCTTCACCACCACCTGCGCGAGACACCGACGCAGCGATATAGCGAAATTCACACGTCGATTGATTAAAGAAAATAAAGTAGCGGGAGGACAAATACGATTTAACATGCAAGTATTATGATAGGCGTTACGTAGACGTAGACGACTAGTTCAACGACAAGTGATAGGTAGGTTCCATTTTAACAAACTATTTCACAATGAGGGTCTTTGCAAATACACAATCCGATAGATGGCGTTAGGTTGACATCAGGTCCAACAAGTTGGTTACAAAAAGATAGATCTTAATCTCATTTTACAATTTGAAATAACAAACTTTTGTGACAGAGAAGAGACACTAATATAAGATGGCTAAATGCTTCACTTTCAGTACGACCGTATTCGTTCAATGAAGTAGTGTAGCGCGCACCTGTTTCGGTATAAGCTCTCCCAGCGTGGCCAGCTGCACGAGCTGCTCGGCGCCGGCGTCGGCCGGGGCGGCGTCGGCGGGCGCGTCGTCGGCGGCGTCGTCGGCGGCGCCGCCCGACATCTGCTTGAGGCGCGCGAACGTGAGCGCGCGGATCTCGTGCACGCCCAGCACCACGTCGTAGCCGCGCTCCAGCGTCTGCTTGATCTCCGCGCCCATCAGCGAGTCCATGCCCAGCTCCGCCAGGTTCGCCGTCTCCGACACCTTGCTCGGGTCCTTGATGCCTGGGACACGCGAAAATTAAAGCTTCACTAAACTTCCACTGGTTATTTCTACGTCCACCGCTATCGGGAAGAGACGATGATTGCGGGTTATACGCGCCTTCACGCTCTCCTGTTCTTTGAATCGACAAAAACTTATATTTACAACTCGAGATAAGAGAAAAGGCAGAAAATAGAGACGGAAGCGGTTCTTAAGTGCATTAGTCCCTTCCAAATCAATTTAAATTCTGGATCTATTATTCAGTTGCATAAATATTACATCAATAATATTTAATTCAATCTTTCTACAACTCGTAGCTAAAAAATAATGTTTATCGATACACCCCGTATCTAATCGATCGGTCTCCGGAAGCGCGTAGTGTGTCGGCTCACCGAGCACGTTGGCGACGACGTGCACGAGGTCCATGGCGGGCGCGGCGGCGGCGCGGCGCTTGTCGGCCAGCACCATGGACGCGGCCACGGCGTGCGGCAGCGCCAGCAGCGCGCCCAGCGCCTCCATGCACGACGCGATGCGCTGCGGCAGCGTGCCGCCCACCACCGTGTCGTCGCCGCCGCCGCCCATCTGCTCCACGATCATGCCCACCTCGCCTGCGAGACACGACACAAACAACGATGCGACGTGTGAGCGTCTACAAATAAATTTGGTCCTTCGAGCCGGATTTTAATCGCCTTCTAGTTAATCCATACCCGAATTCGGTCCAGAAGTACATGGGGGAAATTCTCGAGCACTCGACGTTGAAGTCGAATTTAAAGATTTCATACATTCATTCATACAAATCTCTAAGTCGACTCCGATGTCGATTGCACGAGAATTGCCCTCCAGAACGAGGATAGAGCACAGAAAATTCAGTCCAAATAACAAAGTAACTGTGGTACCTTTTACCTTTTATGCAAAAGGATAGGTAAGTTCAAAATATTTCAATGTAGACGAGCTCTATAAACGTTCCATGACAGATCATCAAACTCAAATCATTTTTTAATGCAAGTCAAGATTCTTAAGTTAAAATAATGCCTTAAATGACCTTATCATTATCATTTTAACGTCTTAACTTGAAAACCAGAGCGCTTGGATCATTATACTGAGCAATGAAACAACCACCGGCAAATATTCGATAGTGTCCTCTAAAGGTGCTACCACACTGCTGTTTAAACATGTTTACAAACGTTAGCAAATATTAAAAAACCTACGATCAAAAAGATTTTTAAAAGTAGTTAACAAATTGTAAGCGAAACATTCGTGGTCATTAAGGAAGGAGAGTCATAACGCTCGGGCTCACCGATGGCTCCCCACTGCACGGCGAGCCCGGGCAGCCCGTCGGCCTGGCGGCGCTCCACCACGCGCTCCATGACGGAGTTGGCGTAGCCGTAGTTGGTCTGGCCGGCGTTGCCGCGCCCGCACGACACCGACGAGAACGCCACGAAGTAGTCCAGCTGCGGCGCCAGCTCGCGCGTCGCCACGTCCAGCGCCTTGGTGCCTGGAACGTTGTTTACTCGGTTAGACACCGCTGCGAATGAAAGCCCGCTAGATGGCGGTAAGTGAACGTAAGTTCCAAGCAGCAAATTGACAATTTCCAGTCTTGAAATGAATTGTCGCCAGGATAAAAAAGCCAATGACGTTGCAAATGGATCTTACGTTTCCATACGCAATCTGCCGCATTTTCCATTACTACACCGTAAAAAATTATCGTTTTAACCCCAAAGCACTCATAATAGGAAGCACGAATCAAGCCCCTTTAACACGTTAGATCATCAAAATAAGCAAAATAAAAATCATACTTTATTGCCTGGTGAATAATATTTTTTTATGTATGGAACAGCAGATTTTTATTTTGCTTGTTTTGATGGTCTAACAGTGCTAAAGGGGCTTTACTCGGGTTACCGATTATGAGGACTTCGAGATTAAATCGACTAAAAATTTAACGGTGTATAGTGAATGTAGTAATCGTCGATGAGAGAGTGATAGTAAGTTCGAATGGTAGTGGTATTTAAGCGTACTGACCGTCGACTTTAGGCTTGGCGACGACCTTGAAGTCGGCGGGCGTCTGGTTCTCGAGGTAGGCGTCGCGCAGCACGGCCGCCAGGTTGAACACGCCGCCCACCGGGCCCAGCGCCGCCGCCTCGCCCAGCAGCGCCTTCGCGCCCGCCACCGTCGTCGCGTCCGTCTTCGATATCACCACCTGCCCGCGCACACACAACGTGATACAGTATATGTTTCTCACGAACGAGCATCTATCTTGAACCACATTTTCATTTAACATCAGACGTGCTTGCAATATAAAAAAACGATCCCGAAGAACATCCGAATTAAAATTTCGGATTTCACGCAATCTTCGGAAATAAAATTGAGATTCCCATCCCTACAGCCTTCCCAAAACTTTAATGCCTACTTCGATAGACCTATTGTTCTTTAATCGCATTAACTGCATTTTCTCTCTTATTTGATTAACTTAATGGGTAATAGACTTGCAATTCGATGCAAGTGTTATAAGACCGACAGGAACGATGTACTCGTATCAAAGAGTCTCTCAAATTAATAGGTTCGACACAAAGAGTGAGGGTACGAACACGTCGTAGAACAAAAATGTAAGTAGCAAGTAAGGTTACCTTGATGCCCTTGTTGCGCCAGCGCTGCACGCACCAGGCCTGGTAGCCGGTGCGCACGCCGCTGCGCGAGTTGAACACCAGCCGCGCCGCGCCGCGCGCCACCAGCCACTGGCCCAGCTCCAGCCCGAAGCCGCCCAGCCCGCCTGCGCACACGCAACACACAACACATACGTCAACACCAACATCAACAACACGCAACACTTAAACCAAACTCCTAATAACCGGTTACCGTGCATTATAAAGAAGTGAATGTAATTTATTTATTGTATAGGAGCTGTAGATTTTGAATAAATGGCAAATAATGCGCACTTGCTCACTCTACTGGTTGCAGGTGTCTATGGGCGGCGGTAATAGCTATAATACCATCAGATGCTCCGTGTGCTCGTTTGCCACCTTTCACATAAAAAACCCGAATCCTTTTCTTGAAGGTTACAGTACCATAAACGAACGATAACTTTACGAAAAGTTTTCGTTAGATTAAGAAGTGAATGAACTGTATAACGATTTTTTTTCCTATGTAGTATTTTGTGAAAGCAATAAAATAAAATTAGAAAAAAATACTGACCGACGAGCACGTAGCTCTTGGCGGGGTGCAGGTAGGTCTTGGGCAGCGCGGAGACGAGCTTGGCGGCGGGCTTGGCGCCGCCCGCCTCCTCCTCGCGCACGCGCAGCACCACCTTGCCGATGTGCTTGCCCGTCGCCATGTACCTGCCGCCAACCGAACCTCAGACAACCATTTCTATTTCTAATCGCTTATTATTAACGTGGGTTACTGGTATCTCTTATTTCACCACCTTAACTTCCTTATTCACGTCAAAATGTAATGGCAGTCTGCTAGGCGGGACATTTAAATAAATAAACCTTAAAATAAATACGATTAATGCACTTAAAATCTTCAATTCTTCAATCACGTGTGATCTGAAGCCACTTCCTTTCAATAATCGGGCAATCGGTAATTCAGTTACTGAGGGCTTGAGTAGCTCAAAGAAATATTTAATTTTCACATTCGATATCCCGCCCATTGCAATAAAAATGTTAAAATGATTAGTGTGGTTAGATTGCCCGTTTAGTCTCCCCTCGTTTGTATGTGTGTGTGTGTTTGTTTGCACGGGCGCGCGTCTCACCGGAAGGCCTGCTCGAGCTGGTGGTCGGCGAAGGTGGTGGCGGGCAGCGGGCGCACGGCGCCGCTGGCGAGCCCGTCGCTCATGCAGCGCACCACGGCCGCCTTCTCCACGTCGTCGCCGCCCGCCTCCTCCTCGCGCACGCGCAGCACCACCTTGCCGATGTGCTTGCCCGTCGCCATGTACCTGCCGCCAACCGAACCTCAGACAACCATTTCTATTTCTATATCGTGAGTTACTGATATCTCTTAATTTATTTCACCACTTTAACATCCTTATCTATGTCCTAAACAAAGTGTAATGGCATCTGCTAGGTGGGACAGTCATATTTAAATACATACGATTAATGCACTTTAACCTTCAATCCTTCAAAAAATCACGTGGGATCTGATACGTGGGTATCAGATCCCACGTGATCGATCGTTCTTTCCAATCATCGGGTGACCGATAATTCAGTTACTAAGGGCTTAAGTAGCTCAAAGTAATATTTAATTTTCACATTCGATATCCCGCCCCATTTCAATAAAGATAAACTTAAAACTAAAAATTTATACGGGACTTTTTCTTGGTTGAATATAAATATCGTGTAGTCGGTTAGTGTGGTTAGATTGCCCGTTTAGTCTCCCCTCGTTTGTATGTGTGTGTGTGTTTGTTTGCACGGGCGCGCGTCTCACCGGAAGGCCTGCTCGAGCTGGTGGTCGGCGAAGGTGGTGGCGGGCAGCGGGCGCACGGCGCCGCTGGCGAGCCCGTCGCTCATGCAGCGCACCACGGCCGCCTTCTCCACGTCGTCGCCGCCCGCCTCGAACAGCGCGTCCAGCAGGATGCCGTGGAACGTCGTGTTCTTCAGGAAGATCGCCATGCCCTGGAAGCGCCACCGTCACGTCAAAACTCCGACGAGTATCATTCGATGTTCGAGTGTTCATTCGATTAGTCAATATCTGGGGCGCGCGATTGACATGCGGACTGTCCTTTGATTTTAACAAACTTCGTCGTGTGCGTGCGCTCACCAGGTTGGTGTTGTTGGAGAGGTCGAGCTTGCCGATCTCGAGGAAGCGGCCGCCCTCGGCGAGGCAGCGCACGGAGGCCTGCAGCTTGTCGTCGGCCAGCGAGTTGAGCACGAGGTCCACGCCGCGGCCGCGCGTGCGCCGCAGCACCAGCTGCTCGAACGACGTGTCGCGCGAGTTGCCGATGTTCTCCTCGGGCAGGTTCGGGAACCTGCAAACACGAACTCGAATTGCACTCCCTTGATATGGAAGGGATCGCTTTCGGGTATGATTCGTAATCTGTTCACCCGTGCGATCTATAAGAGGCACTGATTTTTTAAGTTTTCACGTATCATGACTGTGTAAATAAAGATTTTACAAAAGAAATATATACTTAAATGCTATGTAGACGATCGGTCAAATTTTGACGACATTTTAGTTTTTACGTGGATTTAAACAAATTAGAGGTTTTCGAGGTTCTTCTTTTGAAAGTTTACTCGGTTTAACTCTAACTTTTTAACTCAATGCGTGTTAGTTGCTCCAGTTTCCTGTTGTCTGTCGGGCCAGAGTAGGCATTCGAGGTGACTCACCGCTCGCGCAGGAAGGCGCGCTTATCAGGCGTACCAACAGTGGTGTAGACGGTGCAGCCGGCGTGCAGCGCGATGGCGATGGCGGCCTGCCCCACGCCGCCCGTGCCCGCGTGCACCAGCACGGCCTCGCCGCGCCGCATGCGCCCGCGCACGCTCAGCGCGTAGTACGCCGTCGCGTACGCCACCGGCACCGTCGCCGCCTGCGCACACACACACATACATACCGCCTCAGCACCGACCACGAGGTAGGGTCCGGGAACTTCGTTAAGCTGCTCGCTCATTACCACGTTTTTGCTAGTTCAACTGAAAATGTGCAACTTGACCGCCCACTTTTATATGGTGGGTGCATTAGCTCCGTGAGCGACCGCAAAACGAAGTTTCCACCCTTACATACTTTTTACCGAAATACACAACTACTGAGTTTCGTAACTCTACTCCTACGTTACTTATCGGACGTCAACAGAAAGATACAAAACGTACGACACGGAAAGAATGAGTAGTTTCTAAGAACCGTGATTAAAACGCACGTAATAATTAAACACAAATTAACGTGAAATTAATATTATTATTGAACGTATTATCCTGAAAATCTTTTAACAGATCCAGTAATCTTAGAACCAAATTGAATTGTAAGGAACTTCTAAAAGTAAATGTATTTATCGTGTAGACTTACCTCCTCGAATGTCCACTTGGCGGGCACCTCCCAGAGGAAGCCCTTGTCGGCGACCACGGTGGTGGCCAGGCCGCGCGCCGCCACCATGCCCATCACGCGCTTGCCCGACGCCGAGCGCCCGCTGAACTCCAGCCCCAGGATGCAGTCCTGCGACCACATACATTATCATCGGTCATTCAATGGAAACAAGTTCAGAAATAGCAGCATCTGTCAATAAATGGCGCATGATAATGATGGTAATTTCAAATATGATAATTGCGCACAGATTTGCGCAAAATAGTTTATTAAGCTGCTGGGATCGATATAGGGAGCCACGTGGAAAAAAGAAGTTGTGACAAAAACGGGCTCGTGAAATGAATCAAAATAATCAAATGATTACGTAAGGAAGTACACAAGAGTATAAAGTCGTCCAAGTAAAACGAGTGCGCGTATGCGTACCTGTCCGGCCAGCTTGCCGGGCAGCGCGTCGGGCGGCAGCTTGCCGGTGGCCAGCATGATGTCGCGGAAGTTGAGCGGCGCGCAGTACACGCGGCACAGCTCCGTGTCCGGCGCCGCGGGGACCGCGCCCGCGAAGCGCAGGTCGCTCTCGATCCAGCGCAGCGACGACAGGTCGCCGCGCGTCAGCGTGTTCACGTATGCGTGCTCCACCCCCTGCAAGCGGTAAGTTAACTAACGTCACTTCAAATTGATTGATTGACATAAGTTTATTGTAGACTATTAACGAACACATGTTTATAAGCTGAACTTTTATAACTGAGACAAGAAATGACTTTATTGATTGATTGCTCGATTGAAAGCCGTCAAGATAACTAATTTGAGAATATAGTGATAATCAAAAGAGGACGAAAAATTTTACATTACCCCATTCAAGAAAAAAACAAATTTAAGGAAACAGTATTAGACGGGGAACTATTATACTAGAATGAATGAACGATGAAATGGAATGAAAGGCTGGCAAACCGACCTGGAGCTGTCCCTCGGCCATGTCGGCGAGCGGGATGTGCCGGTAGGAGCCCCAGACGCCGCCGCGCAGCACGTTGCAGGCGAGGTCCTTCTGCACCTGCGCCTTGTAGGCGGGCGCGGCGGGGCCGAAGGGCTCCCGGGCGTCGGGCAGCAGGAAGGCGCGCACGGCGTGGCCGCCCGGCTCCGCGCGCAGGCACGTGGCCAGCCCCAGCAGCCCCGAGCGCGCCGCGCGCGACCACACGAACACCCGCATCGGCGTCGACTCCGCGCGCTCCATGGCCTCGCGCAGCGGGTCCACCCACGCGAACGAATCGTCTTCGGTAATCTGGTAGCCGACAGATCATTGATTATCTAACGGTGCACGCGAAAATATGAGCTATAATATCATCGCATCCAACCTTTTTCCATTATAAATCAATGCAGGAGACAAACGCTTGAGTGTTTTCATTGAAAAGTAAAACCGCAGTCAAGAAATCCAACAAACTTTTAAAGTTCATTAATGTAAATTAGAAAGAGGGTCGGTCCCAGTATGTTACCTTGTGGGACACCAAAGAATACTATTTACATCTTAACTTATTAATTTATCAAATCAAAAATACTGCGTTCTGTTTCTCATAGATAGTTTGATAAAAGCTTTAATTGAAAATTACAAATAGCAAGTGGCATTCTTTATTTAGATGATTGGAACCGAGTTTCTGTCGAACGCCTCTGCTAAATCTTTTTTTATGTGATAGGTAACAGAGAGCAAACGGATCATCTGATGGTGAGTTAATACATTTTAGTGCTGGCGATTACGTAAATCTAAATAAAATGTAATCAAATAAATCGCATGGGATATTTTAGTCACATCTATAAAGTCAAATGCGAAACAACAAATTCGATTGCGAATATGAAGAGCATCGTATTCGCAATCGAGTCGCAAACGAGCAGCACTCACCTCAATGACGACGTTCTCCTCGGGCAGCTCGGGCGTCCTCCGCAGCAGCAGGTACTCGCAGCCGGCGGCGAGCTGGCGCGACACCAGCGTGAGGCCGGCGCGGGCCACGGCGTCGCGCGCGGCCGGCTCGTCCAGCGCGCGCGCCGCCTCCTCCAGCAGCACGCAGCCGCGCGGCGCCAGCGCCTCCGCCAGCCACCGCAGCGCGCCCGCCGAGCGCGCCACCACGTCCGCCGCCAGCACCAGGTGGCACTCGCTCTCCGGCGGGCCCGCGCGCGCGTCCTTCTGCGTCACCTGCGAGATAACATTACAGTAATGATCAGTTCCACTACCAGAGGGGCGATTCTCGCGCACTCGACATTGAAGTCGAATCTAGAGATTTCATACATTCGTCCAGACAATCTTTTAATTCGATTTCGAGTGCACGAGAATTGCTCTTCGGATGAGTAAACTAATTACATAAGTTTTTTCTAAGGAACATGTTGTATAAAAAGGATGTATCAAATGTTGTTAATAGAAAAAATAATGGTTAAAAATTTTATCAAACACAATCCATTTGATTATTGTTATTAGATTTTATAAAGCAACAAAATTCTATTCGTTATATTTATAAATGCAACATTTTCTAATCATTGTAAACAAAGATGCAACAAATTGTAGCACTATTAACATTCGCAAACATTTTTGAACAAAATTGGGGCAGCTTCTACTCTAGCTTCTAATCTTGATAATTATTTAAATTAGAGATTAAAGCTATTACCAATTAAAAAAGTTCAATTATAGCTCATGAATAATAACATTTTTAAAGTGTGTGTACCAATTGAAATTCAAAGAAAAGGTAATTTACCTTGACGCCGATGTCCTTCATGGCGGCGGCGTACTTGCTGGCGTCGGCGCCGGCGGCGAGCGAGGCGTCGACGCGCACCTCGGGCTCGGCGTCCAGCGCCTGCAGCGCCAGCGGCGCCAGCAGCGCCTCGGGCGCGCGGCCCAGCGCCGCCTCCACCGCCTTCAGCCGCAGCGAGCCGCAGTTCTCCAGCACCAGCTGCAGCGACACCACCAGCGCGTCGCGCTTCGACCGCGTGGCGTCGCCGCTGCCCACCGCCGCCTCGTCGTACGGCCGGAACGTGTATCTGCCGAGACACAGGACACGAGGTGACTCCGACTTCCCGATAATATGCAATTTTAATAGAATTTATCAAAAAAAAATCTAACGATTATTCACAGAACCTCGTCTGTCTCGATCGGTGAGATCGTAGTAAAACTCACACCCTACCGAGAACGACGAGGAAGTCCAAGTTGTCGGATGCTAAAGTCAAGTTTCCATTCATTTTCACGTTTGCATTTATCAAGAAAAGCAAAAATGTACAGCAAGAACACGATATACAGTTCGATTCGCACAACTAAAAATCTGACCGTTACTCGTTTGCTTAGTCGTAGAAGACGTGCATGCGTACCTCTCGAGCTTGGGCGCGGCCTGCGCGTTGAGGCGGCGCGGCGCGAGGCTGACCTTGAGCCCGCGCAGCTCCACGCCGCCCGCGCGCACCACGCCCACGTGCGGCAGCACCGACACGCCCAGCGTCGCCTCCGCCCCGTCCGCCCCCGCCGCCCCGGCCGCCCCGGCCGCCGCCAGGCAGCGCGCGTGCTCCGCCGGGTCGATGAGGATGCGCTGCAGCCGCGTCGGCAGGTACAGCTCGCGCGCCTCCTGCGCACAGTGCACGAACACACATCACTATAGTGAACCCATCGTCTAGTGCAGCGGCAAAAAAAAAGCGCGCCTCCTGCGCACGATCATACATCGCTATGATGCACGTAGTGAGGCAGCAAGATAATGATAAGACTCTTGCTGCCGTAAATTGCTCTCTTTTTTAGTTATTACGATTCGAGTCAAACTAGGAGAGGGGAGAAATCACAATAGTTTTACAACTAAAGTTACCTTTAGCTGTAATTGGTGAGCTTTCTCATGCACTTAAAAATAAAATGCAGAGGATCTCGGGCTTCGATACGACCGATGTAAGTAGGTACATAAGATAGACGCGACATTAAGATGACTACGATGATGGTGCTCTAAAAAAACCAGACAGTCGTTGAACGATTACGGTTGCGGTGACTCACGGTGGCGAGGATGTTGTACTGCAGCATGGTGTCTATGAAGGAGACCCAGTTGTTCAGCCAGGCCAGCTTGCCGCTCTCGCTGCGCCAGTCCGTCAGCCGGATGCCGCGGAAGATGCCGCCGTAGTTGTAGCCGCGCAGGCGCAGCTCCTTGTATATGTCCTCCTCGTTCAGGGGCACCTGACCACAACGGTATACTCTTAATCGTTGAATTTATATAAGATCAATAATGATGACATCACAGAAAGTTTGTAAAGATCAAGTCTAGGAATAAACGCAAGAAGTCTAAAGTAATTATTGACGGGAAAAAATTAACTAAACTTTGATTTTTAATCAACTTTACTAAACTGACAGATGTCAATGTGTCTTCCCCATACATTATCACTCAATTCGACAGATGCAAAATGTCAAAATGTATAGGAACTTGATTTTGTTTGTGTTGTAGTTTGCTCCAAATAAATATTTTGTATTCTATTCTATTATGTATTGAATACGTGTGACCGAGGCAATAAATGATTCGATCGATCGAACGGGACTAATGTATTTGAAAGGAGTCGCTCACCTCGTCCGCACGAGCCACGGGCGGGTCTTGCGCGGGCAGGCGCTCGGCGCGCGCGTCGGCGGGCACGCGCACGCGGCCGGTGACGACGGCGGCGCCGCCCTCGCACACCTCGAACTCGCCCGTGCCCTCCAGCACGTTGACGAGGAAGCGCAGCGGCGTGTCGCGCGACACGATGGTGGCGCGCCGGAACGCCACGTCCTCCATCACCACGGGCAGCTCCTCCGGGTTCTTGTTGTGCAGCTTCGCCATCGTGCGCCACACCAGCGTCTGCGGACCGACCGTGCCACTTACACGCGGGCTCGAGAGGACCTACTCTATTACTTATGTTATGATACATTAAAATGGGGATCACTTATCATTCGTTCGATCGTTCTATAAGATATGAACGATACTTAAACGTCGTGTTAATTCCCATTTTATTATATTATAGTTATTACTAACTGCTACCCGCGACTTCATCCGCGTATACAGATGTAGAAGATTATTTAGATGATAAGGATTCCTGGACATGTTAATCTCCTCGCCTATTCTATTAAATGTATAATTTGATTTTATAATTTTACTTTGACGATTATCTAAACGATATAAAGCATTGTACACATCATACTGTTACTGTAATCTTAATAATATTTTTTATTATCAGAATGAAAATTGTAATGTAAGTGATCATAATTTGAAAAGAGTGACTACTGAGTTTCTTGCTGATTCTTCTCGGTAGAAATCGACTTTCCGAATCAGCGGTAGATTACATAATATTTGACATTCATAAATGTTCTATAAGGACTTAAATTGAATAAAGAATATTTCTATTTCTAGATAGGCATGTGAAAGCGAGACGAAGCGCTATAGGCGTGCTATTAAACACTTTGTCAATTATTAAACAATATAAATATTAATCAAATTAAAAAAGTGTTTGAGCAAACTCAGGATCCATAGCAGGCAGTGCAGGGAGAATAATCATAGGCGAGAATTTACCGACGAAAGAGACTAGGTATGTCGGGAGACCTAGTCTGTTCAGTCGGTAGATCTTAACCCTGGTCAATCGCAAGCAGGACGGGCTACTCCAGCGGTGTTTTAGGTACCTCTTAGGACATTTGGCACGCAGCTAATAGGCGGATAGGATGAAAACAAATCTACAGTAATAATATATAGGTAGCTATCAACGGGGATAATCACACATGGAATATCCGCTAGTTAGCGTTTTCTAGGACTGAGGTCATCATTTTGATGAGTTTAAAATTACAATTATACGAACTAAACAACCAATGTCATAAAAATCAACCTCAGTACGATCTAGCGGATTTTTCACAAGCAATTTCCCCATTTGATGAGATACTTTCGAAGCAGTTCTTTTTATTTAAAAGCAGACGACTGGGATGATCAGATATTCAAACCTACTCCGCTATAATATTCGGACGAACTAACCAGGTAACCGGTGGCGGGGAACAGGATACGGCCGTCGATCTCGTGGCCGGCGTAGAAGGCGTCCTCGTTGCGCGACAGGTCGACCTCGATGACGTTCTCGCCGGAGCGCGAGGCGTCGGAGAAGTTGGCCACGGCCCACTCGATGCCGTGGTCCCACACCACGCGGGACGCCAGGCTGGGCGTGCCCGGCGGCACGGGGAACGACACGCGCGGGTACAGCGCGCCCAGCTTCGGCTGCGCGCCGCAAGCGTAGATTTTACCGAGCGCCGACAGAAGGTGGATTCTGTAACAACATTTAAATTATTCATTCACTTGCCACAATTGGAAGTAAAAATAACATTGGTAAGAGAAGAAAGAAGATTGGCGATAAGACGGAGCCTTGAGGTACTCCAACGTTGATCAGCATGAGCTGAGAAATGCATCCATCCAGAACGACACGGATTTTTACTTATGCAAGAAACAAGGAATTCTGTATGGCAGATCTGATCATGCGGTTCATATGTCGGAAGTTTTGAGGGAAGTGATTTGTGTCACACAAGATCAAAAGCTTTGGCAATGTCCAAGCTAATTACCATAACCGTGCGTTACGATAAATATAAGTCAAAATTTAATAAGTACGTCAATGACTGACGTGGATAACGGAAGCGGAGAGACATGTGACAGTTTGTAGAACATTTATTTTATGAGAAGTCTATGTGTTCCATTTAACCGTCGCTAATCAATGATTCGTTTCAATCGGACAAAGTGTGTTTTGAGAAATTTTTGTGAAAAGGTTTTTGAACTTTATTGAAGAAATCTATGAGTGCAACTTGGTAGATACACCCTATGCACTCACTCATCATAGGTAGATACCTCAGCTATGAGTGTTTCGGAGTCTACTGCCCTTTCCGGGAGTAAAGGGCAATAGACTAAAGGTTGGTGATGCACTAGTGTTTTCACTGGCGTTGCACATCGACGGGTGCGGTGTCGTAGCCACTCGCCTGGAGTCGGGGTGGTCCTTGCGCACGAGGCCGACGTGCGCGGCGGGCGCGGGCACGGCGCGCTTGAGCACGGCCTGCAGCAGCGCGTGCGGCGCCACCTCCACCACCAGCGCGCGCGCCGGCACCTCGCGGATGGCGTCCGCGAACCGCACCGGCGACAGCAGGTTGTTCACGTGGTACGCCGTGTCGCTCAGCTTCGCTGCGCACGCACACACACGTCTCAATTGTAATAAACTCTGTTTTTAATCATGTGGAGTAAACTGACAGATGTCAAAGTGTCATCCCCATACATTCTCACTCAATTTGGAAAATACAAAATGTCAAAATGTATAGAGACTTGACATTTGCATCCGTCAGTTTACTCCACATGATTAAAAATCAGAGAATACAACGCGATACGGGGGCAGCGTTTGTGTAAACCACCTCGCTAGACTAGATTTTTACGACTTAAAGTAATTACAAAAAATACTTCCAAATAGTAAAACAATATAAATGAGCTAGTCGAGGTTCTAATGCCCCCATGCAAAAGGTTATTACATTTAGGCATTATAATAAGTGTTCCAAAGATTTATATTTGGAAATTAACCCGTAACGTAACCGACGTATCACTCCAAGTCTATAGTCGACGCACTACAGTCTCGCGATGTGAGACACATATGGTAGGCGGTGGGTACCTAGGTCGGAGCCCCACTGGTCGCGCGGCAGCGAGGAGGAGACCCAGCGCGGCGAGCGCGGCTTGGGGTCGGGGATGATCTTCTCGAGGCTGCGGCGCAGCAGCGGCGCGGCGGCCGCGATGTACTTGCTGTGGAACGCCACGCCGCTGCTGTTCACGCGCCGCGCGAACACGCCCTCCGCCGACAGCTCCGCCACGAACTTCTCCAGCGACGCCGGGTTGCCGGAGATCTGCCCGAACACATGCCAACTTAATACGAGCTATCGCATGTGGGAAATCCGCTAGATCCAATCCAACCTCTACAGTATTGACCGTTTATATCGTACAATTGTCATTTTGACTTAATGAGTCAAAATTATCCAATTACCTTGTACTAAGGTCGATCCTCAGTTCTACATTACGGCATCTAGCAGATTTTTAACGAAGTTTCTATAGAACTTATTTGGGAGATCTCAAATTGAAACTAATAAACTATTCGGGTAGTTCCAGAAGAAAATTCGGTTCAGCCCCTTTTAACATTAGTAAGTATATTGGAACGGGATGGCATGAGCCTTCTCATGTCATAATAACTTTAGATTGCGATTTGTAAGAAGGTGGAAGGAGTAAGATGAGTGTTTTTAAACGCAAAATCCAAAATAAAATTCCTCATTTAGTATCTATGGTAAATATGAATATTTTCTTAGTGGACTTCATACAGTATTCGAAACAGATATAGTATTGAAATAAAATAGTATTATATAGTGACCGTGACGCTGTCGTTGGCGTTGTGGCAGGCGGGGAAGACGTCGGGCGGGCAGCGGCGCTGGCACTCCTCCCACGACAGCCCCACGGCCGCCATGGCGCCCGGCGCCAGCTTGGCGTCCACGATGCTGCGCCCGCGCATGTACGCCGCCAGCACGGCCTGCTCGCCCGTCAGCGTCTCGTCCGCGTACGCGCAGCCTAACGCACACCACACACGTTACAATCGGGGTTTTTGCAAACCATAAATCCAATAGATGGCGTTAATTGACGACTGGTTCAAAGAGTGGATTAGTTACACTGTGACGTATCATGTCAAAATTTTATTACGAAGTAAGTTCAAATCAAACAATATCGTAGAAGTTGTGTCCAGTCGTCTACTTAACGCTCTGACGGATTTTTCATTTGCAAAAACCTTCATTGCATAATGATAAAAGTTATGCTTATTTCAAATTACGAGAGTACTTAGTTGACTTATAGGTATTTGTGTTAACTACGCGTTGCGTGCATGTAGTTTCATAATAAAAAATAATAATTTTAAAATATGATTTTCTAACGAAGTAACTTGGCACTACGGTAGAAGTTTTGCAGCACTTTGATAATAATACAATTTACCTAAAACCTCTGACTGATAGTTAGGAATCGAAACGATACAATACATTAAAGTCATTTGTAAAGAATGTGCCACCATTCAAAGTGTCGTGGCCATTTTTCTCACAATGTTTTGTTTAATATTATTGCTATGTAATTTAAAAGCAACAAGCGAGCCCATTATGTACTAAAGTAAACATAATGTTTGGTCGTTTCCGCGTAATGTTCATGACCTGCTCTACCTAAAGTAAGGCGGTGTGACTGTCTCTATTAGTGTCATTTATTTGGGGGTCACTTTGCTAATAGACTTGCGCAGACACCGAACTGAATGAAAAAGTGAGTCCTCACTCCTTCGAGCTTGAATGTTCGGTCGCCTCACTAAACGTCTATGACGTGTCTGCAGCCGAGTGTTCATAACCGGGCAACTAGGCATCTATTTTTTATTGGTGTTCAACCTTATCATAACTGCATAAAGTTCGAAATCTGGCGGTCCCGAACGGTACATAGGCTGGTTAGTAGGCACTGACCGATCTCCCCGACGGAGTGGCCGACGATGCCGTCGGGGCGGATGCCGACGGCGCGCAGCACGTCCACGAGCGCCACCTGCACGGCGGCGATGGACACGAAGGAGTTGACGACGTCGTCGAAGGCGGCGTCGGGCGCGTCGGTGACGATGCGCAGCAGGTCCACGCCGTGCGGCCGCAGCGCGGCGGCGCTGCGCTGCATGCTGGCCGCGAACGCCGGCAGCTGCAGCAGCGCGCGCGCCATGCCCGACCACTGCGACCCCATGCCCGAGAACACGAACCACACGGGCCGCGCCTCGCCGCCCTCGTACTCCTGCGAGACACACGGGACGTCAGCCACTCACCAATATACATGTAAAAGAGTCCGACCCGAAGGTTGAGTGAATAATAAACGCTGATAAATTTTGTTTTCATAAATAAGTTAAGCTCATCGACATCGGCTGTCCCGATGTGTTTTTTTTTTGAAAATAAATCTAAAATCATTTACCTACTATTTCATTTTAACTTTCCGGAAGTTGATTAACTTAAGATTCGGATATTTTACGCTGACAACTCTCATGTTGACGCTGGTCATGATCGATCGTTTAAAATAATTATATCAACTAATTAAAAAATCCAGTTTGGTTTCCTTCACTGTTGTGCGAAATGATAGAAATCAAAATAGACTTGACACATACATTTGAGAAATCTAAAGGTCTCGGATTCGAACTTACGATATCGGTCCGAAAGGCGCACGATCTCGTCCACTAAGTAGCTCTGCAGTGCGTTAGATCGTTCAAATTTAATTTATTTTAATACCAACAGAACAATGGCGCCACTAAAATATTTTGAAAAACTCACCATGATTTCCTCGACGGGCGAATCGGCCCCGATGAGCGTGTACCCGCGGTGCGAGTGTCCGGGGATGTTGTGCGCGTGCACGCAGTCGATGAGCGCGTGCAGCGCGTGGTCGGCGGGGTGGTCGCGCGCGTGCTGCAGCAGCGCGCGCGCCGCGTCCTCGCTGCGGCCCGACGCGCACAGCACGCGCGGCGCCGCGTACGCGTCCGCCGCCGGCGCCGCCGCGCGCCCGCGCTCCGACTCCAGGATCACGTGCGCGTTGGCGCCGCCGAACCCGAACGAGTTGATCGCGATCAGCCCGCCCTCCCACGGCGTGTTGCGGTCCACCACCTGCGAGCGGATGCTCCGTCTTTATTTACCGGCTTTCACCACAAAATATCCTGTCAATCCCGCTGACGTTCTTTATTGTTTGTGTCTCGAGTATCTATGATTTATTGTATCAATAAACGTTATTATTTTTCAGCGCAAACGGTCTTTCGTTGACTCAGCCATCTTCCTTATTAACACGACATTTATAGCTCGTTATTTATCATCTTATCACTATAGCTCACACTAAAAGCAGAACAGAAAACAAAACATAATATGAGTAAGTAATAGGCGGGAAGTTACTCGTGTATAACTCGTAGTTCGCTACGAAGACCAATCTTTGATAAAAAAATCAGAATTAACAAATTGATATTTAGTAAAAGTGAACGCAATTAATTAGATAGGTATTTTCCTAATCAAACCCGAAAAACAAAGAGGATACTTAGTATAATTGGATTAAATATTTCCAAATGCAATTGCATCTCATTTAGCAGGGCAAAACACCCGCTACAATTCACTACACAATAATCAACAACCGCTTCAACGTACTGATCACACGAGGGATCTAGGAGTGATCTTAGACTCAAAGCTTCTGCTAGATAAGCATATTGAAACGATTACAGCTAAAGCAACCAAAACCCTAGGTTTTGTTATTAGGAGTACAAAACATTTCACAACAGTAAAAACTCTCAAAATCTTATATTGCTCACTAGTAAGGAGCCAACTTGAGTATGCGTGTCAGGTATGGAACCCCCAATATGAAATCTACATCAATAAAATCGAAAAAATACAAAAGAAATTTTTAAGATTTGTAAATTATAAGCATAAAATCAATTCACATCCAGATTACTTCAATAATTGTAAACATCATCACCTCTTACCACTAGTCTTGCGTAGAGAAGCAGCTGATTTAACATTCCTCCATAACCTTACTAACGGCAGGGTTGATTGTAGTGAGCTTTTGTCACACATTAAAATACAAATACCAACTCGTATCAACTCAAGGCGAGGTTATATAAAATTACACGAAGAGGTATGCTTGACAAATTATAGACTTAATTCATTTTTCAACCGTACATTTCATGATTTCAATAAGAACTACTCTGCTGATTCTGACCTTTTTACGGCGAAACCTAACTTCTTTAAGCGCTCAATTAACATAAAATTCTTTGAAGGATGATCAATTACATACTACTTCCTTAAATGTTCCACCTATGACTTGAAATGGCTTTAAATTTAAATGTTATTTCTGTAATCACAACTATAAAACAACTATATCTAAAAGGCCGGCAGCGCACCTGTGAAGCCCCTGGAGTTGCAGGTGTTCATGGGCGACGGTAATCGCTTAACATCAGGTGATCCGTATGCTCGTCTGCCCCCTATCCTATAAAAAAAAAAAAAATATAACAATGAATTTATTTTTTCTTTCTTTTACTGGTTTGTATATTACACCTACAAACATCTAAACAACATTTTGGAATTGTATAACTTTTCTATTAGCGAAAACTGCTTAAAGCATATGTATTCCATCTTATCTGTACTATTTGTGAAATGTAAATGCTGTTTGTTTTCCATGAAATAAATAAATAAATTAACCACATAATAATACATAATATTATAAACTGTCAAATTGCACTATTAACTGTTTTCTTTTGCATCCTGCACTATTACTAGCGTTAAGATCTATTTTATCACGACAGTGAAGATCCCTGTTGTGATTATTGTATCCTTGTTTTATTTTTACAGCAAGGGTTTTTACAGCAGTAAGTACCTAAATGTAAATATGCATCGGTTTATCCATAAAATGAGTTTCATTGTAGCGCGCCGGCTTACCTACAATTTAAACAAAACTTTTACGAAAAACATGTTAGCACGTCGACCTTGCATAACATAACTTTACGGAAAAACAAAACCCGCGTCAATGTAAACATAAAATGAATAATTTTACTGAAAAGATGTGAAATTGTTGCCTAAAAATATAGTTGGAATAAAAAATCGGCATTGCATAATATGAATATGTATATCGACAGTACATACGCCATACACATGATTTCATAACTACAGACGTATTTTTCTGAAGTTGTATTTCTACATTTTTTATTGAGGCGCTAAGAGAAGTTGATACCTATAACACCCAAGTATTAAGTAAATAATGGCCCGCCTTTACTTTATTTCGGGACTTAATTTTTCTAGTAGGACCTACTTACGTTCAAACTTTACTGCTGGGTGCTAATTACATTACGCAAGCTAAGCGTTTCCTCTTTTCGGGTAACCTATAAAATTGGCTGTTGTCCTATAGAACATAATCCTACCTTTTTTACCTATCTAGGAGTGAAAAACTCGGCATACCTTTATCCTGCCGTCGCTGAGCGCGGGTATGTCGAGGTTGGGGCTCTTGTAGTGCAGGTTGCCGGGGATGACGCCGCGCTCCATGGCCACCACCATCTTGGCGATGGAGCACAGCCCCGACGCCGGCTCCGAGTGGCCCATGTTGCTCTTCACCGAGCCCAGCAGCAGCGGCCGGTCGCGGTCCTTGCAGAACAACTCCGCGATCGCGTTCACCTCCTGCGGGTCGCCCACCTAGCAAACGACACACCGAAACTATGCTTAAATACATGAACCTGCCTAAACAGTACCTTCTTATTAATCATCGTATGAACATCAGTGCGGTGATTACCTTGGTGCCGGTGCCGTGCGCCTCGACGTAGACGACGTCCTGCGGGCGCATGCGCACCTCGGCGAAGGTCTCGGCGGCGAGCGCGCGCTGCATGTCGCCCGAGGGGAAGGTGATGCCCTGCTCCTTGGCGCCGTCGATGTTCATGCGCGCGTTGTGCACGGTGGCGTACACGCGCCGCGCGTCGCCGCGCCGCTGCAGCAGCACGGCCACCACGGCCTCCGAGCGCACGTAGCCCTTGCCGCTGGCGTCGAAGGCCGCGCAGCGCCCGTCCGGCGACAGCATGGACAGCCGGTGGAAGTTGAGCGAGTTGCCCGGCTTGAGGCACAGGTTGGAGCCGGCCACGATGGCGGCGTCGCAGTGGCCGGCGCGGATGGCCGTGAACGCCTGCGCCAGCGCGAACAGCGAGCTGGAGCACGCCGTGTCCACCGCGTACGAGGGGCCCTTCAGGTCGAACGTGTAGGAGATGCGGTTGGGGAACATGGCGCGGCAGCAGCCCGTGAGGCCGTAGCCGTTGATCTTGTCGGGGTCCTGCGTCCACTTCTCCTCGGTCTCGGAGTTGGAGACGCCGACGTAGACGCCGGTGCGCGAGCCGCGCAGCTCGGCGGGGTTGAAGCCGGCGTCCACGATGGCCTCGTGCGTGGTCTCCAGCAGCAGCCGCAGCTGCGGGTCCATGAGGTGCGCCTGCTTCGCGTGCACGCCGAAGAACGTCGCGTCGAAGTATTGCAGGTCTTTGAGCTTTCCATTGCGATCTGGCAACCCGTGAAGTCCTGCACACAGAGTAAGGAATATTTCTTAGTTAGCCTTGTTTTATAACAGTTTACATTCGAAGGAGGATCGCTGTGAATGGATGATTGTTTATTTATGACATCAGCGTGACTGCATGATGTTTTATCAACACTAAACAGACCGGACGGACGCCAAGACCAGAGAGTTTAATTAATTTTATAATTATCTTATAGGCAGATACTTGTCGAAATAAGCGGGTCATAGGGTCATGATGTCACATAATAATTATGTCACGTAACAATATGGTGATCAAACTAGTTATGCTAATGTTTACTATTCCGGATGGTGAAGTGCAGCGGGGATGTGTGCGTGGAAGCTCGCGCGCTCGCGCATACGTCACAGAACCGGTCCTTTATTTAACGAGTGTGTAAAAACTCGTCGCAGTTCTGACGCAGGCGCACATTATTTGCGATGCCAAAAGTGCTGTGTAAGTCAAGGCCGCGTTCGGTCGCGAAGTGCGGAGTCGTGGAATACTACAAGATTTCAAATAGCTTCCTCTAAACAGACAATTAGAAAAGATGTCTAACTTCTTTTTATTTTTTAATAGATGTTGTGACAATCGTAATCAATACTGCTTGAGAGATGGTAGCTCAGTGGATAGTAACGTACCTACGTCTTCTGACACTCTGATATGATGATGAATCGCAACACTTCTACCTTAACTAAGTAATAGGTAGGTGACTACATAAGTAGATTTTTAACCGACGTCAAAAATGAGGAGGTTCTCAATTCGACCCGTATGTTTATGCATGTTACTCGATTTCTCCGAATTATGTATGGATTTTAATGATTTTTTGTTTGGTAGGCTATCATTCAGCGGTGGTCCCATACACATTTTATCAAAACTGACTCGATGGTTTTTGAAAAAACAACAAAAATATATTGTGGCTGTAGTCTTGAAGTCGGTTTTTATTTTTTTGCGAAAATTATTTATGTTTATGTAAATAAGTAGGTAATTAAATATGTCTATTATATCTACTTAAAAATATTTATTTATCTATACTATTTAATAAAGAGTCAACTTCTATAGACTTCTCTAGAGACAGAAATGAAAATAAAACTCCCGAAACGTAGTCACGGCCGCGGCGGGCCACCTCCCTAACCAAGTTTCTAATGAAACAATTCTGCTCGTCAAAAATCAATACCTAGAATAACTGACTGTAGCCTCGACCGAAGCTCCGCCTCGACCCAGAGCTTGGCTAAGACCTCTAAAAGCGAATGAGGGTCTAGTTACCTATCATTAGCTGCGCTTATCATTAGCGGTCAGGACACGCGATCACAGCCGGCATGCATCTCAAGTCATTTTGAGCAAACACTTAATTGCACGGATAAGTGTAACACTGTCAATGCCAGTGCGTAATTAAATTAACCAGCCGCTGCCTGCGGCCGCTCCTGCAGATACTACCTACCTACCTACACTGAAAGGCTAAATGTGCCTTTTTATTATTAGCCTATTTTTCATACATACATGATTTCACGGTTTATTTTTTTTTGGGACAACAAACAAATACAAATTAATTGCACTGTTCACAGTGCAATTAACCCCCTACAATAATAAGTAAAAGGTTTTATTGTAATATTTAGTGGCCTGCCCTCACTTCGTTTCGGGAGATTAGTTTTAAACCAAGCCAATAGATGACGCTGTACGTACATTCATCAATCTCTCTTGCGTTGTCCTGTGAAGTACCTCTTTTTATCTTAATTAGGTAGAGTGTGAGTATTATAAACGTAAGGGTAAACAAATACAATCAGAAAGCTCGGAGCTATCGTGAAATAGCTTAGCAGTTCGGATAGTTACACGTGTTATTGCGAGTCAACTAGGTATAAAAGATAGATATAATAATGATGTTGAGGGATATTTTTAGATAACGTTTGTATTGTCAATGTGTTATGGGTTGCATTAACTGCCCATGCAAATGAGCCTCTGGGTGGCAGCACGAGTCGGCTGGCAGTACGAGAACGTGGGTACTGGGTAGGTACACCGCACGCCGCCACGCGACCTGCGCCCGCGCTCGCGACCGCACGCCCGGAACAGCTCAGGTGACGAGTGTTAGGTTCAAGGCCCAGGAGATCACCGCACTAACTCCACTATACTAACGCGTAACCTTCAATGACTTTCATATCATTACGTCTGACCTATAACTCCTGATAAGCCAGTGACTTCCCTTGATGAGAGATAACCCTTAAACACTCGCGGGTTACTTACTTAGGTACATACCACCTATGTACGATTAAAATAGATTATTTTGGTCTTCAGATACAAGAAAACTAATGATGAGTAAAGGTACGTGACAATGATTTTTAATGTGTTGACATGTTCTAGAGGTTAACTAGAGTACTTCCAGTTGGATTTCTTTTGGTCCAGCAAAAATCCAACTTCATTGAATACCTATGATGGCAATGGATTGCAATTTTTAAGATAATACCTTTAATTTTAATGACCGGTTGCTATAAAATACTTCTAAAGTACTCATTTAAATGAAATTATAATGTTGTAGTTAACTTAGGCAAGGTTTATTTGCGAATCGTATGGTATTATGACAGCTGACCAATGGCCGCGGGCGCCGCGAGTGACGCACGCGCACACGGGTGTAGTCACTATTATTTAATTTGAGCCAATAAGTATGACGAGGGCTTGGGTAAATTTAGTATTTTCCTTAACTTGTCAATACGCATTATACGATAACATGCCGGCGGAGGATTAGAAACCGGGAATAAGCCTTTTGATACCAAATTTACGCCAAGACCAACAAATAGCTTAAAACCATCAAAACGATTATACGGCTCACTCAGTATCGGATGATCCAATCAACTGATCTAATCCTCGCGTGGTCTTGCAAAGCAACGCAAGTCCTATAGTATGTAGGTTTGAAAAAAGAATTCAATGAACATCAGCATCGTCACTGGCGTGTGTAAAAATAAGAAAAATATTTAAAATTGCAACAGACCAAAATAACATAAAATTTAATAAAAAGTGTCAATAGTGCATACCTATATCCTGTTTTGATCAATCAAAAATTATATAAGCAAAGGCACGTACAAGTGGGTATAATATCTTTACGTCAGTGTATAACATAGTGGTACCATTTGCACCAAGTATAATACTACGAGTATTGTGGTAGCTCCGTAAGTAGTCCCTACTCAATAGTTTCCGCGATCCACAGGGACATAAGGATAAAAAGCTCACTAATAAGGTACAATACATAATAATGAAGTGTAAATAGATATTTTTTGCTGCGCTATTCACAACATTAACGGCTATCATCTCTGGCGGAAGAATTATAATGACGTATGTAACTTTTTATTACCAGCAAGTCAACTATTTTGTGCGTGATTTAAACCGGTGCCAAATGAAGCGCAGATCACCCGCGGATTCGACAAACAGGTGAATAAAAACTGGCCAAGTAGAGTCGAACTCGAGCACTGAGGGTACCGTACCATTGATTTTTATGCATGAGGTTTGTTGATTTATTTAATTAAGTTTTGTCATTTAGCATTTTAAGATTTACAAAGTATTAATAAAGAACTACTTGGTTAGTTAGTTAGTTAGAGAGTAGATCTCGTTCAAACAATTTTCAATGGAAGTTAAAGTTAAAGAATAATAATAATGACCATCATAAGTGCATTATCTATTGTATATAGGTATATTTTTGGTTTAATCATTCTCTAATTTTAGAAGTTAGAACCCCTCTTCTTTTAAGCACATTTTACCACGTTGGAAGTGTCTCTCGCGCAAATGAATCAGTAAGTATAGAAAAAAATCTCAATAATCATTATTGAATGCCTATTCATAGCTCCCCACAAGTAATATTGCAAAAAATAATAATTGAAAAAACAGTTTTAGATAAACTGACTACTGGAGGTAGAACTCGTTAGTTGGCCGTTGTAGAGTAGATAGAGGTATATGTTTGGCGGTTTCGAGGCAGAAGTTTTGTGGAATGCAATGTGCTTGCAGACTTTTACAGTGACCATGCCTTCTTCTGCTCTTTTGTAAACACCGCCCAGGGAGCGTCCTGGAAAATAATCGCAGTGTCGTCAGTATGCCGACGACACTGTGATTATTATGCTATATATGCTGTGGCATAATAAGTTATATCAGCTTCACTCTGGTGGATGTCAAGAATGTCACTCAAGTATATTACGAACAGTGTTGGACCCAGGATGCTTCCCTGCGGAACACCGAATTCTACTGGAAGCTGATCACTAAGGTAGGGACTTACGTGTGCACTGACTACGCTCCGTCAGATACTCGTACGTTTATAATAATTAATAAACGTAATACTTCAGCACAGTGGATATTTATTATTATAAGTATTCTAGCTTTTTTTATAGTTTTTTTAATTACGCGTTTATAATGGTTAACAATAGCTAAACAATGGTTACTGAAACCATTAATGTAGGGCACTTCTTATGATATTGCGTAAACTAAGGTTGTACAATCGTCCATTAATTAGCGCTGATCGGCAGAGGCTGCATCTATGCATAACTAAATACAGATCGCTGAAACATGGCGTGCGCACGCGCTACTACAACACATTGCGTAAATAATATTGAATAACAACACATTATATTGAACAGATAATATGAAATAATTCATGTATACACGGAATACTAGTAGTTACGACTATTATCACCAAGACAATAGTGACGCGTGCTGCCAAGGAATGGACGCATTGCCTGCCTCAAACTACAACACCAAATGTTGAAGCTACAGAGCAGGGGTCACGGCTAGGAACCACCAGTCGTAGACATAGTTTTTTGTGCGGATGCGACTCAAGAAGGTACTGTGAGAAGTCAAAGGCTTGTTTACAAAGAAAAGAAAAAGACTGAAGGACGATAAAGTTGGTGTGCTGAAGTAAACTCGCGTGGTGCTGTTACGCCAGCGGCTGGCGGATGCAACTGATTCCGAGTAGCGTGTGTTACACGACCACCTTAACTAGCTAAACATACCTACTCTCATAGTTTGTACACTTTAGGCGTCTACTCTACATGGTACTGGAATCAAACTTTTAAGTGTGTAACTATGCAATTTAACACACTTAACACATTTATTCTAGAATGAAATGACTTAATATTGTTTTAATCTATTTATACTCAAAATGTACGTACTTAGATAAACGTACAAATGAACTAAAAAATGAATTACTTTTACTTCACCCAGATCAGGGAGGTAAAATCATAATAATTTGAGTATTACACGCCACACAAGTACCAAATCTTATTAGATTTTACAAAAAAAATGCATCTAACTGTAAAACCTTTAACCATAAAGTATTATGGGTAAAGTATTATTTATGGTCAGTTTCTTTTGTTGTACTGCCTGTTAGCTAGGCAAGCGAACAAATTAAATAATAAGCGGCTTCTCCCACGTAGCACGAAGAGCGCCATCTATTCCCTGCTTTGTGAGGTAACAGCGCTCATAAGCGGTTAAATCCCTAACCAAAATTATCTAACCTGCTGTTTAGTGACCCCAGGAACGAAATGTTCCTTAGCCATTAGCCGTGGGAACCAATTAATTAGTTAATATTTATCCTAATTACATTTATATTTAGTTTATGTATGTACAAAAAAAAATACAGTTGTTGTTTTGCTATGCAAATGCTGTGTACGCCTGTAATAGGCATATGTATCAGAATTAAAATGTCAGACTGTGACCGCGGCAGGGGTCATGCACATTCTGCCATCGCCTTCTAAAATAACCGCCTTATTATGACAATAGTTTTATTCCATTATCTTCTTATTCTTTGATGGGTTAGGTATAGGCTGAAAGCTTCAAGTATGTATATGTTCAACGTCAAGGTGCAATTACCGGCAAGTCATCACCACGGTTAAGCTTAGTTCAGCAAAGCAATGACCCGGGCGCGTCTCCGCCCTGGCGCGGAGTTCATCACTCCCCGCCGCGGATCCCGGCCGCGCCGCATCTCAAAACCGACTAATACACTTTTACGGGAGCCGCAAGAACGGTGGGTGTGACTAAATGGAAGTTCAACTGCGGGGTTCAACAGCTGAGGTAATTGTAGAGCGACTCCTACTTATAGCGGAACTTTACCTCGCAAATTATACCGTAACCTACTGTTGCTATTATTTCGTTGAGCGGTTTGGTATTGTTTCCATTTCATTTGAAGTTGGAAGAACTATTAACTAAGTTACGTTTTATTTTTAACTTTAAACTTGCTCTACATATAGAATAGTTTGCAAATAAAGTTTATTTTAGCAATTTAATACGGTTGACTCTTCGAAGTTATATTTCAGTACCGTGGTAAATGTGTAGCATCCAGAATTAAAAGTTAAAAACATACACTCATTGTTGTTTTATTTGACAATGAGTGTAGTAACTTTAGTTCGTTGACCAGGAAACAAATGCCAAATTATCACGCGAAGGAAAATTCTGACGACCGATCTGATCCACACGCCACAAACGCGCGTTAGCACGTCCAACTGTCTGACAGGTTGATTCATTCCAGCGGAACGACACCCACATTACACAGAGCTCGATCGAGTTAACTACGCCGAAATCGCATCAGCCGAGATGCAAGCCGATAGCGCGGCATCAGCGAGGGCATAATGACCGAACGAGATGGGAACGCAGCACGTCGCGATTCGACCGCTGATCATTAGTTTATCGCGCGATCGGTCGGACCACCGCGCAGCCGCGCGCGGGCGGCGCGGGCGCACGCTCACGCGATGCCTCAATTGTTGATAAACACGGCGGTGACAGCATTGAACTCGCGGCCGCTGCCTCGCTCCTTACCACCACTCATGCGCATAGCTACGAATGCCTAGCGCTTCTAAATAAGCCAGATTTAATTATTTATTCTAATTTGCCAGATTAGGTACATACAATGTTTGTAAGTGGTGGTTGCAGGTACTCGGAACTGTATAAGCATAATTTTTTATCAAATTGTAACACGTAAGGAACCGTGACAATGTATGAATTCTTCTTTCACAAAAAATACACTATAGACGTTAAGTGAAAACGCTACATATATAAAATAAAAGCATGTCTTGTACGCAACTCTTTGTATTATGAAGAGCACAAGAAATTTCGAAATAAATGCGTGATTGATATGCAGTGGATGAGACATCAACGAGTTCATCGTAGCGCACACGCAGCGTTGAGCATTTAAAAATTTAATTAAAATTAGTTTTTGATCTTGATAACAAATCTATTTTACCATTAAACAAACAAATAGGTAATATTAATAAATCAATTGTTTAAATTTTCAATACTTTGAAAAAGATATTGGATTGTTTAATAAGTTAAACACTCCGGGTTATGTATATTTAGTTTAATGGTATCTAAACTGCTTAGCGCATGGTCTGTAAACGTGATTGCATTATTATCTGGAGTGGCCAATACTCTACCATGCTAAAGCTTAGAGATAGTAGACGCGCTGAAGCGTAGGCAGGGCTTACCGCCCGCGCGCCGCGAAGGGCCGCTACGGCGTAGCGCGCTACGCGCCCGGCGCCCGCGCACGTAACGCGCTTGACGCAAGTGACTTGACCTGAACTCATCCATTGTTCTCGATTTAACACTATACGTATTCAAACATCGACATCGTTAACTTTACATAAATCTAACGCATAAATATTTTATGCATAGATATATATTTTTTCCGTAAAAAATTGTATGTTTATCAACAAAAACCAAGGTCAAGTTCAAAGCGAAAATTTGAACAAAAGAAAATCTTGTCTTTTATTTACGTTTTTCATTGGTACACGTGTAGGTATACTGATAGTTTTGTGAAAACATCACAAAATTAACCGTCATCACTATTCATTCACAACATATAAGTAAATTATGTGTTAAAATAACCCGCTATCACTATCTCTATCATATTAATGTAAATATGTGTTCTATCTAATAATAACTGTAACCTATTTATGAGACCGCTAGCTGTTGCCCGCGACTTCGTCCGCGAGAGACAGTTCACAGTTCGGCAGCAATGGAAGGTATTGCTGCCCAGCGTGACTTTGAGGTCTTTTAAGGCTAACCATTAGGAAATTGGTTAACCATTTTCCTAAGGCGCTATAGTGATATGTCTTAGTGATTAGACGGTCTGCTAGGGTTCCACGTCAGGTGGTGCAGAGCTTCGTTTTTCATGTCAACAGGAACTGTTCAACGAATTCGACCAACTTTCCCACGATTCTCTGCTGTAGCTGCGTGCAAGGACACTTCAGCATCAAGTAACCGCCATTGTAATAATGTCACTAGAATTACCGGCTAATCTTTGGATCGATCAGACCAATAGAATTGGCATCCTTTATACCCACCTTCTAAAATAGCGAGCTGTCCACCCTCAAAGACAAAAAAAATTACTTCTGATCACCTTGCAAACAAAACAGCGATAATCAAAATCGATTCATTCATCCGTTAAACCCATTTAAATAATTTTAATAAGCAGTAGACGATGCTTCGGTGACAGTACCACGTTTCCATTATAACCCTGATAAGGTTTATATCGGATAGTATCAATGGCTATTCATAATAGGTCAGCCTAGCCCAACTGCGTTCGCCTTGACATACCCCCTCGTATGTACATACCTGTAATTTACTTCATTGCAGTTTCACTTAGATAGCTAACTAATACATTTTTAGTGATAGGTGATAGACCAAGTAATTGTCGCCGCCCAGGGACACGTGCATGATAATTTATGTTACAGATGGCATTAGATAATATAAATTAGAGACACACATTACGCACCTAACATAATGTATTTCCTAATACTACACTTATTATAAAATAATGAGAGCGCTATCTATAGCTATGGTAGAGCCGCAAGTTGCGAGCTTAGCGATGTGCCAGGCGTTAGGTTCGTTCAAGCAACCTTTCTTTATCGAAATGGATTGTCTGTTTAGAAGATTTTACTCGTTTCCGGACGCTTTAACACTAATATAAAACAATGTTGACATATTAGAATGACCTTCACAAGTTATCAAAACTTTACACCTTTGCATATTACTTATGTAACAGAGAATGGTGTAGAAGGTCATAGTTAATGCTTATGCTAATGATTAGAAAAGTACCTATCCATCAAATATTTCTTTCAGGTGAGTTTATCTCTTGGGGAAAAGAGTCTCTTGGGGATAATATCAATTCTTATGGCTTGAATGTTAAGCTAATGTATGTTAGCTAATGTCTATGTAATGTTACATTAGTCTCTTGTATGTCGGGATGTAATATTAGTCATACCTGGGGTCCAGCGCCGGTCATCCGCGGTGACGAGGTCGACGCCGTCGAACAGGTTCTTGGCGAACTCCTCGATGGAGCCCGAGTCCGGCAGCCGGCCCGAGAGGCCGGTCAGCACGATGTCGTCGTCGGCGCCGCGGCCGCCCGTCTTCCTCCCGTTCACCATCGCACTCGGCATATTGACTTGTTCTCGTTCTTAACTATCTGTAACCAATCGTGCACTTCAGCTCACTGTCCTGGGGCCGGCTCCGGGCTCCGGCTGCGGCCGCGCGGGATGCGTACCTCGAAGGACGGTGGCAGCGCATCCAGGGGACACTTTTGTTGCGCGACGTCGTTCGCTCGTATCGGTCGGCGCGGAGTGCGAGAGCGTGGGTGGCGCGAGCGAGTGCGCGAGCGGAATGCTGCCGCTGCCGCGGGCCGCCTCGTTAAAAGGGAGAGATAGCAGGGTCGAGGTCGCCCGCGGGTTATCACGGAAGGACGAACAAGGTCGACGTAATCTTCCTCGACGTCTTTACCCCTTCTAGCTTTTATTGCGCCTATAAATAAGGGAAGCGGCTGCGTCTGGCGATATTCACGCGAGTGGAAGAGAAGCGAGTTAGAAGCACTCGCCAAGTAGGGGCTGTCAAAAAAAGACCTGGATTTTTCAACAGATTAGAGGGATGATCTAGAATGGTAGAGTACTTGAGCGTCTAGTGCGGCGCCGACGATGCCGGCGAGCGAGAGAGCGCCGGACGAGGAAGGCGCAGCGAGTGTCCGATTCGACCTCCGCGTTTATCTAAACAGCGAGTGATTTTGTGACCTCTCGATTAAACACGCAAACGGTTCAGCGTGCGAATCACGCGCAGGGGTCAGCCGCATGCGCGTGTCAGGTGCCCATGCATACCGCCTACTACCTACCTATTAGCGTTATGAAATTTTCCACTGCTGAAAGTGTCACTTATAGCTTTTGGAGGAATTATTGAGCCCGACAAACCAATTGATAATTTTAGATACAAATACATGGGTATTCTTACTTATTCTTAGTTGTTGTGTATTGATACATACTCGTATTCGCAATATCTTCGAGATTTTCTACCAAAGTAAAGTAAATTAAAGTATCAGCCTAGGATGCTGTCCCACTGCAGGTTAAAGGCCACCATCACAGAAATCAAGTTGCTACTATGATGGGATTTTTTACCAAGTAGCTGAACAAATTATTTCTATCCTATTCTTTTAAAGCTTTAGGCTCAATATAATAATACTCGTAATGATAATTAAGTACATTACAAGTCCATTCACCGTGGAACCAAAGACCTAGACTAGACTAGACTTGACCCTAAATAGGTACCAACCGGAAATAATGCTGGAATATTGTTGTTGTCTTTTATACAAGGATAACATTATGTTTTATTTGCTGACAAGAGTTTGCCTTATTATTATTCATAACCACTTGCTTAATAAAGTTTACAACTGAATCAAACCAACAGTAGCTGTCATCTGACAAAGATCATCTACGGTGTAACTCGTAACTCTACTAAAATAAGTCCTTCATCATAAAATTTACTGAGCAATAACGCACAAAGGCTACATTTTAACATAATGATACCGTTTACGTCCGTCAGTAAGTACATTATGGAAATAGACGTATAATGCTTTATGATTTGAAAATGTGCCATTCTATGTGTTGCGCCTGCGGCGGAGGCGGGCAATGAGCGCTTTGTGTGCCAATTGCGGGCATCAGCGGCGCCCGCGCAGCCCCTCGCCCTTTGTCACGCCGACAATGTCGCGGAGCCAATGGACTCGGACAATCCGACGCAGCGGCTGACACCCAATACCTACATGCCAGCTCCAACTCAACAGGCATGGAATGCGTCAAATCTTCTCCCCAATTTGTTTTACAGCAAAACACGCGAATTTTCTACGCATTGTGTAAAAGGTTGTGTGGAAATAAAATACGTCATTTATCTGATAATCAAGAAAGACATTCTGTCTGGACGTTGGTACGGCCATATTCTACGCAAACAGCTACGAGTATAACGTAGACAACAAATGTCTGGCCGTGCCACGCCACTACCGCCGGGTCTCGGTAGAAGAGGTAGACCCAAAAGGGTTGGGCTTGACGTCGTAAGGGATGACGTGCGGCTATTAACCTCCCTACAATGGATGCGGAAGTCGTGCGAAGTGGAGGAAATGCAGTAAAAAAGTGCCAGCGTTGGACGCTTCGAGATTTAACACTAAGATGATTATGATTGCGATTTTCTTAAATAGGTTTTGCGCCGGTCAGTCACTCAACATAGCGTGTTGGCGGAAGACTCTTAAGCCAGGAGGAGAGGGTTTGTGCATGGAGGCAAATTGAGTATGGCTCCGGGATTCGGGTTTCAGAGAGCACAGGAGCCAATCCTGTCAATTTGATATTAGTCGTTATTCAGACGTTCTTAAAAGATTCAAAACATTGAAATTGATAATAATTAAAATGCAATGACTACAAATTAAATGTACCTCATAATGAATTATGAATGTAGACAGGCTACAATGTAAGCGCTTTCATGCATTGTATATACTTTTTCGTTACTGAAAAGTGTCAATTAGCTACTTTGATTAATTTGGTTCGTGAGGAGCGCTGTGAGTGAGTGAATGTCTTATTGCACGACACATGATTTTATACCTGTAGGAACCTCACGACTGGACATCCATATACTCAGGTCTGTTATTCACTCGCTAGTTATTAATGAATTTAAAAATACACAATACCTAACGTTAATTAGAAATAACAGGTGTTTAAAGACACTTCATATCGATTTCTAATGAATGAATCACTATCTTCTATAATCTATAATATTCATAAAAAGATAAGATCTCTACAATGACAAGGCTTATTGGAAAACCGAAAATACGAAACACGAGCGCGATGTAATCTACACCTAGCGGCATCTGTTGGTTCAATTTGTAACTACTGTCCCGAGCGACGTGAGGGCGGGACAGCTAGTACACTAATATTTAAAAAATCACGAGGATTTGCACTTAGGCCGAGAGTAAAAAAAAGTAATTTCTCCATCATAGAAATCAAGTCATCGCTATCATGATGGGTTTTCTATGACTTGGGCCTAACAAATTTATAAAAAAAATCTGCATGATCGATACTTTAAAATGCTAGATGGTAAAGAGCCTAACTTCCAAATCTGTCTCAATATGTGTAAATACACAGTACCTAGTCAGGCACAACAATTCAAGGGCAATGTTGAAGGTACTTCTTAAAAAATCAATATCGCCCTAACACTTGTTCACAATACAGTTCACCTTCATCGCCGAACCCTATTGTACATTCACAAAGCGAGGCAGCACTCATCGCTCGTCACACGCGCCTCGGCCGCGCGCTCGCAGATGCGTCTCCGCCAGCACGCCTTGGTAGCCACGACGCGTCCGCAACGTTTGAGCTACCCAAATGTTGCGCCGTGTGCCTTCTTTATGTCTTACGCAAACTTGTTTGTTTACTTGTAACGCCACGAGGCCACCCTCTACAATTCATGCAAACGTTGTGTCTTCGTAGGTACTTTTCAAATATGTGGAAATGAATACTACTTAGGTCATAAATACGCTTAAACATCAATACCAGGCAGGTGTTGGTAGCCCTTTATGCACGCACACCCTTCCCCTAGGCCCCTAGGAGTGCCTATTCACGACAACGATGAGGGTTTTCCGGCTGAAACCGCCGTAATTATTAGCCGCAAACCCTAATTTAACTTATCATTACTTTGTCATTAATTAAACTCATTATATTAATTAAATTGAAAAAACATCAACAACTACGGTTTTCCCCAAACCAAACACATAAGAAAAACATTTACTGCAATAAATAATATACGTTTCATCAACAAAGTTTTTGTTGTAGGAACTCGCGACTTCGGCACGCTCAAACTACTGACCAAACTAAACGTGAACTGTGTTATTGTACGATAGTGTACGTGTGGACAATCTATGTAAGATTGTTCGCACATTTGTCAATTTTAGTCAAGGTATCGTCTGATGTGGATATTTCCTGGTTTAGTGAATCATGCTACATTCATACCACATCGCGTGATTTGGCCTGATTTTAGGAAATGTGTGGCGCGCGCACCTGCCTGCGCTTCGTCACCGATAACCGACAAGATCTGATCAGAATCATGGGGAGTCTTCGGGATGACGTAATTATTATCACCCATGTACCTACTTATTTAACTTTGACCCGATTTCGTATAAATTAACATTATAATTTTCTTATGTAAAAAGTGTACTAAAATTTAAAAATTTGCGGTGTGGTATTGATGTTGGGTTCATTCAGCAAATACGTTTGATCCAACGTGTCCTGCCCAATGGGACGTGGGTGACGTGCGCCGCATTCGGATGACAGACCCGTGACTCAAGCAAGTGGAACATTTGTGTGGCGAAACTAGTCGGGCGCGTGGGGAGGCGCGCGGCATCAGCTGGCCGGGCGTGACGTCACGTCGTACGAGCCACCATCACGTCCAATGACTCGGTGTCGTGGTCGCCACCACCGCGCCACCACGCGCAATCGATACCGCGCCCGGCACGTCGCACCTCGTCTCATCTACACCCGTATAAAAACAAACGTCGCATTTCGCCGAAAGATTGCATCACAAATTCGCGATTATTTTATTGCCGCGGCAGTAATTTGGGCATTATCGCGCAGTAACGACTTCATCTGACCGAGCTCATTCAGAAACATTACAGCGGATCAGATAACGCAATGCTAACAATCATTATTTTACAATTCATAACTCATATAACATTTAACTGATGCTTCACCTCTTTGGAGTTACTTAATGGCATATGTAAACATAAGAAAGTAATACCGTAAAAAGTTAAGTCACTATGAATGAATCTTGGCATTGATAATCAAAATAGAACAGAGGCAAATCGTATCCTCTATAGTAGATGTGGTAGAACATATTATTCTGCGGTAGAACCATGAATTGAAGACGACACAGCGCTGAGGCATGTCGAACGTCTGATGTCATTATCAAGAAAAAATCAATTAGCGATTGTCTTTGAAAAATTGTAGAGCCTGCTGCGTAGAAGTACACTTTGAGTAATCTTTACTTTGCTTTGGAAGCAAATACTTGTACAACTAAAACTGACAATAGCTACAACCATTTGACTATTTATCGAAGGAAAGTAATATTAATGTATGAGTAATAAAATAAATAAAGCAAGTTGTTATTCTCATAGGTGTAAAGCACTAACTTTTCGGATACCTACTTAGAACCGAAATTCAGGACAGAGGTGTCTTTGAAAGCATGGCCGACATGAGTAGATTACCTTTCACAGGGTGGACTATACTGATGTGATGCACTCAAGCTAGTGCCGTTAGGAGTTAGGACACGCGTGGCTGTTCGTGACTGCCTTTACGAGCGTCAATTGCAGAAGACCATTCTGAAATATCAGTTTTCAGTCTGGCCGAAAACGACTTAGATAGGTTCCGTCATCAATAAAAATGCTCCAAGTTTATTATTTAACTTCAAAATGCCGTCCTCGATGCGCATGACTTGTTAATTTACCAAACTGCATCAAAAATGCACTCGCCCAAAAATTTTGGTAGGCACTGTCAGTCAATTGTTTTTTTTTTCTAACGAGGATTCTGATAAAAACCGCAAATAGTGTTATGTTTTTGCACTTACCTCAGTCATAAACGTTGTATTTCCGTGCGGCGTAAGAGCTGGTACACCGGCGAGTGCAGGTGCAGGCTGCGCCGCTGCAGCCGGCGGCGTCGGCGATGTCGGCGCGGCGGTGGCGGTGTCAGCGCTGTCGGTGCGGCGCGGTGTCGGCGCAGCGCGGCGGGGCGGCACTCGCTGGTGGTGGTCGTGGCGTGCGTTTCTCGCGGATATCGACCGAGTGCTGTGTGCGCGGGACGCTTCGTACGTCAGCCCGCCGCTGCGACCGCGGCGCGAGTGCTGCGGCCGCCGGCAGCCGCGCCGCCGGTGTGGCGAACCTAACACTGCCTCGAAAAAACTTCCATTTTTTATATGATTAAGTCATTTCATTAAAAATAAATGCAAAGCGAAATCGACATTTAGATACTGCTAAATCCTAAGAGACAAAGGATTTCAGCATAGATCGAGAATTTTGGAAAAAGTAGGTAAGTACCTAAGTAACTTAATTTTTTGAGTTTATACAGTAATTTTCTTGTGTACCTACCTACTTATGATTTTCCAACTTGATACGAAAGATAAACATATTATTTAAGATAGATATAACATAGTAGGTATTACTCAAGTATGTACACAATAGGATGATATCAGTAAATTACCTAATGTTCTTTAGGTACATACCATAGAGCAATGAATAAATTTGAAGTCATAAATAAATTATGGGGGTTTATTGAGAAAAGTTCATAAATCCCAGTCAAGTTTCCAACTGACATTATAGTAGGGTCAGATTATATCAGTTTGCGTACATGTGCTTGAGGCTGGCATCATTCCGGCAAGTTCTATTCGCGATATCTAATTGAGTGGCGCGGGGTGAGTGAGGCGCGTTGCCATGGTGCGGCGATCAGGCCACGTGAGCGCGACCAATGGCGAGCGGCCCGCGGGCGCAGGCCCCCCGCAGCGCTGCAGCGCTGCCGCGCGCCGGCCGAGCGCTGCGGACCGCTGCCGCGCGCCCGCCGCCGCGCTGCTGCCGCAGGCTGCGGGAGCGGCGGACGAGCGATCCTCCGCGCTGCAGCCTATCGACAGCTCGTTGCGCGGCGTTCACTGCTAAGGCTTCGCGACGCAATATGTTTACATGCTCACCTCCTAACTCTTATTAGTTGTACACATCCGTTGCTTACTACTACGTACTCAAAACATGAGTACTTACTGTGGAAACATTCATTGCCACCTACTTACATAATATATTAATGATAAAAAATTTATGAAAAATAGGAACTTGCATGCCACTGAAGTGCTTCTATCTTTATAATATAAACGACTTGAATTAGACCTCTCGCGTTCTTTTGATGCAAGTAGGTTTATTTATATTGTCTAATTATTGCAAATGGGACAGTAAGACATACAAACGTGCAATAATTTATTGGTTAATTACGAGTAGTTACCTAGGTACTTAATTTAACTGTTGATTAAAGGTGCAGGTGGTCTGTCACATCATAGGCACTACGAGTAAAAATGAGACAACGCGAAGTGGAAGACGACATGGCTTATTCACTAATGTTATGTATAGGTATGGGTTGTTACCCATACCTATACATAACGCTAGTACTTCTGATGAATCAATGAGGTACCACAAATAATTGTAACACACAAGATATTATAACACTAATAGAACACAAGTATTTATCACATGATTGTTTGTCCAGAGCGGACATCGAACCCATGGAACAACCCGTCTTGGCGTGAGGTAGGGCCACTACTAAACGTCCAATGGGCCTGAGATCAATAGAATCGTTAACATAAAAGTTAATTATAAATTATCAGCCTATACATACATATACCTCTGTCCCACTGCGGGGCAAAGGCCTCCAACATAGAAATCAAGACATCGGTATTATGATGGAATTAGGATTTTTTTTCACCACGCTTGCCTAATGCGGATAGGTGATCACAAACTGGAGCTATGTTCGAAAAATTCGACATAAGTACTTTTTGCTTGAACCAGGAATCGAACCTGGGACCCTGAGATCACGGCCCCGTACTCAAACCACTAACCGTTAATATGCTCACAGTCAGGTATTATAAAATGGGGAACACTTTATTTCCTTCATCAAAAGTGGGGTTTTGCCGTTTTTTAAAAAGTATTTTAATAAGAAAGAGAGACGTACTCGTAATATCGAGCTCTGTAATCACCACATCATTAAACTTCAACAGAACATGAAATATACACTTAAATTAATAAATTTACCAATTAAAATACATAATTATTATAGTACGGATAAACGTTTACGAGTAAAGAGCGCGGCGAAAAGCGGAAACTGACTACCGAGGGCGCAGTGGCTCATTGCAACAAGTGTCGGAGATGCGTCGCCGGTCGCGAGTTCGATTCTAGAGCATTATAAAAGAATAGATAAGTAATACTAAAAGTAGTTCATCCTCTATTACATGTAATTATTTAGAAATAAATCTACTCTTTAGAACAAATTACCTGGACTATGTACTTATTATACTTATTATCTGAATCCACACCTAGCTCGGACGAAGAAAAATTGATTAAGACTTTTTGTTACAAAATTATTAGGTCTTTTGTTACAGTGTAGAACGTGCGATCGAGCCTACAAAGCCGTGCAGTCATAGCTAACTACCTCTACTAAATGCGCCATCAGGCCAGCGACTTACTGCTTGCAGAATATCATCAACAGGGTCGATCTTCAGGTTTTTAAAGCAATAACTCGTTGTTTATGACTTTTCAACTACGATTGTACGTTCATGAGTAATTCGTAAGCACGTAACGTGTTTGTGCTCAACGTGACGTACAACCGCGCGAGGACTTTTTGTCAGATATTAGATATTTTACTAGTCAGAATACCTACTGCCCCTCGGTAACACAACTAATATAATTAACCTTGATTATTTATTTTATATCCCAGTCTATGATCGCGCAATTAAACAAATCGTATTAGGGCCTACATTCGATTATCGGTTTATTTACAAATCAACCTATGAGTGAGATCAACATTCCCTCCTTTTTTGAAGACTTTATTTCCCTACCTGACTACCTAATAGTAGACAACCTACCTATACCTAATAGTAGAAAGTTATCCGGTAAAACATATCCCATAAACAGCACTAGTCAAAAAACAGTCTCGCAACTAAGTTTTTCTACCGTAAAAAGTTGTGAGATCCATGTAATACCAAGTCATGCTTGCTTGATTATTGAAAATTCAGGCTTTAGCTTTATCCACAACGAAGAGTACGGGAGGTCTAAAATGGCCTGAATTTGATCTAAAAGGATGGCTAAGCGGTAATCGACTTGCCGGGGGCACTACGAGTACCGTGTCCCAAATATAGGTAGGTACATATCTTCGTTTTATTCGTAACATTTCTTTTTCATCTTTGTTAGGATTGTGTGGTGGGTAGAGGAACAAATTGCATCGGCTATGCAATTCAAAGGTTTAAAATTAGTATTTAGTGGTTTTTAGTGTGCAAATTCGGTGTTATTTTGTGCAGTGAAATGCCGCCATTTGATACTTCGACTGTTGACTACCCACATTACTTTATATCAATTATTTCACTTGACATTGGCGAAGTTATACTCATAAGGAAGGGTAGAGCCAAGTAAAAAAATCTTTGTTAGATTTATCATACACATGATAATAATCTTAACCGGATCTCATACTTCGAGCAAAAATCTAACAAACATTGTAACTACATCTTAAGGCGCACCACTTGACCTCGGAGCCAAGCTCTTGAAACATACCTACTTCGGTTCATGTCAATACCTAATATGCTTGATGAGTACTGGCCCGCCCTCACTTCGTTTCGGGACGTTAGTTACACACAGTACCAATAGATGGTGCTGGGTATCCATTACATCCCGCATGTTTTTCTTTTTTCAATCTAGCTACTATTAAGCCTTGTCGTTTTCTATAGAATTTACCTCTTTATAAATTGCATAGAAAGAAAAAAAAGAGGCGTTCTCTTGTTTCGGAGGCCAAGACTAGTTTCGGGTCGCTGAGTCAGTGGAATAAGGAAGTAAATAGTATAGAAAAAGTATTTTTGTTCATCTGAATCCGAATCTGAGTCCGAAACTCATATCCGCCACTAGAGTCGGGTGGTAGTCACTCGCCATATAGGAGAACGTATGTAAGACGCCCTGCGGGCTGCGGCACGATAGGCTGACGATTTGAGGAAGATGGTTCGGTGCTATTAGATCACTTATCGTACGGAACAGAATAATACAATAGGTGGCATGGCAAGTATGCCTATAATCCAAAATCTAATCTAATAACCTCTGAAAATCGTTCAAAATATAATAAAATAAAATACAAAATCATTCTTAATACATACTCAAGTCTATTAAAACATGTCATGCAAATACGACCATTGTCAGTGTGCATGCTGTTACGACGCAGTTCTGTCCTCCCCCCTCCATTGAAGGTAAAGAGTATGAGGTACTCCAGTGCAATTGTCAATATGATCACACAATATTTGCTTATTGTAGCCGACACAGTACAGCAGAGAAAAGGGTAAGCCACTGCCGCCCGTGCGGACGCGCGTATGGACTCATCCACTGTGTATTGCTACATGAGATCCCCGGAAAGTGAGTTATACAAGCGATCTGGAAAACGATTGCTGACACAATTATTAGTCGGTACAGTGACAAACTAAATCAGAACTGCCAGCTGTTTTCATCTCCACTGTACGTAAGCGCGATGGCATTAGACTTGCAAATGCGGTGCGATGACGCGCGCGTGACGTCACGTTGACAAGGCTTTACATCAACTCAACGGGGTTAGAAAAACTCATAAGTAAAATTTTTACATTTTATTTCTATATCACACCAAATATACAAAGGCTTAAGTAGTATAATACCTAATTATATCTAAAATTAGTTTAATATTTATTATCACCAACATTAAAACGACGCAATAAAGAATTATTTATTATTTTTAAAAAATAACCTAATTCTTCGCTTTACCTTGCATCAACATTAAATTAAATATCTCCTAATTCACCTGAGAAAGGGTTTGGTTGAAGGTTGAAGATCAGCCGACTCCAAGAGTTTCCTACAACACCACAGTTAGCGATTAGGGCTTTGTAACTTGGCGTATGGACGAATATTATGTACAAATAACGGATCGGTTTTCATAAATAAATTACAAATCAAACAATGAAGAAAATACATTTATGAAAATAGATAATATAATAAAATCTAGGGGAAGTAGGGAAAGGTAAGCAGCGCACTTGTGACAACACTGGTGCTGCAGGTGTCCATGGGCGGCGGTAATCGCTTACGATCAGGTGATCCGTCGGCTCGTTTGCCACCTATATCATAAAAAAAAGTTAGTTTGTCAAAATTATGCAATTTGGCGAAGGTGTATTTTTTCGGTATTCAGCCTTCTATCTATGCGTGTTAGCAGTGACCGCCCCATTCCATTCGGGGTCCCACGGCGGTGAGTCAAGGCGCCGCCGCCTGCGCCTCGTCGGCGGTGTGTGTGCGCGGCATCGTCGGCGTTGACGTCGTCGAGCGAGAGGTGCGCGGGCGCGGGCGGCGTGAAGTCCAGCACGAGCTTGCCGCGCGCGGAGCCGGCCGCGGCGCGCGCGAACGCCGCGCGGCCCTCCCACCACGGGAACACGCGCTCCACCTGCACCGTGAACTGGAAACGCAGACAACTTATTGGAGGTGGAGCTCGAACGAATCATGCTAAGATCATGCTAACGCGACAATATGACTGTTAAATTGCTATAGTAACGAACGCGTTACTCTTACACTTATACTTTGGAGATCAATGGACTTGAAAGGGGACAGACTATTCAATAACAAACGTATAAATTCTTATTTTCAGGAAAAGTGAATATTTTTCCCAGCAGTTTATCTAGGACATACTTGATTCCTATTCTATAAAATACAAAAGATTAAAGAATATAGGTACTTATATTATTAAAATCGTATAGAAAATATTTAATAAAAAGTCAGTTTTTAAAAATAATTGACTTGAAAAATTCAAATTGTAACACTACCTATGATGTCCCAACTGATCTTTATCGAAAAAGTTGAAAAACTAATTCTCAGAATAAAGGAAAAAAAAAAAAAAAAAAAAAATATAAAAAAAAATAAAAAAAAAAAAAAAAATATAAAAAAAAATTAAAAAACTAACCTTGAGAGCGTGACTCTTTCAACACACTGACACAAAGCAAAGCATATTTTGAATTTTCACAAGCATACAAATAATATAACCCGGTCCAGACGCAACAAACAAGGTTCCGTTTGTTTTTTTATTCAGGTACCTAATGAATTAATGTACCGATTACCTACCTACCTAACCAATATACTTAGGTGTTAGTTAAGCACATTCACAAGCAGGAGGCAAGCGCGACCTGCCACGCGCGCGAGGCCGGCGGCGCGACGCGAGGTGTCAGGATGCAGTCCGTGTCATACTTCTTTTTTCAACAGAACTCAGTAGAACAAATCCAGATTTAATTCTATGTATCACTCATAAGTTTCCCATGGGATCCCGCTGGGTGTAGACGCGTCGGCTTCGGAAGCAATCGGGAATAACATGTGGTGATGACAGAGAGTTTATTTACATGTTTACAGTGATCAATTTAGAGGTATCGATGAAAGAAAAGACTCACCCGTCCCTGGTCGGCCAGGCGGCGCAGGTGGTGTATGTCGGCGGCGTTGGGCATGAAGTACGCCCAGCGCACGTGCGGCGGGCACGCACCCGCCGCCCCCGCCCCCGCCGCCCCTGCCGCCCCCGCGCCCACCGCCCCCGCCGCCCCTGCCGCCCCCGCCGTGCGCGTCGCGCGCAGCACGCCTGCAGGACATGCGCACGTTACATACAAGAGTCGCCATGGTTAACGTTACCCATTTGATACACTTTGGTGGAAACAAATGCAGGTGACATCTGTGTTCACACGGTTAGGTTACAAAAAGGAATCTGTAGCCGCGCTGGTCGGTGTGGCCAGCAGCGCGTGGTGCCGCGCTACACACTCACCTGCGGTCTGCGCCAGCAGCGCGGCGGCAGCAGGCCGCGCTGGTCGGTGTGGCCAGCAGCGCGTGGGGCCGCGCTACACACTCACCTGCAGTCTGCGCCAGCAGCGCGGCGGCAGCAGGCCGCGCTGGTCGGTGTGGCCAGCAGCGCGTGGGGCCGCGCTACACACTCACCTGCGGTCTGCGCCAGCAGCGCGGCGGCAGCAGGCCGCGCTGGTCGGTGTGGCCAGCAGCGCGTGGGGCCGCGCTACACACTCACCTGCAGTCTGCGCCAGCAGCGCGGCGGCAGCAGGCCGCGCTGGTCGGTGTGGCCAGCAGCGCGTGGGGCCGCGCTACACACTCACCTACGGTCTGCGCCAGCAGCGCGGCGGCAGCAGGCCGCGCTGGTCGGTGTGGCCAGCAGCGCGTGGGGCCGCGCTACACACTCACCTGCGGTCTGCGCCAGCAGCGCGGCGGCAGCAGGCCGCGCTGGTCGGTGTGGCCAGCAGCGCGTGGGGCCGCGCTACTCACTCACCTGCGGTCTGCGCCAGCAGCGCGGCGGCGGCGCTGGCGGCGCCGGGCAGCAGGCCGCGCTGGTCGGTGTGGCCAGCAGCGCGTGGGGCCGCGCTACACACTCACCTGCGGTCTGCGCCAGCAGCGCGGCGGCAGCAGGCCGCGCTGGTCGGTGTGGCCAGCAGCGCGTGGGGCCGCGCTACTCACTCACCTGCGGTCTGCGCCAGCAGCGCGGCGGCGGCGCTGGCGGCGCCGGGCAGCAGGCCGCGCTGGTCGGTGTGGCCAGCAGCGCGTGGGGCCGCGCTACTCACTCACCTGCGGTCTGCGCCAGCAGCGCGGCGGCGGCGCTGGCGGCGCCGGGCAGCAGGCCGCGCTGGTCGGTGTGGCCAGCAGCGCGTGGGGCCGCGCTACTCACTCACCTGCGGTCTGCGCCAGCAGCGCGGCGGCGGCGCTGGCGGCGCCGGGCAGCAGGCCGCGCTGGTCGGTGTGGCCAGCAGCGCGTGGGGCCGCGCTACTCACTCACCTGCGGTCTGCGCCAGCAGCGCGGCGGCGGCGCTGGCGGCGCCGGGCAGCAGGCCGCGCTGGTCGGTGTGGCCAGCAGCGCGTGGGGCCGCGCTACACACTCACCTGCGGTCTGCGCCAGCAGCGCGGCGGCGGCGCTGGCGGCGCCGGGCAGCAGGCCGCGCTGGTCGGTGTGTCGCAGCAGCGGCGTGGTGAGCGTGACGTAGCGCTGGAACTGCCAGCGCCGCGCGCCCGCTTCCTCCCCGCCCAGCCCCGCGCAATCCAGGATCACTTCGTATCTGACCAAACCATCATGGATAAACTAACAAGTTGCACATCGGTTTCAAACCAGGGCATCTATGAGTACTATTAGTATCGTATTCGCTGTGTGCGCGATGACAGTGGCCGCAACTATTCAGGACTTGTCATCTGTCAAATCATGTCAACCATAATGTTAAGATATCTTTGTGATATTAATTTTCGACTAATTTTTCAACGAAATTGAAAAAAATTGTGTAAAAAGTGAGTATGTATATTATACCTAGCGATTTTCTTCCTCGTGAAAAATATGGATTCTTACTTTTTTCTCTTCACAGCAGCTATCCATTTTTGTCTTTGCTGTAATGTCCACTTTGATGTTGGAAACGAATAAAACTTGCACGAACTGTTTTTCCCATTGTTTTTACAATTTACGACACAGCATGTACTATGACCCATATCGCAAATTTTTACGTTTTTACTTAAAATTGTAAAGGAAGTTATGAAAATAAACATGACAGCCCAGAATTAATTCACATTTCTGCCATGTCGTGCGCTACGATCGATTTGCCGTTCCCCACCACCCACTTCGCACATAGAGAATAGCACACCAAGACCCGAGTCAACTTAAAATATATCGTTTTCTAAATTGACTCTAAAGTGTGGTATTATGTCTATGGCGGTTGTTTTTTTTTTTGTCAGGTTTACTTTATGTATGTCTAATCTGATTAATTCATATGATAATGGCTGATTAACGACGTTTTTAACTACCGTGCCCCCACCAAGTCGAGCAAAAAAGCGGCACGGCCGTACAATCTTTTTCTCGAAGCAATTCAGGTCATTTTCGACCCCCTGTAACGTCGTTGTTAATAAAACTAGAAGACTGAATTTTCAGTAACCATGCAGGCATTGTAAAGACACGTTATATTTCAAATTTTAATCAATTTGAACCAGTAGTTTAAAAATTATAACGGGCCAAAGTTTCTTAATTTTGTCACTCACTGACTGACTCACTGACTCACCGATCATCAAAATTCTAAGGTACTTCCAGCAGACCTAGAACCTTCAAATTTGGAACATAGGTAGTGTTTAGTGTATGAATATAAATATAAATAATTTTTTAGTTTTGATCCGATCCCACCGAATCAATTTAATGCATTACTTGTGAGATATATTGTGTTTTAATGTGGTTGCCAAGTCAATAAATGAATAACCGACTTGGCAAAACCTGGATCTCACCACTTTTTACGGTAGTTGCGAGACTTGGTTTTTTTACAAGTATTGTTTTTGATGGGATACTTTAGACTCGACCTGAAAACGAACTAAGGACCTTCGGCGCTCTGGAACAATATCCTCGCCATCGAGGTCGTTATATAACAAATAAGTATTTTTTGAGAAAAAAAACCTCATGTCATGGTTAACACCGAATTGAATGAGGTCGGGCGAGGAAACCCTTTTTTTTTCCATGGGAAACCCTCATGGCCTTCACCTTGCCACATGTGGGGGACAAGGTGGTGTGTAGGACTCTAACCCTAACCAAAACCACTGAGGTGTCCATCTCAGCGCAATCGCGGTCGGATACCCCACAGCCGGGACTGGTACCGTACAGCAAATCGCGCTCGCCACTTTGAGCCAAATTGTTTGGCGCAATGCAGCTTCTTCCCAAATGCGCGACCTTCCAGGACACCCAGTAGGATTTTTTCCCTCGCGGAGTCGTGATACTGAGCAAGCCACTCCCCGGTAGTGGCATACTCACGTGCTCCGAAGCCCGTTTAGTCGCCTCTTACGATATGCCGGGAATACCTTGGCAGTATTCTTAACGCCCCTAGCCACAGGGCACTCGGGCGAGAAAACCTACCGCAACTAAAAGTATCTCTTCAAATTATTCATGACTGCCTAATATTGCATTCGAGTTTCGGGCGAGAGATAAGGATTTGCCTCAGTTCGTCAAAGTGGTTTATATCGAGAGGATGCGTCACTCTCAGCTGCCGTTATCTAGGCGCCACCTCGGCTGCTGCCGCTATCGATACCATGGCAACAGTTTGTTCCAAATAAAAAATACTGATTAGGATATCACGCCGGCAGTAAAACTGATATATAATAAAAAACAAACTTTATTGCAGCAAAGATGTATAATCTCACTAAAGAAGCAATTTATCTTGTATCTCAGGCAAAAAGGAAAAATATACGTTAGTAGTATCGTTGTCGCATAGCCCCTTTAAGGTGATGAGGACGAACATGACAATGTCCAGTGATTGCAAAGCCGAAGCGGGCAAGGAAGAGACAGAAACTTTAAAATTTACCTAAAGAGATGAATCTCTCTGACCAGGGTCAGGTTATCTTCCAAGTATAACCTCTTACTTACCCAAAAGATCAGAGGCATTTAATAGACCAAAAGGCATAGTGACACTAAAGATAATAATCTTTCAATTACTAGGCAAAGGATTGGGTTAAAGATGATCCCACAGGGTCGAGGGGCGTCACATCAGGGGGCCTTCGCCGATAAGGAAGCTATGACTCACGGGCCGTGGTCCTCGAGCAGCTGGTCGTAGTCGGGCGCGTGGCGGTCCAGCGCCGCCGCCGCGCCCAGCGCCTGCGCGCGCGCCGCCTGCTCGCCCGCGCACCCCACCACCACCTGCCACACACAGGCCAATCATTTTTTTTATTACATTATAGCGGACCAACGAGCTGACGACTCACCTGATGGTAAGTGATCACCGCCGCCCATGGACATTTGCAACACCTGAGGCATCACAAATGCGTGGCTTCTTAAGGAAGGAATGAGCCCTTTTCTTGGAGATCACTAGGTCATATCTGCTCGGAAACACCATCGTTAGCAGATGATTCCACAGTTTCACTGTGCGCGGTAAAAAGTGACGTGCAAAACGCACTGTGGTGGAATAAAATCTATCTAAATGAAGTGCATGATATTTAGAGTTCTGGCGCGATGAACGATGGTGAAAATCATCAAACTAAATTGTACAAAGAAAACTTGGATTCCATCCACACTACCTGGACGAATAGCGGTCCACTACCGTGCACTTTACTCGACACTTTCTGCCACGCTTCTCCTCATTGTGTTGTGGAATCAACTTCCCGCAGCGGTATTTCCGAACCGGTACGACATTCAAATCTTCAAGAAACGAGCCTGTACCTTTCTAAAAGGTCGGCAACGCATCCGCACTCCTGGTGTAGCTGATGTTCATGGGCGGCGGTGTTCACAACCCAATTGCTTGTTTGCCTTCCTAATTATAAAAAAAAACAAGGAGGCGGCAGGAGAATTCACGATGGAGGTACTAACCCTGGCGCCGCCGGCCACGAGCAGCTGCAGCGCGGCGTGGCCCACGCCCCCCAGCCCCAGCAGCAGGACCCGCGCGCCCCCCGCGCTCCCCCACAGGCCCCCCACGCGCAGCGCCGCGCACGCGCTCAGCGCCGCGTACAGCGCGCCGCCCGCCGCCGCGTCCTCCAGGCACGAGGGCGCCGGGCCCACCTGTGGAGAAACGAGGATTCTTAAAAAAAAAGTTTATCCGTCGCGTCGGTCCGTTCTGCCAACCTACCGAGTGTGGTTTTGTACAAAGACCGGGCTTGTGGGGAGTGGAAGGCTCACACCCTGAAAACTTTAAGCCACAGCCTGAGGGCACCCCCTAGCGGGGCTACGACCTCGGTTCACGGCGTTGCTAGAAGAGGGCAAACGAACATAAGTTTGGGGACTGAACCGGCCCGGCACATGCCGGTTACGCGAAAAAGGACTGACTCTACCTCTAGGGGTAATGACGCGCGTCCTCGCCGGCGAAGACGGTATAACGGGGGCCTTGAAGTGTGTTGTGTCGCGAGCTGTTCGGCCGTACGCATGGCGACGATGATGGGCGTCTTTTCCTGAGATTGGAACCTACGGGAGGGGCGTAATCAGACGCCGAAACCACAAGAGAGTTTGGGTGGATCGTAGCAGTGTGGTACAATTAGCTATAAGTAAGTAAGCATTTATTGACCACAAACAAAACCAAATAAAAAAAAGCAAGTTTGTATTTAAAGTTTACGATGTCGCTAGTGTTACCCATCGATCCCTGACGAGCACGTAGTCGGCGTGCGCGCCGGGCAGGTGCGGCGGCAGCACGCCCCACACGCGCTGGCCGGCGCGCGCGGCGGCGGCGGGCCCCGCGCGCGCCACCGTGCCCACGAAGTCGCGCCCCGCCACCAGCGGGAACTCCACGCCCTCCGCGCCCGACGCGCTGCGCAGCGTGTTCAGGATGCGCGACCCGTACCCGCCTGGGACACATAGGTACGTCATTACTGCTTTTTGTTACATCAAGTGTCCAAGGGTAGGTACTTACCTGCATTTTAGGACCTTCGGTTAGAGTTTAGTAAAAGTCAGCTATTATATCAAAGCATCAGAATGGCATCTTTTTGAAGTCATCGATAATGAGGCTGGTGTGAGTCACTTCCAGTCTCGATCTTCTTTCAATTTGATTGCAGAAACTGCCTGCCTTGTTAAAGAAAAAGTGGATGACGACATCCAAGTGTTAAATCATGTAGCAAACACTTGTATGATAAAAAAATTTATTTGACGGCCTCGCAGATCGCGCAGTGGTTAATGTGTTCGCCCGAAGCGCGAAAGGTTCGATTCCAGTGAATTTTCGTGGGTGTTCTGTTGACGCCCCCAGTTAATTATTGTCACCTAGAACTCATACAGGGGTCGTCCTAGTTTGAGACCAGGTTGATTGGTGTGATAATCTGTCTGGTGCATTTTGGAATAAAAACCAGATATATTTTATCACTTTTGTTACGTATACTTATGGCTATATTCATTATCATTTCTATCAAGTAGGTATAATAAGGAAGAAGGCAGCAGTGACCTAGCATGGCGACGTCGAGCGGGTTGATGGAGGCGGCGCGCACGCGCACCAGCACGTGGTCGGGCGCGCGCAGCGGCGGCACGCGCGCGGCCTCCAGGCGCAGCTCGCCGGCGCCGGCGTACGCGTGCGCGCGCCACGCCGCCATGCGCCCCGCGCCGCGCAGCGCGCCCAGCCCGCGCCCACTGCCCATGACGCCCTCGCCTTACCTGTTACAGACGATCAAACTTTATTCCTTAAAGTCTCCCAACCCCCACAAGGTGGACCGACAGACTAGTGAAGGTCGCAGGAATTCCTTGGGTGCAGGTGCACAAGACCGACCTAGAACATTGGTGCAGGCCTATGTGCAGCATTGGACAACTAGATGAAATGATTTAAATGAAGCCCTTAAAATTGTTCAATACATTTTCAGGGCACTTCATGTGGGATCTGATGAGGTTGAATACTACACTTAAGTTCCTGAAGACGTCGACAGTATATTTTAATATTTTTGTGAAAGTGAATCTCCATCACATTAGAATTCTATAAAACAAGTGAGTAATCTATCTATACAATATAAGTACAGGAGGCTGGCTTTTGTTACCAGCCGACCCATCACATACAATGGATCGAAAGAAAGTCAAAGTACGGAAAAGGGGTCGAAGTTACATTACATTATACGTACAGTAGGTATACCAATACCAATAGATACAACAAAAGATTTTGCTATAATACCTATTTGGCAAAATCTTTTGATGTTCATCTTTAAATACTTTTATTACTATTCTTTAGTAGATGCGAAGTCGAATACAAAAGCATTCAAACTAAAACATTTAAAAAATTCTAAAATTATATTGTGATCTAATTAACACAACTATTTATTAGAAATATACCTGTAAAACATCAAAATAAGTCAGATATAAAAAGTATAACCAGACATACTCACCAGTCCAGATAGTTTGTCCAAATGAAATGCGTCTTCTACGTAATTAAACTTGTATATAAGAAACAGCACTAAATTGTTTTTATTATTAATTCCCTTTGTTTTAAAAGAATATTTACCAGATTTTGAGGTTATAAGAGGATATTTTAAAAACCATCCATAGACTAGGAGCAATTTTGTTATGACTTTTTGTTTTTTAAGATCATTCACAAAATGTCAGATCGTAAAATCAGCTGTATTTGACAGTGACAGTTGTAGTGAAACACAGGAAATCTGAGGAAATCTATGCGATAATGGGTTTTTTGAGCTGAATTATTATTTACCATAAGTATTACCTACCTATTTATTTATCATGGATGTCCTTCGCAAAAGTATCATACGCTGCAAACGCTGCTTTCATAACTTCCAGCAAAATGGGTTGGCGCGGAATTTTTGTAGCAAGGTAAGGTTATACAAGGTTTTTACCGAAAAACTACGAAGACCTAAATGAAATGTTTGCTAGTACTTGGCGAGACTAGTAATTTCGAGGATCCACGTAATATGAAACAAATGTCTGGCCATATCACCACCAAATGCATGGCCAGACCCAAAAACATGAGGTTTAGCAGATTATGGGATTACATTCGTGCTATTGTACTGATCACTATGACTAACAACGACCTATATGAAATTTAGTTAGCAAAGTTATTATAAGCTTGTGTCTGTGAAGACAATGATATAGTATAACTTTCCAGGCACAACAGAGTGTAGGATCAGCACCAAGTGGGACGTCAGTTGACGAGCAGTGGGAGCGGAGGGTGGTGACGGGCATCCAACCAACTGGCACGCTGCACGTCGGCAACTACTTCGCGGCCGTGCGCCGCTGCGTTAAACTGCAAGAGCAGGGCGAAGACCTGACGGTCTTCATTGCAGACTTGCATTCTCTCACTACTCGGAAGGTACAATTTCTATGTATTCATTTAATAACATTGTGTCATCCATTAACACTGAAAAACAAATTATGTTAAATAATAAACTTAATTGCCATAAGTATGTATGTAACACAAATGGTAAAATACTATATTATGCAAAGTAGCTGAGATATGAGTATAAATTATTTAAAAACATTTGTTTTCATCTGGTGACTACTTTATGGCCCTGCATCACATGCAAAGGGCTGAGGGTTCAATTTTTACTATGGAAAACATTTTTGTGATGAGCACTTAAACTTTTAGTAAAACAAAATTTGTTTGTTAAACACCTTTTATACATCTATTTCAGTATTATTTATTTATCTTCCATATGGAATACTGCTTAGGCTATTAACTTTGGGGTTTGTGTCAATGTGATATCTCACATTGTTTGCAAAACGTTTATGTCGTCCAGGACCCGCAACAACTGCAGGAGAACATCCTCGACCTGACGGCGTACCTGCTGGCGAGCGGGCTGGACCCCGACCGCAGCGTGGTGTTCGCGCAGTCGGCGGTGGCGCGGCACGCCGAGCTGTGCTGGCTGCTGGCCTGCCTCGCCACGCACGCGCGCCTCGCGCACCTGCCGCAGTACAAGGAGAAATCGCAAGACACCAAGGAAGTGCCTATCGGACTTCTCATCTATCCAGTATTGCAGGTATACTCATCTTCCTTACAATTTATACATATTGGCAAGGTTTATAGGTAAACCAAAAATGTGAAACACTCGCGCGATGTGATCCATGCTCAGCGCCATCTTTTGGTACAAATTGGACTGCTGGCCGCTCGCTCAACAGTGACTAGCGCTAAAATAACGCCAGAGTAGGCTAAAAATATGCACAATGGTTTAATTAATCTACTATTACTAATATTGAAATTATATTTTATGTTATATTGTATAAAGTGTTTTTGATTGCTTGAATAACGGTGGGCAATGCAGGCAGCGGACGTGCTGATCTACCGCGGCACGCACGTGCCCGTGGGCCGCGACCAGCTGCAGCACCTGCAGGTGGCGGCGCAGCTCGTCAAGACCTTCCACCACCGCTACGGCCGCGCCTTCCCCACGCCGCGCCCGCTGCTGCCCGGTATATTCATTAAATGACACTTATGAATATATTCATTAAATGATACTTAATCATCTCTGTCCACTTAAAAACCGCACGTGATGAAACTTCTTCCGTGAAAACGAGAGTTCCGCGCCCATCGCGAGATGAACGGAAGACCGGACGTTGCACTTTGTATTTATGAGATATGGATGCTAGCGAAAGCGTGCGGTTTACATGGACAGCAACCCTTATTTGTATTTCTCTTTGCATACCATTCTTTTGACAGTGCCTACTTTAAAATTTTCTCCTCACAGATGATGGCAGTGATAGAATTTTAAGCCTCCGTGATCCCACTAAGAAAATGTCCAAGTCAGATCCTGATCAAAAATCGTGCATCCTTTTGAGCGACACAGATGACGTCATCACTCGGAAGATCAGAAAAGCTGTTACGGATTTCACACCTCAGGTTTTTTACAAGTTTACTTTCTTCGATGGACAAATCAGAATCAAAGCCGTCTTTTCAGACGTGGCAGATTTTTTAAATTAAAACTAGATTATATCATATACAATACAATTTATTTAATAACAATATAAAATTATTCGATATCCTAAGTAAGATCCTTACTTCCTAACGATCGTAAATTGCGGCCATCCCAAAGAAACTTCTTAAATCTTAATAAACCAGGGACTAATAGAGATCCGGGTCGACGGGTGAACGGTTTCACTTCAATCAATGGATCCAACCGAACTTCCAGGTGACGTACGATCCGGAGACTCGGCCGGGCGTGTCGAACCTGGTCACGCTGCACTGCCTCGCCGCCGACAAGACGCCCGAGGAGGCGGTGGAGGAGTCGGACGGGCTCACCACGGCGCAGTACAAGCGCGTGGTGGCGCGCGCGCTGTGCGAGGCGCTGGCGCCCGTGCGCGAGCGCGCCCGCCGCTACCGCGCGCGCCCCGACCTGCTGCGCGACGTGCTGCGCCACGGCGCCGCGCGCGCCCGCGCCCGCGCCGACCAAGTCTACGCCGCCGTGGCCGAGCGCGTCGGGCTCGCCGCGCCCGCCACGCCCGCCGCCGCGCGCGACCGCGCCGCCTCCGGCTAGCTGTTCCACCCGTGCCGAACGATCTTTATCCTAAATTAGGTGCACCGCGACGTTAGCTCGCGGGCTCGTGCTCCGCGCCGGCCGGGGCGAAGTCTCACAAGCGGTGGTGGTGATGCAGCGGCGGCGGCGGCACGGGCGCGGGCGCGAGGTGCTGCTGCGGCCGTTCCCGAAGAATAGACACGAGGTCGCGCAGCAGGTCCACCGCCTGAAAATTAGATAAATATCTATTACATTATTTATTTAACAGAAAAGTAGCTCCGGGCGACCTGCATATCGTGTTCCTCTGGTGTATCGTAGACGAGCGATGGCACGTTTACCTGTGCGACGGCCTCGGCCTGCTTCTCGGCGGCGAGCGCCTGGCGCATGGCGGCCTCGGCCAGCAGCTCCTCGGTGGCGAGGCGCGGCGCGTCGGAGGCCTGCGCCCCCGACCCCTCCGAGCACATGTCGTCCTCCAGTGTGGGCTTGCGGTCCTCGTCTGAGTTGGCGCCGCGTCCGCCGGCCGCTAGTGATACAACAAAGATAGACTTTATTAAACTTAGCTGCACCAACCTATTATATTATTTTAGTATCAATCTGTCGAGATTTAGTAACTATAGACCTGGCACTAAAACAGACATTAAACCATGGTTAGTAGGTAGGTATATGATGTAGTGCAAACTGTTAGACTTGTAGATCTATTGTAAATAAAAATCATAAGACTTAATTTGGCTTTTTTTTCAACTCTTTTTGTTCTAAAAAGAATTGAACAAATAAAGTTACATGGTATTAAGGAAGTCTTCTACCTCTGTAATAAATATTGAACCCTTTGTGAGTTAACTATTTCAATATAATATTGGTGTTACTCACAGTCTCTGCTTCCGTTATTGAGTATGTTCCGCAATCGCTCTTCGGCACTGGACAGGTCTCCCAGTGCTCCACCTGCAGCTGACTTCTTTCGTGCCTTGTACTTAATATCTGCCCAGTACTGAAACATTTTAAATTACTAACATTAGTATAGTAAATCAATACATTGTAACATGTATTGATTTACTCGTTTTATTATCTTTATATTATCAACTCAGAAAACCTTATTACCAAGCTAAAAGAAAATCGTATCTATACAAACTGGCGTGGTCCATAGATCAATCTATAAGAAACAGCTTTTTTTGCGATTTCCAAGGGAAAAAAATACATTTCCTGAGCTACCGTCTGAAAAGGGTTTTGTGCTATTACGTTAACACATAGTATATTTTGGTATATCTCAATGATGCCATGCAGAAAATAGCAATAAAAAGTAATTCTACTAACCCTGCACCACTTATCAGGGGACTTGCGCGCACCGCCGGTCTCGGCCGCCGCCGCGTTCAGCCGCTCCGCCAGCAGCCGCCACAACTTGCTGGAGCTGAACCGCGAATATATCGACTGCTTGCCCGCCGCGAAGTCTGGGTGCTCTTCCATAAAATTTAACAGGAGATCCAGTTGTTCCGGGCTCACCCTACTTCTAGTCAGTATTACTGCACTCATCTCTCCGACACATAGCCGTTAGCAGTAAGAAAATATTTTATGAATAGTAAAATGTGTTATTATTTGTACCGTGGAATTTTACACACATCCTTTAATAAACTGTGTAAAAAAAAATTAAACAAACAAAATCCCGATTCCCAAGCTGGCGGCTGTCAAGCAAGAATTTGACACAGTAAAAATGAAATGTGTCAAATTTGACAACAGCCAGCTGCACTTTTTATTTATTTTTTTTATTTATGGACTAGGCTCCGCGCATTGGTTCATGGTGATTCCGCCAATGTCAAGTGGTTATAGAAGCACGACATTTTATTCTAAACATAAGTATTGTAAATAATAGACTCCTATAGTCATACTTGGCTAATAAAATCATAAATTTTATTTTTAAGGAATTATTACGGAGTTCCATTGTTTTATAAACAATGGCAAAACGTAGTGACTAGTGTGACTACCTACTTGCTTAGTGCCAATGGGGCTACCATACTCTATTCATATGATGTAAGCGGCAGTGGCGCCATCAATAAATTTCATGACTTTCATAATGCTTTAGCATTTTATCATACGTGAACACGGTTGCACAGTTGTAGTGTTAAAATTTATTTTTTAGCATTCGTTTTCCATTCCATTAAATTAAATAGCCACTATGACGAAACAGATAATTCTTATAAAATGTAATTATTGTGACCTCTTCCAGTTAGTCTCTTCAAAACACCGTTTTCCTCCGACTTTCTTGATGCAACTTACTTATTGCTTTTGCTTAAAGTTATGCGACTCTTGGTTGGAAATTCGTCCAACTCATCATCATGATCAGCACAATACATTATTCGTTCAGAGTGGAGATCAAATGCGCTAACGCAGTCTTTGGGTAGTGGTCCCTAAGGTTTGAAACCTGAAAACCTCTTTTGAAAGCATCCATATAAAAAAAGAAAGATTTTGGATCACATGTCTGAGACGCAACTGCTATTTTTGCACTACGGAGTGATTATATTCTCTTTGGCGGGGGTAACAAGACCTGATGCTGCCTTTACATAACTACACGATAGCTACCTACCTACATAAAGCATAAAATAATATTTTGTGGTTTGGGCATGGTTGTTAAGGCACAGAGAATATACCTACCTAGGTATAGGTAAGTACATAGTAGGTATAGGAACGTGTAGGTAATTTGGTAGGTAAGTTGTTGATGAGTTGTCATCACTCTCCTTTCAATCTTCTCCATAGTCTGTCTTCCTATTATAGGCTCCACAGGCAAGTTGCAAAGTACTTTGCCGACTATGATACACTAAGTATGTCCGAGTCCGGTCGATAGGTATATCCAATAACTACTTAGGTTTGTTCCTGACCAGATGACCTACTAACTTACTAACAAAACACTGTCTTAAAACATTCTTAAAAGTAAACAAACAGCTTGATCTAATAACATCCGAGTACTTATGTGTACCGATTGGTACCTATCTACCCACAAAAATTATGTTTGAAAATTGAATAATAAATGAAGGATATTAAAATTGTCTATTTATTAATGATTCGAGTGCAATTTCATTAATATTATACTTTATTGTTCCACTGTGTGTTTAGTCAGTACCCTCGGTAGCCATGGTAACGCAATGCACACAAGCGTGTAATACCTACTTGTCCCACAAAATTACATTGAAATTAAATTTTATCGCCTCAGTTTACTGAAAATGGTTTCGACTTCAAAAATTAAAACATTTCAATAGTTTTCTTTCACTACTATTTGTGGGTGTGTACTTAACTACCTAGATCTCACATTAGATACCTATAGTTTGGTAAGATAACGTTACACAAAGATGTCACTGAGAAGCGTAATTAATAATATTGTTTAGTGTTTGGATTGCGCTGCCTTCAGTTATGACCTCAAAAACGAGCGATGATTCGCGCGAGAGACTATGAAGATGTGTTGGTAAGGTGTGTGGGCGCGGCGCGGCAGCATGAACCGCTACGTGGTGCTGCAGCAGCTCGGGGACGGCACCTACGGCTCCGTGGTGCTGGCGCAGCGCCGCGACACCGGCGAGAAGGTGGCCATCAAGCGCATGAAGCGCAAGTACTACTCCTGGGACGAGGCCATGAACTTGCGCGAGGTCAAGTCGCTTAAAAAACTGAACCATGCCAACATCGTCAAACTTCGAGAGGTCATACGTGAGAACGATACTTTGTATTTTGTTTTTGAATACATGCGCGGCAATCTTTACCAACTGATACGAGATGCGGAGCGCCCTTTTCCGGAGCCCGTGCTGCGCAACATCCTGTACCAGGTGCTGCAGGGCCTCGCGCACATGCACCGGCACGGCTTCTTCCACCGCGACCTCAAACCGGAGAATCTCCTGTGCGCGGGGCCGGAGCTCGTCAAGATAGCGGATCTGGGACTAGCCCGAGAGGTGCGCTCGCGGCCGCCGTACACGGATTACGTGTCGACGCGATGGTACCGCGCGCCCGAGGTGCTGCTACACGACACTCGATATGGCGCGCCGATCGATCTGTGGGCTCTCGGCTGCATCGCGGCAGAACTGTACACGTGCCGTCCGTTGTTTCCTGGCAACTCTGAAATAGATCAGCTGCACAAGATATGTGCAGTACTCGGTACACCGGACCGCGACGAATGGCCAGAGGGCTACTCTTTGGCTGAAGCTTTGCGCTTCCGATTTCCGTCGAGTGCTGGAGTGCCGCTGGCGCGGGTGGTGCCGACGGCGTCGCCGCCTGCGCTCGCGCTCCTCGCGGCGTTCTTGCGGTACCCGCCGCGCGATAGGCCCACTGCGCCCCAAGCGCTCCGGTATGAACTTTTGCTGTTTTTTATTAATTATGTTAAGTAGGCTTTTCCATAAATTAAATACTTGCTTTCGTTTTTATTTCAGATTCCCTTATTTTGCTGTCGGTGCTGCGCTAATATTGCCTCCGCCAGCCTCAAGAGCGAGAAGGCAAGAGATCTTCAGTTTGGGTACTTCTATTGTATATTGGTTTACAATAGACGAATTTATGTGATTGCTACTTTCAGGAGCGGCTCTCGAGTAGAGACAGAGAATGCTCCACCGCCTCCCGTTATGCAGCAGCCGGTACTCCCGCAGCCACCACAGCCGGTGATGGGAGCGCCTCTGCGGGACCGTTTTGCTGATATACTGGGGTGGGTCATCGAACGATATGAAGATTAGCGATTAATTGATATTGCTAAGTGGTTAAGTACCTCACTGTTTATCCCAGAGGTGAGGTGATCCACGAGGCAGAAGAGCAGGCGGCGCGGCAGGGCACGGGCGCGCGGCGAGGGCGCAGCGTGCTGGCGACGCTGCAGCCGCCCGCCGCGCCCGCGCCGCTGCTGGGCCCGCCCGCGCTGGCCGCGCCGCGCCCGCACGCCGCCGCCGCCGCGTACCTCGGCGCCGCGCGGTACGTCGCCGGAGCACGAATAGATACTTCGCTCTTTCACCCGATGCCGCTTCGCCCGCACCATGGTACGGGCCTTCATATGCTAACCAGTTATATTCACGCGATAGAGACAGCGCAACTCTTGAATATTATAAAATACAACTGTTGGTTTCAGAAGCCACTGCGGTCGGCAGTGGGGCAGCGCGAGTGGACTGGGCGGCTAAGTACCTACGCTGAAACTTCAATGTGGTAATGGGAACTTGATGAGTTTTAATTCAAAACCATAGTGATGTGATAATTAGAAGTGATAAACGACGAAATGTTTTAGTCATTGGTGTGATGATATGAAGAACTTAATGTAGTTTGTTTGAAATGAAGATCACATTAAAACAGTATACTTGTGAATGTAAACAAAATGCTGTCTCATTTTCTTAAGTTTGTTCACACTAGGGTCTTATTCTCTATCTAGTTAGTCTGTTACAATAAGTGAACCCCGGGCAACGAAGCGTCTTCTTGGGGCGCAACTGGGACAAAATGCTAGAATGATTATCACTGTTATATATGCTTCGGGCTTTACAATAAATTCATATTCATAGGACGAAGAGAAACTTACGCCCTGGTTTCTAATAAAGGGCCTAAGGGCATACCAAAATGTCACAGCAAAAAAAAAACATAATTGTCCCATATCTCTAGGAACTACTACTACTAAGGCCAGGTTTCCACTTATGCAGAGCTCGAAGAGAAGGATGGAGAAGAGTGGTGTTTCCACTAAAGTGGAGCAGAGTGAAGTGGAGGCGAGTGGAGCATTTTTTGGAATTGCTAATTTTCACTCCGTTATACTTAATCTCTTAGAAAGAGCTCTCTGCTGCTCTGCCCAACTCCGTGTCAATCCAACCCAGCCTGAAACCCAGTGTAAACCCACAATTGCAACAGTATATAATTTAATGCAGATCTTAAACGGAAAATAATAATTATCTTGGAATACACATAGATTATGGATCATGAGGACAACAAGGTTAAGAAGATTTTTAGACGGCTTTCACATAATCATATGTTTAATTTTATTAGGACAGGATTTTGTAGTCAAAACTGGATGCTACTCACTTCAAATGAACAAGGGTTATAAGTAAAACATACATACCTAGTAATAAATAATTCTTTTAGGACTGATTTATTGAATACCCCATTCTTCATCCATTCAAGTATAAATATGGTAACAAAATAAGAGAAAACTCGCAATTAGACAACTTCATTACTATATTATATTATGTACACATTTAGTTTCATATAAAATTTGATAGCGATCAACAAGAAAGGTATCGGACGACGCTTGAAAGTATATGTACAGCAAGTCACTCATACTTGAGGTAGGACTTAGCGTCTAGAGCTGTGGGTGCATGAGGCTGTGCTGCTGCGGTGGGCTGCGGCCAGCCGTCGGGCTGCGGCGGCGGCCAGTTGAACACGCGCGGCCCGCCCTCCACCAGCCCCCAGCCCAGCAGCTGCGAGCCGCGCGCGCCGCGCTCGCGCTTCGGCGACGCCGTCGAGATGTTCACCGACACGCCCTTGATGATGTGGTCCTGCCCGCATAGTGACTGTGCTACCTCTGGGTCGAGGAACGTGACGAAGCTGAACGCACGGAAGGGTCGTGGCACAAACACATCCGTCACTTGCCCGAATGCTCCAAAGTACTCCCGTAGGTCGTCTGCGCTCAAGCTCTCGGTGCATCGGCCGACAAACACCTTGCGATGGGCAGTTGCGCCTCCATCCTTGCCGTTCGGGATGCGCACGTCGCACCAACGCCCGTCAATCATGTGCCGCCGCCCGAGCGCCCTCACCTGGGCTTCGTACTCAGCGAACTTTATGAAGCCGAAACCTTTGGATAGGCCCGTTTTAGCATCTCGTTTTACTTGCACCATTAGCAGATCACCAAACGTGGCAAAGTAGTCGCGCACGGCCTCCTCGCCTGTTTTCCACGGCAGGCCGAGCACGATGAGGTCAGAGCAGCGCGGGCGTGGCGCCGAGCAGGGCTCCGCGCGCGGGAAGGCACACCAGTAACGGTGCGCGGCCCAGCCCTCTGCCGGCGGGGACAGGCGCTCGTCCGTCTGGCGCACGCCGCGGAGGCGCCCACCGGCCCGGTATTTGAGGCCGCTGGCGCCCGCGAATTGCGCCGCGACCGTGCTCAGCAGCAGAGACCCGTCCTCCTCCGTCGGCAGCTCGATGGGCTCTTCCTGCTCGCCCTCGCTCACCGGCACGTATTCTATCGACATTTCGTTCACCCCCCTACGCGTGCTTTTCTATTCCTCATTTCGTTTACATTATAGAGGCTCGGCGAAAGATTGGTGATCGCACTGAAAATCGCCTCACTATTCAGTTTCACTACCAAATTTCGCTTTTAGAGTTCGTCCTCGCGTCCACTTGGCATTACGCGTGACGTATGACGCATGACGTGACGTTTCATGTCACAAAAATTTTGCTATTTTTGGTCCACGTTCGGATATTCTCATTTTATAATTACATGAGACTGAAATCTTAATATTTTGTTCCTATTCAGACTTTTTTCATCATACAAAAATAATACAAAATTAATAGAAAATCATTTAAGAAAAATAAAATACGTCTTATTTTAAATCAGGTTTTTGGAGAAAAAATATTTGTATATAAATGTCCGGGTTTGGCGGGTCCGTTTAGCGGTCGTAAGAAAGTTTCTCGGAAGTTAGAGGTTTAGCGCAGTAGGTAGTTTGAATTGAACGCCGCGGTTGTTTTGTGTGTGAGGCACCAACACAAATGCTTGATAAAAACAAACTATTTTATGTGGATAGGTGACCCCGCCCCCGGACAAAATAGGAAAACAATGTATACCTATTTATTAATATGCAGAAATCTAGAATCGAAATTGATCTATAAATAGCGCGAACTACACTACTTTATTCTATAGTCTATGATTTTACAACAAGATACTTTTAGAAAAAAAAAGTTGTTGTTTTTGGTTTGATGGCGTCGTGTTTGCTTGCATTGGATTTTTAGAAAATCAATAAATTGTTAAATCAATACTGGGGAAGCTGGTCAGGGCGAGGTCATTCTGAAACAGAACTGAAGCTAAACTATGTAGACCACTTAGTAAAGATATAAAAGTTTTGGGGTTAGTGGTAAGAATATCATTGTGAGTGAAATAGAAACGTCAAGATGCATCGACGCGGCGGGAAACGCATCCGAATGGATGACCCACCGCCGGAGTACGCAAACCCCCCGACTCCGGCCACACCTGCCACGGACTATGGAGGTAGATCTGTGCACGAGCCCGAGCCGGCTCGGGTGGGTTTCGAGGATGGAGGCGCATGGAGACGCGCCGCGGGACGATCTCAACGAGTCTCTTCATGAGGAAGAGGAGCCTCGATCGCCATCACCGGCGCCCACTAAAAGAATCACTCGCAGCCGTGGACGCGGAGCCGATGGTGGAGGTTACGTTGGGAGGCTGGCGGAGTCGCCGCCGCCGCCTCCGGTGCGGCGCAGGCCGCGGGGAGGAGGCGCGAGAGGGAAGGGCCGAGGGCGAGCAGCGGCTCCGCCGCCAGCCTATTCCCCGCCGCCAGTGCTGCTGCCTGGAGATGACGAGAACAGTCTCTACAATATCCTTAGGTTCAACAAGACTGCTATCAATGTAAGTTAATGACCTAATTCCTTTGTATACATTTTAAATAAGTAGATACTTAAGCACAATCTTCAATGAGGTCAGTAGTAGTAGTAAATAAATTTACAAAACTTTTGGATGGATGTTTAAAATTTTTATTCCAAACATTCAATATCTTTGTTGTGAAATTTGATGCTGTAAATAATTGAAGAAACCTAGAAAGAGTGAGGTTACCTCATATAAAGTATTTAATGTTGCCAGGAAGCTTCTAAGTGGAGTAAAGGTTGAACCATATAGAAGTCTAATTTAATACATTTTAAGAACTGCTTAGGTATCCTAGAAAATTTGATCCTTGTACATAAGTGACTTAGCTACTAACTATTTATCTCATTCATGCGTGTATTATTATTTGTCTTTGCAGCAAGTAGTAGACATGTGGATAGAAGAGTATAAAAGCAACCGTGAGAGTGCCCTGGTGCAGTTGATGCAGTTCTTCATCAATTCTTCTGGCTGTCGCGGCAAGGTCACGCCGGACATGGCCCAGATGGATCACACACTCATCATCAAGAAGATGACTCAAGAGTTTGATGAAGTATGTCAACTAAATTTGAAGCTTTGTTGTGACTATCTTAGTTTATACAAAATAACTAATTATATATTTGTGTATTACTAGGAAAGTGGAGAGTATCCCCTGATCATGTCAGGACAGACATGGAAGAAATTCCGAGCAAACTTTTGTGAATTCATCCAGACCCTGGTGAAGATGTGCCAGTACTCCATCATTTATGACCAGTTCTTGATGGACAACATCATATCTCTCTTGACGGGGCTATCTGACTCACAAGTGAGAGCTTTCAGACATACTGCTACATTAGCAGGTGAGTAAATTTTTTTTTACTATGGGGACAATGATAAGGGTGAAATCACTAAACAGGAATAGGAATTCTTGCTAGCTTTCTAATGTCACCATATTCGCTCAAGGTCCAACAATAGCTCTGGACAGCAAATGGGTTGATGCTTCCAATGGGACTCGAGACAAATTAACACAAAAAAAAATCTTGCTATAATATGACATTAATTTTCAGTGATGAAACTGATGACGGCGCTGGTGGACGTGGCGCTGCTCACGAGCGTGAACTGCGACAACTGCCTGCGGCAGTACGAGGCCGAGCGGCTGAAGGCGCGGGACAAGCGCGCCAGCGAGCGCCTCGAGGTGCTGGTGGCCAAGCGCCAGGAGCTCGAGGAGAACATGGAGGAGATCAAGAACATGCTCTCCTACATGTTCAAATCGGTCTTCGTGCATCGGTACAGGTAGGTCCTGCCAATTATGTAGTTAAATTAGTAAAACACTATCAAGTGTCAGTCAATTAATGTTTGTTGTTAAAACAAATATTATTTGTGTTGAGTCTGGCTATTTGTTAGGCCGCATCGTCGATTCCCATCATAGTGCAATTGTGATAAAGCTAGCCTATTACTGATAAACGTTTTTTAGAATATTTGTTGCCAATATTCTAAAGTGAGGTGTATTTTCTGTAGAGACACATTGCCCGACATCCGGGCCATCACGATGGCTGAGATAGGCATCTGGATGGAGAAGTTCCCCGCGCACTTCCTCGACGATCTCTATCTCAAGTACATCGGGTGGACTCTGCATGACAAGGCGAGTATTTTCCTTACATTTGCAACTAAAAAGTATAGATATGTTTTTAAACTTTCGCGTTGAATTAAACAAATACTTCAGATAAACGGGACTAAACGCGACGAAATTATAATAAGTATATTCTAGCACTAATGCTTTGACATTGACTGCGTTACAACAGCCGTGGTCACAAGCGAAGCGAAGTTCGCGTAAAAAGTATAGTAAAAGATTGGTTGAGCACTTGTGATTTAGCTAGTATCGCGTACTAGCGGCGGCAATAGGTGAAACAAAGGTGACAAAAAGTACATAATAAACATAGTTGCTAGGGGTAAAGCTAAGCTTGTATCTTGGGATACCAATTTCCAAATAAAAACTGAGTTCCTTAGATCTTACTTAAACATAAATCAAGTTCTAGTATTTCTGTGCATGCCTAGACAAACAAAATATGATGGTTTGCAGGTATGTTTGTGACAGTGTGTGTGTGTGCATGAAAAAAGAAATGTTTTTTGTGTTTGAATAATGTTTATGGCGTAGGTGGGCGAGGTGCGGCTGCGCTGCCTGCAAGCGCTGCAGCCGCTGTACGAGTGCGAGGAGCTGAAGGGCAAGCTGGAGCTGTTCACGTCCAAGTTCAAGGACCGCATCGTGTCCATGTCGCTGGACAAGGAGACCGAGGTGGCCGTGCACGCCGTCAAGCTCGTCATCGCCATCCTCAAGTGAGTGCCACGCTATGATAATATAGAATCGTTTATAGGACACGTAAGGATATTCATCAGAAATTCATTAAAAGAATCAACATCAAGCAGTACATCCATACTTACTTACTTACTAATATTATAAATGGGAAAGTGTGTCTATCACTATGTTTGTCTTTCTTTCACGGCAAAACGGAGCGACGAATTGACGTGATTTTTTAATTGGATATAGTTGAAAGGATGGAGAGTAACATAGGCTACTTTTTGCCCCTTTCTAACTCCCCTTTAGAGAAGTGGGGGGCACGAGCGGAGCCACGGGCAAAAGCTAGTATTTAGTAAGTACATAATTATGTGCTTGAAAATAAACGTCGCATTAATCCCCGTCTGTAATAATAGTCATAATTCATTAGAATTGTGAAAGTTGGCCGCCATGATTTGAGGAGAAAGTGAGACATCATTGAGAGATTCAAGTTTGGTCGCGCTCAAGGTCATCACCTACGAGCTCGGGGTACACTTGGACAATGATCCAGGCATTAGTCGTCTGCCCTTTGCAACTTTGAGATCCAGGAATTAGAGCAATCGAATTATGCTTACGTGTTTCAGAAACTTTTACGAAGGGTACCTATTATATAGAAAAATAAGTTTTCTGGACAATTTCACGCCTCAGTTTTAGGAATTAACTGACGTCGTTCGGGTGTGTCGTGTACGCAGGATGCACCCGGACGTGCTGACGGACAAGGACTGCGAGAACGTGTACGAGCTGGTGTACTCGTCGTGGCGCGCGGTGGCGGCGGCGGCCGGCGAGTTCCTCAACGTGCGGCTGTTCCGCAGCGACGACGCCGCCGCCCCCCGGCCCGCTCGCGCCGCGGCAAGCAGCGCCTGCCCAACACGCCGCTCGTCCGGGACCTCGTGCAGTTCTTCATCGAGTCCGAGGTGCGTCACACGTCACACGTCACACACCGTCACACACCCGCTCGCGCCGCGGCAAGCAGCGCCTGCCCAACACGCCGCTCGTCCGGGACCTCGTGCAGTTCTTCATCGAGTCCGAGGTGCGTCACACGTCACACGTCACACACCGTCACACACCCGCTCGCGCCGCGGCAAGCAGCGCCTGCCCAACACGCCGCTCGTCCGGGACCTCGTGCAGTTCTTCATCGAGTCCGAGGTGCGTCACACGTCACACGTCACACACCGTCACACACCCGCTCGCGCCGCGGCAAGCAGCGCCTGCCCAACACGCCGCTCGTCCGGGACCTCGTGCAGTTCTTCATCGAGTCCGAGGTGCGTCACACGTCACGTAACACCGTCACACACCCGCTCGCGCCGCGGCAAGCAGCGTCCTGCCAACACGCCGCTCGTCCGGGACCTCGTGCAGTTCTTCATCGAGTCCGAGGTGCGTCACACGTCACACGTCACACACCGTCACACACCCGCTCGCGCCGCGGCAAGCAGCGCCTGCCCAACACGCCGCTCGTCCGGGACCTCGTGCAGTTCTTCATCGAGTCCGAGGTGCGTCACACGTCACACGTCACACACCGTCACACACCCTGACGACTTTAATTTATTGTTTGTGATTCTCGAACATGTTTACTTGGATTTATTGGACAACTTTGTCGATATGTTGTGAATTAATTGCAAATGTATGTGTGGTTCAGTTGCACGAGCACGGCGCGTACCTGGTGGACTCGCTGATCGAGTCCAACCCCATGATGAAGGACTGGGAGTGCATGACCGACCTGCTGCTGGAGGAGGCCGGGCCCGGCGAGGAGGCGCTCGACAACCGCCAGGTGCGTCACACACCCCCTTACCGTCCCTTGTTGCTTTGAACTCATCATCATCATTCACAACCAATAGACGTCCACTGCTGGACATAGGCCTCCCCCAAAGTTCTCCACACAGATTGGTCTTGTGCCACCCGCATCCAATATGGGTACTATAATGATTTGGGTAGCTAACGCATCTGCTTAAGTTAAGGACACTTTACTTCCGATTTACCTGGTGCGTTGCGCGTTTCAAGGCGTGACTTTACAGCAATCGCGTGTGAAAAATCCGGTTTATGGCGTACTGAGGACGCCGGATTTTTCCAACTTCAACTTCATTGGTTGTTTAGTGACATTTTGACATCTCATAAAAATGACCAATCACTTGTAGATCGACCTCAGTTTTATTACAGTCTAGCGGATACTTCACATCGTGCGTGTATGTTTGGTGTTCGTGGGATGTGTGTCGATCGGCCGGGTGGCGCATTCGGTACTGGACCCTGCCTCATACGCCAAAGGTCACGGGTTCGTCCCCACTCTGGACAAACATTCGTGCGATGAACACTTATATTTGTGATCCTCTGTTGTCTGATATCTGTAACACGAGCTCTCTGCTCCGCTACTCGGTACGGAGTCAGGTCAACGTACGAGATGTGTGAATGTATTCGGTATGTATTATTGTCTTGTGTTGCGCAGGAGTCGTCGCTGATCGAGCTGATGGTGTGCTGCGTGCGGCAGGCCAGCACGGGCGAGCCGCCGGTGGGCCGCGCCAGCGCGCGCAAGCAGCACCAGGCGCTCAGCAAGGAGCAGGCCAAGGTACCCGCGCCGGGACACCCACACCAACACGACCAAAACTAACCGAACACGAGTGTACGATCTGTTATACCTGTTGTATGCACCCTTTTACGCCTACCTACTCTCCTTTATTGCTCAGTCATCGGTTTCCTTCCATAGCCTTACATCCCATACAGTTCATCCTCAGTCTAACTCCATCCTTCATCCTAGACGGCCGCCTCGACCAAAATAAATATTTTCTTTTTTTAAAAACCCTAAACCGATTCAACGTATAACAGATCGTATTTCGTCGTGTTCACGTGACCTGAGTACTTAATTGCCATGACGTTTTCTTAGCAATGATTCTCTGTTTACGATATGATGAGCCGAGAGGTATGTTAACGCTTTTTCGACTGTCAACGCGCATGAAAAAGTCGACCTTATACGCGCGTATAAACCGCATTTTACAGTAGTAAGTGACGTCATTAGAGCGTCGTCCTTGTAAACAAAATGGCGCGGTTTTCTAGATATCTATAGTCACTGAAATGTTTAGAAGGCGTACCACCGTTACCGTTTGTAATGTAAGACGACTGTCTTTTCGATGCCGGTCGGTTTCACAAGATGAAAGATACATTCCGTAAAAAAAATCCTTTCTATACATAAAAAATATACCGATCTTATGCACTCGCCCCACACTGAGCCTCGGCTCACTGGTTGCTGCAAGCAGACATGCATTAGTTTTTTCGTTGTTGTTGTAATTTTGCTTTCGTAATGTTTGTGTGTTGTTGTTTATTAGTTATATCTATCTATGTATGCACTTAGTTGATGTTGCGTGTGCAGGTGGTGAGCGACGACCGCGCGCGCATGACGGCGCACTTCATCGCCACGCTGCCGGCGCTGCTGGACAAGTTCGGCGCCGACCCCGAGAAGCTCACCAACCTCGTCGCCATCCCGCAGTACTTCGACCTCGAGCTCTACACCACGCAGCGCCAGGAGGGGGTACGCGTACACCCAGGACACGGACACCAGACACGCAGACACGACACCACTAACATTACCATTCACTCTGATTTTTAATCATGTGGAGTAAACTGACAAATGTCAATGTGTCATCCCCATACATAATCACTCAATTTAACAGATGCGAAGTGTTAAAATGTGTAGAACTTGTTATTTGCATCTGTCAGTTTACTCCACATGTTTAAAAATCAAAGTATAGTTAATTTTTTTTACAATAGTATTTTTTTATTCTTAATATTTAATCTGTGCATTTTCTTCCTTTTTTATGTGATAAACGGCCAATGATATAAGCGGTCTCTAAACTCAATATTATTTATTTTAATTTCTTGTGATTTTATTGGGACGCTTTTGGAACGTTTATCGACATCGTAATAAAATCAACTTTCATACACATGCATCACCGCCACTATTACAGTTACTTTACTACTGAGATCGCGGGGACGTGAATGTGTTTCCTGTCGCGACGTTAACCTATATGTCTGGTGGCAGAACCTGACGCTGCTGCTGAACAAGATCCGCGAGATCGTCGGGGTACAGACGGAGGCGGAGGTGGTGGAGGCGTGCGGGCGCACGCTGGAGTACCTGTGCAGCGAGCAGTGCGGCGTGTACACGCGCTGCAACGTGGCGCGCGCCACCGTCACCGACATGTGCGTCAACCGCTACAAGGAGGCCATCGACGAGTACCGCACGCTCATCGAGGGGGTGAGTCCACGCTCTGTCGGGGGTCTGGACCACGCTGCCCCAGCTTGACCTCTGATATCATCAGACCATCTGGCGGTTTGTCCGCCGACACTCCTCTTTCAGTCTCTTGGTCTCCGTTCAAGAACATCCTTGCTCCACTCCCACCTCCCGTTCTGCATACATAGCCTATGATTGTCTAATAAACGAAAACGATCGATGTTGCAGTATATCCAACATTATGCCATCTAGCGAAGCTCCAAGCCCGATTGCCCCGTATTCCATTATATTGCTCCTGATTGTGGTCGTTACCAATTTTGGGATTGTTGATCCGGTTGTCACGCCATCTCTTCTTACTCGTAGATCTGTATGTTGGATGGATTACGAATATCTATTGGCCACCATTCATGCCCGCAGTTCAATTCCACTACACAGATTCGTGTGCAAATCTTGGAATTGGATAATTCATCATATATTTTTAGTGATTTTTTAAAACACGGCCATTAATTACCATTTAAGTGATTCCAAAGACGATGGCTAGTATTATATACTTTGAACTTATCGAGTATTGTGTGTAGGGCGAGACCCCGGACGCGGACGAGGTGTTCAACGTGATCAACTCGCTGCGCAAGGTGTCCATCATGTACATGTGCCACAACCTCAACGACACCAAGATCTGGGACTCGCTGTTCGAGGACCTGCCCAAGTGCGTCAAGCAGGACCCGCAGCAGCAGATGCCCACGCAGGTATGGACGAGCAGCTGATGCGCCGATAAACTCTGAATCCTTACTAACAATATTATAAATGCGAAAGTACTGAATGGATTTGAATGAAATTGGGTATACAGATGGTTTAGACCTTGAGAAAGAACATAGGCTACTTTTTATTGCGAAAAGGGGGTTGTAAGGGGTTAAAAGGGAGGGTGAAAAGTTACTATTCCATGCGGACGAAGTTGCGGGTAGGTTCCATAAAAACATTTTCAAATAATCTTGCTTAGGTTAAACTGCTCACAGACTTCCGCGTCCGGTGTGGGCCGTACCACGATATCGTTTCACTCTGCACTCATTTCGATCGTGTAGCGCACGGTGCGTCGGACACGAGGGCGGACGGACCGGATCGGATGGTTTGGAACACTCCAAACCGTCCAATCCAGTCCGTCCGGACGTCCGTCCGTCAGGTGCGGACGCCTCCTGGCGTGTACACCGCACGGTACGGTCCGCACCGAGTCTGGTAGCACTTCAATATTTGAACCGTTCGTAACCGTGCGCGGTGCGGTGTCCCAGGCGCTGGTGTACGTGGTGCGCGCGTGCTTCTACTCGCTGCTGTGGGCGCTGCACGAGCTGGAGGAGAGAGTGGCCGCGCGGGCGGGCGTCGCCGCCGCCGCCGACGCGCTGCGCGAGCGCCTGCACGCCTACGTCGCGCACTGCAAGCTCATCGTCGCCGACGGACTCACGCCCGAGCTCAGGGAGGAGGTAACGACACACACACACACTCACCGCCGCCGACGCGCTGCGCGAGCGCCTGCACGCCTACGTCGCGCACTGCAAGCTCATCGTCGCCGACGGACTCACGCCCGAGCTCAGGGAGGAGGTAACGACACACACACACACTCACCGCCGCCGACGCGCTGCGCGAGCGCCTGCACGCCTACGTCGCGCACTGCAAGCTCATCGTCGCCGACGGACTCACGCCCGAGCTCAGGGAGGAGGTAACGACACACACACACACTCACCGCCGCCGACGCGCTGCGCGAGCGCCTGCACGCCTACGTCGCGCACTGCAAGCTCATCGTCGCCGACGGACTCACGCCCGAGCTCAGGGAGGAGGTAACGACACACACACACACTCACCGCCGCCGACGCGCTGCGCGAGCGCCTGCACGCCTACGTCGCGCACTGCAAGCTCATCGTCGCCGACGGACTCACGCCCGAGCTCAGGGAGGAGGTAACGACACACACACACACTCACCGCCGCCGACGCGCTGCGCGAGCGCCTGCACGCCTACGTCGCGCACTGCAAGCTCATCGTCGCCGACGGACTCACGCCCGAGCTCAGGGAGGAGGTAACGACACACACACACACTCACCGCCGCCGACGCGCTGCGCGAGCGCCTGCACGCCTACGTCGCGCACTGCAAGCTCATCGTCGCCGACGGACTCACGCCCGAGCTCAGGGAGGAGGTAACGACACACACACACACTCACCGCCGCCGACGCGCTGCGCGAGCGCCTGCACGCCTACGTCGCGCACTGCAAGCTCATCGTCGCCGACGGACTCACGCCCGAGCTCAGGGAGGAGGTAACGACACACACACACACACTCACCGCCGCCGACGCGCTGCGCGAGCGCCTGCACGCCTACGTCGCGCACTGCAAGCTCATCGTCGCCGACGGACTCACGCCCGAGCTCAGGGAGGAGGTAACGACACACACACACACTCACCGCCGCCGACGCGCTGCGCGAGCGCCTGCACGCCTACGTCGCGCACTGCAAGCTCATCGTCGCCGACGGACTCACGCCCGAGCTCAGGGAGGAGGTAACGACACACACACACACTCACCGCCGCCGACACTATCAGCCTGTGCTCTATCATCACCAAGTGTAACTATGATGAGGTTGAACTTAATCGCCTCACTTTACTAGTGCGGTAAACCCGAGCTATGATCAAAACGTTCGAAACTTACTCTTTACTGGACCCAAGACCCCGAAATCACAGCCCAATACTTGAACCACTGTAATAGGGTATTTGACAAAAAAAAAAATATGTTTAATCAAAAGACCTCTCAATTTAAGAAACATTATTGAAAGAATTGCTCGATCTGATTTGAATCACCTGAGATATCACAACTTTAAGAGCACATATTTTGGGCAAGCCCAAAAACGCTCTATACAAATGGCTACAGGCAAGTGACGTCACACGCCCGTATCTTGTATGCGCGTCTAGTAAATTTTGTTGGTAGCTATATCAAATGTTTCGTTTATGTAAATGGTTTCATAATAAAGATCAGCAAAGTGTTCATTTCCATTAAAACAAAATCTAAATCTAGAGGACTTTTGCCCCATATTAAATAGAGCACACTCCAATATCAATAAATAACGTCTACCTTAGTTATAACAGCACAACATCGACATCATCGCAACTTTGTATTATTGACGCTTTACAATCAATATTATGGAAGTGCAATAACATCACGTAATTTGTATAAAATGATTAGTCAAAATACTAGTTGAAAGAATATAGTGTCGGTAATATACTGTCTACCAATACACCCTGCATATTATATTTCGGTAATCGAGTATTGCTCTCGCGACAATCCTAAAGCACGCGCACAAGCGAGAAGGCAATAAGGGTGCGTTCCCACAGAAACGGAAGTCTCCGCTCAACTGTACGCAGCTCCGCTTCTGTGGAAAAGCACCCTAACTTTGGTGTGGTTGTGCAGGCGTACACCAGCATCTGCGACCTGGTGATCCTGTTCGCGGAGCAGCTGGCGGCGCGCCACCACCCCGGCGAGCCCGGCGTGCGCCGCCTCGTGCTGGACGCCGACCCGCCGCTCTGCGACATGCTCAACGCCTTCATCCAGGAGTTCGTCTTCGTGCACCACAACTACGGTAGGCCGCACACGCGACACGCACGACACGCCACACACACGACACACGACACGCGCCGCACGCGCCGAGCGCTAGACGAACATGTCTCTCCTTATTATGAAACGTGGTTAAAAGTTACACACACACAACACACACCGAGCGCCACTGTGCTTGGTCTCCTAAGGAGGCCAATTGCGACGCACGAATATGTTTCTCCTTATTATGAAACGTAGTAAAAAGTTAGTCTCGGTTTAAAACTGATAATGTAAGTAAGTAAGTTCTTTATTGTGGAAACGGGTAATGTCACTCTTGTTTGTCACTTTTACTGTCTGTTACTCTTTCACGCGCGCGGGAGTCCATTGGATGCGGGTGGCACAGGACCGATCTGTGTGGAGAACTTTGGAGGAGGCCTATGTCCAGCAGTGGACGTCTATTGGCTGAAATGATGATGATGATGACTCTTTCACGCCAAAACTACTGAACGAATTTGAATGAAATTTGGTATACAGATGGTCTAGACCCTGAGAAAGGACATAGGCTACTTAGCGGCCGCTAGTATTTTATAAAGGTGACAGCATCATGTCAACCTTGACTAACTTTAGACTCCGTAAGCTGAATAAAGTGTTCCTATGTGACGCGGCTGTGTTCGCATTCTCCTTTACTACTCACCGTTTTTTATTTAGTACATAATATACGATAAAGTTATCCCGACGGAAACGTTATCTTCGGCCTTTTCACACAACTATTTTGTCTAGATGCGACAGGTATTATAAACCACATGATAGGTGACACTGAAATATTCAAACGCTTTTTTACTTTAAGGCTTGCTTAATATGTTCTTGTCTCTGTCTAAAAATTCATAATAGCATGATATTTAAGCAGCCCTAAAAGTTTACAAGCGTTTGAGTGTTCGGGTGTAAAAGTACCAGGGCGACAGACATGAACAAACATGGCATTAGAGTAGATGTGAACGAGACATTTCTCGTAACGTTAAATCGCGTTAAATGCGTAAACTATGATCAAATATTTAAAGAGTATGGGTAAATTTAAAAAAATGCGCGTCCGTTATAGCCATCTGTTCATTTCTGTCAAATCTGTAAATATTATGACGATGACCGGCTAACCAATAATACAAAAAACTCAACAAAATTTCTTTCATGGCTATGAACAATTTCGTTTAGTGATAAAACAATTTTTAAAGAAACTTTAGAAGAAACCACACAATTACGGCAAAATGGCGAAGTTTTTTTTAATATCTCTGGCCAGCCTGTTATTCTTTTTAGTTTATTCAATTTCTGCTGCCGATTGCGACTTCGAAAACACGCAACGAGGTTTTTACTGCTTGTGAAGTCAAAAACGGCGGAGTTGAGTTCAACAACGAAGAAGAAGACGAAGTCTGATACATTGAGAGTCTGAAGCGGGTCTTTATTTTGGTGCCTATCAGTATTTCTATTTATGTCGTAAATTTGAGCACAGCACCGCTGTCCAGCCCGTATTCGTGTCGAGCCAATCAATAGGTGGAATATCAGACTATCAGAATTTGATTATTGATTAATAACTTTCGATGAAATCACACCAAAATAATCATGAAATTTGTATCTTACCAGTTTATTTTTAACAGGCTTTTTGCGTTCTTCTATATAACTTGAAATAGGTATTTGAACACTTAGAAGATTGCACATTATGATTCTGGAAGATTTTATGAATTAAAAATGCAGAATGTTCCATAATCATCATTTTTTTGTACATTCAAAATATTTGTACCAAAATTGTTATACTGTTATGGTCGGTGTGTTTGGAAGATTTTAGTTTTCTTAAGTTAATTGATACCTAATTTTTAAATTTGTCATAAAACGTTACATACCATTTCGTAAATTTAAGTCTTGCCTTTAATTCTACCCATATCTTCTGAAATACATATAGTATAGTGATGGATGGTATATGGTGGGGATGCAGTGTGCACTCGTTCTTGTTTTTCCAAATTGGGTCAATGCGTTCTATGTAGAGTGGGTGCAAGGCGGGCTGGAGCACTAGCGCGGGCACGCGCGGCCGCGCGGGAGGCGCTCGCGTCCGTCGATCCGTTCCTCCGTTTGCCTCACCACGCCTCGGAGCCGGCGGCGCGCGACCGCCCCTCCCGCGCGGCCGTACGTCGCGTGCACGCGCTCGAAATGTATAAAGAATGAGAAAAAAATATGCATTATTCCCGTTGACGCGGGGCAAGCAAGCGGGGACTGCCGGGGCGTCACAGAGTAGGGTCGCCGCGCCCCCGCCCGGCCGGGGCGGCGGGGCGGCGGGGCGGGGGCGGCAGGCGCTAACGCGTGTGTTTGGTTGCATGTGACGCGCCGTGCGCGGGGGCGCGCGGCGGCTGACGCGCGACGTTCCGACGCCGGTAAGCCAGTTGGTCCGCACTCCGCTCGCACTAGTTGACACTCGGACGGCGTATTTTACCTTAGTAATGGCGCGACCCGCCGCGCCGCCCCGCCGGGCCCGGCCGCGGCCCGGGGCCCGGGGGTGCGAGTGGTCCGACGGCGGGGTGCGGGCGGCGGGCCGGCCGGTCGCGGGGGTTGCCAACCTGAACGTCGTCCCGGGCCCCGAGACCGGATCGGGGTCGCGTTGCACGGTAGCGCATGTTCAGAGGTGGACTCGAGTCTCGAGACGTCGTCCCTCGGTTTTCGTTCGTCCGCGTCGCTCGCAGCCGGGCGAGCCCCGGCGGTACGGTTGGCAACCCTGGTCGGAGGTGGCCGCCGCGCGCCAATAATGCATATTTTCGTCTCTATGCCGGGCGCCGCGCCGCGACAGGCCCTCACCTAACATTACTAAGGGAAAATTGTCGCGCCCGCTTGTCCGGCCGGGGCCGCCGGCGCCCGCTCGCTGCCGCCGGCGCCGCCGGGCCCGGCCGACGCTCGTTTCCTAACACGCTCGTCGAGTTTTGTGGTTTTTGAGCATGGTTAGTGCATCGTATTCGGTTATTTCTGTTGCGTTCTGGTTTTGATATTATGTATATTTTCTTTATTCTTTCTGTAACACCGGTAAGGGTCATGATGTAACGGCGGCGGGAGTTCCTGAGGACTTTCCGGCTTCTACTAAACTGTGTCAATTTTATATTTTCTGCAACTAATTTGTTGGATACGACGATCATTCTAATCTAGCTTTTTATAACTTTTATGTAGAGATAGATGCATGCTATATAGTTGGATCTACCTCGGAGGCCTGAACGCTCCGGGGCGAGGGAGGCACGTAGCGTGGTCCGTCGCTGAGCGTACTCTATCGTCATGAATGTTTTGCTGTTCTTTCATTGATTGTTGAAGTTGATTAAAATCGCGTGTGACGTTTATCTTATTAAAATTTAAACCTTAAAAATTGACAAATGATCAAATGCTTTTCTAAGTTTGCTTTTTGTTTTTCATTTATTTTACCAACAAAAAGTCACTGTGAATAACGATATTGGTGATTGGATGCACTTCAGTTTTTTTGTATATCTGTCTATAATGTACCCAAGTTAGGTATACAACACCCTGTGTAATAAGTGCATAACCAACTCAAACAATAGTAAGTTAGGGATTTTCAAAGATTGTTTTTTTTTTAATTTTATTTTGCTAGTTAACTGTTTCTATATGCACGCATAAATAAAAATAAACCTACGGTATAGAAATCATGCATGCAAGATCTCTATTAAAAATATGTAGTTTTTCCAAAACGTCACACGCGTCCTCACCTCCCGATGATCCTCCACACGCTCGGCGAACGCGGTGTTCGTGTGCCGCGAGGGTCCTGTTTTTGCGTACGCACTATACGGACTGTTATAAATACGCCGGACTGACGATGCGTAACTTAATTACAAATATGTTATATGAGACCATGAGAGTACGGGGGTACATTCGTACATACAAATTTCTAATTCGACTTCATTGTCGAGTACCCGAGAATTACTACCCTGGAAGTCAATTCTCGGTTTTCGCCTTCTATGTCGAGTCGACTTGATGGAACGCATAGAGTTAGACCAATAGGAGAACAAGATAAGGAATGTCGACTGTAATCTGTGTTCTCCTATTGGTTGTGCGTTCCATGAAGTCGACTCGCCATAGAAGACGAAAACTGACAATTGGCCTCCTGGTTGCTTATTACGATAGCCATTGTCAGTTCGTTCCACATAATTAAAAACAGCGAACTAAATGATTGGAAGCCGTCGTAGATCAGCGTAGTCAGTCAGTCCAGCGTAGTTACATGTAAAAGCGAAGTGCGTGCACGGTTAGTCGCTCGCCGAGCGCGCGGAGGCGGGGGACAGGCGGGAGGCGGGGAGGCGCCGCTGAGCCGAGTGTTGTTGCGCAGACGGTCAAGACGAGAGACGCATCGAGGAGCTGCACAAGCGGCGCAACTTCCTGGCCGCCTACTGCAAGCTCATCGTGTACAACGTGGCGCCCATCCGCCGCGCCGCCGACGTCTTCAAGCACTACATCAAGGTGAGGGCCACTTGCCACACCATTTGTCTCTGGACAGAGTTTTGTAAGGAAAGCGATATATAAAAACAGGCTAATAGTCTTGTATGCAAGTTTATTTGACTTGCAGCTCGGAGTAGAAATAGAAATATTCTTTATCCAATTTAGGTCCATACAGAACGTTTATGAATGTCAAATACTATGTAAGTTACCGCTGATTCTGAAAGTCGATTTCTACCGTGAAAAACCAGCAAGAAACTCAGTAGTTACTCTTGTCAAGTTATGATAATAATTTAAAAACACATTACATTACAGTAACAGTATGATAAACAATGCTTTATATCCTATAGATTATCATCAAAGTAAATAGATCTTCAATATTTTAAGTGTAAGGGTGCGTTTCCACAGAAGCGGAGCTGCGTGGAGTTGAGCGGAGACTTGTAAAAATTTACCAATGTTGGTCAAAATACATATCTCATCTCTGATGAGCAACGTGATTGGTAAATTATTACAAGTCTCCGCCCAACTCCACGCAGCTCCGCTCTTATGGAAACGCACCCTAAGTAACAGAATGTGTTGTGTGTGCGCAGTGCTACAACGACTACGGCGACATCATCAAGGCCACGCTGAGCAAGGCGCGCGAGATCAACAAGCTGAACTGCGCGCTCACCATGCAGCTGGCCATGCAGGCGCTGTTCGCCGACACCGTGGCGCGCCAGCCCTCGCCCGTCAAGCACACGCAGGAGTTCCTCGAGCTCAAGGTGCGTGCCATACACACAGACACGCGGACACCGTGGCGCGCCAGCCCTCGCCCGTCAAGCACACGCAGGAGTTCCTCGAGCTCAAGGTGCGTGCCATACACACAGACACGCGGACACCGTGGCGCGCCAGCCCTCGCCCGTCAAGCACACGCAGGAGTTCCTCGAGCTCAAGGTGCGTGCCATACACACAGACACGCCGGACACCGTGGCGCGCCAGCCCTCGCCCGTCAAGCACACGCAGGAGTTCCTCGAGCTCAAGGTGCGTGCCATACACACAGACACGCGGACACCGTGGCGCGCCAGCCCTCGCCCGTCAAGCACACGCAGGAGTTCCTCGAGCTCAAGGTGCGTGCCATACACACAGACACGCGGACACCGTGGCGCGCCAGCCCTCGCCCGTCAAGCACACGCAGGAGTTCCTCGAGCTCAAGGTGCGTGCCATACACACAGACACGCGGACACCGTGGCGCGCCAGCCCTCGCCCGTCAAGCACACGCAGGAGTTCCTCGAGCTCAAGGTGCGTGCCATACACACAGACACGCGGACACCGTGGCGCGCCAGCCCTCGCCCGTCAAGCACACGCAGGAGTTCCTCGAGCTCAAGGTGCGTGCCATACACACAGACACGCGGACACAAGCAAGATATTACAACACAACACAGCCATGAAACTTGGGGATGGCCATCACCAAGTTTCATCCCCCCCATCCCCAAGTGTACATCATCATTATCATCAGCCTGTTGCAGTCCCCTGCTGGACATAGGCCTCTCCAAATGCTAGCCACTTTGATCGATCTTCCGATCCAGCTCCATCCAGCCCTCTTGCGCAGATCGTCACTCCATCTGGCCTGAGGTCGTCCTACACTACGTTTACCAAGACGCGGTCTCCACTCCAGAGCATGTTTACCCCAACGGTTGTCAGTTCTGCGGCAGATATGGCCAGCCCACTAAGAGTAGGAGAGTGTACAGGTTAATTAAAAATATGGACGTAGGTATAACATTTCGGTGTTCTCGCCCCGATCGTAATTTTAGCGTTGACGCTTGAAAGTACGTATATCGAGCCAGTGGGCTTTAGATGAAATATGTTAAAATTTCGTAAATTCCACCTCTCAATACTGTTTGTGTCTTCATCATTACTGCTGGACATAGGCCTCCCCCAATGTTCTCCACACAGATCGGTCCTGTGCCACCCGCATCCAAAGAACTTCCGCGACCCTGTTTGTGTAGTAGTGAGTTATTAGTAACTTATTGCCACATTCCCTTACAGGTTCTTTAATTAGTACAATTTCCACATTTAAATTACTGATTAATAATAAAAATGTATGTTTGATATCTAATATCTGAACTTCTGAAGGCCAAACGCTGAACCTATGTACTGTATGTAACCATCGTAGACAAATTAGAAAACATAATCATAATCAGAAAGCATTACTTCACCAATTTTCTCTTTGTACAAATTCCTTGAAATTGGTACGCAATCTTATTTTTTTGGCAAAACATTGATGTGCCTACGATTGTCTGTTTCCAAATAATTTTCTTGTAACCGTTAGTAAGAAAAATCGAGATCCTTATGATTGTTAGTTTGGCTCCATTTTCCGTGTATGGAGTTAATGATTTGTATAGAATGCGTAATGAGCGGGCACAATGGGGTGCTTGTGGGGCGCCTAACGAGCGTATTCACCGCGCGGGCGGCGGCCGCCACCGCCGTATTGATACGCCGAAGGGCAACGTATCAATATACGGAGGAGAAAGCCACTTCCGAGAACGACGTGGCGGCCAGACCGAATCTAATAATCATGCTGATCATAATGACTTAGGTACAGGTTTGTTGTCGTGTATTGAGTAGGTATAGGTACAGTTTACCTGTTAACTGATTGATAAGATAGACGTTTCAATGGTAATGTTCCTAGTTTTTGAAATATAGATGTTACCGGCAATGTGTATAATTCAGGCACTATAATACTAGGCAACATAGACAGACGATATATATCTACTTTGGTCGCCACTTACCCCGTTTATCTGATTCAATTAGGTATCCTGGGAAAATATTCGTGTTACAAACGGGAGTTTTTGAAATCTGGTGCATGATTCTACTAATATCTCAATAGTTATCGAAAATATCGTGAGGAAAGAGTCAATTTGATAACGTTAAATACTGACTTATTTGTAACGCATACAATTAAAATATTTACTTAGACTGGTCGGTCGCTTATGACAAAAATCGTTGGCCAAAATTTACTAATGTTAACTAGTAATTAACTAGTACCTAACTCATCACCTTCCTATAGTCCTTTCCGCCCTCTTGGCATACGGACCGAATCGGGGGAGACTCCATTCGGTAGTCTGCGGCATGAAACAATAACATTGACCTTGAGTGCGCAGAAACCAATTTTAGTAGAAAATTATTCTTTTTTACAAGTGCAAGTTTTTACAAGTGTAATCGCTATTCTTTCATGCCGCCAGCTATACTTGTGCGGGTTCGGGCACTACAGTACTCGTATTTATTGAGTAGTGGGATTAGGCTAAACTGACGGGGTGTGCGCAGGAGCTGGCGAAGCGGTTCAGCGTGATGTTCGGGCTGGACGCGGTGAAGAACCGCGAGGCGCTGACGGCGCTGCACCGCGCCGGCATCGCCTTCGCCGCCGTGGACGCGCACGTGGCGTCGCCGCCGCCCAACCTGCTGTTCCTGGAGCCGCTCGCCGAGTTCTCCAACAAGCTGCTGCGCCAGGACAAGCGCCAGGTGCTCAAGGTATGACAACCGACGTGCCAACTTCATATTTGGATCTCATGGCCGCTTACCATCAGGCGGAGTAAGGTCATCTTGATTGATATGTTTGTAAACTTTCGCGTTGCATTATACAAATACTTTATATAAACGGCAGTAAACTAAAGGACATTTAAATATAAATACAATATAGCACTTACTGCTTAACGTTTCGACTGCGTCACAACAGCCTGTGGTCACTAGCGGATTGGAACGCATGGTGTCGTGACTTCACTGACAGTTTATTTAGTGGCAGTGCAAATATCGAGAATGAGAGGGTATCCGAAGATGCACAAGCCGGGTGTAGCAGACGACGTCGTGCGCTCTTCAGTCGCTTGTGACCTCGGCTGTTGTAACGCAAGTCGAAATGTCAAGCAGTAAGTGCTATAAATCATTCAAGAGCTATTATTGCACTTTATTGTCTGGTGGGCTGTATGTTTATGGTATCACATGAAGAAGAGTCAATGATAGGATTGACTGTGGCTCTTTGTGACGCCTCGCTGTCTTTGGAGACCTTCGTATTTGTGAGAGATGTAGACAGCGTCGTGTAGCGTGTGTTGTACATGTCGCTGTGTGCGCAGTTCCTGGACTCGCGCATCACGCACGGCGTGCAGTGGGGCGAGGAGTGGACGCCGCTGAGCACGTACCGCGGCTCGCTGCTCACCGACACGCCCGACGAGCGCCCGCCGCCCAGCCGCAAGCACTACACGCGCCGCAACCGTGAGTTATGCATTTGACACTTAGTGGCAGCGGTCGTAGGGTCACCTACTTTGACACAGCTTAAAATACGAATAATTGAATTTGACAGCTTCACAAACGTCAAATCTCTATATCTCGAGACGATACTCATAACGATACCATCAGAGACGTCGTCGGAATGTTCGTCAATTTGACGTTTGTGAAGTTGTCAAATTCAATTATTCGTATTTTAAGCTGTGTCAAAGTAGGGTTTTTGTATGAACTGACGTATCGTTGCGAATAATTCGATATCATTTGGCGGAGTAGACCCCCAGGTGTCATGCGGTCTGATGGTATGGTATGATCGTCGTCCGTGCGTGTAACGTTTTCGAGGCATCATAATGTAAGCTTTATTTTTGAAAGTCGTACCTATTCGGATGTAAAACCCAATGTAACAGGTTGTAGAATTTTACATTTTCACATTATGAAAGCGTTCAGTGCTATGAATTTTTGTAATTTGGTAAATTTTTGTTATGAAAATTAAATTACTCATCTTTGAATATTTTAGATAATAATGATATGATGATGATAGTTAGAGTGATCGTTTCATAAAAAGGGTCGCTAAAATATGAATGAATTTTAATAGCATTCGTGATGGTTTTATACTGATTTATATGCGACTACTTTATTCGGGTATAGTATGTTTTAATTTTCAAAGATAGATCTCACAGATCTCAAAGATGATCAATAACTTTGTTGCTAGTACTACGAATAAAATTTGTTCCCTCGGCCTTCGTTATAAAAAAAAACTAAAACAAGACGATCGATCGTCTCCTCGAGAGAAATCGTGCGAGTAATACTAAAACGGGTCGGTCGTTTCACAGGAGGGCAGAACGAGGAGGAGGAGCACGACGACGGCGCGGAGTCCGACCCGGAGGCCGGCGGGTGAGGCCGCGTCCCCCCGCGCGCCCGCCTGCGCCCCCGCCCCGCCTTCCACGACCAGCTGCTGCGGCTGTTCCAGGATGCGTTAGGGCTCTCGCGCGACATCTCCCGCGCCGCCCGCGCCGCGCGCGCGCCCGACTATACCCGCCACCCGCGCCACGCCCGCCGCGCGCGTCGCCAGCACTAGGGGAGCAGGGGCGGGGGCGCCGCGTGCGCGACTGCTCTGTAGTATAATTTATTTAGTGATGGCCTAACTCGGGAAAAACGGAATCCTCGTAACTCGAGTTGACTGGATTGTGTCGATGGTTTTTTTGGTTTTCATTAGTTTATTCCCTCGAGATTCGCATTATTGGTTACGATAATTAGAAAATACGAATGACCTAATTTATATCTATTTCGATTCATTATTTTTTATTATTATTTAAAATGCATCGGGAGATATATATTGCAAAACTAAAGTAGGAAAAAAACAGTTCTTTAAATTTTCGCGTTGCATTATAACTATTATTATTATAGACGGGAATTGGGACGGGAACGGGAACTTCGTTCTATATCAGTTTCATTCGGTTTTCGAACTCGAGTCATAGAGAATTCAACTTGAGTTATTTACTCGAGTTGACCATCACTAAACTTGTTAAAAAATGCGTCGACTGAACCTCTCGACGAGATGCTACCGTCTGACGGACGGACGTTTTACCTGTTGCTATTACCGTCGAGCTCCGCGATGTCGCTAATATTACGATCTAAATCGTGTCCCGTTTTATCTATGATTTTAAAACTACGTGTAAAATCTTAAATGAAGTAAGCGCGCGTAGATTCTATATTAGAATCTACTTTTATATAGAATAGCAGTAATTGATGTCCGACGTGAGTACTTGAGCTGATTATTACATAACGTATCTATTATAAAGACTACACATGAGCTGTTAATAAAAATCCACAATTGTATTATATATTTTGTATTTTTATATTTTACATCATTTCATAAAATTGTTCTGATTACCTATTATTTTAATTCCACTATTTAGAAAAAATTAAAAATCATTTATGTATGAGTTATATCTCTGTGGAGGTTGAGGTGTATAATATGTATATTATGTGAATGTAAACATATTAAAATAACCGGTTAAGTAAGTAGACATTGGAAAAAAGGTGGACTATAGTTGGGGATACATTTGTTATTTATAATATTTACTGTATTGATTTGTAGTTAGTTTAAATGTAGTTAGTTGTTACGTAGTAATTAAACCTACATGCTAAAAATCTCACATAGATAAAAATCATACAAAATGTGATTTTTAATGATTATTTTATTATCTTTCGATTTTTTACTCTGTGACTATTTTTAGCATATAAAAAACCATAAAGCCTCGTACACTTGGAAGACTAAAAGTAAAGAGCGCAGGCGCATCCTAGGTCGCGTGCGGTAAGACTGAGCTTATCTTTGGGATAGATGGATTCTAAAAAATGTATGAGACTTACATTTAATCTTACCAGTTTATGTAACTTTAATGTAACCTCATACAGGTCCCATGTTAGAAATATAGTAAAAAGTGCACTTATTTGGAAGGGGTTGCGGTTGTAAAGTTGGTGTCGCGTCGCAGACTTGTGGGTAGGTGTAGGTCTAGTCTCCGAGTGTCACGAGGCTTGTTCGACGGATAAGGTGGTCCTACATGTTTATTTTAAGATGTTCACTATTTAGTTATCTCTGTAGGCCTAACATGCGTACCGCGACAAAATTTTGTCGACTCTCGTTCGCGAGAGCGCATCCTTCTATCGACTCGCTCATCGCTCAGTCAGGTGAGCGAGAAGCAACTTGCGCCGACGCAATACGAGTGTCGACAAATTAACTCGTGGCGCGCATGTTAGCCCGGCTGGAGACTGTTGCAACTATAACTAAGTTAAGAATAGTATGTATAATATTGGCATGTTCGACCGCCTTATCCGTAAATAATTGTATTTAGACTACATCGAGTAAGCTGTTGTTAAGTTGTTGTAGTTGTAAGTGTCATTTTGTAGTTAGATTTATGTAATATATATTTTTGTAATAAACAAATATTTACTATACTCGGTATTTTATTAATAAATTTATTTATTAGTGACATAAAAAACAAGGTACCCTCACATCAATCATCATCAACATCATTCATCTCAAATAAAAAATGTTAAACTTAAATTTAGTAGCGTTTCTTGCCGATACTTACTACTACAGATAAAAAATAAAGAATATTACGAAAAATTTACAGCATCAAAGTCGGAAAGAATACACATTATGGTAATGTGAGCGCCCCATCCCTTGATTTTACAGCTAACGTATTCAATACATTTTTGTAGGTAATTGTACGATACGATGATTAAGGTATTTCATGCTGAGTACTAGCGTAATCGTAGCGTAGGCACGATACGTTAACGTTACGAATTCTTTAAAATATTCGTACTAGCCCCTCAGTTAAGTACTTCGCAATGAGGGTTTTTGCAAATGAAAAATCCGATAGATGGCGTTACGTTGACGTGAGGTCCAACTTTGACGACATTGGTTGTTTCATAAATCATAACATACTTCATAATTTTAACATGATACGTCAAATGTAACCAATCCACTCGTTGTTGGACCTGCCGTCAATGTAACGCCATCTATCGGATTTTGCATTTGCAGACACCCTCATTGCGGAAAAGTTGAGGTGGAGACTTACATTGACCTTTAGTGTGTGTATGCTAGACGTGCGGAGTACGACAGCGCTTCGAGCGTTTAGCTCCTGCTCGACTGCTCTGTTAATGACAGTGTTTTTAAACTCACATTAGAATCCACATAAACGTTATATTCCGTGTCCACGCCGGCACGCGGTGTCGTAGGTCGGGAGCGCGCCCACGCGCCGCCGCACGTTACTAACGACCGACGCGAATGTAAATAGCTCGTGTAACACAGTGTAAGTGCTCCGACCGTCCAGTATTACATGCCAATTCTTTTAAAATTTTGAAGGATGTGTTTATACATGTTTATTTTGTAAAGATAAATATTGATCAGAATCATCATATCTGCAGATACGTAGGAATTTTCGGATATTGTGGAAAGTAGGTTCCTTAGAGACGGCAAAGATCCTTTTTTTAAATTAAGCATTTAGGAAGCCATTAACGTGTTCGTCTGCAACCTATCACATAAAAAAAAAATGTGGAAAGTAGGTTCCTTAGAGACGGCAAAGATCCTTTTTATAAATGAAGCATTTATGTAAGCACAATTATAATAATGCGTCAAGAAATGGGGCCGACGCGTGTGAAAAGTCCGCTAGATGGCGTACTTGAGAACTGAGGTCCAACTTTGACGTCATTGGTTTAGTGACATATTTGACATTTTACATATAAAATAACCCATCATCAGATGGACCTCAGTTTTCAAGTGCGCCATTTAGTGGATTTTTCACACGCGGTAGCTTCCATTCATCACAGACGGATGTTTGAGGACCTAACAAGTCCACATGTTTTATAACCAATGATGTTACCATACTCTCGAGCGCAAGCGGCAATGGCGCTATCATTTGTTTTCATGCTTGATGCATTATGAATGTTTCATTGCAGGATGTTTTTAGGTTTTCGCCTGGAAAAACTTGTTACTTAGCAAAGTTTTTAGAATTCCAGGGTAGGAAGTAGATACTCATATCGGGAAGTAAGATATACTCAGTTGAATAACGTATCTGTGCAATCAATAAATCTTTTGATATAAATAGGTTTTGCTAGTTTTTTTTTAAATTGAAATCGTTTATAAAGGAGCACGATAATCTTTTCATTCTGGTAGTCAAGTGTTCAGGGTTAAGGGTTCTATACAGCGCCGGTGAATAAACTACAAGCGTCCCTCGTACGATAAGTTCATCACATACGATATCTGCGCGATACTGATACGATTCGCCAAATATATTTGACGTTAGGGCGATAGACCGTAAACTTAAACTTTGTTTTTTATTCATGTGGAGTAAACTGACAGATGCAAATGTCAAGTTCTCTATATATTTTGACACATTTTGCATCTTTCAATGCAAACTACCCTCAATGTATGAGGATGACACATCGATATTTGTCAGTTTACTCCACATGATTAAAAATCAGAGTTTACGCAGAAAGTGAGTGACGTCGGACGCTTGCAGGGTGTGGGCCGGGCGCATCCGGCAGCGCCGCGCGCGACACGCGAGCTGCGGCCCGCCGCGCCCGCACGCGGGCCGCCCGCACACCCCGCCGCCGTCCCGCGCCGCGTGCGCCGCCACCCCGAGCTCGGGCACGTCGGAACACATCTCCGAGGCCTCCTCGCCGCCCGCGCCGCCGCACAAGCGCCCCAGGCCCGCGCCCCCTACGCCCGATGCTGCGGCCAAGCGCACCAGGTACCGACCTATACGAATAGAAAGAATAAATCAGACGATCAAAACACCATTACCTACATATTAAAGCACAAATGATTTGGTTGAGCAATAACCGAAACGATGGACCGAAAGAGAGTCTTAAGTGCGGAAAATGGAATCCACTTCACATTACAATAACTTTTTTTTTCAAACCTACCTATCATAGGAATCATTCCAACAGACGAAGCGAAAAGCGTCTGCCGCCGTCACCCATTGATTGACACTCGCAACACTAGTGGAATCACAAGTCAAAACCCGCCTTCTCTCCGGTTTAGATTTTCGATATCCATTCTTTGATTCGAGTACATCGGCTCGACCGAAATGATACCATAACCTCACGGAAAAGCAGCGTGAAACAGCGCCAACGCTGTGTTCAGCGGCCGAACGTCCAATTCGAGAGAAAGGGTTTCAAAGTTTGGCAGCGCACTTGTCACTCCAATAGTATTGCGTTTTCCGTGGGGGCGGCGGCAATCGCTCACCATCAGTCGACTCGTCTGTCATCACCCACCCCAAAACAGACTTACTCAAATTTTGGATCACGGTCCAAGCTCCTAAGGATAGGGAGCAACTTTTTGTGATACTAAACTTACCAAACATACTTAAAACCAACAAATATTGGTGACGTTAAATTAGAACATAGCTTTTACAAAATCTACGTGGATGAGTTGCCCCCAAGCCGGCTCCAAATCGGTAGCCTGGGATATAACTAGAAATGTTGTGCTAAAATGTTAACCAATAAGTCTCCGTGTGGATGCAGGTGGTCGAGCCAGTCGAGCTGGTCGAGCGCGGAGGCGCCGCGCCGCGTCAGCGTGGCCGCCACCGTGCACGCGCCGCCGCGCGCCACCCAAGAGTGCGTATGCCTTCCTCTTACACCTACCATCAACACTCTTATACTGTGCTGTTTCACGCCCCGTATGGGACCACTGCTGAGTACCTACAATACTCATTTTAAAACCTTTAAATTGCACGTAGTTAAGATTCTTTCTACTACCCGCCACAGAATCCCTATAAAACGCTAAACACCGGCTTTTTAGTTGGTAACTTTCACTGACTTCAACAGTTAACTACCCACTTTGTTTTATGTGATAAGTAAGAAACCACTTAGGTTTTTTAATTACTTTGCGGTAACGAAGTTACACTTATAAGGAGGGTCGTCGAGTCGTATTTAAAAGAAATATATTTAGAGTCAGGTTACCAATGTATAAAGGAAAAAGAGAATATTCACCTGGTAGTGGTTGCGCAGGAGCAGCGGCAGCGGAACCATGTCCTTGACGTCCTGCGCCGGCGCCACGCCGTGACTGCGCTGTGGCCGCGCCGGGACCGCGCCGGGACCGCGCCGGGACCGCGCCGGGACCGTGACTGGACCGCGCCGTCGTCGCCACGCCAGATAAGAACCACTTTATCTACTCAACAAGCAAAATTTTTTTGTTACTTTTTGTACCTCACGAAACTTTATAAGGGTATAATTTTATACCGATAGTCGTTAGGAGTTTCAAACCAACTTATATTGTTTGGTACATTATGTACTTACAATAGTTATTATTTTTTTTATGCCCCAAATTAACTGTTAAGTTATTATTTATATTGTTTTTTTTCTCCACGAAGGATTTTTTATACTTTTTCATCTTCAGGTAGGTACAAAGTTTAAAATATTTTCATTTGTATTTGCTTATATTCACGTTAATTCATTATTATGTTCCGTATTATTTTTCATATTGAAATCGAAACTGAATATTAAAGACCTGTTACGCTAAAGCAACTTTGAAAACGGTTCTTATATTCGTACCCTTAATTAATTATAGATACGACGTACGCCGTAATGTAGGTTCCAACCAGGGTATAACTATGAAAGATAGTGTCAAAGTTTGTTCGTATTTATAAAAACAAACGCCATATTTGTGTAAAACAATGAAAATGTTATTTGTTACAAGTTTTTGATTCAAATTCTAATGTAGATACTAAAGCAATCTACTGAAAATAAATTATATTTTTGCTACTAATATTGTGTGTTTTTATTGTGAAATTGAAGTAATAACAATAAATAGTTAAATTACGGGTTTAGCGGTATTATTATTACCTATACTATACGCAACTTAGATAGATTATTCGTTTTTTATACTTGTCTTTGGAACATATACACACAATTGACAACATTTCATCGAAAAATTGATATGAAAATTAAAATGCCATTTATGTTTTTGGGCTTCCCGGATGTGAATTACGCTTTTTTAGATATTAATTACTCTCAAAATTACGAGATAGAAAAAAAATTACTCTGTAGGTGTTTTAGATAATATTCCTTTTACCACTATTTTTTATTTTTTAAATTAATTTCTGGACGTACCAAAAAAAAAACTCATTATTGACAAAATTGACAGATGACTAATAAACAAGAAGTCAGTCAAAATATTACAATAAATGATAATTTATTCGGCATAAAAGAAAGTAAACTAAAGTATTAAAAAATAATGAGATTAGTCAGACCAAGACCGCAACGGGACCTATGACATTGTGCTTCGTCCCTAAATGTAAAAATAGAGCTCTTACTTCGCCAGACAAACATTTCTTTCGTGTTCCTGATCGGAATAAAGCAAGTTGGTGCATCGCTGTTCGTAGAGCAAACGTAACAAAAGGAACACTATATGTGTGTGAGGATCACGTAACATATGATGTAGTTAATAAGTTGTGGTGTAATAAATTTACAAACTCCAATAGTACAAAATTATTAAACACAATCAATAAAACAATATTTAAGTACAAGTTTAGTTTTATTTACTTAGCCATTTGTAAAAATTTCTTAAAAATAAATTGTTCGCATCCTCGTCGATTACAGGCCAGCCAACACGATGTATGGCTGCGTACGCACTTTGTGTTCCGGTAATACCCGGCACTTCACGGTGCAAATAGCTCCTGCTCTTTTCAACTGTACAAACCCCACTGCAGATTCTACATAGTCATCCCTGGACGACATGAGCATTTTCGCACCACGAATTTCAGCGACATTATAGTTCTCATCTTCACGAATGAGTTCTAATAACATTATTAAATCTACCTTGGGTAGATTACGGCTGTCTGCCATAACAAAACCTTCGTCTACTTTCATAATTATTCAGTAATATCCACGAAACAAGCAAATCAACCTATCTTCAACGAATCTCCAACAAATCTCTTCGATTTGAATTTGATTGACATTTGACAGGGACTGGACTTTTTTAGGCCAGCAAAAGGCAAAGAAATATTACGGATAACACCTACAATGGTACTTACGTCGTTTTAGAATGAGCAAGTTTTAAAATAATAATTTATCATATTAAACATTTAAATTTAAAAAAATAAAAAAACACGTATACAATATTTTTAACTCTAGTTTACAGTCCAATTATCAAAATGAAGAAAATTTACCTACTTAATGTTGTCAATTACAACGCTACGTCGCTCTTCGTAAGATCCATGTTTAGAGTTAGAAAATGCTAATTAATGCATGAGACAGCAAAAGGTGAATGACAGATGGTTTATCGGATCCTCACATTTAGATGGCGCGCTGAATCACGACTGTAAACACAGTTTAATAGCTGGTGTCATGCCTTTAGTGTCGCGCTGTAATAACGCCGCCGTTTTCGACAGCTTTGTTTTCAACTGGAATTGGGCGCACATAATGAAAAAAGTGCATTTACAATATCTGATCGAAGGTTTCTAGCTTGCAATTGGTTTTATCTACATCGTTGTCGTTAACCCTGAATATGTAGATTCTACTTCTAACATCAGCTGTGTCCGTGTGACATAAACGTTATCGCGGTCAACAAGTATTGTATAACATTAATTGCCTGTTCGCAACGTCACTTCATTGAAGTGTGGTCTCGTGCCGCGACCGCAGCGCAGAGCGCTGTTGTTTACTACGCCTACTACGCGCGCGTGCCGAGCAGGAAACGTGTCCCCCGCGTCACGCCGGCCGCGGTATTTACCGCCGGCAAATGCCTGTGACACTGCACCTTGTCCTCAAATATTACTAATACATATTTCGCATTTTTTCTCCCAACGACTTGGCGCGTGCGTCAAATGCTGAAGTAAATAAACATGGGATTTTGTAGTGGAAAACTTGAGCAATGACTTACCTAAATGTGGAGACGACTAACGTAAAAAAATAAGTCACGAATAGAATCACCGCTCCATGAATCAATCTAACAACCCGAGATGACCAACTTGCCAGGTCATAAAAAAACCATCAGCTACCAGATGTTTATTGTGTTTATTTATTGTGTTTCGTATTATTGTAATTCGCTGATTTGCTTTTGTTAATAAAGTATATAAGTAACCATAAGAATAGGACTTCATCAAAAGGAATTCTTGAGGTTATGGTACTACAATCTCGATATCTTTAATGTTACATTTACAGTTTATAAATAAATAAATTGTCTCCAAGTTAATGAAAACAGTTCAACCAGGTCATAATTTTTAACCATTTGAGAACCGATTTATTCGTTGTTTGTGGCCTCCACGGACTTTCACTGGAACGATCTTTTAAAGGCTTTAAGTTAAGAATGACGACAAAAACGGAGAGACGTTGCCAGAAAAGTGAACATTAATCTTAAACCAAACGGAAATTAGTATGATCTGGGGTAACGTTGAAATAGATAATGTGAATGACTAGTCTCTGACCACAGAAATACAGAATAAATAGGTCATAAAGTTAAAATCAGTACAAAGAACACGTCGGGTCAGTCACCTATTATATTGATATTTCGTCATGTCAATCATCGGTATACCGAGATCCGATTTCAGTGCAAGTTCGTTGCACTCGTTCGAATTTCAATATGATACCTTCACGAGGGAATTCATTCATAAAGTTAATAAGGAAAAAGGACAATTTATAATAATATAACGGAATGCACCACTTAAGATTCCGCATCCTCTTAAAGTCGGAAGAGGGAAACCGCGCCTTCACAACATGGAGCGCGTGTACGCACGCCGGGTGCGCGCGCGCCGCGACATAATATTGTTGTTTCACATTCCTTGTGAATAACAGGATTTTCCTCGCCTTCAAACTCGCATCAAAGGAAAGGAAACCGCGCGCCCAAACAACTCTGACAGGCTTTCAGTCTTAGATTCCTATTTTCCCATGACGTTAATAGTCGTGTGCCTACTGTGATTTCTATGCATTTCTTTGGAAAAGCCAGCTCACACTTTTTGTTTGACGTATAGACGGCTCAAAAAAGATGTTAAGTACCGGATAGACAGCTTAATACCTTATTACAATAATACACTTTTGATTAAAACTTTGTAAGGGCAGTTTATAAAAAGCTAAAGCTTGCCCACAAGAAATGAGTTCCAAAAGGGTAACGGCATTATTGTTCACGGCTATAAATGAAAATGCAAGTGATAGTGAGAGCGGTGTTTCGGCGGCGCGGGGCGGGGCGGTGCGCGCGCGCCGGGCGGGAGACCGCGCCCACCGCCCCGCCGCCCCGCCGCCCCACACCCACCACGCCCAGCGCGCACGCTTTTTTTAATACTATACAGCGCCGTTTATGAATACTAGGTTAAGTCCCGTCACGAAACGGCGTGACGGCGCGGGCCACTAGTTTTAATAAGTAGGCAAAATAAATAGATAAATATGTCAGAAATTATTAGGTAAAAGTTTTTGTCATCAAAATATTGTCAGAATAATAGCATATTTTTAGTTTCTTTTTAATAAACACATCGAAACTTGTCCTGTATTTTTAAATCATTAAGGCTTTTATGCATTTTAATGCAGTTACCTACTTACGAGTATGGAGCGCGAGAGTCGGTACTCGTTAATCTTGAACATAATGATGCGTCTAGATAGTAGGATTCCTTCTTATGAATTTACATATTTCCAAGACGTATATTAGAGGTTAAAGGCAGAATATCAATATCAACAATTACCCGGAGACAGGGAACCGTCTAATTCGTAGTTGTGGTTACGTGTGGGGTGAGGCGGGTGGGGTACGCGGCAGGAACAGGGGCAACACGGGCGGGCGGCGTAGGTCGTTGTCGCGCGGGGGCGGGCGGCGCGCCCCCGCCCTTGAACTAAGACGGCGGTACGCTAGTCCGAGATATACCTACTTTCGTTTTCTTAGGTTGCCATAGTGACAAATTTGTCTTTAGTGATTCGCGTCCGGGACCCCATACTGCGATGTTAGGTCGTCATCATCATCATCGTAGCGTTTATGGCCAGTTGCGTCCCGAACGCTTCGTGGCCTGGAGTCAGCTGTCTTGATAGGGTTTCCTCTATTTCGTGTGTCTTTTATTTTCTTTACAAAAGTGAAATCTTTTGGAGAAAAAAGTTGCCTTAAGTTCTGTGGGCGCACTTTGAGAACCAATTCACGCTATCCCCTTGAGAAAGGGGCGGTATTTATGATTCGGCCACGTATTCCTTTTTAGATCCTAAATCTTTAATCTAAATGAGGACCAAAAGTAAAAACTGACCGTTACACTCTGTACCTAGGTATATTTAGCGGTCAGTCTGGTGAGAGCTAACTGTTAGTTACCAACCTCTCGGTCCAGTTTAACCTTGGAGTGCTCCCAGTTGGGCAAAGCGTTGGCTATTGTGAAAGGTTCGCAAATCGCTCGTCTCAGCGGGCGCCGGCCCCGCCCCCGGCCGCGCCGGCGCTGCCTCCTACCACGGGATGCCTCCGTTCAAATTATTACAGTCATGTATGTAATATCATCACAAATAATTTGATGGGGCCTAAGTCTAATCACTAACCAGCTAAAAAATCTTGAAATTCCTGCCCTAGGTTTTTTGCCCGAGTTCCCCTTAAGCGTATATTTATTTGGTGGTGTTAAGAATCAAGAAGTTAATTTTATTTATCAATGAATTTTCAGCCATTTGCCATAAAGAAAACGAAAGAAAGGAAGCTCACTCTTTGGATCACTTTTTTATTATGGCTTGTAACGCACTATTGATTCTTTCAATGTCAAGTGATTAAGGAGACACGAACTGATGGTGCAGTTGATCGGTGGATTGAATTGTACCTCTTTGTTGAATTGAGTCTGATGTTCTATGTAAAAACAAACACAATTTGTTATAGGTTTAGTTTGTTATACGTTAACAAATATAAATACACATAGACATCAAAGTATTAGGAGAGAGTGGATCTCAATATTTGTCAAGTTCCGCGGTTAGATATGTCTGTATTAAATTGAAGTGTTCTATATTCTCGTTTGACCGTAGAGTCGGCTCGCGCCGGCAGAGCCGCTACTTTGACCACAGTTTATTTACCTCTGATCTACATACACGTTCACTTACGTATTATTACTTTGATTTATATGTCTCACACTTTTTGACTACTCATCTAACTAAAAAAAAATGGAAAGTTCCAGTGGAAAAAACCTAAGCACAACCGAGACCATGTTATCGGCCCATTAGGTGTAATGGTTAGAGACACAGCCAAGAGGCAATTGATTTACGTACTGGGTTATCCCACCATATTCGATGAGATTTGCGATTAGTTTCGGTTATAATAACGGTTGTAATTCGGATCTAATAATATTTTGTCGCTACTATTTTTGACATACAGAAAGTGGTTTCAAATCTTTCAGACGGTAACTTTTACTTGTCGTTTTTATTTGATTTATGAATGCCAGATGATAAGTAACTCACTGCAATCAGCCGGATATCGGTGAAGAGTAGGTGGTAATAATTCGAGTAAAATATACGTGCGAGCCGGTAGTTGCGGACGTCGATAGGATACGCGAGGTGTTCATGGCAACGGGACGTATTTTCGGTAATTGCGGGCAGCACGGCGGCCCCCCCCGGCGCCGGCGGCGGCGTAGTATCGGGGGCTTATTCCCGGGTCACGGTCCCCCATACAATTATTATGATTTGTGTCTAGCATTCTAGATTGTGGCTTCGATTTCCCGCGCTGTTTGACCACGGGAAATTCTGAGAAGGTGAATTGGCTCGCGTCCTCGGTCTCATTTCATGATTATCTTACTACGCTGGTGCGACTGGCGTACCGAACCTACCTATATCATTTTCACATAGACGATCAATTCGTCACATTACTTATATTTTAACATCAGAGTGTTTCTCTAACGAATTCACCCTATTTAATCGCAACGACAACTATGAAAGGAATGATAAATTATCGACTGTAAAGATATTTATCATTCGTTGAACGCTCATAAGAAAGCACTATCATGACAATCAACCACTTGTTGAAAGTTTAAACGCTAACCTCTTTTTGAACACCTGGATTGTATAGTGTCTTCTGCTGCTGCCTGTACAAATAATACTCTTAGTTATAAAGTAGTGAGTGACTTCGTTTCGGTAATTAAGATTTGATATTAGTTGCAAATGTTGCAATATTTGCCAAATGGCGCTGGGCGGAGGCTGGAAATTTCATTATCATTTCATTTCCTCACTGAACGCGTTCACATTGTTTTTGTTAATGTATTAGCCCCCAATACTTTTGTAAGTCTTCATTTTTTTTTCACCTCATTCGCTATTAACCTCCCGCAGTTTCTATAATGATCATCATAATCCGGGATTTGACAACTGAACTTAAGTTGGTGCAGCGATCCATAGTCATAATTGGCCTCCGATAATAAGAGCCGGTTCATACAAACGTCTTCCATACAAAACTAAGTATAATTTCATGATTTTATAAATTACTTATAATGTAAAAAAACGTTTTAGTGCGATATTTTTCACGATATCCGTTCTTTAATTGAGCTTTCGTTTTTAAGTTCCAAATTTTTTTCCCAAAACATCTTGGTCAATTAGGTTAATTTTAATGGTTACTTAAAATGCTTGATTATAAGGCGACATAATATGAGTTATACGAGTATTACGTAAAAAAATAGCAATACAGGTTGTATTTATTGATTGTGTGTGTAGTGATGATCACTATCACACGAAAAATACGCTTCAGGCGGTTAGAAATAGAATGTCTGTATTCAAAAAAATAATATAGCATAGATTTTTTTTCGTTCCCCGCTGAAGTACAAACTGTATAGATTTAAGGAATCTAAAGGTGCGCTCGGATCCGAACCTATAAATGTACTCGTAAGCTATGACTGCCTGATTAGAAAGAAAGTACACGTTCCACTGAGCTACTGATAGCTCTAATTAAATGGTACTTTTACAGTCTTCTGTTTTTTCTATGATTATTCTTATCTAATAGAAACGTTAAATTAAAATTAAGAAGTTGCATAAGATTGCGCAAGTGATATCGTAGCGTGCGTGGTCGGCGGGGCAGCTCGCGGATCAGTGTGCATCGGCTGTAGAAAGCTTTGCCGAATCGCGGTGAGTCACGTCGTCTGACTCAGGCCTCGCGCTCACGGCCTCGGAAACACTACACCTTCTAGGTACTGGGCGTACGCCTGCCTCACGCCAGCACTGCCCTCGCTTATTGCCTTCAGTCGGCTTATGTTGCTTTCAGCCGGAACTGAAATTGAGTGAATCACTAACTGCTGCACTCGGGTCGTATTTGATGTCTGTTTTTGTTAAAATAAGTTGTGTGTTTTGTTGATGTTCAAATTTTATAATGGTGGAGTGTCCAGATAGAAGTCAAAGATATCTAGTATCTTTGAATTCATAACAGGTTTGGAGAAGTGAGCAACTTTGCAAGTTGCAAGGATTGTGCTCTAAGTATTGATAAGTGACTAAGGTATAACTAAGGTAAGCAGGTCATGTAATAAAGGAAAGAAAATGTTTCATTGGAATATTTTTTTATTAAATTGTATAACAAAATCCTAACTTAGCCGATACCTGAAAACAGGCGACCGGGATATCCAGACGTCGAACAAATGCGCCAGCGCATGCTGCTTCTGACTTAGAGCTTATTCACTATATTTACAAGTCACAACCATTTTAATAAATTACATACACACTTGCATTTGTCAATCACACAATAAATTAGATTTATCACTAGTGGAGAGTAGGAACTGGTGGGGCTCGGGGCTTGCGCGGCGGGCGCGGGGCGCGGGGCGCGGGGCGCGGGCATCATCTCATGGGCTCGGCCTCGGGCACCAGCACCGACTCCTCCATGACGCAGGTGCAGCCCACGGACACGCGGTAGGGCTGCGTCACGCCCTGCTTGGGGAAGTACACCTGCACCACGTCCTGCACCTCCACGCACTCCAGCTTCACGGTGCCGTGCTGGTGCTGGCAGCACTCGTGCCGCGGTATGTGCATCTTGGAGCACCACTGGTTCAGGTCCTGCGCGCACTTCATCACTTTGATCCGCTTGGGCACGCGGCTCTCGTCCACGTCGAAGTCCACCTTGATCGGGCAGACGGTCTTGTTCATGATGCTGGACAGGTCCAGCTTGCTGGGCACCGCGTAGTCGGCGGGCATGGCGACGGCGACGGCCGCCAGCGCGGCGACGACCGCGAGCACGGTTCGCTGGGACACGGACATGTTTACGATGTAGAGATGAGTATTGTAGTCGAGGTAGTGGGTCGCGGGCGCTCTGTCGGAGGCTGAGTTGCGAATAGCAGGTGTTGGACCGGCGGGCTGCTTAAATGGGTGGCTCGTGCCGCGCGCCGGTGGTGGCGGGCGGCGCGTGCCGCGGGGCGCCGGCCCGGCACTCGCGCCGCGGCGCCCGCGCGCAGCGCACCCGTCGCGCCCGTCCCCCGCGCCCGCCGCGCCCGTCGCGCGTGCGATACATCGCGCGCCCCAACTCCTCAGTGATTGTGCGGTTAACGTTTTAAATATTTGACTATCTGTGAACATGTGAGTGACAAAAAAGTACCGCTGATGTGCCCTGGACTCCTTGGATTTACGTCGTTGTAGAGACAGTGTGATACTACGATGTGATTAAGTGAAACTATGTATTTAAAATAAGATGTACAAAGTTACATTTGTATCTACATTGGGACATTACGATACGTTATTCATATTGTTTGCATGTGTAGTCGACTACAATAGAAAACTCCTTTCCAGAAAGTTTTTTGTGACTGACTGAAATCTGTTCGGGCGAGATGTACCTAATTCAAAAGCTTACTGTATGTATGTTATTCAACGTTCGATAACTGACTGTAATTGATAGGATGCAGTCGTCCAAATTTTCTTACATGATTGGAGTTTTCTACTGAAATTGATTTTATAAGTTAGTGCTTATTGTTATATTTCGACCAATGGTCGCGGCGCGCCGGCCCGCGCTTGGCGATTGGCTGGAAGTCGGCCAACTATCTGTGCTAGAGCCAATATAGTAGATAGTCGATATCAATTAGTTAATATCTAAAATGTACGTGTTAATCGCGGAAAGGCGTGGCTTATTTTTGATATTGTAAATATTTACGTTTGAAATTCAGATTAAAGTGTTCAAAATTTTGTCGTGCTATGTTGTAGGGGCAACACAAATGTCACGAATTCATCAGCACAGGAATCAGACATACAGGCGCCTCTTATTCACAATGTAGTTTCCTCATTCATTAATATAGGCAATGTTATAATAAAATATACCAGTCCGGTCACTAGACAATCCCTAGACTTATTTCCTTAATAATACATACAATGTAGGTAGGTAGCCACACATCAGGTTACCACAAACTGCTAAATTTCTTCAATCTATATTCAAGCTTATGTGTTTGACAGTAAGATAAGAGTCGATTGAAGAAATTTGATAGTTTTGTATACTTTGATGTGGCTGTTTTACTTATTATTTTTGTAATCACTTATTACGGCGTTTTACAGGTAGATTCTTTCTAATTTGAATCGTAGACTTCGACAAGACCAGTGAGAAAGACTGAAAGACAACTCTCTCTAACTTATATCGGTCCTGTTTTTTTGGTTTTTAACGGAGGCTCAAAATATAAAAGGAAGGAAGATCGCCCTATTTCGTCATTCATTCATCCATCTCAATATTCCACTCTATGGTTTACTAACAGGTTTGTTTACCTGCCTACGTGACGTCAGCGCGTGTCTCACGAGAACGCGTCCTTATCTTTGGTATCTATGTTGATGTTCTCGCGCTAATCACACGGTGTATCACTGTGGTGGCGCTAGACAAAACAAACGCTAAGTACCGGTTCTTTCACTTTTTTGCAAACATAAAAATATTATAATCAACTTTTTTTAACAGTGGCAGTATGGAAGTGTTTAACAGTGGCAGTGATTTGTTTATATACCTAGTTTTTTGCCTGACATGTTATTCAAATTGAATTACATACATACATGTGCTCCCACAAAGTAAAACGTGTAACTGGTTAATATTGGTTAATATTTCATAACTGTGGGAACATTCAATAATAACTCCACGCGTACGAAGTCGCGGGCGGCCGCTAGTATTTCATAACTGTGGGAAAATGTTATTTCAGTTTGAAACACACGTTCTTAGTATCGTCTAAAACTTAAAGTTAATACAATGTTTGGAATCTTTTATAAAATTGTTCGATATGTAGCAAAATGTTACAAACCGTTTTAGGCGCATAATAAGGAGGCTGCAGAGCATCATCCTGGTTGTGCAGAACGGTGCCTCCTTGCCATCGCACTCTCATCTCTGCAAAATCTTTTAGTGCCAACCTCTAACGATAATGGCGACAGAGAACGGGTACTTCTGTCGTACCACTGTAGTAGATTTTTAAGTTTTATCTTCCCTTGTTCTTCCCTCTTGTAACTGCAAGATCGTCTCATGAAATTCTCTGAATAATGTTGGCCATCCGAAAAATAGAGTTAAGGATATGTCCTAGGTTTAAGTACCTACTTACTTAAGATTGTCGAAATTCAAGTCGTAAAATGATTTAATCATAGGCTCTAACACAGATAGGTAGTCGGCCGACTTCCAGCCAATGGCCAAGCATTTGGTAGAAATCCTGCCTGATACTCCAACGTTCGAGCGTGAGTTCGATTCTGACCCTGAACAAACATTCGTGTGATGAACACTTGTATTTGATCATCGGTGTCTGGGTTTCATACCTATTATATTATGTAGACCGTATGTAATTGTAATGCCTCTGTTATCTAATATCCGTAACGTTACTCACTAAGTTACTAAATTTGATCTAGTACGGAGTCATGTCAATATATGAAATGTTGTAGAAATGTATCTAGGTATACCTACTTACTTAAGTATGAACACATTAATTTGAACTGTTAGAAATGATTAAAAAACTCGTCGCATGTTATTATAACTCGCGTTTCTCAGACTATGGGATGTGTGTAGTTATATTTTGTCACATGTGGCTCAAAGATGTCCAGTAACATTTACATACCCATAGTTTGTACAATGTATGTAGCCTATAGCCCCAGAGCATATAAAAACTGTAAGCTTTATAAAAATATATTTAATTTATTTTGTTGACTCTAGTTGGTCTAGTGGTTTAAGTACCGGGCCGTGATCTCGGGTCGCGGGTTCGATTCCCGGGTCGAGCAAATTTCATTCTCTCATTTTGATATTTACGAACTATAATATTTTATATTCTTGTTAGTCTTATAAAAAGATGTTATAGATCTATGTTCGAAATATACAGTTTAATATCTAAACATCTCGTACAGTTGACATGTCAAATCGAATAATAACCATTTAACCAATGTAATTTTTTACCCGTTTCTTTGGACTGGAATCTAATACAATGCGTAGAACACATTGTCGAGTAGGTACGGACAGCCACACCAATGTACATAGTTTTGTATTGTCAAAATTCTTCAAGCGATTCTCACCTTCATAGCTCAATTTGACAGATTGTTGTAACCTGGTGTGTGGCTGTTAGTACCTTACACCTGTTGATGTGTGGCTGTTGGTGGATACACAGTAGCTTAATTAGCTACAATAAGGGTTTTTGCAAATGCAAAAACCCGATAGATGGCGTTACGTTGACGTCAGGTCCAACAACGTGAGTGGATTGGTTACATTTGACGTATTATGTCAAAATTATGAAGTTTACCTTTGTTATGAAACAACAAATGTCGACCTCACGTCAACGTAACGCCATCTATCGGATTTTGCATTTGCAAAAACCCTCATTGTATTATGACCCGGCCTGTGTGTATTTAAATAGGCCTAACAAAAATGCATAAGACTCGTAAGTTTTGTTGTGTCTAACTAAGCGCAGTACCCACTCTAAAGCCGGTAACCTAATGGGATATGCTTACTTCAGATACACCCTGTATAAACTCTATGCAGCGTGAACCCTCAGCTGAATTCGCAAACGAGCGCTGTTTGGCATTTTCTGAATCCAACATTTCTATAGCTGTAACTACTCGTGTCAGCACTGTTGGCATCACTTTTTCCAATGCTCTCACTAATTGTTTATCTAGAGATTACAATAATATGATTGAAATTTTATGACCGTAAATCATGTCGGCAACAGAGCGTTAGTAGCTCAGAGGCTCAGTAGGTTTTATTTATACCTAAGGAAATTCTTATGAACGCCCCTTCCATAAGGGAGCATTCGAATCCGAGCAAGCATTTCTGGATTTTTCAAATCTATGTGCGTATTTCTACCATTACCTCGGCGGTGAGAGAACCATCATGAGAAAACCTGCATGTTTTGCATAGTTTCTGAAAACGTGTAACCAGGATTCATCAGTGGTCTGTTTGCCCCTGTTAAAGGGTTGCGACGGTCAGACAGCAGTCGCTTTATTTTAAATTACCAGACTCTCCAAAGCCCGGGTTTGAGGCAAAAGCTTGGGCGCAACCGGGAATCGCACGCTAAGATTAATGAATGAAAAAAAAAAGAATTAATTACGGCAACAAAGTTTAAATCACTCAGTTGCCCGCCGAATTACCGTAAACTAGGTTTCTCATTTGCTCTGTAATATAAATCCAATCGGCGCCGACGGCTTTAGTGAATTATGCGCTTATGTGTGTATAAATAATATTTGTATATTTTCATGCAACAAGTTGATGTTATCACTGTATTATAAGTATTACCTATATCTAATTTAAATATTGTTACAGATTTATAATTATAAATTAAATGCGTATTACATAATCTAAAATGGCTTTTATTTTTATTTAATGCTCCAAGTGTACCCAGTAGCGATGAAAGAGACTTGAGAGTCTTTTAAGGCCTATTAAAAAGACTAGCCTCCATCTTAAACTCGACTCTGAAATAAAGACTAAAGGTCCGAGTTTTTACTAATAAGACTTACCTAGTCGTTGTATTAAAAGACTAAGCAACCTTACTTACCCGGATTTAGTGCACAAGAGCGGCACACATTAACAATGTGAGCCACTAAGGCCCGGGCCGCATTATATGTGAAGCACGGATGTGTAGTCACTATTAATTAAAGGAATCTACTTTACCGCGGGCCGCACGACTAACGGCCGCAGTTTGACGACCACTGATTTAGTGGTTTTCAAAAAACTAAGAGACTAAAACAACTAAAATTGTTTTAGTTTTAAAACATCCTATCAATACTGTAAACAATCTGTTTATTTTACAATATTGATAAGAATTTGATTGAAGAAATTTAAAATATTTTAATAAGGTCACATTGATTTGTGGTTGTCCATTATACCTAACTATTAAAAGCCCGGTCCGGCAAGGTTGTCCATACGGTTTGAAAATATTCCGAAACGTTTTCGATATTCCACTCTTTCGATAATTATTTGAATAATTGAAAATAATAAGATTGATAAAGTGCATTAAGTCAATAATACACTTAAAAAATCATCGAAGGGTTCAGGTGGTGGGACTCAAACCCACAACCTTCCACGTACCGAGTGGCTGTTCTACCAATTTAACTAACCGAAACCCGTACTAAGCCGACGAACCTTGTAAGCGCTTGATACGCCATGAGCTGACGATAGTCTCATCAATATAAATTATTTACAAGCTTAGCATTATGATGGAACTGTGTCCCTGTAACCCTTAGGTTGCACACAACATTTATGTAGGTACTTTTTATTCCTATGAAAACGATGAGAGAGAAGGAGGAGGGTGTGGAAGTTGGTTGCAGTCCGAGTAAGTAGCAAGTCGTGTAAGTAATTCTGCAGCGTGCAAAAACCACAAATGAGCCGTTACAACCGGTGACGTCACACGTAACATAACACTGCGGGTGACGCGGTGACATTACCAGCCGAGCAAACCACGGGAAAGAAAACAAGCGCTCAAGTGCGTCAAGATGCTGGTTTAATAGCTCGTCTGGACTAATTAAAACAATGTTTGCGTCAAAAAAATCCAACGTTGAATGAATGTCGGAAGTCGGAAAATGTAGGAAATATCATAAGGTCTTATTCCTTCTACATAAGTACTTACTACAAAATAATATATTACCTACTTGTGTATTAGATCGGGGTCAAGTTCGGCGACCCAGTTCGTAGCAAATATCGGTCGTGCCCCACAACATTACCTTTAGGGTGGTGCTCCGATCTTGACCGCGATAGTAGGTAATGTACACGCTACACATTAAAGTCACCAGTCACCACTCAAAAAACGTCTACATACTTACAGATGTAATTTTGAAATTATGTACCTACATGCGACCTTCACTAGATCGTCAATCACATTTACGACACATTGATCTAAGTCGTTAAAGGTACTACATTGAGCGGTTAATTGAATTAGGCATAAAATTATCTATAGAAGTAGAAGTATCAGCCTATACTTATACTGCTCCCACTGGAGGGCAAAGGCCTCCATCATAGAAATCAAGTCACCGCTACTATCATGGGATTAGGAATCACCACGCTTGCCTAATGCGGATTGGTGATCACAAACCCGAGCTATGTTCGAAAAATTCGAAACATACTTTTGCTCGACCCGGGAATCGAACCCGGGACCCCGAGATCACGGCCGGGTACTTAAACCATTATACCAAACGGCGCGTCGTTTAAATTATCTATACTTATGTTAATAACACAACTAAGGCACCTAAGTAGGTATATTATGTTAGGAATATGTTTTGATTATTAATTATTATTTACCTTGTTATGAATATTTCATCGATGAATTTCAAATTACGCAACGGTATTTATATGGGCGGGTGTGTAACGTAGAACGAGGAAAGACGAGTCGGTAGCGGCGCGGGCGCCGTAGAAACACAGCTTGTAGTTTATGGCTCGCGCCTTGAGGCGCTTCAATGACGCAATGGTAAACTTGAGATTAAGATATTTCCCAAGTCGAAATATCCAGCTGGAATAGTCGACATGGCGTTAAATTTTTTACAATTTTATAATTATCAACACATGTTGTGTTTGTTTAAAACTGGTAAGTACGAGTATACTTATAGACCTTTGAGTTCTAAATCTACGAAATAACCTTAATCTATCCAAGTACATAGGTAATAAAGTATCAGCCTATATCAGGCTGAATACAGACAGTCCCACTGCAGGGCAAAGGTCGCCATCATAGAAATCAAGTCATCGCTACTATGGTGGGATTAGGCTTAATCACCATTATTGCATATTGCGGATTGGGGATCACAAACCCGCGCTATGTTAAAAAAAATCGAAACATACTTTTTGTTCGACCCGGCTATCGAACCCAGGATCCTTACGATACGTGCGGTCAATTGGTGAGGCAACTTAAATTGTTTGATTGAGGCATCCAGTGCTAAGAGCTGGGCTGGGATGCTGCGCTGTGAGTCACGACTCGGGCACAACTCGGGCTGCCCCATGACGTACGAACACCCCCCTCCCAATTCCCCCCACACCCTCTCACTTTCACTCAAGGCTCCTTGAATGATTCACTTGCTCTTAGCTAGCTTAGTATTTGTTGCATTGCATAAACTTCGTTTCTTGCCTACCGGACATTATCTTAAACAAAAATTCGTGCATACTTGGATTCGAACTACGATCACCCATATGGAAGTTCTTATCTACTATAGTACCATTGCTTACATTTAGTTAAACATAAATTTTATTGAAGAAATTTTACAGATCAAGGTAGCTACGTCACCCAGGGATATGCGTACCTACTTATTTGTTCTTACGAGTTACATTTTGGTTTTACAATCTTGGTTGCAAGAGTCCGTGTTGCAATCAACATTGGATAGTCATGAAGGTATAGGTGTTGAGGGTAAAGGGGCATACCCGTGAGCGCACTTATTGTGAATATTATGTTTATAAGTATTGAAGTAAATGTGAGCACTTAATGCTATTTGCATGTCGATACACGGGTGACGCATACATTCATTAAGACTAAGCCTGTTACAAGTTGTAGGTATGTAAGTTAGGTACCTACTTATACATATATAGACAAGATAATATTATAGTTAATGATAAATTTATTTGTATAGGTCAGTAAACTCGTACTTCAAACCAACCTATCATTACGTATACGTACTCCGGTACCCACGTCCAATCGATTCACCTAACTTAAGCTTATGAATGAGGACGGGTAGGGCACACTATAGCGACGCTAATTGATTTAAATTGCTACTAAATCGGATCTGTACTTCCGAAGTTTTAGCCTTTCGACAAACCCTTGACAAACCTAGGTAGGTACTTTTTGGCCTGTTTTGGCATTCGAAATCTTCATTAACGCCAAAAGCGGTCACTTTAGGCGTTAATCCAAACTTCGAGTTGACAATCGGATCGAGATCGATTACACAATTATTAAATAAAAAGTGGTGTTTACCGAGAGGCAGAAGCTTCGAAATCGTTGAATTAAGTTGTTACGCAATTTAAATTAACTTATGTCTCTTGTGTGCCCTACCCGTCTCCTTAACTGCGAGTTGCTCCGGCTAGATCCGCGCCGAGCCTCTTTCTCCGCGGCCTTGACCGCGCGCGCGCATACGATCCAGCGACAGCTTCCACGCGAGCGAGAAAGTCCTCGCGATACATCGAGATGACTCCATCGCACAAGGCCACAAACCGTTATTGTAAACATGGCGCAACTCCTAAAAGGCATTTCTCTTCGTTTGTAATTAATATTGGCCACACGCTACTGCGATATGCGGGTCAGTGACTGTATTGACGTCATTCGTTAACATTATGAAATACCTAGATTGTAAAACTCCAAGTCTTTCATAGGGGTTTATTTATGATGATTCTTTAATTTCATTTCAAGCCTTGGTCGATATTATGACATTGGGTCACATCAAGGTCATCGCGAACAAACTGTGTTACCCACCCACGCTTGCATGCAATGAGTTCTCCCGAGGTCATTAACATTTAGTAGACGCTTCTCACGTATTTCAGACATTATCATGTCATATCTGTACAATAATAATGAACAAACAAACAAATATTTTATTTGCATAAATATAATCCTGAATTCCTGACATATTGTCATGTCAACAACGTTTTCGCGCGCTTGCTGGCCGGCTGTATGGATACGTGTCTATCATACTTTCTATAACACGTATTTTCCTAATATGATGTTTCTCATTCTATTTTATTTATACTGCCCCCTAAATATATAGTGATTTTGATGTAGAGTAGCGTCGCGTATCTTCACTGTGGGTGACGCGTGCTGTTGTGCAAGCTTGCGCTGCGCACGCGCTGGCTGTCACCGCTCCCGGAGCTCGCGCCGGCTGTGACGCGGGCGCCACTATTATGCCACAGATACGGATGTACTACTGAACCACTTCACCAAACCACTACCTACCTATCAATTACATTTTGACAAGGTGGGTAATAAGTTGTTACCAACCTTGCAGCTCCAACTAATATGATCAGGGACCAGTAGTGGTTTTTCACTTGATCCATCGTTTCCTGTATATTGGCTATTTCCTGCATAGAAATAATTGTGTCACACTCACATCAGATAACGTGTTTTTTCGTAAAGCTGCGTATCGGTTATATTTGACAGATTTGTACTTGTGCATTCACCCATCTTTAGTCTGTCCGTAAATAGGTAGGTACTTATGCGTTTTCTGGAACTCCGATTGCCTACCGGTATTTTTACGCAAAATTAAAACCCCGAGGACGACTTAAACCTATAATTTATAATCTTGCAAAACGCTCTTATTAATTTAAAATGTCATTTCGTTACTATTTTTATTCCCAAATATGTTCTAAGCAAATAGGAATTATTACATCTTCATACTTATCTTTTTTTTATCTCCGCTAAAGCAGAGTTTTAAAGCTCTATAAACAAGATAGGCGTAATGGCACTGGCTCATCATGCTATAATGAGAATGTGACGTAGCAGCGCGCGCGCCGCCGGACGTGACGCAACGCGCACGCGTGTGACGTCACCCCGCCCTCGACACACCTGCTGTGGCAGCGGGGCTGGATCCGCGTACATCGGTATGTCATCTACGCCTATCGGGGTCGATAACACATTTTATATTGGTATTAGAAAACTTTATAAGAACTGTTACGTCCAATCCAACCAAAGCTGTTCGTGACCCGGGGGTCCAGTCAAACGGATATCCTTTACTAGATACTATGATTTTAGTAGCAATGGCAATACCTACCTAAATACTTTATGATTAGAGACATTTTTGCAAATCGCGATCATCTTTGGCGTTTTTGCATACCGCCGGTGAAGTGACATATCTAACATTAGGTTTGTCGAGCAAATGACTTTATTTGGTCAATGGCATTAAGGTTGATTTCTCGTGTTAATATCGTTATTTTACATAATATGAGTGCACGATGCGTGTGTGAGTAGGTCGCCACGCTGCGCCCGCGCCGCGCCGGTCGCGGACCTCGCGCACGTGAGCGCCGAATGCGGCCCACATCTTGAGTAATAACGAGCTTTAAGTGTATGTCCTGACGTAGCTTGTCTCACGACCTCGTAATTTCCAGCGCGTCACCCAGTTGGCCAATAGGTTTTGTCGAAATTAGTTTTTTGCTAACTACAGTCATGATACTGTTGCCAACCATCCAATTGTACAACTTATCTTTAGACATCGGGTTACACATTCCATAATTACCTACTTACCTTATAACCAGTTGCAGAAACGTCCATAAAAATGAATCCCCCATCATAACTTACTGCCTTGTCAATAGAACAGGCAAGTACGAACAGCATCATAATATTATTTAATGAAGAATTAACTTTACACTTTGGGCAACTCACAGTAAATTGTTACGAAAGTTATTCTTAAACTACCATAACATGCTTGGGTCTTCTCGGTGTTATTATTATTAAAAATAATTATTGTACACACAGGTCTAGACGGTCCTCATAGTGAGGCTCACGATAAGATTAGGAATTATAATGTCAGCCGTGACGTCACGCGCATCTCGTACCATCAGTAACTGATCTCAATGACTTGCTACAACTAATAATACTAACATTGAATCTCGTACGTCACATCGGCGAATTCTGGGAGATGAATCCATGCTGACTCAGAATCAGTTCGCATTATAACGAGAACTCATTATAAAGCTATTTATCGAACATAGGATTCGTCTATTGATGATGCAGCGATAAGGATCGCCTTATTGTTGTACCGACCAACAAACATGTGGACAAAAACTTGTGCGTCAGAAGAGAGGCAGAAAAACTGTAAAAGTGCCGCGCCGGATGTCCACCACTCAACTGCGGGGCGGTTGCTGGAACTGGGAACACACGGGAGGCGCGGGTAGGGTTGCTGTACCGACAATCTCGTGAGGCCGTAGTCCCAGGCACAACCAATATTCCCTTTGAAGTCCCAATTTCCATTGGTAACGAATAGACGCTACAAACAACGTTGATCTTGGTTAGCATTAATAAATGAGGACTGAGCATGCTCTGCTCTTTTAAGGATCAACTTTAATAAAGTTAAAACTTGGAAGAGCATAATTTGGAGGTCAATAATTTGAAGAAGTTGGAGAGATGCATCCACAACAAACAACATGATTTTGAAACTACATACCGCGAAACTAAAGACATAGCTCAGGATAAGACAAAACTATGAACGACAAAGAGCTAGCTAAAATGACCCTTACTAATGATGATGCGACCACAATAAACTACATCTAAAGGACTAAAAGTGAAAAGAACGTGGCTGCGTCTGGCAGCCCTGAGGGTGCGCAGGCGCCGGCGCTAGTGCGTCAGGGCACTACTCGGAAGCTTCGCACCTTTGATCGCTCTCGCACAATGCGCCGCGGTGTCATCCGGCTCGCACCGCATAAACCGTTTATTTCGTTTTCTCCGTAACTCGCGGCGGATCGCAACTCAAACGCAGGTACCCGGCGATACCGTCATTCATTGTTTGTCTCTATAAGTGTGAATATTGACTCACGGTTAACGACTTTGACAGCTTAAATATTTTTCGTAACAGTAACAATAGGTTAGTTATCTCCGAAGAATGCGCATTAAAATATATTGCAGTCCCATTCATGTTTGGTTAAAGAATTGTAAAAATATTGACTGTAAAGGAAGTGAGTGTCCGCGGCGGTTACTGTAATTAGCAAAGTACCGCTGGGTACACTTTGGACCATTACAATAATGCAAGGATAAGCTTATCTGGAGTAACTGTTGCGAACCTTATCGCGGTGCCAGGTGTTAACACCAAACCATAGGCAAGATAATTATAAGTAGTGATAAGGTTTAACGATAGCAAATAAACAACTTAGGAGATTACTTTAGTTGCAAATTTCGCTTAGCTTTTCTGTTTGATTCCTGATAGGCAATTAGTAAAACCTGTTTTCGGTTTTTCCACTGTAAAATTAACGATAAAGTTTAAGTGGTAGGAACATGTGTTTGCCCTAGCCAAAGTAATCATACAAGTTTTCATAGTCATACTACATACACTTCCAACGAAAACGATGATTTGATAAGGAGTCAAATAAGCCCAAGTTCAAATAGTCTCCAAACATGGCGTTAACCTTGTGGAGCGCAAAACCGTTACGTTACGTGTCCGCAGATTGTTCTCATTCTCAAGCTGAGTCATAGTCATTAACGCTCGTCTGCTGAATGAGCTCGACGCGCCGCGTGCGTGTGCGCATACACCCTACAACTCGGCAGATACCTATCTACCTCGAAGATACCAAATAGCATGGATGAAGTGATGTAACATGGTAGCTACTAGCACATACTTGATTATCATGTCTAATTTGGATTTAATTTAACATTTTAAAACACAGTTACCTAATATGTTTTGTGCTATTTGCTACTTAATTGGGGTGGTGGTAAAATTAGGTATCAGCGTTGTTCTACTCGTGTGCAAATAAAACTGAACCGATGGATCAGATCTTACATAGGTAATATGCCTAAATCAGGGAAACGCCTATTACCTACTATTACTAAAGGGGATGTTCCTATTTATATTTGCAAACATATTTTAATTGTGTAGGTATAGTCAACAGCCACACTACTCTACATTTGACTGCTAATGTCAAACAATTGAAGGCCAGTTACTAAAGATAGATATGTTTGGTTATGAGCCATACCCGTACGTCATGTGAATGCCTGGTTAACGAACGTCGCATTCATTGAGTGGGTTTCCCGGCCGGCGCTGTGTAATATGATTTCGTCGAGATCCTACGCATGATTTGATGGGAAACATCTGTTCTTCGAGGGAACCACGCGTATGTAGTATGAGACACGCACGCGGCGCCGGGGTGTCATTTACGTCACGAGTGTGGGCTACAACTGCAACAAGTGGTGTTCCGAACATTTGGACTCGAGTTGGTAAAACCGAACCTAATTTTAGTTCTACGAAATTATAGCGTACCTAGAGGATAGTTTCTTGCATGCTTCTTCTGTCTGCTCGGAACGCTGGTAGCTCAGGGATAAAAACGACCATAGTCGAATTTTAAATTTTTTTAATGTTTTTTTCGGTTATTGTGTTTTATTCTTTTCATAATTTCTTCAAACTGGTAGCTCAAACATCAATCTTATGGTCAGAATCGTGAACTCGCCTTGCCTTTAGCGCTAGAGGAAGAAGAAACGTTTCTTGCATAATTAAGTAATAAATACACCTATTAATTATATAGCTTACGCACCTAGGTGTGTTAGCTGTTTATAATAGTAGGGTAAGTCGAATGTGATACAAGAACTGTAAGATGAAAAATTGCACGAAGCAAACTTAATTTTATCGCTTGACTTTACGAAATGATTGCCTTAATTTCAGAATCCGTGACATGTCCAAACTTGCCGCTAAAAAGTGGCGAGCTATCAGTAGTACCGCATTGAAAGTAGGATATCCTGAAGTTGGAATGGGGCCAGTGGCACTACGCGTCGAGTGTGACGCAAGCCGATTCCGCGGAGCCGACCCTCTCACCGCCCTCAGCGGGGCGGCCGTGACATTGCCTTGTAGGGCTGCCCAGACTGTGAATCAGAAGGCTAAAATTTCCATCAGCTCAGCTGAGAGGAAACGGAAACTTTCAGATACCTTTGACTACGTCTGCGCTTTTAACGGGCACCAAATAACTTTAACCTGACCCACCATAAAATTCCTAAGTTTGCACCAATAATGGTGTACAAATGGCATTTTTGAGTGCACACATTTTAGTTAATTTTGCTACACCAAAACCGTTTATTATTAGAGAGTTAGGTACAGGCTAATGTTTGACCACGTCGCAACTGATGAGGAGAAACGATGCGGCCTAGTATGTTATGCGTTTTTCTAGAAGATGCTTGTTCACTTTTGCCTTAAAAATAACCAGATTAAAGATCAGGTGCAATCAAGGATGAGTCCACTAAGTAACGCTTATTAGAAACTGGAATACGGGAGTCGGGTGCAGAGGATCGAGGAAGTAGAAAATATGAAAAATATAAATATAAATATGCCGCTCTATGAAAAATAATGAGTAAGGCTTGGGATGGTATATAAAGTTCGACAAGATTTATTTTATGATTTCATGATAGTCGAGTTAGTTTGATCTCACCCAATGTTACTCGTAACATCAAATTTGAAACAAATGAATTCCAATATTTTTGTTAGAATTTTTTCTTCAGTCGTTTTCAACCCTAGATCATTGATTGCTTTTCACCCTCGTGAATATTTTTCAATGGTTAGTCACATCTCTCTCCATTGACTTTTATACCGTTATTGTCTGATTCACTAAGACTGTCGAAATCTACCTACCTACTTGCAAAATTTGCAAAATGCTAGTATACATTTAATGTATACTAGCATCAGTTGGATGATTAAGAATCTACGAATGTGGAACGACGTCACGAGACGTTATACCCTTTGGACTTTGGATCGTCCTTATGCCGCAAATGCTATTTTTGCACGGCGTGTCTGACGCCGTTTGTACGGGCAGTGGGCAGTTTAATCAATCACCTGTTATAAGTCTCCTTAGGTGAAAAGTTTAGATGATTTGTTGAAAAGAAGTAGGTAACCTAAACCTAGAAAAAGTTCCTAAAGTTCTGTTTGAGGCTACTTTTTTACCTAGCTTATGCTGAGAAAAAGATTGCTAATGGGTATTACGAGTAAGGGATAATAAACCAACTTTCTTTAAATGAATAAAATTAAACAAAGGTGGTGTTCCTTGCAATTAGGTTCAATCTTATCTTGACGTCATAGAGTCAGAAGCAAACAATAGTACAAAACAAAATAAATGCAAAATATTTGTTAAAATGTGTCAGAAGCAGTAAATAGTAGTTAGCAAGTGCGATTGCGGCCCGACACCGAGATAAGGAGCAACAAAAGGAATTGAATTCTTCATTCAATAAGTTTCGCCTTCCAAAGAAACCTCAAATTGTTTACGGCGTGCTAATGAGTCAAGGCACCGAGAGAGCCGGCTCCTAACGAGTTTTATGAATGAAGTCCGGCCGGTAACGGGACTCCGTGCGCGCGCGCAGCAGGCCCCGACCTGTCGCGCCCGCGCTGCCATTGACTAACAACTCTGGAATCCGACAAAAAACAAACTAATCCCGAAAATTCGAGAGAACACGTCCATCAATTTTTTTAGCAACGCGCCGATTGAAAACATCAAAGGGATGGATAATTATTGTGAAATACCTTCAACGAAATGAGGCAATAAAGATGGTGGTTGCGTGACCTGCCGTCGACGATGTGAACTAATGTGAACAGGGATGGTTTAAATGTTAAATCAATGAAAATCATCTTATGATTTGCTTTATGAAATCCATTATTTCAGCACATCGTCGTCTCTGAAGTTTCGCTAAAATCAGTTTATGATTGTAGAGCACCCAGAATTGCATCATTCTCTTGTTTCGTATTAGAAAACATTATTGGAGTTGGTCAGCGAGGCCTTATTGGAATGTTTTATGTAAGTAGGTACCTACGGCATTTCAAGAAAAAAATATAAGTTTTTTTTATATTGCATTTTTAATTCAAGGTAAGTTGTATAAGTACTTCAATAAATTCAAATTATTAGTTTGGTTTTCTGTGATATCACCACCTATTTACCTACACTTTGATGCTCATATTTAAATGTCTCGTTAGGTTTTGGACCTATATTTAAGAGTTGGGTACCTAAAACTTCACAAGTAGGTAATTACTCAGAGGGCCTAAATCGAACTGGAAGTTACTACGAGCGAATCGGAGTTCGCTTCCATTTGTTACTTGGCTTATTGTAACGAAGCCATCGGGCTTCGTTACAATAAGCCGTCTTCAGTTTACAAATACTACCTACTTATTTTATACTTGAAACTTTCTTGACTCTTCCGAATGTCTAAACAATACAATATATAACTTGGAGTACCTACCTACTATGATTAGCTTCCATGATAATCTATTGCCGGTGATCGAATAGAACTCAGTCAGTCGTGCAACTAAGGTCTCACTCAATATACATTGTGCGAGCTTCCACGCGTCATGCTAAAACCGCAACGCATTTACAAATAATGGAAATGCGAAAAAATCCGTTCAGATGCGGCAGATAACCATTTTTGTCTCTGGTCATTGTCTTGTTCCATGCTATGCAAGGTGCGCGTGCGGCGCGTCTCACGTACGCCAAACTGGACCCCCTAATAAGAATGTTCGATTCTCAAACTTATAAGTCTTATAAGATTGTATACGTACTACACATTACCGTTGGAGAAGCGCGTACCTACAAGAGTGGACACCACGTACTTATTGGCAAACGTACCTATATAGGAATCTCCTTGCGTGATCGTTTCAGAAATGATGAGATCCGCAGGAGATCTAAGGTCGCAGACCTAGCCCAAAGAATTGATTGGCTCAAGTGGTAATAGGCAAGGGCAGGGCACATTGCGAGGAGAAACAGACGGCTGTTGGGGTGGAAAGGTCTTTGAAGGGAGGCCGCGTCCACCAGGTGGACCGACGATCTAGTGAAGATCGCGGGAGTCCCTTGGATGTGGGTGGCATAACCGATCTGTGTGGAAAACGTTGGGAGAGGCCTATATCCAGTAGTGGACGACTATTGGCCAAAATATAGGTACCTACACCGTTCAATTTCAGTCATTTTAATAACGAAGCCATCATGAAATGGGTATATCATGAAAATAAGCAAAACAAAAATGAGCGGTTCCATATACTATTGCCTGGTGAATATTAGTTTTTGTATAGAACAGCTGACTTTTTGACACATGCCCAATAGGGGGGATAGGGGGTTAAAGGTTGGCAGCGCACTTATGACTCCACTCTGGTATTGAAAGTGTCTATGGGCGTCGGCAATAAATTACCATCAGGTGATCCGTCTGCTCGTCTGTCTCTTATCACAAAAAGTATAGTAGCGTAATTTTAATTCAAGTAGCCTAGTACGTATAGTTTGAGAATCTCCTGCCTAATACATAAATCATGTGGTCGGCGCGGGCGCAGGTCCGCCGCCAGCGCCGGCGCAACGCGTCCAGGGTCACGTCCACGAATTTGGTAACGTCAAGCGTGACCTCTGTATGGAAATAATCCGTTTACGCTATTACAAAGTCCGAGCGATGTGTTTAGGACGTCATTTACTGAATACCTAGTAAAAGCACGTAATAGATTACTCACTTTCCAGCTAGAAACTATCCATGGTTTTTGTAAGCTAATATAGAAATTGGAATATAATGTTGTACCTAAATGTTCGTTCATTAAATTCGTGAAAATAAATGATGGCATTACAGCTCGTTACGTCATAATGTATTACCTCATTGGTATGACATGAATATGGGAACTTCGTCACGACTTTCTTGAGGCACTATTCTGTCTATCCGTTAGTAGTATTTCACACTAAAATTATGTACTGAACCGATTTAAATGAAGTGCAAATATAGTCCAAAGCCTGAGAAAGGACTTGGTCTACCTTTTAAATGAGAGTCTGGAGTACCAGATGTGGAATCCCAGCAGCCTGTTAATTAACTTATTACATACTTTACTACACGCCTAAAGTTGGCTAATATTTTGAGTTGTCTACAAAGTAAGGATGGTGATTAAGCTTAATCCCATCATGGTAGCGAAGACTCAATTTCTATGATGGAGGCCTTTGTCCTGCAATGGGATAATATATGTTGGCTGATTAATATACGAAAGTTACCTACTGTTTCAACTATTTTACGTGGACGAAGTCGCGGGTAACTATAGGTATCGTTTGTATCGATAGAATACCTATAATAGGGTCATGTAAATGTAGGTTACTTATTTGAATTAATTTTATATTATGTATTTTGGGGCAAAACCCAGTGATGTAGGTAGGTATCTATATTACGTTGCTATTGTTTATTTGCTAATAGAACACTGCAAATGTCCCGTAATGACGGCGTTTGGCGTGATGTGAAAAGGAATCAGTTTATAAGGTCTTTCCTAGCTGTTTCCAAGAGCATGAGGTTTCCTTCCGACTTGCAGGCAGGTCACGTCTCGCAGTCGTCGGCGTGGTCCGAGGTCCACCACGCCAGGTGACTGGCCCCGATTCTCCTAGTCCTGACGCAAGTGCGGTTCCTCCCCCGGCCGGGGCTGGGCTCTGACGTCACGAAGACACTTGCGGTTAACGAGAGCGTACTCAGAACCTCCGCCGCGAGACGAGCCCCGAATGCCTAATGAGTGCTTGATGATTTAATCTTGAGCGTCGAGTTCTAGATGAGACTTATTCCGTAGAAACGTTTGTTTTATGGAATTTTACAAATCTAATGTTGAGTACCTAAGTGCAGGTAAGCTGCAGTAATAGGTAATAGCTTCGAGATATGCAAGCTGCTCTATGTATAAATAGACGTTATGACGAATGATTTACTTGTCACGTTATACTCGTAACTGTACATTTAGATGAAACTATAATTATTGTATCATGAGAAATTTTACAAAAAATATGTTTACTAACCTACTTATGACTTCCCATTTGTTAGATAGATAACACGTTTATTCAGACTGCTGCATTACATACACTCACGATAATAAAAGTTAAACAACATAAATCAGAGAACGCTTAAGTATTGCACTGTTATTTAATTATAACAACATAATAAAGGTTGTTACAATTAAATAACAGTGCAATAACTAATTCACCCGCTAAATATCTGTGTGGGCGTTGCAGCAGCTCAAAAAGGCTGTGGCCCAGTGTAGGTATAACATATTAAATTATAACTTTGCTTGTGCGCGGACAACGCACTGGTATTCTGCCGCTACCCAAAAGTTAGGTGCCTAGTAACTTATTTTTGTGGTTTAATTTACAAGCCTAAAACGTCATCTTGACGAAGCTACACTACCACGCCTGGGAAACACTGAAGGAAAACAATAAAAATGGTGACGTGCGTCTATTTCGCGTCTGGGTGTCCGAGCAGCGCGGTGAGGTCGCGGGGGAAACAGCGAGGGCAAACGTCTTTTCCTTCTCGCTGGAAGGAAACAAATAACCTGTATTACGTTTACGTTATTAGAAATGATATCGGTATGATCTAATGAGATCACTTCAAATTCAAAATGACTTTTGTTTCATTCTTTTTTGCAATTGTTTATTTTCTTCTCTTGTGTGACACGACCGAAGAGGGATTAAGCGAAGGAGTCGGCTGAACCTGCTTTCCAAGGCATGAGGGTACAATACCGCGAACTTCTAGACTTCGGGCAGACACTGGGAATTTCTCAACAGAAAAACTTAGGTATAAATTTTGACCTGATCCGGAGATCAAAGTTAGCTTAGGACCCCGCAGTCGTCGCTTTAAAGTGCTACCCACTACCTACCGTCTACCGAGGCGTCGATATATGATAAGAAGCCTCAACATTCGAAACATGGTACGAACTATGACATTTGAAAGGCCGCTTCTTATAGTTAAGTTGCATAACAAAGAGTTAAGTCAGCACGCGTTCTCCGAAAAGCGATGGGTTTACCGCCGGCGCGTGAGCGGCGGCACGCGTCACCAAATGCTAATTACTGCAGGTGACTCGCCAGGTAATAGCTACAACTTCTCCGAAGATAGGCAGGCAACACGTCAAAGAAGTTGCTAAACTTAAAACTTATTGACTCGACGAACTGGCAACCACACGTAGCGTTTACAGTCACTATGTTTTTTTAAGGTGTATAACATTGAGTTGAAAGTCGATTGAATAAGCATAAATTTGGCTAACCCTATTGTGTGGTTGTTCATACTAAGAAAACTACAACCTTATGGAATAGTTCGCGAAATGTTTCCTATTTATTACATTATAAATGCTAAGTGCCTTTTACCTATGTCTATATTTACGTAGATCAGGGAAATATGTTATTATCACTTCGTCTTTATTTATCTACTAAACATGTTACGTTTCGGAAATTTTGTATACCCATTCAATTGTATAACAATACATACGCGTGTTATAGATATTAGACCTATTTTATGCGTGTGTATTTTTGTTTAAAGATATATTTTTGTATAAATATGATTTTAATGATTAAGTAAGTTTCTTAATAAATAATGTTGTAAATAATAGATGTAATGAAATGAACATAGGTAATAAATAGGTAGATATGTAACAGACGAGCAGACAGATCACATGGTAAGTATTCGATAAATAATGGCATTACTTATCTCACGAAAATCACCAGACAAAAATGTGGGTGATTCAAGTTTAGCAACTTGATGACCTCGACGTCATTAAGCTTGCGCCTCGTGTGTTGGATACATTTTTTGTCTTTGTGAAACGAACACTATTTTTATTTAGGTTGCATTTTTTATTAAAAGATGAAAGAAATAGGATTAATTAATTGTTTTTCCTGTTGCCAATTGGACTGAAATGTGTGTCTAGTGCACAATAATAAATAAATTGTGCTCGGTCTGGGTGTTACCTTCGTTGTTCCTGGTTTACATAGAACAAGAGAAAGCTTTAGTTTAGGATTACTTTAATATTATGTGATGTTGTCCCAATTTATTTTTTATTTCTTTAAGTACTATATCTCTGCTTATTGTAGACTAGCGGCCGCCCGCGACTTCGTACGCGTAGAGTTAGCTATTTTACAATATATTTATATAAATTGTAGCCTATGTGTTATACTGATGTAGGTATTATAATATAATATTTATAAAGTGGCATTCAAATTCATTCTGTAGTTTTTGCGTGAAAGAGGAGCAAACATCCATTTATCCATACTTACAAAATTTCACGTTTATAATAATTAGTGTAAAATTAATTAGTGGGATTGATAGAGACCTATCTCAGACCTTCATGGATTGCTTTTATATCTATAAAAGCTGTTCGTGGGTATGTTACCTACATAATATATCTACAAACAGGCAAGTAAAATGTTAAACATTTTAGGTTAAACATTTTTGCTATGACGAAGATTTGTCACTCCTACTGACTATGACTTTGATGTAGGTAGTCATGGCGATATTTTTCCTCCTGTAGGAATTCCATCATTCTAATTGTGACTAAAATATAATTGATAATTCAAATTTAACCACGTCAGCTTACGATTTACGATAATAGGTGGCCATTGGAACACCACGTCAAGCTGCATGAGTAAGCACCATCAAATGTGGGAAAATGTTAATTGTGGACTCGAGAGAATCTTGGATTAGGTGAGTGAGTCAATAAGATGATTAGTTTAAGTCGATTTCTTAGTATCATTTTAAATTACACGATGAAATAACAACATAACAAGCGAGTAACACGCGACTGGCGCGTGGCAACGGCAAGGGTGTCCGCGTGGAAACGTGCGATTCGTCATTAGTTGATTCTGAACCCGAAACAAGTCACACTAGAGCTTAAGCTGCTTACGGCATCAGGTGGCTGTAAGTGATGTTGTCTATTTTTTATGGGAGCCTCCTGCGCTTTGCTATCAATGTTTTCTCGAGCGTACCTACCTACATTAAATTTGAGGTTCTAATCTATACTATTAATAAGAGTGTGACTGACTGATCAACGCACAACCGAAACTACTGGACCTAAAATCATAAAATTTAAAACACAGGTATTTTTTATAATGTAGGCGCGTGCCTTCTAGTGCGTACTAATAATGGTTTTACTAATTCACTCCCTAATGGGGTGAAAGGCAGGATTAATGCAGATGTTAGAGATTCGTAATGATGTATAAAAAACTTAAAACGTGTAGTGTGAAAAACATTTATGATCGTTATGATGCAGAATGCATTAATCCAGAGAACACTAATTTTAAATCAATATTTTCTTAGTAGGTGCGAGGCTAATCATTGCGTACAGACCCTCAACCGCACTACAATTAAAGTCAGAACAGATTAAGTATTTTAATTGTATTTGTTGGCAGCCCTATTTGCGCTGGCGCACGCGACCGGCGCGCGCGGCGCCAAGCTGTCTGCGCGCGCGGCGTGTTTACCCACTGCGGACACGACCAGTAGCTCTACTTGAAACAACCGTTAAGAAATTAGTACTTTGTCTTCAGTTATTTCCACGGGCTGGAGTAAAACATAGGTTTTTTTAAACAATGAGGGTGGCAAAGAAGTGTTCGGCTCGCTTGACGGTTACTGTAGTTGTAATAGAATGGACGTGCATTGCGTCGGCAATGCTAGTCTTAACCTAATGGTAAGTGATGACGTTCGAACAAGGCAAATTTTATCCAAAAATAGAAGTAGATAGACTAACATAATATTTGGGACGAAATGACTAATAAACTTGTGCAAGATATTGCAAATACCTATTCGGTTGTTTATTTCCTGTTTCCACTATCGGGTTACAATTTATCCGCAACTTACTGCACAATAATTAATCGGGTGACGTTTACTGTTACATTAAGTTATGTAATAAGCGCAAGAAATTGCACAAAGCGTTTCCTTCGTACGTCACGTGCTAGGGGATCTCACTTGACAGTTTCCAGCAGGTTGTGTCCGAACAAGGAAAACTTAGCTTTTATTTATAAACATCAGCTGAGTTCATTAATAGAACTGTGTTATTAAAACGAATATTAAAACATACTGAGTTTTTATTTCTTTAACGCAACTTAATAAAATTGACTAGGTATGCCAACCCTCAAGATTGAAGAGGCACCCAAAGAAGAAAGATTGACGTTGGACGACTGTGGTCGAGTTGTGGCTATAGGAGTCGAACTCATACCACCATCGCCCCCTCGGTCCGCCGCGTGTTCGCCTTCGATGTTCGGTCTACAAGTGGACTACCGTCGCCCAACTTCACGACATGTGGATAAAAGGTAGGGAGGTACTTTGCCCAGTTGTGGAATATGACTGGCTAGTATTGTAGTGGCTGTGGTTTATCTATGGGCTTGGTCAGGGTAACCTAGTGTGTTGGGATTTTAATCGAAAGGCCGGATATCGGAGTTTGTCTGTACTTCCTTAAAAATACTTCACTAATAATTAATAATAATATTATGACTGGCCGGATGGCGCATTTGGTAGTGACTCTGCATCATACGCCAAAGGTTGTGGGTTCGTACCCACCCTCGACAAACATTCGTGTGATGAACACTAGTGTATGTTCAGTGTCTGGGTGTTATATATATAATTAAGGGTCATATTTGTGATCTTCTGTTGTCTGATACCTATCTGTAACATAAGTGCTTGAGCTACTTAGTACAGAGTCAGGTCAATGAATGAGATGTTGTTTGAATTCTTGATGATTGAATCTCTGCATGAATAAAAGTTAGAAAATTTGTCTTGGTAAATAAGTAGTATGATCAATAAATAATAGGGTTCACGATATTATTGAAAAGGGGAGGCCCCTAGCGGAAAGACCTTCGAATCTTGTGGATTTTCATGTCGTATATAATTCCTAAAAGGTCGACACCTTGGTTTTATAGTACGCACGAAAACCGCAAAGTACGCACACGATTATAATTGGAGTTCTCACTACAAAAATCTTCAATAGGGAATGAGGCATCTATGCAAATAATGAGAAATAGTTAAAGGTACATACATAATTAATACGAGCATGTGATAAAACGACTAAGCGCTTGGCATATTCCTTTTTGAAGGCTGTTTTTCGTCGAGTGACTGAGGGTACTGGAGGCTGAATTGCGGGGGAAAATGATGGCATCAGATCTTTACGGCACTGCCTTGGTACAGGGGGGGGGGGGCTTTCTAGGCTTCATACATTCGAGGAAGAAAAGAGGGCGGGAAAAGAATACTTCCACCCCGGGCGACCGAAACCCACGCTACGTTACTGTATCTGAGCTGTCCAAATGCTTTATCAATAGTAAAAGTCAGGCCGGACCCGAGTGCCCAGCGCCCTGCCGGGCTAACATGCGCGCCACGAGATAATTTTGTCGACACTCGTATTGTGTCGGCGCATGTTGCTTCTCGCTCACCTGACTGAGCGATGAGCGGGATAGAAGGATGCGCTCTTCAAAAATTTGTCGCTTTGCGCATGTTAGGCCTACTGGACGCGCCCCCGCACCAGCATGTTCCAACTATCAACAATAGTTTCATCAGCCTCGGCATCGTCCGACGCTGTTGCTCAACGCGCTCGCACGATGCAGCGGAACTCGGTCGGACCTCCCCCCATTAACACACATTTTATCCACATTCAAGGTTTGCTATCTTTCATTGAGTAGTTACTGATGGTTTACGAGGGCGTCACTGAAAGTTTCTAGAACTAGCCACTTATAAAGTTGATGATTAAAAAAGATCTAAATATAACTCTTTGTTATTATTATTGTCTATGTATTTCATTCGCTTGTCTTTTTTTCGAATTTAATGCAAGAAAATTTTCACGTTAAATTCATGCGTTTGACTCTATCTACCCTTAATAATATATATACCCTTACCCCTACCCTTAATGGATAAACCCTTAATAAGAAAAGATCAGAAAAGAAAAACTCTTGATTAAAGATGGATAAACATAAAATACCTAGATATTACCTACTCAAATTAAGTTTACGAAATTAAATTAAATTCATAAATATATGATGTCGTTGATGTCTTTTGTACGTGAAATTATAAAATTCCTACAAATTGTTGCTTTCTTTGACTGGTGGAGCAATTTTTGAAATTAGCTCGTAGTCGCTTGCTGTGGGATTTACTTAGTTTATTTAATTAATATTGTCATTATTATTTAATTTGATTTCCTACGGATTTAACTAGTTAATGTAGGTAAATACTAACTTACTTTAATACAAAGTTGCTGGAAGGTTTTCCAACTTTGTGTAAACTCGTTATCTTCTTGTCAATCTCGAATGGGGAAACATGTCAAAAAGACCGGATTATAGTGAGTTACTCACATTGTGGGTTTATTGCCTGATGTTGAATAATTTGGGAATTTAGACATCCAAAATCAAGGTTCATTGATCGCGTCTGTGATTGGTGGATCGATGCGAGCGTGGTCAGGTGAGGGTGGCGTGACGGGCGTCTATGGCCTAACGCGGTATTGGAATGTTGGGCTTGTTGGGCCATAGACGCCCGTCACGCCACCCTAACCCTTAAATGGTCTTTTTAGGGTTCCGCAGCCAAATAGCAAAAGGCGGAACCCTTATAGATTCGTCTTGCCTATCTGTCTGACCGTCCGTATGTCACCGCCAATATTTTCCGAAACTACATATCTATAATTGTGTAGTTTCGGAAAATAGTGGCGGTGACTTATGGACAGAACCATACTGTTGTAACTTGGTACGTAGGTAATGTATTTTCTGGAGCATTAAGATTTTCATGCAAAAAAAATCGGACGATTCCGACTCACACTCAATCGCTTATTTTATCTATGTACTTATCAAGTGGCAGACGGATCACCTGATGGCGAGTGATAGCCGCCGCCCATGGACACCCGCGGCGCCATAGTGGCGTGATCGACTGGTGTCACTCGCAAATGTAATTAAAATATTGCAAATGAGTTGGTGCTGTTGTGAAAACTGGTATTTTTCTTGTGATTGTGACTTGGTAATTTCAGTCAACATTTTGAAGCAGTTGTTCTCTTTAAATTTTAGCAATTCATGGAAATCCGCAACACCAGAAGAATCGATGCTTTTCGTATGTACATCGACTAGGCGGAACGGAAAAACGTTGTATAACATCGTAGGTATACTCGTATAGCTACTTAGTAAAGTCTATAAATTTCGCCACGCAGCCATACCCCGAGCCTGGAAACGGAAATTCAATTTACCGCACATTAAATACTTTTCGTATTTAGACAACGCGGAACGGAATATCGTGTTTTTCAAGTCTTTATTTTTTATTTAATTTTTTGGATTTTTTTCCAGTATTGAATTCATCATAGTAATTGATTTACAGCAAAATGCGATGTTATAGAAATAAAAACAATCTGCCTTAGGTATTTTACTATCATCGGTTGTTGTAATTCGAACCTTGGGTTTTGTTTCGTGCTAAACAAAGTACCTATATAAGCTACATAGGTGTTTCATCCGATTTTTTGAAATGTTTTTGTTGCAAAAAAAAAAGGTATTACCTACTTACTAGTGGGAAATTGTTCGGAAATGATATTCCCCGTTAGTCACCGAGGCTCGGCATCACGGCCGGTCGCTTTCTACTAATCTAGAGCACGTGGAAAACCCGGCGCTTCGTGAACTCATTATCATTATGTAAACTGAATTAGCGCGTGCATCGGCCTCGCAAAATTCGTATTGTTTGTATCACTAGCAGGCGTCTGTACGATCATTTTTTCTGACAATATCAGTAGGTATACATTACATTAGTTTCGATCCATTTACGTTTTGGACTATTTTACGGTAACATTATTATCGTCATCTTTCTGACCTATTCCCAGGTTATCAGGGGTCTGCGCCGTATGTTTTCTTCTTTCATTCATCGCTGTCATACATCCACCCCCTTTTAGTCATGTCATTTTTCATGCAACCCATCCTTCGTCCACTGTTCCTCCACCCATTTACATTCATACCCATTACAAGTTCCTACCTCCTCTATTCTCATTACTGGTATGGATCTGGAGAGACAATTCCCCTTCAGTTTATCAGTGATAGAAGACACTTTCGTACTACCTCTGATATACCATTCCTTATGATATCCATTAGTCAATTGATATGATTAAAATAAAACCACAGAAGGAATACATATTCTAGGTAAATTATAGCTACACCACAACACAATATTGATGAGATTACCGTGCGGCTTGCAGCGAATAAAAAAAGGCACTTCAACTACAGTTGTTACTTTCTGAAAGTTGATCAACTTCCAAGGACTTTAACGATGACATAATAAACATTTGGTACAGGAAGTGCTATTCAATCAATCCGCAAGTTTCTCAGGGACCATATAGTTCGGGGATGTGTCACATAAGGATCCGCTACGATTTACATAACCGCATAACGTCGAGCGAGTCATAACAGGCGGCATGCTATTGATACTATTTGATACCGAGTGGTCGTGCGCCGGCGCCTTTGAGATGGAGGTGGTGATTTCAGTATAAATCAATGCGTCAAGTGAAGCGAGCTGTGTGGTCGGACAGCAGGGAGAGCCGGGAGCGGCTAGTGTGGCAGCCCTGGCGGTAAAACTGGGACCGAGAGGCACCGACTGGGAATCAACCAGTTTAACTCCATTAATGTTGATTGGCTAAACACTATGACTCATGTAATTTGCTTTTTCTGGATGATGGAGGTAGACATGTAGTGACACCCGTCTATTGCCGTAGTTTTCAATGTAGAGTTTTATTAGTTGACGACAAATTTAGCGCAGTGGTTTGAACGCGACGCAATGTTCCCATCCCCAACCTAGCTAAACAATTGTTTTTTTGGTGAAACAGATTTGGTGTTCGGTCTGGATGTTGTGGTTTTCTTCGCTGTATTCCATAGCACTAATGAAATCCTATGTTTGGGATCAGGACAGTGCATGTCCAGTTTAAAATATTCCAAATTTCTGGAATTGATTTTCATCTTAATGTTAAACACAGTGGTTCAAAACCAAATGGCAAAAGGCAGACTGTTGTACAGTAACGACATCGACGTGTGACTTTCTGTATAATTTTATTAGGAAGTAAGTAGGTATAATGAAAAAAAGTAACAAAAAGCGAAGCTAAATTTAAAAATAATTCATTTGCATTGGTGGATTGAAGTAAGTGTCTAAAATAGAATGTCTCCAGGTATCCCACGCTCTCGGTATACATAGCCACCCTCAGGGCTTGCCTGGTCACTGGCCACAAATGCGGCCGCACCAGTTACGCCCCGGGAATCCCAAGCAGCCAGCAGATCCGGACTGACTCACCCCAGATGCCCTGGGAGACCAGGCGGTACCGCCTCGTGCGTAGGTCCTAGTACATTACTGTGAAGTCTGTATGACTCACAAGTGAAAAAATGGTAAATACGTAAAAAGTTTTCTATTTAACTTTGTTCAGATTTTTTGGGAAGCCTTGAATATTTGATTGATAAATGATGTTGTGTTGTATGAATAAATTGTATTTACCCATGTAAAAAAAATAAAGTGGTTAGATAGGTACCCAACGTTTTGCGTTGCGGGCTGCTGCGAAAGTTAATTCAAAATGTGTACAGCATAACATCTACCGATGAGACGAGAAGATATAAAATAATAAAAATACGAAGATCATACATTTTTACTGATATGTAGAATTATTGAAGTTCGTCGGTAGTTTGGCCGTGTAGATGCCGAAGCTTGACTCTACATGAGATCTGATATCTTTTCACACGGTTGTCTTGCCAAAATTTTGCATGAAATGTTTTTGGTGGGATCTACTCGTATAATGTTTATACGTATCAAATTAATCAAATTATGTAAGGTTGGTGCCCAAGTTGTCTAAATTTTAACTTATAGTTATTTTTTAAGTACCTTCTACATGAGATGATGTGAGTACTTAGGTACTACTACTGCTCGTTCTTATTCATCACAGATAATTCAACGTGAAAATGTGAAGAACTATAAGTATGTACTTAATTTGTCAAGTGTGACCATGAATCAAATGAAAAATATTATTATAAATATATTCATAAAAATAAAGAAAACTATAAACTCACTCTATAGGTCACAAAACAACACCAGTTAAGTCCGTTATTTATCGTCGTACGTGTTTCTGAACCGAACGTTTGTGGAATATACTTCACAGACAAGCAGGAGTCGCCTAGCTGATTAGCATGAGGCAGCCGAGGGGAGGCGATGAGTGTACCGCCATCAATATGCGCAGGGTCTACGACTAGTCGATGCTTTTATTATCTGTTACTCAACCGGACTTGAATGAAATGCTAACAGTCCACTTAGTAAGGAGTGCAGGAGATTGAAATCGATTTTTTTAAAGCACTTCTCGAGGGCATTATACTTACTGTTGGAAATAAACATTTTTTCCCAAGGAACATAGGGTCTAATCTCAAAAAATCTCGCGAAAGATAGAGTGAAAGTACAAGAAACTGGTGGCCAACCTTCAAGATTGGAGATGCACGTAAAGGAGTTGAATCTTTAAGGCAAGAGAGAACAATCATTTTCTAGCAGGTAACAGTGTGATATCCCAGACCTCATCGACGCTTTTTAATCATCAGAAGCGAGGGACGTAAAAAAAACTTGTATATTATTTTACGTCCATGGTATCAATAAAAAAGAGAGCCGGTGCCATTTACCCATATCAGACCATAATCGAGAATTTGGCAATTCTTCGACAGGAGCACCACAACCAATTGGATAAAGGTAAAAAGTAAGTAAGTATCTCTCGAAACTACGGAACGTGCAACCCTCGCGATGTTCACCCTCATTGGCGAGCGCAGCACATTAAAACCAGAGATGTATACTTGAATTTGTATCTAAAACCTCCTGTTAAGAAAGCTACTCGTTCTTTACTGAGCTCGTTTTCTAAACCATACAAGTAGTTTTTGGGTTATCGTAACCGGATTTAAGCCATCAAAATCAACATGCATTTGCATAGGTACAAACACAAACCATGGTTGGCGACACGCAACTAGTTACTAGTAGCACGTACGATTTTAGGCAATAGGATATTTTGCGTTACAGTCTGTCAAAAGGTTATCCTGAGGAAAAAATCTCCAAATTTTGTGAAAAATTAAGTTACGGAGTTGTCTTTTCCCAAAAGTGAACAAGGTATCTTCTATCTCATCTAGCCTCCAGTAAACTGTAATGACACGAGCGTGGGAATGGCTCGACCACACTACAGGACCAGGTTGTGTAATCTCAACTTAATATTCAACTGCATGCGTCCAGGGAACGAACTTTAGCCGAAGGTCATCAACTGGTCTGCGGTTAAGCATCGATTCGGGTCACATCGGCCCCGCGGCGCTTGACAACACACAATCTTCTCCATGCATCAAGTACATTGCCTGCTTCAAAAGAAGACCTGGTATTTACCTTCCAATGTAACGAGCAATGGATGGAAGGCAACTGAAAAGTTTTAGAAATTGATTTAAGTAAATGTTCAACAGTTGCAGCTATCTTATGAAGTCCGGAAATTCCGCGCATAAGTAAAGTCGATATTCCATGTACACTACGCCTTTTGTGGACCCTATTTTAGGCGTGTTGCATACAAAGGCAGTAATGCATAGGAAGGAGACGGCAAAAGGAGCACGACGTGTTGGGCGTGCGCGCGCGCAGGCCGGGCCGTGGGAGAGCAGTGACGCACGGCCGGAAGCGGCCGCGTGCCGCGCGACGCACGCACGCAGGACCGGCCCGTGATCTAAGCATAACATGCTCGAAGCTAGGGCACCGACATCTAATCAATAGAACACCCCTGACAGCTCTCAGGAGCTCAGTGGACAAGAACGGGCATTCTTAACGGGAGGTCGTAAGTTCGAATGCGAGCGTGTAAGCTCAAGTAAGGGAAAACATCGAGAGGAAATTTGCATGTTTCGGGTAAGTAGTTCCTCAATTGGTTCTTACGGTCCAATTGGCTAAGTTAGGAAGTATTAAAATGTATAATACTTACGTTGCCACAAAATGTTATTGACTTGCTAATTCATAAATTTAAAACACACGTGGAGGATTGGCATGGTCAGATCATGGTCACTGAAATGTTTCTGAGGTGGTGGCGGTAGGCGGGTCATTCCCTCTATATGATTGAGTGAAATAAAGGCTATAATGATGGCTATGATACTTGTGAACTAGGTTCCATCTTTGTGAACTGGTCAGCTTCGGTTCACCTTATTTTTAGCGTTAGATTTTCTTAATTTTGTGTATGGAACTGTAGGAGGTGAGGACTAAAAACATTGAAATAGAATCCAATGATACAAGGCAAAGGCCTCCTTCCTTGAAATCAAGATGTCGCTACTATGATGGGATTAGGCTTATTTACCACTGTCATGTCCCTAATGGACCATAACGTTCCCATGGCAACGGATTGATTATGTCAATGTAAATAAATACATTAGCTCTACAAATTAAATATTATTTATCCAACAAACTGGCGACGAAATGCCTACGAATAAAGAAAAGAGTACGTGCCAGCTTACGCAGTCTCGGCACCCGACTCCACTACTGAATGTCGAAGTTTGAAATGCCGACGTATGTTAGTTCTAAAGTTCATGATCTCGATGTACGCTAGTTCGAAAGTTCACTAGCCAGAAGTATGCAAGGCCGACGTATTGTTAGTTAGAAAGTATACGAATGCGAATGTACGCCAGTTCGAAATTACCCGGCCTATAACGAAGTATGAAATGCCGCCGTTTTTTAGTTATAAAGCATACGTGTGCGATGTACGCCAATTCGAAAATACCCTCTTGCGAAGTATGAAATACCTGCGTATTGTTAGTTAGAATATTTATTTATTATAATTACACGGGATAAACCCAATTATAAAGCATATGATAGGACTATAATCGCACTGGTAGATAAGTATGCTTCTAACATCTATATGAACACTATCGTTATTGGCACAATTGATAGATAACAAACAAAGCACATTTATAATTGATTTATATTTTTTAATAATTAAATGAAAATTAACAAAAAAATAATTATGCACTTAAGCATTACCTACATAAGTAACATAACATAAAATAAATGATTAAGTAGTAGGTGCTTATGTAAGAGTTATATTAATAACATTCAATTATTTTAAATAAGTAGATATAAAATTAAGTCTTTAGGACGTACGCAATGTACGCAAGACAAAACACATTTTATAATACTTGGATTAGATTTTTTTTATAATTAATAAAATAAACAAAAAAATATGCACTTGAAGCATAACATAAAAAAATTATTAAGTAGTAGGTAAGTATCAGTTATATCACCATAATCAACAGCGTGTCCGTGTCAGTCCTTATAGCAAACATTTTGTCAATGATTTTTTACACACATTTGCTAAGTATACTTTTGTAGGACTTCGCAAGAGGGTATTTTCGAATTGGCGTACATCGCACACGTATGCTTTATAACTAAAAAACGGCGGCATTTCATACTTCGTTACAGGCCGGGTAATTTCGAACTGGCGTACATTCGCATTCGTATACTTTCTAACTAACAATACGTCGGCCTTGCATACTTCTGGCTAGTGAACTTTCGAACTAGCGTACATCGAGATCATGAACTTTAGAACTAACATACGTCGGCATTTCAAACTTCGACATTCAGTAGTGGAGTCGCGCGGCACGACTGACTACCCTCACAAAAACTAATAATTTGGTTAGTACACAAGAAATTTTTTCACCCGATGAAATAGAGTCGAGATTACAAATCCTCGAAAAACACTTACAAAAATTTCAAGATATACAAGAACAAATCGAACAGGACACAGAAGACGACCACCTGGAGGAAGAAATGGAGTACAGGTACGATTTCGAAGAAACTTGTACAATTATAAAAACACGATTGTTGACAATACAAAGACGTTATAACAACACTAGAATGGAAACAGAACCAAATTCAAACGTACCTAGCCTTTCAGTACCATCACCTAAATCCATTTCCAACCACTACAAGACAGAGAAAGCTTTCAAGGATTTTCGAAGAGGTTGTCCATCTACTTCTTAATGAACAACATCACCGACCATAAAATGAAAATTTATACACTACTTTCGACCATAACCCCTGATCTCCATGAACGTATTTACGACTTGTGCTCCCCTGAAAATCCATTAGACAAGACATACGAAGAATTGATACAAATTTTGGATGATTACATAGACCCTAAACCAAGTATTTGGGCATTACAGCATAAATTCATATCGCGCTTACAACAACACGATGAATCGATCGCAAATTATGCCACAGAACTCAAAAAACTTGCCTCGCAGTGTGAGTTCAAATGTAACCATTGCATGAAGACGACAATGGAAAGCTTCCTATCTCTTCAATTTATTAGAGGCTTGAAAGATGGAGATATACGTACAAGAATAATACAAGATAGAAATACTCCACCATTTACTCAATTAATTATGACAGCCACTGCCATAGAAATGGGAAAATCAGACAACAGGAAAATGTCCACTGAAACCCAACACTATCCAGAGACCCTAAATAAAATTTCAACTCCCAATCCCAATTATAGAAATACGAAAACATCAACCCCGCAGGACACCGTTAAATACAAGGCCACCTACTACAATCAAAGATCTACAAGGTAAATGCTTTAGGTGCGGAAAACCAGATCATCGCGCCAATGAATGTGGAGCAATTAAGAGTACATGCAGGAAATGCCAGAAGATTGGACATCTGGCTCGAGTCTGCCTTCGTAGAGAAAATACAACCCACCAAGTAGACGATTCTTCAAGTACCGTGAGTAATGAAAGCATGGCAAATATTAACCTAGTTAAAAGCGAAATATCTGACAGATACATGATTTCCATTAAAATTGAAGGAGAACCAATACAGATGGAATTCGACACAGGTGCCACACTTACTTCCATGTCGTTAAACGACTACAAAAAATTGAATATTAATAAAAACATATATAAAACTGATATGAAACTGAGAACATACACGGGCGAAATAATCAAACCATTTGGAGTCACATATGTCAAATGTCACTACAAGAACCAAACCTTCTATGGGAAGCTATACATCATACAGAAAGACGTGGACCCCATTTTTGGAAGAAGCTGGATGAAGGAGTTAAAAATAGAACTTGCAGATATAAGAGCGGTAAATACTGAAAATCAAAGTTGGAAATTAGATAAATTGTTTGAAGAATTCGCGGACTCAGTTTTCAAACCTGATCTTGGAAAAATTCCAAATTATAAAGCACACTTACATTTAAAAGAAAATACACAACCAATATTTGTGAAAGCACGTAGAATTCCATACGCCCTAAAACCAAAAGTCGATGAAGAAATTGAACGGCTCTGTACGATAGTAGTCATTTCCAAAGTAGACCACTCAGACTGGGGAACACCAATAGGCCCATTGTTAAACCGAACGGATCAATTAGACTTTGCGCTGACTACAAAATTACTTTAAACAAAGTTATAAAAGACGAACAATACCCTATACCTATCATTGAAGGACATATTCTCAGAAATGAACGGAGGAAATTTCTTTTGCACGTTAGACATTACACAAGCTTACTTAAATATGGAAATGGACGAAGAAAGTGCAATTGCTACAAACCTTGAGTACTCACAAAGGTACCTATAAAGTGAATAGACTAATGTTTGGAGTCAAAGTAGCCCCAAGTCTCTGGCAAAAGTTTATGGACCAATTACTACTGGATTGAAAGGGGTAAAATGCTTCTTCGATGATATTATCATTCAAGGTGCAACAGAAGAACAATTATTTGGAAGACTAAGAGAAGTCTTATTAAAACTGAAAGAAAAGAATCTCAGGGTCAACAAAGAAAAATGCCATTTCCTTAAGAAAAGCATAAATTACCTCGGGCACACCATAACAAGGATGGCCTGCACAAAAACAAAGACAAGATCAAGCGATAATCAAGACCGAACCACCTAAGAATGTAAATGAACTACGAACATTTCTCGGTATGGCCAATTATACAATAAATTTATTCCAGATCTAGCTACAATTACAAACCCATTAAACCAGTTGTTGAAGAAAGGTACAAATTCGTATGGACGACCGAACGTCAGAAATGCTTCGATAAAATCAAAGAAGAAATTCTAAGCGAACGAATCCTCACATACTTTGATCCAACAAAACCTTTGGATTTTAGCTACAGACGCCTCGCCCTGCGGTCTTGGAGCAGTGTTATCCCATAAATTTTCCGATGGTTCAGAACGACCGATTGCCTTCGCTTCAAGAACCCTAACAGACAGCGAAAAAAAGTACAGCCAAATCGATAAAGAAGCTACGGCTATATTTTGGGGCCTAAAAAAATTTTTTCATTACTGTTACGGCCGGAAATTCACCCTAATTACAGACCACAAGCCACTGACGTCAATTTTTCACCCTGAACAGACACTACCCGCGCTAAGTACTATGAGACTTTTTCACTATGCGCATTTCCTATCAGGATTTGACTATAACATAGAATACAGAGCAACATCGAAACATTCAAATGCAGATTATTTATCCAGATTTCCAGTAGAAAAGGCTAAAGACAAAACAGTGGACCAACATACGTCATTTCAACTCCAACAAATAAATCAACTAGAAGTGAGCCCAGACATAATAGCTAGAGAAACAAAAAACGACTCAGAGTTAAATACTATCGTAGAAGCACTAAAAACAGGACGTTCTCTGAAACAATACGGATACAATGACAACGAATTTTGTAATGTTAGCATTACAAAATGACTGTATTTTAAAAGGTACTCGGATTATGATTCCACAAAATTTACGTACTCGTGTTTTAGATGAACTACACGCAGGCCATGTCGGAATACTTAAAATGAAAATGCTCGCTCGCAGTTACATCTACTGGAAAAACATAGACAGAGATATTGAATGTAAAGTGAAATCCTGCAGACCTTGCCGCTTACAGGCAGAATGCACCGAGTCGAGCACCACTGCACCACTGGGAGGAGCCAACTAGCCCGTGGCAAAGAATACACGTAGATTCGCTGGGCCCATCATGGGACAATATCTATTTGTAATAGTGGATGCCTACACGAAATGGGTAGAAATAATTCCAACGAAAACCATTACAAGCTCCTGGTGCATTAATAATTAAATAAACTTTTTTCCACATTTGCATACCCTTTACGCTAGTCTCCGATAACGGCCGCCAGTTCACCTCTCAGGAATTTAGGAACTTTCTCGCAAATATTGGCACAACCCACAGAACAACTGCACCATAATCACCCAGCTACAAACGGACAGGCAGAAAGGTTTTGTCAAACAATAAAAAAAGCCCTGCGTGCAATGGAGGGGAGAGGGGCAGCCTAGATGACAAACTAAGCACCATTCTATGTCGCCTACGACGGACCCCGGGACCTACGGGTAGATCTCCGTATGAAATGACGTTCAGCTGGAATGTACGAACCAGACTTCACGTCATGTTCAAGAAGCCACCTGCAGCTGGACCCCGAGAACAACACGGTGCAGCTGCTCCTCGAGAGTTCTCGCCAGGGGACAGGGGTCCAAGCGAGGAGTTATACAAAACCCGCATCATCGATCGTGGGCGTTCGCGACAGTTACACGTCGCATCGGACGCCTTCATTACGAGGTGCAGACGGACGCCGGCAGCATGTGGATCCGCCACGTGAACCAGCTGCTGCCAGCTCCTCTGGTCCACGGGTGCAGACCAGGATTCGCCGCGGAGGCGTGTCATGTCCCTAATGGACCATAACGTTCCCATGGCAACGGATTGATTATGTCAATGTAAATAAATACATTAGCTCTACAAATTAAATATTATTTATCCAACAACCACGCTTACCTAATGCGGATTGGAGATCATAAACCCGAGCTATGTTCGAAACATACAATTTAACAATATAAGTAGCCGATTTACGATACAGTATTAGAAAATAAAATAACTCTTATTTTTTAATTACTGTATCGTAAATCGGCTAACCGCAGGCCGCGGGGCTAGCTGCGCGGGCGCACGCGGTCCTTGACCAGCGGCCCGTGTTTGTAAACATGTCCCGCGACCGCTGACCCCGCCGACTCATCGCGTCTGCCGATGATCCCGAACAGAAAGATGTTCGGGATCCTTAGATGGGCTCAACCACTTGCGTTCTTAAATACACCCGTTTATTGGTAACCAATTAACACTGCTGAACTCAGTTGGACTGCGTGAACCAACGCCGCTTTGTTCGGCTGTTTGAGTGGGGGTGCTGGATTAATCAAGGGCTGAAAGGTTGTCAGCGCACAGGTGACTACATTGGTGTTGTCATTAGGTCCTCTCAATGTCCCTATGCTCGTTTGCTACTTATCACAATAATCTTAATCTTAAGTGTGAGCTTCTAGACATCGGGACAATGTAGACCTACATTGTAACTAAATTCACTCTACTAGGATTCGAACCCCAACCTTTCACGCTAAGGTAGGTACTACATGTCGTCACTTCACATCGTTATGAATTCGTTATCCTTCCAGGTTATGGAAAATGCCCGAGCGCTCTATAATTCGTCAAAAGAGTCTTAACAACGGATTTTTTTGGAACTAACGGAGGCTGATGTTTTAGAGTGAGGCCCCATTTATGGCAACGCATTAATTTATCCTCACTCTAAAACAGGGCTGCCCGAATTTGTCTCACAAGCAAAAGAGCCCAATTAGAATCCACTAAGTAATTTACATTATTAAAAGGTCCGTTCCGTTTAATTATAACCGCAGAACAGTGTGCAGGTGGCTGATCCTCGATGCCCTCGGTTTTTGACCACAAATCGATGTCCATCGCAGTTGTTGGGTCCAGTAAGATGGGAATTAATCGGACGATCACTGACCACAAATTACCCGAAGAGTAAAACACCAGCGAGACGGCTTGTTATTTATTATGAATTCATTTCTTAATCTAATACACTGAAGTCGAAACGACGTTTGGTGGTTACCATAAAAACGATTTATTAATGGTTTTCCCCTTCCTATATTATTATCTACCACAGATAGACATTATGGTCCTCAATTCTCGTGCTTTTGCTATTTATCGAACATAGGTATATCGCAAAAACATCGTTTTTGTGTATAGTTTTCGTGTTTTTTCATATCGAAAAACACGAGAATGGGGGGTACAAGAAGTTGCTTAGTCGGCCAGTGAGGGACATTGCTACTAAAATCTTCCCGTTACTTTGGAGGATGATATAGAAGGAGTTCGTGATATTATCAGTGATCTATCAATGTTAGTTTCTTATAAGAATAATAAAATAAATTACCTTATCCATTTTACCACACGAACACGATAGATACCTATTTGAGTAAGAATTTTGTGAAAGTGATAAAAATCTTGTTATCTAATAGCAATTATTGGACAAATTACGATAACTTCGTGTGAACGGTAAACCACAGTATTGCTTTCTAATTAGACAAACATATACCATTTACAACTTTTTACAGATCTTAAGCACACAACTGTTACGAGTACCTAATTTATTTAAACCGCAAGTTGAACTTTGCGGTTACAGTAGAAATTAGTAAACAAGAAGACTGTTCGGTGAAGGGAACGTTATGAAACCAGCAAATAATTCTCTTAAATTGATGTAAACGTGAGAGAAGAGAAGGTGAAAAGTCGTTAGTGTTCATGTGATCATCATCATGACAATTATTATTATGTAGACCGGTAGCTTGAATCATAGAAACCCTATATACAGCGTGACTTGAACGCGTTACAAATGTCGTCGCCAATTAATGTTCCATTCGCAAAATAACGCTCTTTGACATTTTCGGAAATTACAACCAATTATCATCCCGAGGTTGTCTCGAATGATGGCATTAGCGATAAGACCGCTTAAATTGTACTAGCCATCAGGATTTGGGGTTAGTCGTCAGTGACGACCTATTCAATATTCATGTTACTTTTTTTATTGTTGCGAAGTGTTTGTGGTTTAGAAGTTGCTTTTTATTTTAACCGCAAGTGTCAGTCAAGTTTTATGATCTACTTAATGGTAAGTGCCGACCGTTAACTACCGTATCTATTATCTAGGATCATCAATTAGCCGACATCATCATCAGCGTCAGTCAACGACCCCGGAAGTCCTTGTTTAAACATTAAATTGAAATGACTCTGATTTGAGAATCTTAAATCCGGCCTATGTAAACTAGTCACTTCTAATTAGCCCTTTGCCCTGCAGTGGGACATTATAATATAGGCTGATAGTTTCTGACAAGAGTGCCCGGCTAATAAGATGTAGATCCGAGACGTACCCATGGAGTTCAGAAACTTTTTCTACGCCATGGCGCCGCGACGGGCGACGCCGGCGTCAGTTTCAAAATATGATAGACTGAGTATCATGCAACATTACGTTATTGTGGAAATGTTTTAAAAAAAGGGCCCACATTTTCCTCAATTCACCTATCAATTATATAAATTCCATACTGTTTTTGTTTCGACATGTCGTGTTTTTGGGCCACCGTCTCGCCACATCATGGCGGCACTCGGCTTAGCGCGGCTCCCGCCGCAGCGGCAGCGGCGCAGGCGCAAGGCGGCGCCTTAGAGACTTGGGCTGTGGCCGTATTATGGACTCTTATCTATCTATCTATAAAGAGAAAAAAATATAGAAAAGGCGGGACACTATCGTGAATCGCGATGCAATCGCGATCCGCCATCTATTGGTGCAGAGTGGAACTAATGTCCTGAAACTTAGTGAAGGCGGACTAGTAAAAGAAAGGGTGCCTCCGTGCTAAACATAACTTTTAAAAGAACATCTTATTTACTTGCGGCGAAAGTAGGTTTATGTCAATCAATCATCATCATTATCAATCAAAAGTCTTTTGTATAATGTGACAAGCTACCTTCCTTGCTTCTGGCTTTTTAACTTAGGTACGGAAAGCAATACAGACCTACGAGAGGCGAAAAACGAGCAAGCGGGTCACCGGACGGTTCATAGATCAGAGAGGTCGCTGATGCGTTGCCGATCATTTAGAAAATACGATGCTTTTGACGGTCCCTAGCCATCGGAAAATACACGTACAAAACTGAGGTAACGTGGTAGAAAGTTCCGCAAGAGATGCACAGTACTGGACCGTCCATCTAACCTAGATGATGAAGATAAAATGACAATAGCTTGCGCGGTGCGATGTAAGAAAACCAAACGTGCTGAACTTTAGCCCCATTCAAACAGTTTGTTATACTTTAACTTCCATAATACGGCCCTTGTAGCCTCGCCGGTCTGGTGTAATGGGCCCTGATTAACATTCTTTTGTTAGGGATTAGGGACGTTACGTGCGCCGGCGCCGCGGAGAAAGCTACGGCTACGTGCCGGGGCTCACGTAGGGCCCGGCCCTGGCCACCTTACATCATATTTGGGCTTCTTGTGACATTGACAGCTCTCGCGCTGAGTGGAAGAGGGTCAGACGTTTCAGAATAGTCCATTGGAGATGTCCAATGCCAAATGGCAAACGCAAAACAATGGCCAATTCGGAAACGGCTGACAAATATCTATAATACATTTATTTATTATCCTAACTAATATTATAAATCCGAAAGTAACTCTGTCTGTCTGTTACTCTTTCACGCCATAAAACTACTGAACGGATTTAAATGAATTTTGGTATACAGATGATCTAGAGTTCTAGACCCTGAGTAAGAATATAGGCTACTTTTTATTGCGAAAAGGGGGTTGTAAGGGGTTAAAAGGGGGGTAAAAAGTTACTTTTCCACGCGGACGAAGTCGCGGGCGGCCGCTAGTACTTAAATAAATTCTGCATTACTGTTGTGTTTATTTGTCTAAAGATATAATTAAATATGTAATCAAATATTATTTTCCATCAATATTATGCTAGGTATGCATATGCCGAAAAGTGATCGAAAAGTGTTAAAACTATCTTGTTTCTACATTTTAAACTAAGATGTCCTACTAATGTAAAGAAGATTGTGTTGGTACCTACGTTTAATTAGTGGTGTTTTAGCTTTAATAATCAATTAAATCTGACGCGGGGAAACTGCCGTAAGTGTGACACGTATTTAAATAATGGATGTGACTCCGCATTTTCCTGAAAGCTAGGAAAACTGCTTCAATGAAGTCCCTTTTCGGTAACTTACCTCGAGGATTCCGACCGAGGCAAATTGCAATGTTAATTAGATAATTAAGTCCATTATACATCGGGTGAAGAAATCAATAGTTAGTTATGATGATAGGAGGAAAATGAGTTTACACGGGTGGTTTCATGAAAACCCCTCAAGAGTGAGCCATCGGTTCTTTTGATGATCAGCTCGAGATTCCCTATTGAAATTTTTAAGTGTTTATTGTTGTTGTAGAGTAAGTACCTATATTTGGTCTTTTGTGATCTGAGCGATGGATCAGAACGCGAATTCGGGGGTATGTGGTTCGAATCCAAGCATTCACCTATGGACTTTTCAAATCTACGACTTTCTACGTGTAAATATGTTACCATTAGCTCGGCGGTGAGGGAAAACATCGTGAGGGAACCTGCACGTTTCGGATAGTTTCTGAAACGTGTAACCTTGATTCAGTTGATCAGGTTTACAACCCCAATATAGTCACAAGCCAACCTTAACCTTTTCCCCTTTCCCCCAAATTGGGCCTCCAGTACCCTCACTCACTCAAACGTTTCTGCAAACAGGCCGTGAGTCAAATAGTTTCTTCTTCAACGGACTTTAGGTACCCACATTTTTTACATGAACATCTTTCGTTGCCATATATGGTATGATTTTGTAAAGCGCGTGATTCACTTGTTAGGGTATCCCAGCGACGCACGCGCAGCTCCTGACGTCGCGCTGACGTCTTCATGTCAGATGCTCCGCTATGTCGGAAGAGAGGAAATATAATATTTATTTTTCTTGAGCAAATAGAACAGCTGGCTAAGATTAAGTTCTGACTCAGGTTTTACGGACACGGTTTTTGGTAAAGGTGGTTGCCGTAACAACCGTTCGCTTGTCTTTTTATCTGCCTATACCTACACTAAGTAATTTTATGGAGGTAAATTATACAGGGTCTATCTATGAACATTCTTTTTCTTTTTTTTTCTCATACAAAGTAGGTCACCTGACATGTTCATTTTGTATAGGGGGTAGAAAAAAATTTCAACGAATTTTCAAAAGTCGTTGAATCAAATTAATGTGGTTCAGAATGGTTAGTAGAAGACGTGGGTAAGGGGATGTACCTAAATGTTCACAGATACTACATCACTACTAGGTAACGTATAATTTTTTTACTTATACGTAAACTATACTCGTATGTACGTACTTACATATAGGTAAGTTAAGTAGGATACCTAATACCTATAAGTAGGTACATTTAGGTCCTTGAGTTAAGTATCAAGTGGTGTATCCAACACTTACTGCAAACATCAATTAGTGATGAGTAGCGTTAAAATTCAGGCTAATTCAAATGAGTGTTGGTCCCGAGTTGAACTCAATTCTCAGACGAGTTATAATTGTCTCAATTGGTAACTTGATGTCTGAGGCGAGCTCGACGGGGAACGACTCATCTTATCGTAAAGGACTAGCCGTATTCACCCGTGTGGTGATAGAACCCAGGAATGTAAAGGAAATCTATTTTTTTAGGCAAAATATACTTATTTAAAACAGTCGCTGAAATCTATCCTAGAAATACCAGATTATCCGACAGTCTTATACTGAACTTTTGTCCTAAAATAACCCTCTCAAAAGAGCTGTTATTCCATGACGTGTGTTAAGATGTAGGTACAATACGATTCCTGACGAATAAAAATTAGGTCCATTGCATTTAAAGTCGTAAAAATTTCTTACAAAAAGTTTTAACGTTAATGTAGGTAAGGTAAGTATGTTTTCATGTAGGTACATTACTTGTACCTATTGAATGCAAATAAATCCTTTACAAGTATGAAAATAAAAGTAATTAAGTATGTAAAACAAAGTACATTTCCCGGTGATAGTGTCCCCAAAATGCTGACAGAATCACCCCGTTGGATTCCAATGAATATTTGATTAGTTTAAACCCCGTAGATTCTACTCATGAAACCTCGGATATCCTCCACCGGGGCTGAGCAGATGAGAAGCTAGATCCTGGAGCAACGACTCGCAGTCGACGGCACAAAGGCGCGCAAATAGGCGTGAGCCCCGGCGTGGTTCCGCTCGTCTTGACGTTTGCACAATCGTTTCAACAGTGATTGTCGCACAATAGCGGTCTTTCCACTTCCACAGATCAATTGTCAACAGTTTAGCGTTAACAAGACAATTTCAATTCATTTTGGGGTTTGTCTATTGTTTTTATATACAGCTTCCTTTTTAATATCCCTTTTGCAGATGGTAAAGATAAAGAATGGGCGTGGAATGTGCTTAGCAACTGGCACAAAGCAAGGCGACAGAGCGATGAGAGGTTAACATTTACCAATAGAGAGAGAGGAGGACAGATGACCTTTTATTGGTGAGATTTTAACCTATATACTTTTTGGTATACTTACTTTTGCTCGACCCGGGAATCGAATCCCGGACCCCGAGATCACGGCCCGGTACGTAAACCACTAGACTAACGGGGCGTTTTCGAAATTTTCGAACATAGCTCGGGTTTGTGATCACCAATCCACATTAGGCAAGCGTGGTGATTAAGCCTAATCCCATCATAGTAGCGATAACTTGATTTCTATGATGGAGGCCTTTGCCCTGCAGTGGGACAGTATATAGGCTGATACTTTACTTTACTTTACTTTTTGGTTTTCCATCAGGAGTCTAAGCGTACCCCAGGCTCCAAACACGCTAAGTTGAGGGAGAACCTACTTACATATAATTTTCATCTTTTATTATTCACCTATGTCAAAGCATTACGATAATTTAAATACATACTCGTAGTAACGTCGGCTAATGAACACATTACTCGTTTATCTACCTAATATATATAATCAAAAAGCGACAAATACTTTAATAAATAAGTATTATGTATTTTATGCACAATCAGCGAACGTATCGATTCTCCAGTTAGTCTGTAAATTCCCCTGCACTGAGCTAAAACAAACTACTTAGACACCTACCTAATTCCTACTTTGCGTTGCTAGCACATAGATTAGGTTCGCGTAGCCACTGCGTGAACAAGCAAATATCGCCTAGGGCTGCCACACCGGAAAACTCTTCGACCGTAAACCTACTTATCCTCGAACTGTAACTCAACAAAAATTGCTCATTAGAAAATTAGAGCAAAACGACCTACAATTTTATTCCTAGTAGGTATTATAAGTAGTTTTGCGTGAAAAAAAAAAAATACAAAGCCACATTGTTCGTTGAGAAAGCACGCAGGCAACCGGCTGTAGGCTAATTTAAGCACAGTTAAGGTAGGTTAGGTTTTCTTTTGATTCACCCTTCCAGTCTATCCAGGGCAGTGTTGAGCCCTCACAATTTCTAGGTATACAAAAAGAGTTGTTTTTTTATATTGTCATCAATATCTTATCCTTAGTCTGTGATTGTCAAGTCCATCTTGGACTTAGGGCATGAATAAAAAATAAAAAAAAAACTTTATTGAAAAATCGTCAGATCAAATACCTACTACAAGTCACTTATACCTACTAAGGGAGCTAATTATTAGTTTGCTGCCTAAACTAGGAGGTTATAAAATATGGTGGCTTTCCTTTAGCTTATTATTTGGTTAATTAGGGGACTAGGATCATATACTTTACTGATATTAGATTATATATTTTGCTATTCCTATTGGCAATCTGATTGTACATCTTTAGAAAAAAACTCATTGACTAGCCCCACAGAGCCGCTGCTGGCATTTCCAAGCCCAATTAATCAAATTCCCTACGTTTTACACACTTTTTACGTTAATTCTAAAGCATGGACACAAGCGGAAGCCCCGCGCCGCAGCGAATGCGCGCCTGGCAACCAGCGGCCATCATTACACGCTCAGCGCCTTGCCATTCAATTGAATTGATTGTGTTGTTCATACCTACTCGGCTTTTACGTCCATTAACAACGAATTATGCACTGAACTAAACTTTACATCCAGCTGTTGGGACTCAAGCATATTTGGCTTGTCATGCTAACACGGTAGTTTAGCTATTAGATTAATCAACTTTGAACTCTATCTCAACTTCAAGCATGCTATAATTGATTTATAACACCATTTTATTTACTAGAAATCAGGTAAGTACAAGTAGCAAATCGCTATTCACATAGACTACCTATTGTATTAATTAGTAATTTGTGCTATTACAATAAATAAATAAATCAACACCACCATATTGTCCTCTCTGCATGACCAAAAATTTAATGGTAGAGAATGGCATTTAGCATTAAGTTCGTCTATTGTTTTTGCTGTTGTTTATGCGACAGGTGGCAGACCAACAGACAGACCTGTTGGTGAGCGACAATGGTTAGGTTTATATTTCTGCTAGGGCACTACAGTAAGTTTATGTTACATTACTTTAATTGAATAAATAATAATAAATTCGCACAAAATTTCATACATTGACCTGACTCTGTGCTAAGTACCTTGTTGAAGCACTGTTACAGTTATCAGACAAAACTGAAATCACAAATATACCTACAAAATATAACACCCAGACACTGAACAAACACAAGTTTTCATCACACAAATAAACAAGACTCTTAGTTTAGCGGTAGAGTTCTGTTACTTTTTTCTAAGTATTTCTTGTAATAAAATAGAATTACAAATTTAAATGGAATAATTTGTGTGAGATGGATATAGGCCTTTTAGCTCAGTGATGAGTCAGCGGCGGTTCCATGAAGCCGCTGTGGTGGCGGTGCAGCGCCGCAGCGCCGCGGCGGGTCCAAAGTGCAGCGCGACAGAATAGGAGGGATGCGATGCGAACATTAATAAATAATGCGCCAGACAATCACACTAATCAACCTGCCAGGCTAAGATGCGCACCGCGACAAAATTTTGTAGACTCCCGTTCGCGAGAGCGCATCCTTCTGTCCCACTCATCGCTCAGTCAGGTGAGCGAGACGCAACTTGCGCCGACAAAATACGAGTGACGACAATTTATCTCGTGGTGCGCATGTTAGCCCGGCAGGGCAGTGTTGAGCCCTCACAATTCTAGGTATACAAAAAGAGTTGTTTTTTTATATTGTCATCAATATCTTCTTCTTAGTCTGTGATTGTCAAGTCCGTCTTGGACTTAGGGCATGAATAAAAAAAATAAAAAAAACCTTATTGAAAAATCGTCAGATCAAATACCTACTACAAGTCACTTATACCTACTAAGGGAGCTATTATTAGTTTGCTGCCTAAACTAGGAGGTTATAAAATATGGTGGCTTTCCTTTAGCTTATTATTTGGGTAATTAGGAGCTAGGAATCATATAAGGACTTATTGGCAATCTGATTGTACATCTTTAGACAAAAACTCATTGATTAGCCGCACAGAGCCGCTGCTGGCATTTCCAAGCCAATTAATCAAATTCCTACGTTTTTACACACTTTTTACGTTAATTCTAAAGCATGGAAACAACGGAAGCCCCCGCGCCGCAGCGAATGCGCGCCTGGCAACCAGCGGCCGTCATTACACGCTCAGCGCCTAGCCATTCAATTGAATTGATTGTGTTGTTCATACCTACTCGGCTTTTACGTCCATTAACAACGAATTATGCACTGAACTAAACCTTTACATCCAACTGTTGGGACTCAAGCATATTTGGCTTGTCATGCTAACACGGTAGTTTAGCTATTAGATTAATCAACTTGAACTCTATCTCAACTTCAAGCATGCTATAATTGATTTATAACCCATTTTATTTACTAGAAATCAGGTAAGTACAAGTAGCAAATCGCTATTCACATATACTACCTATTGTATTAATTAGTAATTTGTGCTATTACAATAAATAAATAAATCAACACCACCATATTGTCCTCTCTGCATGACCAAAAATTTAATGGTAGAGAATGGCATTTAGCATTAAGTTCGTCTATTGTTTTTGCTGTTGTTTATGCGACAGGTGGCAGACCAACAGACAGACCTGTTGGTGTGCGATGGTTAGGTTTATATTTCTGCTAGGGCATTACAATAAGTTTATGTTACATTACTTTAATTGAATAAATAATAATAAATTCGCACAAAATTTCATACATTGACCTGACTCTATGCTAAGTACCTTGTTGAAGCACTGTTACAGTTATCAGACAAAACTGAAATCACAAATATACCTACAAAATATAACACCCAGACACTGAACAAACACAACGAGCTACCGCTAAACTAAAAGTCTTGTTTATTCGTGTTATGAAAAAACACGAATAAACAAGACTTTTAGTTTAGCGGTAGAGTTCTGTTACTTTTTCTAAGTATTTCTTGTAATAAAATAGAATTACAAATTTAAATGGAATAATCTGTGTGAGATGGATATGCCTTTTAGCTCAGTGATGAGTCAGCGGCGGTTCCATGAAGCCTCTGTGGTGGCGGTGCAGCGCCGCAGCGCCGCGGCGGGTCCAAAGTGCAGCGCGACAGAATAGGAGGGATGCGATGCGAACATTAATAAATAATGCGCCAGACAATCACACTCATCAACCTGGTCTCAAACTAGGGCAACCCCTGTACTATGAGTACCAGATAACGATAATTAACTGGTTGCGTCAACCCAGAACACCCAGACCCAAGACAACTTAGAAAATGTAGTTTTCTAAATTGTCTTGACCGGGAATCGAGCCCGGAATCTTTCGAGCTTTGGACGAACACCTTAGCCACTGCGCTCGGCATGCACGCGATGAAGGCAGCCGCTATTCTGTGGCAATCTATTTAGTGATGCGCAGCATACTTACCACATATACGTTCGAGAGTGAACTTTGCTTCGCCCCTGACTCCTGCTCTAAGGTGTAATGGTGAGAAACCTGCGGTTTCTGAACTATGCGCAGGGATGTCCTGCCGCTGCTGACTCATGTCTGATGTCAGTAGATCTGACGTAGTTTGGATGTTTTGATTATTATGAAGAGCTTAGTCGTTAGTCACCATTACACATGACCGTGTGTAAACAAGATTTGCGAAATGGTTCACCAATAAACAGACGCATCAGCGATCTTTTTGATCTAGCAGATGTTCATGGGCGGTGATTAATTACCATCAGAAACGAAATTCACGATCTAATTTTATCCTCGTCTCTTATTGACGCGCTATTATTACCTATGTATATTTTCAGATTCTGATGAATCTAATACTATAATAGTTTTTTCATAAACAAACAATATGACTTGTTAACTATATTTTCACTTTGCTTGAGGACATTAGTTCCAAACTGAACCAATAGATGGTGCTCCGTATGGATTACATCGCGCATGTGTTACGGTTTAACTATAAAAAAAGCCTTTTCATTTTTTATAGAACATGCACTTCTTTATAAATATATATTTAACCTACTAATAGCTTCCCACTCTCACTGAAACGTTTTCCAGTAAAATATTTAAAAATCAGGAATAATCTAGCATTCTAATGGTGAAAGACTATTTGAAAACGGTCCAGTAGTATCATAAGTATTAATTTTAAAGGTATGTCCATGTTAACTTTCGCACTAGACGTATCTGACAGCCGAAAATTAGGTGCAGCCTCACAGGGTTGCCGTTCCGCGAACACGACCTAATGGCCCACATCCGGTCGCTGTCGTCTGCGCGCGCGCACCCCCGGCCCTAAGGATCAAGGAAAAACGCCTGATTTATGAGAACCCGCCGACAAACCTACCCGGAGAGATTTTAGGGTTCGGCAACGTTTAAAAATGTGATAGCAAAACGCTGCTGATAGCTCTTAAATGAAATGCTAATTATCCAGCCCATTTTTGATATCGTTGTGTTGCTTGGATAATACGTTATCGGTATTATCCAAATAATTTCATTGGTAATTCCGCTACTTTTAAGTTTTTATTGTATTAGAACCTATTCGTAAACTTAAACATCGATTATTTTTTATAATTTTAAGTGATTTTATCTACACTGGAGAATGTAATAGAACCTCAAATAGCGCGACCTAGGTAAATAGAACTGGTGCCTACAAATAAAGAAATATGGTAATAATCAATACTTTTTCTACCCTTACCCATATATTTCTTCAATACTAACTTAAATGAGTTTAGTAAGTATTACCATAAAGTCCTTGAGTGGAGACCGCGACTCGGTAAACGTAGTGTTGGACGCCCTGCTACAAGATGGGATGACGACATTCGAAGGCTGGCTGGAGTGAGCTGGATGAGAGTGGCCGAAAATCGGGAGCGGTGGCGTGCATTAGGGGAGACCTATGTCCAGCAGTGGACGAGCGTGAGTTGCTGATGAAGTATTGAAGAAATACAGGAATGGGTATGTTACCAATTGTTTGCTTTTGCAACGCCCTGCCAGGGCCATGTTACGAAACTCGAATATATACATAATAGTTTTTTCATAAACAAACAATATGACTTGTTAACTATATTTTAAGACGGCCCGTTGTCACTTTGCTTGAGGAAATTAGTTCCAAACTGAACCAATAGATGGCGCTCCGTATGGATTACATCGCGCATGTGTTACGGTTTAACTATAAAAAAAGCCTTTTCATTTTTTATAGAACATGCACTTCTTTATAATATATATTTAACCACCTAATAGCTTCCCACTCTCACTGAAACGTTTTCCAGTAAAATATTAAAAAATCAGGAATAATCTAGCATTCTAATGGTGACAGACTATTTGAAAACGGTCCAGTAGTATCATAAGAATTAATTTTAAAGGTATGTCCATGTGTAACTTCGCACTAGACGTATCTGACAGCCGAAAATTAGGTGGTGCAGCCCTCACAGGGTTGCCGTTCCGCGAACACGACCTAATGGCCCACATCCGGTCGCTGTCGTCTGCGCGCGCGCACCCCCGGCCCTAAGGATCAAGGGAAAAACGCCTGAATTATGAGAACCCGCCGACAAACCTACCCGGAAAGATTTTAGGGGTCGGCAACGTTTAAAAATGTAATAGCAATGCTCTTAAATGAAATGCTAATTATCCAGCCCATTTTTGATATCGGTTGTTGCTTGGATAATCGTTATCGGTATTATCCAAATAATTTCATTGGTAATCCGCTACTTTAAGTTTTTATTGTATTAGAACCTATTCGTAAACTAAACATCGATTATTTTTTATAATTTTAAGTGATTTTATCTACACTGGAGAATGTAATAGAACCTCAAATAGCGCGACCTAGGTAAATAGAACTGGTGCCTACAAATAAAGAAATATGGTAATAATCAATACTTTTTCTACCCTTACCCATATATTTCTTCAATACTAACTTAAATGAGTTTAGTAAGTATTGAAGTAAGTATTACCATAAAGTCCTTGAGTGGAGACCGCGACTCGGTAAACGTAGTGTTGGACGCCCTGCTACAAGATGGGATGACGACATTCGAAGGCTGGCTGGAGTGAGCTGGATGAGAGTGGCCGAAAATCGGGAGCGGTGGCGTGCATTAGGGGAGACCTATGTCCAGCAGTGGACGAGCGTGAGTTGCTGATAAAGTATTTAAGAAATACAGGAATGGGTAATATGGGGATGTTACCAATTGTTTGCTTTTGCAACGCCCTGCCGCGGCCTTGGCCATGTTACGAAACTCGAATATATATAAGACCTAAGTATATAAATAGCGATAGCGAATAGCAACATGTGTAATAAAGCATTTGCATTTATCTATAAGTACCTACCTAGTTCTTAATTTAATAGGACAAAGAGCCCGTCTTCTATTATTGAACTTCTTCTTGACCAATATTGGATTTGCTCTCAAATCAAAATTGAGTTTAGGGAAAATTCAGCGCCGCATAAAATTCGTCGAATGCATATCAAAAATCTAAGGTTCCCTGAACTCAAAAGTTCAATGCCCCGTCTTCTGTGAAGGGCTATTGAAAAGGGAATTATACCTACTCCAAATTACAAAGTATAATAAATCAATCTGGTATCGTAGATTTTTTTGTTACACGGCACATTTCCTTTGCTTTGTGAAATTGAAATCAGTTCTGTGAACTTTAAGGCTTTGTAATTTTAACGACTTTCGCCTTAAAATTTGATATCGTTTTTTAACTCGCGCATTATTTCTGTGATGGAAGGGATTTTCGGAGAATTTCATGATTAAAATATTGACCCTTTTAATTAAAATATTCGCAGAACTATTAATTTACAATATTTCTAGGGGATGGGAGAACATTTATCTACATTGGAAAAATTGAAAATACAAAAGTCAGGTACAGGTAGTCAGAAAAAGTCCTTTTTTCTTGAAAACAAAACTTAGGGTGCCATTGGTACTTACTTAGTAAACGAAATATTAGGTTAATTCCGGAAGGGAGATTACCTTAAATCCATTAGTTAGAACATTATGCTTGAAGGAAACATTAGATAGGTAGTGATAAATATTTTTTAAATCAAATAGAACTGCATTCATACTTACTAACATATATTTTTTTAATTGATTTTTTTCGGGTATTAGCTAAGATATTATATCGACTCGCAGGAACCTACATGATTTCATCACCAGGGGAACCACAATGACTAAGCAGCTTTTTATACCTACTTATATACTTAAATGTTATGACATTTTGCATTGCACAAATTGTGGATCCGTTTTGTCTTGAACGCGATACTCGTACATATGTTTATTATGTCCTAACCAAGGGTCTTCTATAAGGTATGATAGGGGAAGAGCCTACTTCTTTTTAATGGGCCGGCAACGCATCAGTGACCTCTCTGCTCTCGCAATATTTATGGGCGACTGTGATTACTTACTATCAGGTAACCCGCTTGCTCATTAGTTGCCATACTTAGCTTATTAAGCCATTCCGCCGCCCATTGACACCGCAACACCAGTGGAGTCACAAGTGTACTGCCAAACCTTTAACCCCTTGCCACCGATTCCTTCACTTCTAATATGTCGTATGTCCTATCGGATATCCTACAGTCGCGCGTCAAGCACACCGGGCAACATGCAACCCCATCAGAGTAATGCACACAGAGAAAGGCTATAGTGTGTTACCCACTGCCACGTCTGCCATCGCCGTGGCCTTGCAAGGTGAACAGAAGTCCTTGACACCGACTGAACCGCTCAGACTCCCACGCAAGATTATTACTAATCGCAGGTGTAGATATCGCGGTATTACCTGCGCTTAGTCACGAGCGGTCGCAACGTTATGAAACGCGTGCCTGACCTACCGCCATCTTGCGGCCACGCGCCAAGCACGAGCCAAGTGTTGCCACGCTAAGGTGAAAATAATACAGTCATCTTTCAATTTCAGAAGTTCATTGACTTCCGTTTGATAAGAGCGTACTCCGTCTTACAAGGCCTGCAACGCATCAGCGACCGCTCTGATGTTCATGGGCGGCGGTGATCACTTACCAGCAGGTGACCCGCTTGCTCGTTTGCCGTCTTTAGTATAAAAAAGGTGAATATCGAAATGTAACATACATTGGCAGGCTTGAAAACTTAAACGAACGTTCAATTCTTAACAAGGTAATTAATAATTAGGTATACCTACGTATTGCTTGCGCTAATTATAAAGGTTAGAAAAAGAGTGTTTTCTTGGTTGGATGTCGTAACATCTTTAAAAAAGTTCAAACCACATCTCCTGGTCCAGACCTACTTTTTCCATATACGGATAGCCGTGTGGCAGGTATTGACATTGAACTAAACTTGTTTGAATATTAAAGTGAGAATAGATTGAAGAAATTTGTCAGATACACATAGATTTGTGGAGTCACTAATATTGAAACAACGATGTTATCAGAACACAAATTAATTCCACAAAAAAGTTACGTAAGTAGAATAAAGAAGATGCACCTGGCAACCCCGAGCGGCGCGCGCGCGGCTCGCGTCGCCGCACGCGCCCGCGCACGTGGAAATGCCAGAGGAAAGCGCTAACTTAGGGGATTCCGGTAATCCGACGATGTCTTTTCCGTGGAAAAACCAGCGTTTTGTCCAACACTGCCGCGCTGGCTGCGGCCACGCTGCACAAGATTACACCATCAGATGGAACTCCGTAATTGTTGGCCAATCGTGCTAGTGGGTTTCAATAAAATTGATTGTTTGACGTAATGACTGGAATTTTTACCCTGTCTTAAAATATCCTCTGATTTATAAAAAAATCAATCACAGTAGGTAGATACATACATTATAGTTAGTAAGACGTAGTTTACTTCAATTATTAAGTTACTATGATGTAGGTACAGCTACTAATTACATACCACGAGTTTAAGATGCAAACAACATCATCAAGTGAAAATGCGAGTGATCAAAAGTAAGAAAGATCATTGGCATCATTTTTGATGGGTAATCACCACCAGAGCATCTTCACACCTCCAAGAAGCATGGCTAATATTATTATCCCATCAGACTTGATTTCTTTCAAACGTATTTCCCCACACATTAGGTGTACGGCTGCCAACATCCAAATACAAATCTGTCATATTCCTTCAATAGATTCTCGCCCTAATGTCAATTACATTTGGTTCAATATAACTTTGAAGAAAGTTTACAGATTGTAGTAAGCTGATTCGTGGCTGTTTGTACCAACTCGTATCTTTATTGTTCCATGTGAAAGTGAATGAAGCATACCCAGAGCGCCTCCCGGCTATGTTTACTGTACAGTCACACTGGTCACATTTCTGGTTACTAATAACTCAATTTCATCATATGATATTGGACCAAATATAGACTAGTGGCCGCCCGTATCTCCGCTTGCGTGGAGTTCGGTTTGCTCCACAGATAAACAATGAAAAAATTTTCAGCAGTTAGTTTTCAAGAAGCGCGAACAAACACAAAACAGACTTGGCTACTAATGTTCCATATATTTTTGTCAAGTTTTGGATTATTCATCTATTAGAAAAAACATTTAAAGTTAAGTTAGAAAAAATTACGACAAAGAGTTGGATAAAAAAATGAGAAGAGAGAGAGAAAGGTGGTCTGGCCATATCTGCCGCAGAACAGACAACCGTTGGGGTAAACGAGTGGAGTGGAGACCGCGTCTTGGTAAACGTAGTGTAGGACGGCCTCAGGCCAGTTGGAGTGACGATCTGCGCAAGAGTGCTGGCTGGAGCTGGCGAGTAGCCGAAGATCGATCAAAATGGCGAGCATTTGGAGAGGCCCTATGTCCAGCAGTGGACTGACACAGGCTGATGATGATGATTAATAGAGAAGAGAGAGATGTGTAGTTGTCTGTACAAGAGCCCAACTAAAGCGCTTTTTTATAGTAAGAACAATCAAGATGACTCCGCCTGATGGTAAGCTTTGTAACATTTTTATCGCTTTGTAACAGTTTTATCACTTTGTAACAGTTCTCTTGTCAGTTTAACGCCCGATAACAGCTCCGCCATTACACTATACACGGTTAATTGCTAAAGTGGTCTTATTGACATTTTAATAAGACGATCTGAAAGTGTCGATGTGAAAGTTACAGAATGATAATAAAAATATAAATCTCCAATCTTTATGAGTAATTAGTCGATTTAAATTCAACCGCAAACTACCGTTTTCGCCAACGCCAGTCCTGGATCTGAGACCGGTTGGATGCACGTGTTTGCGATTAGAGCTACCTACTTAATACCATATTTATATAAATATACAGGGTGGAATAAACATTGGACCCTGGAGGAAGACATTGTTTCCCACGAACTAAGTAAATTCACACAATGTCTCATTCATTGCCTGACTCCATAGCCGTTGAGCGACTTAAACTTGTGCACTAGCCGTGCCGTTCATGAAACATTATTTTATACTAACTTTTAAACATGAAAATACGTTCAAAGTTTTTACGCAATTTTAATACTGTTAGCAATTTTTTTCGGTTCGAATTTCAGGTATGACAAATAAAGATAGACTATCTTTAGGGAAACTGTTTCCCTCCATGGCCTTAAGTAATGGCCTAAAGTATTCCCCCTGTATATCTCTGCCTACTTTTTCTTTTCTAACCGCAGTACGGATCCAAAACACACACGTTTGCACAGATTCCATCATTCGATCACATTTGCAAATATCCGACTCGAGAATACTGACATACCTACTGAATAACTTTCTTACCAAGATGACTGAGTGATTTCATAGGTAAGTAGGTACTTAGATAATTTTATTTTAAGCATTATTTTTCATATTGTTGCAATCTTGTGTAGGAATCTAGGTAAGAGTTTCAATTTACGACGTACCTACCTACCTATTCAAACTTTAGATTTCATACAGGTTGTATAAGTATATGTAAACTTACATACATCCCTTAACTACCTCTTGTACCCACCACCTGAGACTGACGAACTATATTTTGTTCTACGACTTTTGAAAATTCGGCGATGTTTACAGTTAGGTACATCCTGTAGAGTTTAGATAGCTCATGCATTTGAAATACTTACATAAAGTATTTAAGAAAGACAAAATGATTTAAATAATAGGTATCCTACGTTTTCGTGTATTTGCTATAGTAATTTTATTGATAAGTATTTTAAGTAATTTCCTTTGAATTTTAATGTAGGTACCTAATATTGTACATTCTAAATGGATAAAGTACTGATTCCAATATAAATGTAACAACTAACTATTAGGTACGAGTATATAACACGGTTCTGACAATAAATTAACTTAACTGGCAATAAATATTTTATATCTTATTTGGTATTATACTAAGGTATCTACTATCAATCTTAGGCTCTAGCTATAGGCATGCAACTATGCATCTATAAGTAGGTGCCTTTAACAAGAGACAATTAGCATAGTATTCTTGTCACAGATAATCACATAAGTGTATTTAAAACCGGTTTAGTTATAAATAGTCCTGATTATAAACATGATTAGCATAGTGGATTCCTAGCGCGGAGCAAAACCGGCGCGTCACGGCGCAAGCGCACGTTGACGGCTAACGGGCAAACGTAGGCACGGTTTATCATATCGGTTAAACCTATGCACACATTGTAAACTAATTAAGGCTATTTATAGATGCTGGCGGATAATTTTTAGAGTAGGTTAGTTAGTACTTAATTTCTCGCTCAACGCTCCGTTTGTCTAGTGATTAGCTCGTGATCTCGGGGTTGTGGGTTCGAACCCTGCGTCGAGCAAAAAGTATCTTTCGGATTTTTCGTGCAAAGCTCAAGTTTGTGTTGTGACCATCAATCCGCATTAGGCAAGCGTGATGGTCAAAACATCTCGAAAGCCTCCAATCTCTCTCTGAATCAAGAAGGAAATTATACCTCGTATCTAGCAAGCTAAAATGCGAAGGTGAATGTCATGACTGACATACAAAGACTTAGTGAGATGAGGATGGATTGAAGGGTGTTCCACCGCCAACAGCGACGCTCTTAAATAAGAAGAGATGATTATTTAAAATGTAATAATATAGATGGCCATTTCGGAGAAATATCAATTTATAGACTTTCACGGTAATGATATTTTACTAGCATTGTTGTTGTTATTACTTTTTAACTTAGGTATAGCGACTAAATCTCATTTCCTAAATAGATACGATCTTATTTCTGAAAGAAGATTGGAATGTGGGACGTATGTGTTTCTTGCCTTAACTTTATTTAGACATAGGCACACCTTTATGCAAAGCATTTTGTTTGTTTCACAGGTTCAACATTTGCAGACCATTCGTCACTTCGTAAAAGCATTGACGTCAATGCGTTCCGAGTATTGCCTGAGATACCTATCAACGTTCCCGGATGGTGGAAGATTTGGTGGCGACCAGGTGGCTTATAACGAAGCCGTCCCGTAAAAAATGAGAATATACCTGTCACATTCAAAAAACAGCGCGTGTGAAAGGGAGGGAAACTCTGATTCAGTCGTACGTCCGTTTCAAATTAGGCTCTTAGTTTTCAAGGATGTCCGCCTCCTCCCCCCTGTTCGCCTTTCACTTGATAGCTTGCGCGTGCGACTGCGCTTGTTCTGAGAATTCGTTCCAGACACCAGTATGAGTTTAGGGTAGAATTTCCCGAAGTGGGCGATAACACAAAGTGCTCGTTGCAAGGTCTAAAGGAGGCTGATAAGAGACAGCAGAAAGTAACATTTGAAATCATATTGGTATACCTACAACGTCGTAACTGTCGTAAGTCCCAGACAGCAGACAAAATAGAAAATCAGTTGCTTTTGCCTTTTAAAAGGATCTTGGGTCTTACGACGTTAAACACAAATAGGGGGCGCTACAATTAAATACTTTATTTATTCGCAAAGTGGGCTAACTGCCAAAGTTTGAGAACCTCTGTTAGGGCAATGGCTACTCAGGGTGACTGATCCGGTGGCATAGATAATCAGATCACACTAAAAAGCGACAGTTGCGCTTGGGGTTGGATTCCCCGGCAATTTGTACCAGAGTCTTTGAGTTGAAATTGTTAGTGCCAGCTTGAAATCTGAAAGTTAGCTGGAATAAAACAATACGTAGGTAAAACAGGCCGATTAGTTCTGTTATCGCTGCCCTAGATAGCTAGACTGCGTGCGACCGCCGTCTTTCCCCAGCGGGGGAATACCGACGGTTGCTACTCGACTGTCAACTTGATACCCACTAAGCAAAGGGCACAGATAAACTAACACTGATTAAGTTAAAGATTTGAAAAATCCAGAGGTGCTTTCTCGGATTCGAAGCTCCTCATTGCTGGAGATCGTGACCTCTGTGGTCGTGATCATTTTCTCCAGGACTACTTATTATCTTTCGCCAGCTTGTCCTATCTTCAGCGGCGTGGATTTGGTCTGACCAACGTATTGGCTTCTTGTCTTTTCCCGTTAACTTTGCCCATCAGCAGCAACAGATTTGAAGCTACAATCTTTCAATCGGAAGGCGCACGGTTTTATCCACTAGCAACTAAGCCTACTACTTACAGTCGATAACTTACTTAATTGACAAGAAGTTGTGGAAATAATAAGTGTATTATTATTAGAGGCCGTTTTTAAATCCATAATTATTTGAAAATTGACGTCAGTATCTTTAAATAAGTATACTAAACTACTGAGTTTCTCACTTCTTCTCGGTAGAAAAACCATAGTTGCGACGAACAGTGGATATTAACATTGAAATAAAGCATTCACGGATTAACCTGTGGGCTAACCACAATCTCAAAAAAACCGAGCTTATATAACTGCGGTCGCGTGCCAAATTACCTTTAAACTTGTTAGACAACTAATTTCTTGTTTGCGGATTTCCAAAATGGACGACTTTACGTTGACCTTTATATTAATTGATTATTAGAATTTTGGAATTAAACGGAGAACGAATTATTAAATTTTGGAAATCAGCTTTATTTTGATTAAATGAAAAACCCACCCGTGTTCCTTGGAATCGAAAAAAAAAACTTTACTAACAAGAACTTCACTGTTTTTGTAAACAGCGACGTTAGTTTACCTACCTGCATCGATGCAGTCATTAGTAGGTATATGTATATGTATGTACCTATTTAATTTACATAGAAGTTCATTGACCCTAAATTACGTGATATTTTTTTTACATTAAATCACGTTGAGCGAAGTAGTAAGTAGAATAATTCTTGAAACGAAATATTTCCATGGCAGTTGGAAGAAAAGGGGGCGGAAAAATAGTACCTATTCTGCCCTGGGTTGCCAATAGCGCCGATACCCACGCTACTCTACCAACTATTGAGCTCAATCGGGTCAAGAACCGATTTTTTTGTCTAATTATTTTGTGGTTATTGGTTGGGTTTTGATAACAATTTTAGTGTCGATATTATTTTTTATGTGACATGTGGCTTATTATGTTATAGGTGGCAGACGAGCAGACAGGTCACTTAATGGTAAGCGAATGTCGCCGCCCAGCGCAGGCGCTTCTTCACGCCGGCCTACCGTGAGGCCGTGGTGTCACTCTGGTCGAGCCAGTCCATTCATGCCAAAGCGTGTCTTTCCCACGGTTAAGATTATATAGAATCGATCACTTAGTTTCTGTATGAAACGTTTGCGCGTTGTGTTGTTACGATGATTCAAGGAACGAGTTCTCGTCGCATCCGCTTTGGCCTAACTTTTAATTGGGCACGAAAAATAGAAATTACGTGATACATTTCATAATACTTATTCATCAGGTAATCCACGTATGAAGAACATCAAACATTTGTTTTTGCCGCAGTGAGTAAGAAAGGGGAACGTGACTCATGCGGTCAGCTATCAAATTAAGCAGCCAGTCCCGGTGAATAATCAGCTGAGTGGTGGAAGGTGTCGGCGTGGTACGTAAACAAGTTAATAGGTGTCTAAGAAACGGCATTTATTATAAAATACTTAACATGATAACGTGTCTGTTTACTAACAAGGATGTGTCATCATAATTCCAATCGTGATCTCGATTACTTCACTATTAGAGCAGTTTCGCAATATGATATAATAGCAGGATCATTCTCAAATATCGTTATCATAAGACGTAGAAAGATAAATCACACCTTAACATGTAAAACACACGCAAATACCTAATTTAAGAAAGTACAATATTATATTGGTTGTCACTTACCATGTACTCGTATGTAACGGGCTGAGCGCGACCTGCAACAAGTTAGGCTATGAACTATTTTCAAAAAAATAAATACACGGGCAAAATAATATAAATTATTTTGCCCGTGGTCCTTGAATTTAGTATAAGCCAACTAATTAAAAAATGTAGATAATATAAAAGTATCAGCCTATAATACCCATTTTTCCACCGCAGGGCAAAAGCCTCCACCATAGAAATCAAGTCATCGCTACTATGATAGGATTAGGATTAATCTTGGTGCTCACAAACCCAAGCAATGTTCGAAAAAATCGAAATACACATTGCATGACCCGGGAATGGAACCCGGGACCTCGATACCACTAGGCCAACGGGGCGTCAAACAAGTGCCTGTAGGTTTAAACTCCATGCGTTTGTTTCTTTATCACAGGGACCATGGACAAATATGGCGATAATGAGGTACCTAGGCCATATGGGTGGTAGGCGATGCGCCATGTGACCACACAAGTGGCCAGTCATGAACATGATAACACATGACTCTCTGCACTTTTCACTTCAGCCGTGAATCACTGCGGTCATGACATCAGGCGCTTGATGTCGTGGGCCTTCACCAGACCCATCGTAGGCTATTTGTACCGACTAATACAATATCACTTTCATATCATGGTGTGTTTACCAACCGTCGTGTTTTACGATGATTAGGTAAATTATTATCTCCCATTTTGCGTGGTATTCCCGTGTGCGCCCGGAAAAAATAATAATTAAAACTTTTCCATACCAGCAACGATCGTGTTAGAACAGAATGACATGAGCTTGAGTTCGGTAATAAATAGCTTAAAATTACGTGTTGTAATAAGGTGGACTGTTTTTAAAATTTGGTCAAAATGTAGGTAGATGTAAAATATAAGATTTTCACAGTGGCGTAGCGTAGTGGGGGCGGCAGGGGCGGCCCGCCCCGGGCGGCACATTTTAGGGGGCGGCAAAATTTCACAATAAATAATAAAAATATTTGAACCATATCATATTTTTAACGCAACTACAAAGGACCGATTGAAAAGAGCATGGAATTTTTCATTACTTATTCTGTAACGGATTCGGGGAATCCCCTTTCTTTGAATGATATTTTATAGCGACTGCTGGCAACACCGTCTACGACTTGCGGGGATTCCCCGTATTTTATTTAATGCTTGGATTGTTTATGGCTAACAAAACAACAGCGAGAATGACTGACGATTCAAACAAAGTTTTATTGATGTCTCGTATCGTAATTTACGTTACGCTTTAAAACTGTGATTTTTGTGCAAATAGATACGTGTAGTGGTCGTGAAATAATTGGACTTTGTGAAAAATTGAATTTGTCCGCTACGTGTACCTCAACTGTGTGAGTATTAAAAAGGTATTTTATTTATGTAATTGTATATTCGACTGTCTGATATGTTGTTCAAGCTGCAATTAAAGACTTTGCTCTTAAAAAAAGTAGACGTATAAATTTACTTTGACGTCTACTTTTTTTAAGAGCAAAGTCTTTTATTATAATAGTATAGTTCTAGTTTTTATTAAAAAAATATTTGCGTTTTATATTCAACTCTCCAATTATTTAATTTTGTCAATCTGACGATCGACAGCTGTACCTAATCTGCGGTGATAGGTATTGTACAGTCGAGCTCACATCAAGCTATACACTCGCAGTTCAAGTTTCGATCTTAAGCGTTTGTTAATAAGAATGGTGCAAAGTCCAAAGTGTATAGGTTGACGCGTTCTTGAGTGTATGTACCTGTTATAAAAATGTATCAATGTATAATAAAGATGATTGTAAAACTTAGATAAACTTTTTTATTTAAATGTATGTTATGTAATGTATAGTATACATTAAATTGAAATATCTAAATAAGAGGGCGGCAAAATTGTCTTCCGCCCCGGGCGGCCGACACCCACGCTACGCCGCTGGATTTTCATCTTATATTACGTAAGTGGTACTTAGGTGTCTACTGATAGTAAGTATTAAATGAAAAATAAAGTTGTAGGTGTTGACATGCTACCTATTTAATTAGAACACTTACCTGGATAGAATCCAATGTGTCACGTCACCTGACATCCCGCAATAGGGTATTTGACAAAAAAAAATTATGTGTTTAATCAAAAGACCTCTCAATTTAAGAAACATTATTGAAAGAATTGCTTGATTCTGATTTGAATCACCTGAGATATCACAACTTTAAAAGCACATATTTTGGGCAAGCCCAAAAACGCTCTATACAAATGGCTACAGGCAAGTGACGTCACACGCTTGTATCTTGTATGCGCGTCTAGTAAATTTTGTTTGGTAGCTATATCAAATGTTTCGTTTAAGTAAATGGTTTCATAATAAAAGTTGGTGGAAAATGTACGGGTAGTTCAATGATATAATTTTTTTTTTAAATTGTATACTTTAAAAATGGACTTGCCCATGAAACTTTGAATGCTCATAAAACCAGCTAGACGTTATATTTTTAACTGAAAATGTTGGCCATTGGTTCTCATTTACCAGTATTTTGGAAAAGTATAAATATTTTTACTACATCGAAATTAGTCAAATACCCTATTGAGACGAGTCCTGAAATAAAATGAAACTTAAGTAGGGACAGTTGGGGTACAATGGAACGAAAAAAATCATTTTTATTTTTAAAAAAATATATTCTTACTATTTTTATAAATTCTTTGTTGAATAGTTAACAACAACTCTTCGAGCATTGATTGCATAGAAAAGTGACGTCAAAAATTAACCTTAACATTAAAAAAAAGCTTTTGAAAAAGACGCTTCCATTGTTCCAAAGTGCCCCAGGTCTGGGGTACAATGAAACGACCTCTGGGGGTACATTGGAAACATGACAAAATTATATATTAAACCTAACACATATCTTTTTCACAACTTTTAGAATGAATACATATTCTTTTGGCGCTTTGTTATGCCTGCCAAGCTTGGACTGGGTAATACTAGTTAAATATCTTGGTTAGTTACTACTGAAATATCTGGTTCTAGTGGAAAATAAAAACTGTTAAATTTTTGCACTTCTGCGCATATTATTGACTTCGTACCCCATATTTTCGTCAATATTCGTCAATAGTTGACCAACAAAATATTTTATTGTTTGTTTTTGGGAGAATTTTACCAATGCAAAGTACAATGGAATAGTGTTCCATAGTGCCCCGTTCCATTGTGCCCCATGGGGTATCGTAAATTTCAAAAAATCGGCAATTATTTTAGGTTGTATTTTTCACTACACAATTAACTGACTTTTGTAGATAAATTGCTAAGATTTACTCAAAAAATACCACATACCTACTATCAATACTTTTTTTTCCAAAAAAAAAGTCTACCATCACGTAAATTCAACTTTGATCGCTTAAAACGATTTTTTTCAATTATTTACTCAGTGAGCGCAGACCGGCCACATTGCACTGCGCCATCACATGGCGAGTGAGATGTTGTGATTAGCCCATGAGAAAGATCGGGAATTGATTTGGAAATTAAAATAATTATCGACCTTGTACCATTGTGCCCCGTGTTCCATTGTGCCCCCACTGTCCCTATACCCTTCGATCGTATAAACCCTTAGATTAAATCAAAAAGTTTTAATCTATGTATAAACCCATAAATTGCTACCCGGTATGCTCTGGTATCTAAATGATAAGGATTCAGGTTAAAAACAAAATGTAGTGACGACATTTACGAAATTCAAAATATCTTTTATAGCTGTCCCACCCTATATTACTAATGACACTTGCAAATCTAGATTTATAAATTACTAACGTTCCCACCGGAATTAGTTATCTAGCTTTCTCAAGATTAAATGGGCACCTGGTCTATTTTATTTCTTAATACAATCGGGGACAAGGCCTCCCTAACCTAATGCGATACCGGGAAACTGGCATTATAGAGAATTAACTAATATTTTCTTAGCATGGTCCCATTACTTTTGTATGATGTAGGGACTGTGGGTGGGCGAATACATTACTATACTGCATCGGTGGCGTAGCGGCTAGTGGGTCGCATGCAGCGATGGGTGCTCAAGAGGCCCCGAGTACGAGCCTCGGGGTCTGCGCAAGAGCTCCCGAATTCGATCCCCGGGTCAGGCCTAAATTTACTGCCAACCTTTTAACTCCATTTCCTACGAATAGGCCTCTGGCTCTCTGCATCACGCTTGGTTTTTGAAGTTGAAACTAGCTGTAGGGGTTAAAGTGGTACTTACGTTGGTTTTTCCATCCTGAGCTACTCGTAATAGAAATATTTAAGTATATGAAGTTCATGCCACACAGAAGACGTACGTATTATTTATGTACACTAAAAGCCGGAAACATTTAGATCCACAAATCACAAACACTCGCGAACTAAATTCCGCACCTTCACGATGACTTGTAAAATCAAACGGAAACTAAATATTGTGTCAATTTGTTCCCTAAACAGTAAGTACTAAGTACGCGCAAAATCGTGTTGCAAGATTTCAACTCCATCCGTTTGTTTCTTTATCACCGGGACTATAGACAAATATGGTGATAATGAGGTACCTAGGCCATATGGGTGGTAGGCGATGCGCCCATGTGACCACACAAGTGGCCAGTCATGAACCATGATAACACATGACTCTCTGCACCTTTTCACTTCAGCCGTGAATCACTGCGGTCATGACATCAGGCGCTTGAGTCGTGGGCCTTCACCAGACCCATCGTAGGCTATTTGTACCGACTAATACAATATCACTTTCATATCATGGTGTGGTTTACCAGCCGTCCGTATTTTACGATGATTAGGTAAATTATTATCCCCCATTTTGCGTGTTATTCCCGTGTGCGACCAGTAAAATAAATAATTGAAACTTTTCCTTACCACCAACGATCGTATTAGAACGGAATGACATGAGCTTGAGTTCGGTAATAAATAGCTTAAAATTACGTCGTGTAATAAGGTGGACTGTTTTTAAAATTTGGTTAAAATGTAGGTAGATGTTAAATATAAGATTTTCCTCTTATATTACGTAGATGGTAGGTACTTAGGTATCTACTTCAGATAGTAAGTATTAAATGAAAAAATTGTTGTAGGTATTGACATGCTACCTATTTCATTAGAACACTTACCTGGATAGAATCCAATGTGTCACGTCACCTGACACCCTGCAATGGAGACGAGTCCTGAAATAAAATGAAACTTAAATACCCTTCGATCATATAAACCCTAAGATTAAATCAAAAAGATTTAATCTAAGTATAAACCCATATACCGCTACCCGGTATGCTCTAGTATCTAAATAATAAGGATTCAGGTTAAAAACAAAATGTAGTGACGACATTTTCAAAATTCAAAACATCTATTATAGCTGCACCCTGTATTACAAAGACACTTGCAAATCTAGATTTTATAAATTACTAACGTTCCCACTGGAATTACCTAGTTATCTGGCTTTCTCAAGAGTAAATGAGCACCTATATTTCTTAATACAATCGGGGACAAGGCCACCCTAACCTAATGCGATACCGGGAAACTGGCATTATAGAGAATTAACTAACATTTTCTTAGCATGGTCCCGTTACTTTTGTATGATGTACTTTGGGCGAATAAATTACTATACTGCATCGGTGGCGTAGCGGCTAGTGAGTCGCATACAGCGATGGGTGCTCAAGAGGCCCTAAGTTCGAACCTCGGGGTCTGCGCAAGGGCTCCCGCCTAAATTTACTGCCAACCTTTTAACTCCATTTCCTACGAATAGGCCTCTGGCTCACTGCATGACGCTTGGTCTTTGAAGTTGAAACAAGCTTTAGGGGTTAAAGTGGTACTTACGTTGGATTTTCCATCCTGAGCTACTCGTAATAGAAATATTTAAGTAGGTATATGAAGTTCATGCCACACAGAAAACGTACGTATTATTTATGTACACTAAAAGCCGGAAACATTTAGATCCACAAATCACAAACACTCGCGAACTAAATTCCGAACCTTCACGATGACTTGTAAAATCAAACGGAAACTAAATACTATGTCAATTTGTTCCCTAAACAGTATACGCGCAAAATCGTGATGTGAAGATTTATGATGAATCACTGTTTCGCTTCGGATATTTTAATACTTTTTCAGGTAGGGTAGCTAGGTAAAAGTTTTTAACGCCTTTATTTTAGATATATTTTTTTGGCAAAATCAATTTGTAACAAGATTTGTAAGATCAGTAAATATTTACTATAATGTTTGTGGTGCAGAATATAAATAATTTTGATACAATTTAAAATATGATAAGTATTTGACTAACAAACTCCATAAATCTTCCGGTTTCGGTGTTGCGATCCTGTGTGCCAGTTGTACCAACAGCTCAAAAACTTTGTAATCAAAACTAAACTTTTAATCATGGTTAAACAGTGTAATTTAAAATTAATTAATCAGAGAATAAAAATTATTGACAAACATGAAACAGACAAAAAAAATATCCGGTTTTTTTTAAAAGAGGAAATTGATATTGCTATAATATTGCTTACGATCAGGTGATCCGCCTGCTCGTCTGTCACCTATCACATAAAAAAATGAAAAATTGCCTAATGATTCATATTCTGGAAAAATAGGTAGATACGTCAAAGAGAGAAATAATAATTAAACAATTTAGTAAATATGTAAATATTATGTATTTCACTGGCACTAAACTTAGAACTAGAAAATACTGATTAAAATGGACGGTAATATTTTTCAAATTAGGTAGTTTGATCGTAAACTCATGCAAAATACATACACATTTTTTAATGTTCATAGTTATGGCAAGAAGTATTACAAAATAATAATATTTATTAACATCATCCTCAAGTATTACGAATAAGTATCTTAAGTTAATATCTATAAAAATAATAAAATAAAGCGATTATTACAATGGTGGCAAGATATCTTTCCATACTTATTTGTTATTTTTGCTAGTTTCGTTCAACATTATGGATTATTTTGTTGACTTACACAGTATAATTGTTTATTTTATTGCAATGTTGTAGATTCTGATAAAGAATGGTCATTTATAGTCAACGATGATAGATAGTTGTTTCCACACCCAAAATGGACTCTGTATATTTATAAATCACTAGTGGCCCGCCCTCGCTTCGCTTCGGTATTTTAATTTTTTGAACGTAGTAGAATTCACAATTTTGGTGATCGTAAACCTTAATGAAGGAATCTCAAAAAGATTTGATTTAAAAAATGCTGGAAACTCTATAACTTTACTTTGTCAAATTTAATCAGTTCCCCCGTTCACCCCTATAGGGGTTGAATATGAAGAAACCGAAAGCACCCCTTTAAAGATTGAAGAAAAAACAATACCAAAATCACTTTTATAAAATTTCTATGCAAAGCCTAAGTACCAATTTTCAAGATTCTAGCTTCAAAAAATGACAATACTTCGTTTCAACCCCCTTTTCCCCCCTTTTTAGGTTGAAGAAAAAAATAACGAATTCACTTTCATTACATTTGTATGCAAAGCCCAAATACCAAGTTTCAAGACTCTAGCTTTAAAATTGACAATACGGCGTTTTATCCCCCTTTCTCCCCTTTTTAGGTTGAAGAAAAAAATGCCGAATTCAATTTCTTTACATTTGCATGCAAAGCCCAAATACCAATTTTCAAAGCTCTAGCTTTAAAAATGACGAATTTTCCATACGACGTTTTAACCCCCTTTCACCCCTTTGTAAGCTGAAGAAAAAAAATGCTGAAATTACTTTCATTTAATTTGTATGGAAAACCCAAATACCAATTTTCAAGACTCTAGCTTTAAAAATAATAAATCTCCCATACATTGTTTTAACCCCCATTTCACCCCTTTATGGCTTGAATTTAAAAAAAAACTAAAACAGGTCAATTTTTATTTTTGATAAACAACCATAATCCAAATTTTCAAATCTCTAACATCAAAATTGAAAGACTTTCATACTAACGTAAACCCCCCCTTTCACCCCTTTAGGGGGTGAATTTCGCAAAACCCCTTCTTAGTGCGCGCCTACATAGTAAGAACTACCTATGTTTCAAATTTCATGATTTTAGGTCCAGTAGTTTTGGCTGTGCGTTGATAGATCAGTCAGTCAGTCAGTCAGTCAGTCAGTCAGTCACAGGCCGAGGCGTTACCTCTTTATTAATAGTATAGATAGAAGATATAGATTAATAAAAACATGCGGTCTAGTTTATAAATCAACGAGGTTTTTTAATGAAGAAATCGCGTATGAAAAATCCGCTAGATGACGTAATCTAGAACTGAGGTCCAGCTGCACGGTGATTGATTCATTTTTGAAGTGAGATGTCAAAATGTCACTTAACAACCAATGACGTTAAAGTTGGACCTCAGTCTATAGTACGCCATCTTGAGTAGCCAGGAGGGTTTGGGGTTCAATCATCAACCATTCCGTCACGTTCGGTCAATTATGCTTGTGAAGAACTCGTAGTCCCGTACGGTGAAGTCGTAGGGGAGGGCCCCAGCGGCTTATCATGTCGATGAACGGAATTTTCACAAAAAAGGGAGGATTTCTCAAAACGGGACAACGACGGCTGCTATCGGGTGTGAAAAATCCTTTAGAGGCGTACTTTTAGACTGATGTCCAACTTCGTTGATATTGGTCGTTTAGTGACATTTTGAGAATCACCGTGTAGTTAAGGATCACCGCTAATGGATTTTTTGGCGTCAGTCTCCATAGTGCGTCCCGGGGCTTTTTTTTCGGGATAACGGGAAGAGGTGACCTAAAAACGGGACTGTTCCTCTGCGAAGACCTCGTAGAGAGTGGCCCGGTCAGTTGTGCTTGATGGTGAAGACCTCGTAGTCGCGGACGGTGAAGTTGTAGTCGGGCGCGAGCGAGGGCGGCGCGGGCGGCGCGGGCGCGGGCTCGGCGTAGGAGTGCAGGTTGGAGTAGCTGTCGCTGTTGGCGTTGCAGTGGCTGCTGATCAGCAGGTCCGCGCCCGCGCCGAAGATGGGGCCGCAGCTGCAATGGGGCAAATAAATACCCCTATTAATTCGCTGTATTATTCCTCTACCCCAAGGCTGTCCGGATGAGACCGCCGAGATTGTATTTATAAATGATCATCATCATCATCATCATCATCAGCAACCCACGGTCGTCCACTGCTGGACATAGGTCTCCTTTTATTAAACGAATATTTATCGATTTTAATAATATATGCGGTAAATTGCTTAATACATAGACAAAAAACGCTATATAACGGCATTTCGTAATCGGAAAGTTGACTCGGATGAGAAGATTCAACGAGAAACTTGACAGTTTCTCTTTTTAAGGGCCAAATTGTTTTATTACCAAGTCTAATATCTAAATATGGAGTGAACCGGAGCGGATTAGCCCTCAAAGGTGACACCTGTTGTCAAGTATGACATTCGTCCGCCACGTGCGCTATAGTTGTAGTATCGGTCACTCACTCGGGGTGGTAGCAGAGCGCGAAGGGCTTCTTGGCGAGCGAGTACCGCGCGGGCGGGTCGGCCAGCGCGAACAGGCACGCGCGCTCCGCCGCCACGTACCCGCCCGCGCCGCCCGCCGCCCAGCCCGCCGCGCAGTAGCCGCCGATCACCTCGCCGCGCGGCAGCTGCCACCACAACACCATCGATGGTATCTTATCGGCGTAAGGCCCAGACAGCAGACACAATGGAAAATCAATTGCTTTTGCCTTTTAACGTCGTAAACCCCAAAAGCATTTTAGAAGGCAAAAACAATTGATTTTCCATTGTGTTTGCTGTCAGGATTGGACCTTACAACGTTAAAAAAGCGTCAGTGTCTTGCCGGTGACCTCCACACACTAGCGTTTTCGAACGCAAAAGTTTTGTTTGTTGAGTTCATCGTCAAAAGAAAGTCAAAGTCAAATATTGTTTATTTGCATAGGCTTGAACACAACACTTACAAATTGTCATACATAAAAAAAAATGTAAACTATTTAAAGATAATATATATGATTTAAATATACATATATCTTGATACATACGATATACTAAAAAAATAAATAGACATAATCGGTATCGGAAAGTTGATTCTGACGAGAAGAACCGAAGAAACTCGCCAGTTATTATTTTTAATCGGCAAAATGTTTATTACAATGTTTTCCTCATACCACTTACTTAGGTGCTAAGATTAAGATTAGGAGCCAAGATCAATGGTGACACCTACTTGGTTGAATGCATTCAAAGCGGCGGTGTAGGTACGCAAGTAATAAATCAGCTCGAGAGTGCAACGGCTGTCATTTGCTCCCGCAGTGGTTATATACCTATAGTAAGACATTTCAAAGTCCCAAAGGTTCCACCATACCTGCACGAGCAGCAGCACGGGCGCGATGTTGTCGCAGTGCTGGTGGAAGGCCTGCGCCGAGAAGCCGTGCGTGGACGCGCGGAACACCAGCCGCCACGACTGCTTCGGCGTGCCGCACCTGCGACACATCGCGAGCTAAATAACTTTCAATTTATACAGGGTGTATCTGTGAACATTTACATCCTTTCAACCACGTGTTCTACCAGCCATTCTCGGTCACGTGACTTGGTCCTTTGTTGGGGAGTCAAAATTTTTAGCGAAGAACTAGCGGGCCGCCCGCGACTTCGTCCGCGGGAAAAGTAACTTTTTACCCCCCTTTTAACCCCTTAACAACCCCCTTAATATTATTATGTTGATACAACTTAAACAAATTCTTTCGACCAAATTTTGGTACCATAAAACGGTCATTATGACTAAACCTAAAAGATAGCATATATGCCGTCGCGGACTTTTTTTTAATCATTGGTATAGAGGAATAATTCTTTCATACATATTTTTTGTGTATCTTGAACCGTTTTCGCCGCAGCGCACGCAAGAAAGCCTTCAAAAATGAATAATTTTCCCCGTTTTTTAACACTTTACCGCTCTGTCTTTGCTCCTATTCTGCCGTCCTTAGCATAGTTGCAGTAAGTCGGCATTTTGACAAACTGAGTTACATATACAGCCGTGATCACGATAACGAGATCTACAATTTTCGTCTAATCCATTTGTTTGTATCGTTTTTTCAATCCAAATTTTAGCATTTAGAAATTTGCAGTAAGTCAGGCATTTTTGTTACTTTACTTAGCATAATTACAGTGGGTTACACTTACTGCAAACTTTTTTATTCAGAGTCACTTAGCAAAACTACAGTAAGATATATATACTGATTTCTTTCTTAGTAGGCTAACATATTTACATATTAGTGGTCTAGTCTTAAAAACAGTATGATGCGTTACTGTACTTATGCTTAGTAGATCTCATAATCATTACCTTCAAGTTACATAACATAAAGACAGTAAGATGACGTGATACTGCATGTATGCTAAGTACTGATTGAAATGTAGGATCCAAATTATACTTACCATAAAAGCAGTATCATGTGATACTGCGTTTATGGCAGTATCAGTATTGAAATCTAACTTAAGTTCGAGTTTACCGTCAAAAGAAATGATATCTATACTCTGATTCATAATCATGTAAAGTAAACTGACATATGAAAATGACAAGTTTCTATGCATTTTGACATTTTGCATGTGTTCCGATTCAGTTCCGATCACAGAGTACATTGTATTATGTTCCGATCTTCGGCCCACTCTCATCCAGCCTTCGAATGTTATCATCCCATCTTGTCGCAGGGCGTCCAACACTACGTTTACCGAGTCGCGGGTCACCACTCAAGGACTTTATGGCTCTAACGGTTGTCAGTTCTGCGGCTAATGTGACCAGCCCACTGCCCACTTCAGTTTGCTAATTCTGTGGGCTATGTCGGTGACTCTGGTTCTCTGTGGGATTACATCATTTTTTATGCGGTCCTTTAGCGAGCATAGCCCTTTCCATAGCTCTTTCAGCGACTTTGAACCGGTGGATTAGTCCAGCCGTGGGTGTCCACGTCTCGGCACAGTAAGTCATGACCGGGAGGACGCACTGGTCGAAGACTTTCGACTTAAGACTTTGAGGGATGGGTGACGGGAAGACTTGGCGAAGCCTACCAAATGCTGCCCAGACTAACTAAATTCTTCTGTTGGGTTCTCTCTCAAGTTGTTTTGCCTAATTGGAGCGTTTGTTCTAGATAGACATATTCCTGAACAACTTCGAGAGGTACTCCCATTAAACAGCGACCGGTCTCAGATCAACGAGCTCGTTGAGCATGACCTTGGTTTTTATCCAAGTGCATCCGAAGACTGATGTGTTTGGAAGATTCAGCCAGGCTGCTCACCCATCTCATGTAGGTCATGGTAGGTTTCCGCCAAGATGACGATGTCGTCTGCGAATCGTAGTAGTGATATGTACTCGCCATTAATATTGATTCCGCGCTCTTTTCAGTTTAGCGTTTCGAACATGTCCTGCCAGCGCAGCGGAGATGGGTTTTCGGAGATATAACATCTCCTTGTCTCACAGCACTCGCAGCAGGACAGGCTCAGTTTGCCCATTTTGGAATTTTTCATTTACGAATTATTTAAAACATCTAAAAATGGCATCCAACCGCTTTAATATATCGTGAAAGAGAAATTAAATGTTTACTACTATTCAATAAAATACTCTTTACTAAGCATAAAAACAGTAAAATCACACTTACTGTGTTTATGCTAAGTGATCTCTAGTCGATATTTTTAAGTGATACTTAGTATAACAACAATAGTGAATTTATTTTATGTTTAAATTAACGGAACTTACTTTTTATACAGTAATACATAGGTGCTAACGCCCTCTTTCATTTAAAGTTACAATCACTGTGATCTGATAATACAATAAGGAGTTATGGAAGATTTTCGCACCAAAACTTTAACCGCGTTTTTCTCGAAACCGGTCGAGAGCGTACTTACTGCAACTATGGCTAAGGACGGCAGTATTGGTCATAGCGTAATGTTATTTAGCATATAGCCTTCCTCGATAAATGGACTATCCAACAAAAAAGAATTATTCAAATCGCACCAGTAGTTTCGGAGCTTAGCGCGTTCAACAAACAAACAAACTCTTCAGCTTTATTATTAGTATAGATTTGGGAAAAGTTGTTGAACAAATTGTTGTTCAGAATGGTTGATAGAACACGTGGTTAAAGAGATGTAAATGTTTACAGATACACCTGTATATTCCAGATTAGACATTATGCTACACTTTCTAACGGTTGAAAACTTATCCCCCTTCCCCTTCTCCTCGAATTGGGTCAATTGGATAACAATATCAGAGACTTACCAGTTGTTGATTACTGCTTGGAAAGCACTCTTGTCATGTTGCAGAATAATCGAACCAGCGAACATATTCACCGCCAAACTGAAAATGAAAATCAATCAATTAATTTCTTACGTAGAACAAATGTACTGAAATCGAACTGAAAGAAAATCTTCTCTTCTAGGCATGTAAGGAGTAGAGAGGAGGAGCTTGTAACCAAGAGTGATGGGTATGAATGTAAATAGGTGGATGAACAGAGGACGGCCGAAAAAGTAAAGGATGGATTGTGTGACGATTGTCATAACACCCGCAACACCAGTGGAGTCGCAAGTGCGCTGCGACCTTTTAAGAAGGAGTACGCTCACTTTTTGAAGTTTTGCAGGTCGTACCGGTCCAGAAATACCGCAGGTGATATTTCATGTCCATAGTTTTGTAGTTCGAGGCAGAAAGTTTCTTAAGAAAGGCACAGTTGAAGACTGCCAACCATCTAAATGATGTGGGTGGAACTGTTTTCGAGTGGAACGGTGGCGAAATGAAGCGGCAGGAATTAATCCGAACAATTCCTCTCCTCAGAGCATCCCCATGGTATAAACGCTAGTGTCGGGCCACTCTGTGCTGTAGTTACCGCGGCTGCGTGCTCTTGTCGGGCTCCTGGCGCGGCGTACATGCTTAGTGGTTGATTCGCACGAAATTCATTCGCCTCTTTATGCATTCCTGGTACTGGTACACCATTCTTAACACGGGTTGGTCGAAATCAATTTTCGTGACGTAAGATAAGTTCCTGAGCATTTCTGTTACCCTGGTACTTCTTACTAGCAACAATGACATATCACAGAAAGTTTAAATTGTACATAACTGTAGCTTGATTTTTTTTATTTGCACATTTCGTTGAGTGTGCGAATCGCATACTACTTGTTCTTGAAGAGGTGGGGTTCGCACGTTTTTAAAATTGAGGCTATCAGTACAAAAGTGGTGTAACCCATTTATTTGTTGGATACGGTTTTGTTGATGTAAAATACATTTGTTACTAAACTTGAATAAATATACTAAAATTTGAATTCGATAGTGGCGTAAGCGACCCGTTGCTCTCTGTCAACAGATGGCACAGCAAACATCGCTTTTGTTAACTTTAAATTAAATTCCAAAACCCTTCAATAAAATTTTAATTCCGCATTATCTCCTAATGCAGTGTGCTGTGCTAACTCTAGTGTGGTGTAGTCACCGCGGCTGCGTGCGCTTGTCGGGGTCCTGGCGCGGCGCGGCGAGCGGCGGCGGCGCGGGCGCGGCGTGCGGCGCGGCGTGCAGCGCGGCGCGCCGGTAGCGCTCCAGCGACAGCTCCATCGGCACCGCGCCCGTCGGCTCCACCTCCTCCGCGAACACGCTGCTGTCTGACCACACAAACGACTTCAACTAATCGCACCTTTACAATTATAGAGACCTAATCCATACTAATATTATAAATGCGAAAGTAACTCTGTCTGTCTGTTAATCTTTCATGCCAAAACTACTGAACGCATTTAAATGAAATTTGGTATACAGATGATCTAGACCCTGAGAAAGAACATAGGCTACTTTTTATTGCGAAAAGGGGATTGTAAGGGGTTAAAAGGGGGGTAAAAAGTTACTTTTCCTCGCGGACGAAGTCGCGGGCGGCCGCTAGTCTGCTATATAAACCCTGTACTTTTAAACTCGTAAGGCCCAGACAACAGACACAACATAAATCAATAATTGATTTTAAAATTTATTGTTTATTATTATTGGTTTACGCTTTTTAAAAGGCTTTTGGGTCTTACGACGTTAAGAAAGTGAATTACTTGTTTGGGACTGAGATCCCTAGCTTCATTAGGGTTTATTGGGAAAGCACTTTCCCAGACGCTACGTTTGTAGTAGTCCACATTCTATGATTATGTGTACATATTAGGGTTTCATCTGCCTCGTTACCTACACTTTCTGCAAACTTTTTTTAATGTGATAAGTGGCAGACGAATAAATAGATTACCTAATGGTAAGAGATTACTGCAGCCGCCGGTTTTCAACCTTATCATAACTGCATATAATTCGAAATTTGGTGGACAGTTAGAGCTCTTCCTACAAAAACGCAGCCTTCGTCTCAAAGCTAGTAAGATAGCCTTACCGATGAGCAGCAGGCGCACGTGCTGCATGAGCGGCGCGAGGTGGTGGCAGACGCGCGCGCGCTCCTCCTCCGTCCAGTGCGCCGTGGGCTGCGCCACGCCCGCGCGCTGCTTCGCCCACGCCAGGGCGCAGCGCCACACCTCTTCCTCTTCGAGACACAGCTGGAAACAATCACAATTTACAATTGAGTATCATAGGTACTATCATACCTTACATTGGCAAGTGTGACAATTATGAGGTGACATCCTAGTAGCGATGACTTAATTTCTATGATGGAGGCCTTAGCTCTGCAGTAGGACAGTATATGTATATGATTTTTACATATCATTTTGGTCTACTTTTTAGATCCAGTGAAAATTAACAATACTCTCTACAACTTATTAAGGTCTGTGGAGCACAGGTGTCCACTCACACAGGCAGAAACTCCAAATTAAAGGTAATATAATATTTTTTATTAAGAGACTTACAAAGTCAGAAGAGATGAGCTTGATGAGAGCTTCCTTCGGCAAGTTGAGGAAGGCATTCGTCTTGACGCAGTCAGCAGCGTTGTCTCCGATAAATGCAATACAGCGCTCCATGAATGAAGAAGCACTCTTGCCACCTGGAATTTTAATCACTGTTTAATAGATTAGCAAACACTTCGGACTTAATTTATTGGTTTTAAACAAAATACTTACCAACGATTTCTCATATTTGTTGCATATAAAAATATTAGATAGTTTCCAATCAACATGTGTAGGGGTTCAAAATAAGCAGTATGCAAGAATATGGTTCAGAAAGCTAATCAAGAAGTATGTATTCAGTATAAAAGTTCAAAGGTCCTCCTCAACCCGTTTGTTTACTGTCTAAATAACTAAGTCTGTATCCTATTTCTGAATCAGCGGTAGCTTTCATAATATTTGACATTCATAAATGTTCTACTAAGGACTTGAATAAAGAATTTTCTATTTCTTTTAGTAAAAAGTGTATGTTAGCATTCTAATCCACGATCCTCTTTGATGATCACTGTCAAATACTCTTCACATAGCAAGTGAATATGAGCAATGCAAATGAAAGACCTGAAAGGGAGAATTTTGACACAAGGGAAATGAAAGCCAATTTTCGTAATCTTACATTTAATGGAAACACTTGAACATTACTAGAATAAGATCAGGTGTTGTGGTTTAAAGTTAATTAATTCACACTTATTCGCTAGGAATGAACTTCACAGCTCGAGTTTATAACCTAGAATCACGAACTAGCGTTTGGATTCACATTTTGAATTAGCGTAATGTTATCGCCTTTCATCATTATCCTTCCAATCTGCTTCCTATTCTTCGTCTTCATGTGCACCTCCTCGGCATCGTCCAAAACAATGTTCATGTATTCATCAAACCCCACGATGTGTCCCTCGATTCTCAGGTTCACGTTCTCGTACAACCAAATTTGCACCCGACTCCTGTTTTGTAAATATCGGAAGATAAGGTTGATGGGCTGTACCATCACCTTCTGGACTTTCGGCGGGCCTTTGTAAGCCATTTTTAATAGTTTTTCTTAAATTATTAGTAATTTTTGGCGATAATACAAGAGACGCCGGTTCAACGCGCGTCTTCAGCTGTCAAACAAGTGTCATTGTTAAACAAAATGGCGCCCTATGCCTTGATTGAATGCATTCTCAAATTAATTATTTTAAGCATCCTTTTCTTTTAAAATATTTATTTATTAAGCACTTAAATAACTAATTTGGAAAAGTTTCATTTACTTGTGAGAAATTTCAATTTATTCGTGAAGTTATTTCACATGAAAACATTCAAAGTTATATTTTTTATAGGCACGATCATTCTTAATTTATTTTATAAGCGCAAACCTAATCATAGCATTATGTTATGAAATGAGATGAAATGCAGTCTAGTCTATGGTTTCATTTGCGTCATTATTTTGGTTTCCTTCCTGTTCATTCAAATTATTAAAAAAAGAATGTTCCAGGTAATTTCCGTCTAAATTAAAATAAAAAACATTCAACAACTTCCGAAAACCTGATAGATTTTAGCTGCTACTTCAGTTTATGCAACTACGATAATGCGCGGATATTTTAAAGGTAAATAAAAACAATATTTTTTTAGAACTGAAGAATAAAACAATCATTTTCATCTTTATTCTAAACATTAGAACGCAGGTTACTGTAATAAAAAACTAAAAAGTGTGCGATGGCCGGGAATCGAACCCGGATCAACTGCTTGGAAGGCAACTATGCTGACCATTACACCACCATCGCCGCTGTAGTAACGGTCGAAATTATCAGTTTTATTATTTACCTGGTCTATCTTGGATTTCCATCGCTGCTGCTAGAAGAGTGCAGGCGCTCTCCACGCTCAGGGTTGAGGTGACGTGATCTTCGCAGGCCGCGCGAAGATCTTCAACTCCCAGATCTGCTGCTAAAGTCATCATTTCAAAGACTCCGGAGTCTTGGAGGAGTAGCTGCCAAGGAAATAAAGGTAGAGTGAATGTTATGAAATTTCTGTTCTTTTTAAGATACCTAGGTATTTGCAGTTACATTAGATATAATAAAATTGTAATATTCAGTGTCTATTTCATGATTCATGGAAGGACCACTGCGGAAGGTCATGTTGGCCTTTTAAAATTAAAAAATAAATCTATTTAAATTAAAAATCTATCGACCGAAACTAGGTAGGTACCTAATTACCAGTTTTACCAGTACAATTTTACCAGTCAGCCAGTTTGTGTGCGATCGTTGACAGTTTATTTCACAAACTGTTCAGTAGATGGCGTTATACAGTAGTTTTTAGGTTAGTGTACAAAATATCTGCTAAAATCATAGCAAATGTTTATAGGTAGGTACGTCAAGGTAAATAAAGATAGAATCAACAGAATTTAGTACTGACCTTTCCCGTGTAAACGTACTGTATGAAGAGACGGAAGGTTTCCGGCTGGACGTGCGGCATGCGTATGGGGGTCGGCTGCCCGCCGGCAGATGGCGACACTGAGCACCCGGGGATGCGACAAACTTCCCCGCGTTTTGTATTTTGGAAACTCTTGCATCTAGGAAGTGAAATAACGTATCAAAAATAAAGACAACTTATTAGCAATGCTTACATGATATAAAAAGTATCATAGATACTGTATCCAGGTGCTTATTACTTATTACGTTACAATAAAAACCGTCTCGTAGGTAGCGGTATAGTTAAAATAGGCAGTGCGCCTCGGGAGGCCGATACACACGTTTCGCGACTGAATTATGTAGTCTTATAAATTAAAAAAATCTAAGACAAAATAATATATTATCTTAGAAAAATAATCATGTTGAAAAATCAGTCGATTCAGGCTACGGTTTTTTACCTAACTATGATGAAGCACTAAATAAGTAGGACCTACATAAGTCGTAAAAATCATAATTTTTTAGCTGCCTTGCTTAGTTCAAAATAAAATTGAACTCTCACTGGATCTATTTCACATAATGTTTTGAAAATTAATAATGAATCAAACGTAGCAAAGAAATGCCTAAACACTCTTAGGTTTTTTACTTTTAAAGGATTTCGAATGGGACTTCGACTCCCACCTTTCGTTACAAGATGTAGGATATTTATATGGACGAGCCCTTATTTTAAAATTAAATAAATATGTAGGTAAATAAAATAGAATATGGCTATTGAAGTTCTATGAGAGGTAGCAAGTAGTGCAGGATCGACCAAAGAGGCGCTCTCTAGTTTCGGAAGGCCAGGAATCGGATCGGGTAGAGGAGCCAGTGAAGTAAGTAACGTAGTATGGTTATTGGAAGTAGCTAACGTCTTCCAGGACATCTACGAACCGATGCCAGTGAAGCGTTGCTGGCATTCATCGGCCTACTTATCTTTGATTGTCATGTTCTACGCAAAGACTTTGTATGTATACTAAAAGTCTTTAAAATCTTTGGTTCAACGAGTAAAATTTAATTCGGATTTGAGGCGTTCATATTTTATTTCAAAATGGCGGCATGGACTTTGTCATGCTGAGCAACATAGAAAAGACCCGCGTCGCTCCATGTTGTCATGTAACAAATTTGTGGCAATAAAAACTCGTTAAACACAACTTCACTCAGCTCTCCGTGCTGAGGGTTGAGTGATGTGCCACCGAGCATCCGCGAGCATTCTCGCTGAGTAATGGCCGCAGACTAATTGTGAGCAGGGATTAATGTCTTCATTAGACCCGCTGTAATGCGCGTATTAATAAGAGGACAAATGCAGCCATAAACAAAGGTAATGTTAATGAAACAGACAACGATGGTTTTAATGTAGTCTGTTTATGGAGTCAACGTTTTGATGATAATAGGGCAGACGGTAGTCGGTTTATTGTAGGCCCTAGCTAGAACATGTTCAACCGAACGGAAAAATTCCGGGAAGTGCTGGCTCAAAGACGATGGTTTTGGACGCAACCGGGAAGACTGCTGAGATGCTGATGAAGAGCAGTGGAGTAACTACAACATCTAAATGGCAAATTTCGCATAGGATACACCGGCTTAGGGACAAACTTTGTTAAAATTTTAGGTTATTTCTGGGCTCGCGGCCCTCTTGCTGTTGGGCCCGGGGTAATAAGTAACTGTCTACGGCCTTCCGAAACACGGAATTATCTTTATTTTGACTATCATCGTGATCCATATCAGCATTGTGCTGTCTGGGGCCATTTCGATACAAAGTTTTAAAATGTTGTCCTCGGAATGTGAACGATGACATCCGTCCTCAACAACGGTAAATTATAATTAAACCTACAGTTCCAAATATAAATTCAATAGAAGTTACAACAAAGATTCGTGTTAAATTACTAGGTCTGTTCAGTTTCCTTCGTAATACTTTGCTGTATGTTCGCCAAACTTATGCGCTTAAAACATTGAATGCAACAATGGAAACAGAAACAATGTATACCGCATTGAAAAAGCAAACGATTAAGTTGAAACGAACCGCCTTTGTGGGGGCAAACGAGGAAAGTTCTCACCGCAGCGTGCAGCGCCGCGGTGGGAAACAGAAACTCGTGAGAGCGACACCTAGCGGTGGAGGGGAAAAACCTAGTTGTAATTAAACTGCGAACTTTGCCCGGAAACCGAATGTTTTGGTGTTACCGCAATTCTTGATTGTGAAATGTAATTTAAGTTTTGACGAAACTCAATCATAGGTTTTTCTAATGTGAACATTTTCCATTAAAAAAGTATCTGATATTGGTTTTCCAAATAAAAACTTCTTTATAATAGTTTTCTGGAATCTAAAGCTAAAACCTTTTTACAGAAAGAAATAATTTCAGACAGGGTGGGGAGGGCAGTGGTCTCGTATCAGACCACATCATGATCGTGGTTCATGAAGCAAAACGGCAAAATGAAGCGCCAGCATTAAATAATGCCAGACCTATTTGGTTCCAAAATTTATTCTGATCAATTTTATGACACAGTTTTATCAGAAACGTCCGTTTTCTACACGAAGAGAGGGCTATTTATTTCTATTTAAATAAGACCACTGCGATCCGAAGCCGATCACCCTAAATTAAATTTCATTTAGAAAATCAACCTTAGTTTGCTCTGAACGTTTGCTCGAAATAATTTGATTTGCATAAACAATATTTGATAGCTGATTTGATTATGGTAATGTTCAGCATTGAATGCGCAGTCGGTCTAAATGTAAATTGTAAATACGCATAATTATATTCTGATGCGGTTTACTAAATCGTGCTCGTAATTTAGCAAATAAAATGCCACATTATACATGGATATTTTGTTCATCAACTGTTTGAATAAGTAGGACCTAATAGAAGGCTAGTTTGGTTCGAAAACTACCAACTCTCCCTGGATGGGATGGATTCAAACGGTGAACAGCTCTTACGTGACCGCTTTACCCTACTGTGTCCAACGGGTAAACGATACACTAACTAAAAAAAATTCAGTGATTTAGAAGTGTTATTAATCGGTATATTTTTAGATTCTGATGTCAATTTCAGAGTAATATCAGATTTGAGGACATCGCCACGAAGGTTAGATCTTGAAGAAAGATCCAAAAATGTGTCTCTGAAGAGATTTAGGTACAGTCAGCATAATTACCAACTTATACAACTTACAGCACAGAATAATATTAGAGGGACTTACAGTGGACAATATCTACAAATACCTTTTAACATTATGATTATTTCGCGTCTACATTAACTTAATGTAAACATCGCAGCATTTTCCTGCATTTAGCAGAAACTCCCCGATGTGTCGCTCGACCACAAATTGGATGGGTGCGCGGCAGCCGTCGCCTGCAGCTGACGTTTTCTCTTCGTTATTTTTAATAACGGAACTGGTTGGTGTTTATTTTGTCTTTTGTGTAATGAAGACGGTATGCAAGTACATTTTCCTTTGTGCAAGGACGAACTAGTTTTTTGTCAAACGGTGGCAAACAAGCCTATCGACGTCTACAACTGCGCCGGACCTGCATACGACTTTGTGACCCCATCAAAAACCCTAACACTACTTTTTTGGAAGAACCTCATGCTGTATCATCATCATAATTTCAGCCAATAGAAATCCACTTCTGGACATTAGCCTATTTTTCTCCAAAAAGATCGGTTCTGTGCCGCCCGTATCGAAAGGAATTCCCGAAACCTTGCGACGACGGCACGGCATCACATCCATTTGCACTGGCATACTGGCGTTAGCACTGCCATCGTTTGAAGGAGTCCATAATGTAGGACAGAGGAAATACATGCCACGGCACGGCAAGGAGTGCCAGTTTTTTTAATGACCCCAGACCACTGGATTACAGTGCAGAAAGAAGCTGATATTATGGCATATAATTTGCTCCAAACCAACATCTGAATGGCGCAATCACAGCTACGAGCAAATAGGGTGTTTGGGGTAACGCTCATTTACAGTATTAAATTACACCAATCGACGTTAAATAATAAACTGAAATGACATGAAAAACTTTCTTTTTAAGCTAGGGTTGCTGGCGAATCATTTATGTTGCGGAAGAATACAAATATGAGCGGTAAGCTTTTTGCTCCGTATTTTTAGTAAGACTTGCACTTTCGTTCATGCTTTGTTACGACAAGAGAAAGCCCCAGATTTGTGAAAGATGCGGCCTTAAAAAATAAGTCTATGTCTAAATATTTATTTTTAAAAGACCACTCAGCGGTCGATGCATTATTTGTCTCTTCTGGTTTCGTGAGTTGGGACACACCATCGGGAGGTCTGTCTGCTCGTCTGCCTTAAAAAATGTAAGCTTTTCTTTGAAGTTTTGTGACTTAGGTAGGTATGGCGAAAGGAGTCATTTAAATAAAACTTTTGTCCTGGTAGTCCATGTGTCCCCCGTCCAGCGAACTTTCAAATCAAAAGATTGAAAGGACAGGAATGTCATGAATTATCACTATTATCGTTGCCTGTCGTGATGAATGCTTAGATCTTTAGCACTAAGCAACGGTTTTTCATATTTTTTAAATAGAGAGTAGGTAGGTAATTCAAGAGAAAGGTTTGTATGCATAATTTTGCACCCGTGCAAAGCCGGGACAGGTCGGTCGGTAGTGGTTTTAAGTTTATTACTCACTCATTTTACTCCCTTATGAAAGCATCACCAAAAAATTAATAAAACTTTTGAAAGTGCCATCCCTGGCGCTTCATTAGCCAATTGGCAGCGAGTCTACAATTTCCCGCATCGCGTATGAATGGCGAGAATTAACGTCCATTCGCGAATTACCTGCATTGCCTGACGTCACTGACACCAGCTCAATTGGCTAACGAGCTAATGAGGGAAAGAGATCTCATTTTTTTATCTCTCGTGTCCGGGGCGCGACGTTTTAAAAGATTAAAAGCTGACCAATGTGAACTGACCTTTGATATACGAGTGGGTACTATACGTGGAATGGGACGAGTATTTACAGAAAAATACATATGTATAAGTACCTACTTTTTTTGCACTGAACAAACCAATGATTGATTGATGAAAAGCCTTTATACTTTGGTCTTTCACTGGCCTGATGGTGCATTTGGTAATGATCCACCAAAGGAAGTGGGTTCGAACTTCGAACCCCATCTGCATAATGCTTAAATTATTATCTACTAGGAACAAAATTAGGTTACCACTTACCACATGCGATATAAGTATTTATTTATTTACAGTGACCCGCTCTTATTTGTTTCTGGACATTAGTTACACATTATACCTATAGGTGGCAGTGGGCGTCGAATACATCGCGCGAGTGTTTTGTCTTTTTGTTTTTACATAAAATAAATGGTTATTATAATACATTAAAGATAAATTTTTGAGGGATGATCATCATTATGGTAGGTAAGTACTTAATTTTTGTTTAGTACCCTTTTACATCTTGTGTTTTGAAGCGATAGTAATTTAATAAACAAATTACGAGTACATGCCTATCTCTATCCCATCACGTCGCGAAGACCCGAGGAGGATGATCAATCACTCTCCGCGGTCGCATCGCGATAGGCGCCGCAATCTCAAACTAAACGCAATTTGTATCGCTGAGCGACGCGCGACCGCGACGCGACGCGACGCAACGCGACGTGATGCGACGCGATTAATGACGCGCGCGCCGCAGCGGCTGACGGAACAACATTAATCAAGCGGCTTTTGGTTGTTTGTTCCTGTTTTAAGTTTAGCAATTAATTGGCGGTGAGATGAGTTTGATTTCCGCAAAGCCGAGAAAATTAGGCGCCGTTCAAGTATCAACTACCTACGTAAGCAGATTTCTGTACTAAGTACTACTACAACGTATTCACAGCGATGCAGCAAACACGCGACTGCCACACTGCTGACGACGCAATTCCTAGCAACATATTATGTTAGATAGATAGATAGCGTTTATTGGCCATAAAAACATAGTACAGCAGCTAAAAAAAATATATGGACGAACAAACAAGACACAACAAAAAATAATACCAATAACATTGTGGTTTGTGGCCAACAAGGCGCAGCCTCAGCATTTGCTGCAGCAGCCAGTAACCACTGCAGCGCTTATTTTCAGGCTGAGCCTTAATCAGTTGAGCGTTAATCACTGAACTGGGAACCGAATGAAAAGCTACTAATACTAAAGAATCGTGTACAGTAAATAAGATAGACAAAATAGTCAGTTAACTGAGCGAATTGCATCGGCGCGAGAGCGATGACGCGGCGACCGCAGCCGCACGCGACGCAGCGACCGCAGCAGCGACGCAGCGACCGCAGCAGCGATGCAGCGGGACACTGCTGACGAGACATTTACGTGCAGCAAATTGTGAATTGTGTTACTAATGTAGGATCGGTCATATTTTGAGCCAAAGTAATGAGATTAATGTTGATATCAAAGTTAGTAACCCATCGTTTCTTACCCCCTGCTTACAAAGCGAAGAGTAAAATTATTCATGGTTATAAAAGTTATGCTACTTTTATACATTTTTTTATTTATAGGTACTATAGGCCAACGCTTGACCTCAGTCGGACTTGATGGAAAGTGAAATAAATGTGACAGCATCGGTTTTAAACCACGTTTTGTAATAAGGAGGCTAAAGTTTATAAATAAATAAGCAATTTTCTAACTTACTGGACGAGAGAAGTTTTCATTTTATCCGTCTCAGTGGTATTGTATTTTTCAATTACAGTAATATATTGTATTTTTGTAGGTTTTATTATTAATTAATGTCTCGTCTAATTTGTTGTCCGCTCCGCACGACCCGAGACTCGCGGACCACAAGTTAATCAGTGCATCAGTGGGGGGGGAAGAGGGGGGGGTGAGTGTACGGATGACACGCGGTGAGGGCTGCTGTTGACACTAATTGATTACAAGGAAATTAGGAGCATTGCACGAGGATACAATACGATGATTTAGGACTTCGATTGGCTATTGTTGGTAAACAAAGGGTCTACGATCTTAATATAACTACCCTAGATACTGCGCCAACGCGGTAAAAGTGTCGCTAAGCTCGCCCATGCAGGGTCTGAAGTTGAAGGCACTATTCGCAAAAGAGCGAAATTGCCGCCGTCCACGGCATTTTTGGAAAACAGATAACTTGATTATGATAGTTTATAGCTGCAAGAAAAGGTCGCTCTGTTTGGATAATGTATTTTTCAATCGCTTTTCCCATTCTCGTGAATTAATTTACAAGCGTGTAATCCTAAAATTAAGAAATTCCACATTCAACTCTGCTTTGAAGCAGTTTAAAAACACAGATGAAACTACTATTTTAACGCCTATTTTGGGTCACTTATAATCTAAAGATGCACTTAACGGGAGTACAAGATCTCCCGTGGCTTATGAAACCGATGTCAAAGAAAATGCTAAACAGCCCAGTGACAGATCTACATCAAGACAAAGGCTGGGAGCGGCCTGGGTAATTGAATTAAACCAGGACACTGAGATAAGGAAAGTGTTCTTAGAAATAAAGCAATGATTTAATTAAATTTTATTCGGGGGTTAAATGAACTCAAACGCCCTATTTGTACCTATGTACCTAGGTATATTGTGGGAACGTTTATTTTTTTTCTTACAGTAGCAGACGTCATCACATTCAAAGAATTACCCAAATCCTGAATCATCAAATCGGAAGCTTTAGATGCAATTACATGCTTTTTATGTGATAGGTGGCAGACGAGCAGATGTAGGTATAACGTGGTGCTAAGTGATTGCCGCCGCCCATATTATTACGCAAAACTAGTGGAGTCACAAGTGCGCTGCAAAACTTTTAACTGCCTTTCCGCTCACTTACTCGGAGAAACGCGGCGCAGGCGCTGCTTCACGCCGGTCTGTATACCTGTTGGCCGTGTTATCACTTTAGCGCTCGCCCACGGTTGATGACGTTACGTTTAGGACCGTATTTCAGCCCGGCATCATGCTATATTAGGCTGCTATAGGCCTGAATCATGTAATTAATCTCTGACGACACGCAGCGGGCGGCGGATTGATGACGGGACAAAATTCCCGATCATGCTCCAAGTGATTAATAACCAGGATCCAGCAGGCTTGGTTGTTTGTGCCGCACTTGGACCCGACTGCAAGTACCTATAGGAAGCGAGATTTGTGGTGACATTCTTCAAGTTTTATTTATACAGGGTGTATCTGAGACTACTTACATCCCTTTGACCACGTGTTCTAAAGCTGGCGGCACGAAAGTATAGAGATGACCGTTATTTTGCGCACTTGTAAAAAAGAAGACTTTCTATGAAAATTGGTTTCTGCGCACACAAGGTCATAACTACAGTTTCTTGCGGCAGACTATACCAACTATTTTGAGCATCATTTCTTTAATGACTTTTCGAAATTATTATTTTTTTCAACTCCAGTCCCGATACAAAATGAGAAATAATAAACATGGCCACAAAATTTTTATTTGGCCACGCGCCCAAACTTCTAATTTAATAACTAAGCATCGGGAAAATTACTTAGCCTTTAATTAACTGATTCATCTTCTTTACAACGGCAACTAAAAATGTTAAAGAAAGCATCAAGTGAATATCCACAATTAATTTAACTTGTCCTTCTAATTTATATATTGCAAACTAATTTACTAACTCAGCCACGGAATTTGTAACTCATCACCATATTAAGTTTTACAGCTTCAATACAATGTCCACAAAAATAATACATTCCAGCTTCAATACTCAACATCAAAAAATAATACTTCATATTCTTTTATTGAGAAAATAGCCACTGTACCTACGATTTGGCGCCAGTGCGTGACATGACAGCAACCGGCAAGCATCTGATCGGCCTAGCAATCAGACTGAAATTCGTAATTTCGCCATTGGAGGTAAAAGCACAGTGCTTGGACTGAAAAGAAAGCGTGGAAGGCCAACTTAAGCGCGAGCGCCATTAATAAGCCAGTAATACATATTTTCTTTTTCTTATAATTTCTGAATTACATACTTATACGTGCTAATTTAAATTTATTACTTACTAAAAAACGATACCAATAAAATTGATTGATTGACATTAAAATAAATGCTATGAAAACATAAAGGAATCCATTAACAATTTTTTGAAATGCGTAATAATATTTTTTACACCCGCCCAAACATCAATAATTTTGCAATAAAAATCATTGTGATTTGTGGGAAGAAATTATTACATAAGTAAAAAAATATTAATACTTTCCATTTTGTTTTTCATAGCGTGATTGATTGTTTTTTAAATGTTTCTCATAATCCTCACAATTAATATAAATCAATTGGCGGCTAGTATCGTCGCGTTGTTGCCTTAAATAGTTCATGTGTAATAATAATAGTGGCTCTAATATAATATTCGATGACAATTTTAGGTAAATTTAACGATCAATAAATGTAGGATGAGTTACATTTTATTCATACTAAATTATGAAATTAGAAGCTAATATCATTACTATTTTGGTGTCATATATTAATAATTTAGAAGGTTGCTATTTGAATGCATACCACAAATTTAGATGCTAAAAAATAACTGCCATGCTGAGTTATATTTACAGTGGCTTACATAAAGATATCTAGTGGCTGAAATACTATTATTCAGACGCGCATTGGTTGTGGCTGACTTAGTAATTTAGAAGCTAACATATATTTTCTGAGGCGAAAAATGCTATTAAAAAGAAGCTCGTTTAAATAGTACCCATACAAAATTAGGTACCAAGTTACGTGACCGACTTTGTAAAGTTGAAAATTTTTAATCCGATACTTTTAAAATGACAGAACAATGTTCACTGATACCCTTTTATGGCGATGAGTATCAATTTCATCGCGATAATGTATCGTCTTTTCGGATTACACCTAGCGTAGGTAAACTATTGATCGAGTTTGAAACTAATAGCAATACCTACTTAAAAAAAAATTAAAACTACTTAAGACTCTGTTCTACTTCATAGTTGTTAAATTTTAAAGAGTCTTAAGTGCTTTTAGCGCGAAGTACTTTGTTTACATAATCTGCTTGAACGAAGAGCGTTCCAGATTAGACCTTCGACTTACAATGGAATGCCAATGGATAGATTAGATCTTAAGGGAACATACTCTGATCTACATATTCACGATAGAAACAATTAACTCCCTATTGTGTCTGGTTTGGCACCGACGGGCCGCATCGCTATTCTACTTCCCAACTTTATTTACTTACTAATGGGAGAGCCACGCTTCGGCATGAATGGGCCGGCTCGAGCAGAGTGATACCACGGCCTCATAAAGGACCTGCGTGAAGCAGCGCCTGCGCATGTTTCGTCGAGTGAGTGAGGGTGCCGGAGGCCAAATGGGGCTTGAATGTTAGCAGTGCACTTGTGACTCTACTGATGTTGCAGGTTTCTATAGTGGGTGGATGTGGGCTGATCTATACTATTTATTAAGAGGTTAATCTCATATTCCACGCTAAGGCTTATAGGTAAACCGAAAACACGAAACACTTGCGCGATACAATCAACGCCCAGCGCCATCTGTTGGTAGACAGTGGAACTACTGTCCCGAAACAAAGTGAGGGCGGCCCACTAGTATGATGATAAAGATATTCTAAGGTTCGAGTTCTCCAGAACGTTCACCAGTGTAATCCTCTCCCTCACAATAGCTTCAGAATACAGGTGCAAGAAGCAAAATGTTACCTAAGTTACCATAGCGTCTCCCGCCAGCCGATAAATCAATTAAGTGCCCCAATAAGCTGCAGGATCCTTAGATTGTAATCCCTTTTGGGCGATCGCGAAGTTTTTAATAGACAACAAACATTTGTAAGCTGAATCTTGATCCTCGTCGCCTGATGAATTGATTGCCCGGAAATTGGGTTTCGTAGGCAAATAAACTTCCGTTTTGTTTTGCGTCTCCTTGGAGGGAGTTGTCTGGTTTGCGGGCTTTTGTAGTGTGATCAACGAAGTAATATACTTAGTAACTTGGAATGAGACGTTTAGAATACCTACAATGAAGGAAATTAGGTCTGAATCTGGATTGCTGATTATAATATATCGCCTTTAATGGTTAACTAATGAAAAGATTTCAAGACAAGCAGTGAATAAGTAAACTAAGTAAATGCTGAGGCTGCGCCTTGTTGGCCACTGACCACAATGTTTTTGTTGTGTCTTGTTAGTTCGTCCACTTACCTTGCTGTATACTGCTGTATGTACTGTGTTCTTTTTGGCCAATAAAAGTTATCTTATCTTATCTTAAGTAGGTATTGCATTACAGTGGGATACTCTATCATACAGCGACTCTATCTTTAGTCTTAGCACCTGCAGTATGTAACTATTCCATTGAGTCGCAACAACAATACTCATAGTAGGTACATACACATAATATCAATTCGATTAACCTGCCCCTGCCCACCCATCCAATCAGACCACGAACATGCAAGGGGCTGGCCGCTTCCCTGTCTCCTGGCAACACTGGCTAATTTACCCGCTTTTGTGTAATTTATTTCATTAGTAAGGGGATTAAAAAGTAAAGATATCGTGACGTCACTTCGTCAGTCATCAACTAGCTTTTTGAGGACGGATATTGCTGCGCCAAGACGAGCTAAGCGAATGTGCAAGAGTTTTAGCTTAGATTAAAAACTATCTGGCAACGTTTTGCCGTATTTTTTATCTCTAATTACCAGTGGCGTAACATGCCTTCAGAGGCACGTGACAAATTCTCCGCATCAGGCCCTTCGGGTGAGGCACAATTTACTTCTAAATTCATTCTCTAGGCAGTTTTCGCAGTAAAAAAAACAAACAAAATCGCTGTTGGTGTAAGGCACTGCACTAGCCGCAGGCCGGATGTGTCACTGCACTATTTGTTAACTGTCACTCACATTCAGATCGATATTGCTCCGCGGTACTCTTAAAATGTCGGCTGTACGAAATAAAAATAAAGAGCTATCTTAGCGGGAACTGCCACCCAATTCTCGTGATTTTCGAAAAAATAAACGTTTCTACGATAATAGTACTTATCTATTTGCGATAAATATCCCGTTAAATACCTATACAAACACAAGTTTGGAGGCCTGAAAAGTTCCTAAAACGAGCGATAGCAACAAATTGTGATATAATGGGTGGAGTTTATCGGCGCGTGGGCAAGATGGATCACGGAGCCGCAGGTACAGTCCGCAACACTTGCGACGCGCCAACTTCGGGGATAAATCACGGCGCTCACCTGCCGCACCTGCGGCGAGCTGTACGGGTTTTTCAGATAAATTCAGACAACTTTGTTAATGGAGCGATGTTAGCTTAGGAGGGGTAGGGTTTTTCAAATCTATTTGCATATTTCTACCATTAGCTCGGCGGTGAAGGAAAATATCCTGAGGAAAGCTGGATAGTTTTTAAAATGGCAGAAAAATGACGGCCTCGAGGGCGTAGTGGCTCAGGTGTTCGCCCGAAGCGCGAAAGGTCCCAGGTTCGATTTCCGGTCAAGTCAATTTGGGAAACAACATTTTCTACATTTTCTTGAGTCTGGGTGTTCTGGGTTGACGCCCCCGGTTAATACTTCCCCGGTAATAATCGTCACCTGGTACTCATAGTACAAGAGTTGCCCTAGTCTGACACCAGGTTATTGCCTGGCGCAGGCGCAGACATTTTCAATAACTAACTGAGAAAATTATGTCCAACGTATCCAAACTACATATTAGGTATGCCTAAAATACAAATATGTAACTTAGATAAATCAATGGTCCAATATAAATCTCTTATTGTTAGCACAGAATCTATGACTCAATATATTTACATATGAATCCGAAACAAGTATTTCCATATTGAATTCTTACATTAGCAATAAATAAAAAAACGCACAAGTGCGAGTCGGACTCGCGGACCAAGGGTTTCGTACCAACTTGACAATAAATGTTCGGTCATTATACCACAGAACAAAACTTTTTTTTTAATGTATATTTTAGTATCTAAATTTTCAGCATATTTTTATATTATTATTGTTTAATATTAGTTTTAACTTAACCGACCTAAACGAACATTTTTGCTGAAAAAGATTGCGCACCTGGTAACATTAATTACAGTTCGATTACAAAACGTGTTTCTGAGAAAAAAGGTCCTTGACAGATGTGTGAATCTGAAACACCGTGTTCTTCAGTACCTATACTAATCTTTGAAAGAAAATCGAGAGCATGTGGCAGGGGGGCCATGTCACCAAACCACGTCAGAGGAAGGGCATAAAGCAATTCGATATCAATGTCAAATCCGACTTTCTGTATTTATTAATCTGGTAGACTGGTCTGTAGGTTTTATGAGGAAGACACAGAATCCTAAAAATCTGACAAACAAATAAATAAAACTCAACTCCAAAAGGCTCCTTTTGCAAAAGTCGAAGGCAAACAGAACCGTAGTCAATAAGAGTTGTCATCGAACGAAACGATGGGGAATAATCCCGAAATTCCCGAATCTAATAAAACTAGCGAATGAGAGAAACTAGCGCCGTACATCAAACCGAGTAAGGAACTTGAGATCTTCGCAAATATACAGTTATTTCGCGATCCACTTCGACTTCTCGGCCGATGAAGTGGAGGACAAGATATTGGGTCCTGTGGAATTGCTGGTTTTAAGATTTCAAAATAATTTCAGTATCACAGAGATAAAGCCTAAACTTTATTCTTATTTCTTATGTATCCATTTTGGAAAAGACTGCCTTGATAAATCTAGGTACCATATCCTTTGATTATTAATGCCGTATTATCTTGTACAAATTGTGCAATGCAATGCTACAAACCCAAAAATACTCTTAATAGGTAGGTATCTAATTAAATAGAAGGAATAATTTTTAGAATTTGCTAGAACCACATTAAATGTAATTAGTAGCCAATGTTAGGTTGTTACGTTTAGTACGTATGTAGGTATAATATTTTTAATGTAGGTAAGTAAGTAATGTAGATTATAAATTAGAGATATTAATTATAAGGATTGCTAGGCTATCGCATTAATGATAGTTTAAGATGTTAATCAATAAATAAATAAATAATATTTGCAACAAACACAATGCCCCAGGGAAAAATACCGTCACAGTAAAAAAAAATCAATAATCAATCTACATCACATAAATAATGTTGCAAATCACATTCATTTGGCCAAACCTGTATTTCGTGCAGTCGGCAAACTTTTCGCATAACTTTATCTTGCTATTTACCCTTTAGAAAAACCACATGTCGCGCAACATGCTAGGCTATTTGTATGCAAATTATCCTCGCCATTTTTTGTCCTTTCGAAAGCAAAAAACAACAAAGAAAAACTTTTTCCCTCCGCCTAAAATTCTGTCACAAATACTCTCATATACTAGCGACATCTAATGAGATGTAGTGGAAACATTAATTCAGCCATTCCGCGATAGATGCCGCTAGCAGTATTTCAAAAGGGGTTCGAACGCAAACTAACAAAGTTATGGGTTATGAATATTAAAATCTCATGTTTTTATTCCCATTTAGATGGGGGAGCGACGCCATCAAGCGAATTAAGGTGTCTTCAGAGCTCAAATTCATTTGCATCTGAAATGCAGAATTTAGGTGCAGTCGTGAAGATGCAATTTTCTTCACTGCACAGTGCATAAAGACCGAGAGCTCTAAAGTTTCTAAATGGTTTCGTTTTACATAATTTGTACGTTTTAAAATTCCCTTACAATTTGTTATTTCTTATCTTACAATATTGTATAGCCAGGTAGTAATGACGTCATTTCATTGCATGTTCAGCAATGAATCATCATTACCTAACTTCCAAAGAACCACTCTTACAACTTTTTTTTATTAGTGAATAAAAAAAAACAATTCAAAAATGTCCAACATGTCCAATATTTTTTATAAATAATACATAATTTCGCCCTTCATATCATCTCCCGTATGGTCTAGTGGCTAGGATACCTGGCTTTCACCCAGGAGGCTCGGGTTCGATTCCCGGTACGGGAAAACTTTTTAATTTTTTTTCTTACCTTGCAATCAAGATTATTTTGTGCGCGTATACTTTTTCCTCTGCGGTGCCCAAAATGAAGACTATATCGGCGGAGTCTTGATCCTCGGAGAGCCTTTGCAGGTCCCTGAGCAAGCCGGGGAGGCCGGCGCGCTCCACAGACGTGGCGCAGCAAGGTCCGGGGACTCGGTTTGCCATCGCCGCTCCCAACACTTGCTTTTTACGGAAAATTGTGATCGCGTCCTTTCAAAATCACAAACAAAACCACCTAACCTAACACAATAACAACACTAGTTATTCACATCAAAAATATCACTTAAACTTTTTTGATAACTCCACAAACCACACTCATACGAGACAACAATGGTAAGAAGTGATTAATAAAGTGTTTATGATATTAAAATAATAACTATTTATGTCAACAAACGAAAGCTCAGCGCTTTACTTGTCAACAACATAACCTCAACCGCATAACTCAGCTTCCAGTAGAAATAACTAAGACTCTGCTCTTAATGTGTTTTCCAACAACGAACCGTATCGTAATGCCTAAAGGAATCTTCGACACAGTGGAACACAGAGCCCACTGTGTTCACCTCAAGCTGGGTTCAAAACTCACAAAACTGGTTTACATTTTGCTCAGGTAAAGCTGCTCTATTCAATTCATATCTCTTTCCTTGTCATTTGTGTGTGACGTACGTGAAGATAGTAGACGTAATTTTCGCTTCCCCTTCCAAGTGCCTCCGTGGCGCAATCGGCTAGCGCGTTCGGCTGTTAACCGAAAGGTTGGTGGTTCGAGCCCACCCGGGGGCGCAATTCTTTTGTCTTAGTTACTCCAAAACTATTCTGTATTGTGCCTTTTGAAGTTATTTTGTAGTTTACAAAACAAGACACTTATCTAAACTAGACCTCTGATGACAGTATCAGACGCTAAGGTTCTACCCTGACTTTTATCCGATTCTTGACGTATTGGCATACTTACTGAGTTTGTTTCATAATTTAATTGGTTCTCTGGAGACTGGATTGTAGTGTGATAGCTTCCTTTTATAATTTGTCTATGACTTTTCTTCATGGCATTTAATGAACATGTGTCGGAAAATACAATCGATTTACCTTGTACAGAGGCGTTTTATTGGCATCGAGTTACCAGATTTTAATCCAGGCTTAATAGCCCCCTTATTAAATACGAAAACTAAAGTTAGTCTTCGCTTAAGGAGTGGTTTTGTTTTCAATCAAGCTTAACTTTAGAATACATTTTAGAAAATAAGGAAGGTGAACCACGTTTAGTTAGGTTCATCCCTTTAACCACGTCTTGTCTCTTCTACCAGCCAACACATCAAGGAATTATGATTTTTGTGACGACTGGCGAGTTTCTTTATGAGTCTTGAACTTTAACATTAACCCATAATATAGGTAACTAGCTTTCTAAACCTAAAATAAAATTCTTACAAACGAAACTGTATACAATCTTCTTGGCAAACAGCTCTCTCCTTCCTCATGCCAAAACTGCCACCATTGGTAACACATCCGACACACGAACCCGCGATACAAAATTCCATTTATGACAACGGAATTGAAAATGTCTAGAATTCAAGCGAGACGCGTGTGTCGAACCTAGTGGGATGTAAAATCTATTGAATTTGCGGAAAGGTGGTGACAAGACAACATGCCCCCGTGGAAAGCGGTAGGAAATTCGAAGTGCCTACAGCTGAATGCTTTCTGTTTTCGTTGAGTCTTGGAATGCAGAAACTAACAATGATTGTGCAAATGAACAATAACTCAGGGAAACGAGTAGATTTGAGATGGAAATTAGTTTCCTAAATGTTCGGTTATAAGTTACAGACGAAGTTTACTGAAAAAAAAACTTTGTTACAATAACCACAGTATTAGGTAGGTAGATACAGTATTGTTAAGTTTACAATAATAATAATGCAAGAGGAAATATCTCAGTTTGTCAGTAGAAGAAATGAATAATAGGTAGGTACGGACGGACCAGTAGTAGCAAACAAAAAAATATATTCCATAATTTTTGAAACCTACCTAACCTTACTTTAGTGTGGTACCAGGATAATGTGTGTGATATTTTCTCAATTTATTATTACTTACTTTTGATTTTTATGAATATTATGTTTGCATGGGTAAGTAAACCCATTTCCAATTTACGAATAGGTGGTCCCACCGCTCAGCGCCCACTCATTCAAACGCCATAAATAAATCTAATCCCATATTTAGGTAGTCAAATACCCAACTTACCCAAAGCGAACGGATGGAGCCAAAGCCAACGCAAACATTAATAATATTACCAGATTAAATAAAGAATGTTGGCTTTGGACACAAGCGGACACGGCGGCTATCGCGGTACACGTGTACGCAAACACCGGATCACGCACGAAAAGGAAATAATCCAGTTATTGATCGCTTATCGTCACCAAACAGCGCTTATCCGCCGGACAGTGATTGATACAAACGCACATATTTGCTCAGATAAATCAGGCCCAACTTGAGATGGTGCGAGCAAATAGCTGGCAAGTGAGCTCAATTTGATTTATAATAATATTACCTAGGTTAGTATTAATTCCGCTGTAAATTCAAACATGCATTGAGTGAATAGATTTTCCTAAATTCTAAATCATTAGACAAGTGGCCTAAGTTGTGTGACGAACTTAGACTAATAGATGGTGCTGGGAGTCGATTACATCGTGCAAGTGTTTCATATTACGGTTTACCTATAAATCTTGATATGGGACAATGAGTTTAACCTTTCTATAAGTAAATAGCATAGAAGAAGATTAATACTGCACAGAAACAATACAGGTAGGTTTTGTAACAACAGACAGTATTAAGGCGGTTTTATCGCTAATAGCAATTTTGTTTCGACAAATTTTGGACTAAGGAGAAAAATAACGTATAATTAGGACAGGTGAGGCAAATTTTATTTTTATATGATAGGTCTTTCCCGGTACGTCTGAACTTTGTTTATGGCTTCTGTAAAAACCAGATAGAAGTTTGACTAGACAAACATACCTAAGTGCAACGCTGCTTAAACGTTGAACTCGCACATGTACCCACCTAACACTTAACTTCATGACTGTGTGTTATTGTGTTAACATTGGGAAATAGTTTCATTTGTAGGTTATAACAAAACTTCTAAAGAGCCGTTGCGAGACAGCTACCTCCCAATAAAGTCGGATTGGCCTAATCTCTTTGAGCAACAACAACCGTAATAACTGTTAGTAAAATTCCACCTTTGAAGCCGCTAACTGCTTCGATGTGTGCATTTAGAGCAATAAGAGCCAGCGATGTACATTAACCTTGACATATAAAAACAAAGACCGAATAAAACCCCCCAATCAAAGGGGCTATAAAGTTGTCGGCGAGGCCGTTCCCGCGCCGCTTCCAGCAGCAAGGAAAACAAACTGATAGAATTATTATACACAGAGAGCACTCTTACTTTATATCTATTTAGTAAATGCTACTAATGTATGGTGACGTTCACAGAAACCAGACTGGGATAATACATCCGTCGGCGGCCCGTTACCGGAGAGATATGGAGCATCTGTTCAAATAGCAGCTCGAGTTATGATGTGAGGAATTGCTACTTACAATATCTGTGTCTATTACTTGGAACGTTAAAACATTACCCGAAAGTAAGGTTCTGGAGAAATAAAAATGTAGGTTGATTTTGAAATCCTTTCAAATGGAGTGATAGAATACGATAACCACTAAAGTTCGCGGCCCGTCCACAACTAGCGCGCCTTTACCTACCCAGCAAGTGGGCAGTTAAACGCTTGTTGAGTATGGACTGGTTTGCTGGTAGCTGATACCAATAAAAGGCTGATATTGGAAAAATAGCATGTAATTCTCTAAAAGACACATCATCACCCAAAAGCATAGTGCAAAGACAAGTAAATCAAAACAATATGATAGTTAGGTAGGTATATCAAAAATAGTAAAAACATACTTAAACATTATAAAAGGAGCTAACCTAACCTAACAACACTGGTACTACAGATGCAGTAGGATGTTAAATTTGTGACTGCACCTTGACAAACTTTAGTCTCCGTTTTACAATTAGGGCCGTAGGTATTTATATTTTGGTTGTAGATATTGAGGAAATGTCAAACAGGATATCTTTTGTGCGACACGTTTGAGGAGGGTCCCGTCTCCATTACATTTTTCTATTTCGATGACGCGGGATGAAATTTACTTACATTTCAGTGATTCCATATAAACTGGGTCAGATCCTCGTCAATTCGTATGGTTTGCAATAATTGTATTATCGACAGGGAAATGATATAGGTGGCGAGTTGGCGCCTATTCTCTGACATTCGTTCGATGTGAATTAGCGAACTTAGTAGGTATTTGCGTTTATAATAAAATGTGTTTTTGTAGATATTACTTGAAGCAGTTATAGCATTAACAGCAAAATATTCAAAGTTTGCGGTACATTTATTATTTTAATTAATATAAACATATTTTCCCTATTTAAAAGTGGCTACAGACTCCGATGTCGCAGTGGCTAAAGATGCAGTGGCATCAAGCGCAGTGAATAGATACTTAGTCAAGTGTATGGAATGTGTTAGGTCTGGGTGTACAGAAGTCTCTCCCGGTGCTTATAACAAGGAATGCTCGCGATACTTTGAACTTATGACTCAAACGCCAAATAATATGTATCTAGATTGTTCTAGATTCTAGAACAGATAAATTATTTTATGATTAGCATAACTCACTTACATGATCAGCCAAAGCTGTTGTTTCTTTTTGTTGATCAATCAAATTTTTTGCTGACTGCTTCAATACCGTAAGAAATGTCGTCGTTCCGTTGTAGTCTAATGATGGGCCACCACTTTCAGTGGCCCGATGTGCATAACAAAATATCCCATAAGAATTTTCAGGTGCCCCATTTTACATACCACAAAGCCAGATATCCAGACTTCTGTCTCAAACACCACTTCCACCGATTGAGATGACAAAACCATCTCTCAAGCTTGCACACGGAGACGAACGCTTCAAAAGTAGGAAAGCTAATTAAAGTTGCAGCGACACTGCAAGGCATGTTAGCCCGCGACAATGGTCCGGGGATGCGTAATCAGAGCTAATAGACGCGGGGCGCTTTGATCTGCGCCTCAAAGGGCCTGGCCTGCCTCAGGAACCTGTAGAAGTGACCTAGGTTTTGAGCACGGCTTTGGGTTCCTAAGAACTCCGAAGTGACCCAGGTTTTCACGGCTTTTGACTCCTAAGATCTCTGCTGAAACCTGAAGACGTCATAAATAAACTGAAGTTTTCAGGTCAACAAGTATTCTGGTGGCTCAGACAACAATGGTAAAGTCATCGAAGTCGTCAAGCACGTGACCAGGGTGAAGTGCAAATGGCCTGCTCCAATGGCGACCAAGGAATCAAGATAGTCCACCATACCCAACGCGTCCGGTTGGGAAGACGACACAAAAACAAAAAGTCTATCCAGAATACACAAGATCTTAGCAAATGGCGTCGATTGAAGGCCTAAATTTTAAAGGTTGAAACAGGCTGGGGAAAGAGAAAAAATCTCTCAAGATCACTTACAAAGTGAGTGGAGAGCTTTACGATGAACTCTGGATCTGGCTGGAATAGGTACCTATGCCGACTTACAAGACATCATACCTAATGATGGGCTCATTTTCGTCTCGTCTTGGGTTTACCTCTATTGCTAGGATTTGGCAGGTACCTACTAGCTGCATGGCCATACAAAAAGGCGAACTATTTGAGTAAAATAATTCCATTTGGTCCAGATTCTTAGATTCATTTGTCTAAAGGGTCTTTGTCTCGCCTTGTATTCCGAAATGTGAGTTTATTCGGTAAAAAAAATATGACAAGTCTATTCAGTTGTACGGTCTCACACCGCGAGGTAAGATGTAAGAGTGAAGAGCCTAAGCCCGCGAGTGCAATATTGTTTGTGTCATACTCCATACATTGTCAGTAAACTAACAAAATGACACGAAATACCAAATGCTTGCAAGAACTTTGTTTTCACTATATAGGGCACGTGCTGTAACTATAGGTAGCAGGAGCTGGGAAAAACGATGATGGGGATATTCATCGTAGGAATTTGCTTTGCGGTCCGTTCTTTTCTGTTCCGCGCAGTTTAGATCACAGAAAAGGGTCACAACCGTATTTTTCTTTAGCTCCGCTCTACCAACGTGATACAATCAGCTCATCAGGCAACTGAGTACGTTAGAAAGATGTCGTTTAGACCTGCGTGTGTTTCTGGTCTGTAACTGACAAGAAGTAGTGTAGGATCGTCTGAAGTGACGATATCTTGTTTCAATCGCCAAGGCACTCAATCAGCGGAGCAAGTAAGTAAGGCAACTGGGTAATGCTACTCTAGTTGCCTCACTGTCCCGTCCCGCGCTGCGCCTGTCCCGGTAACTGACTCCTTTGTGCGCAAGAGATCGCATCGCGACCGCATTCATATTCAACAGTTAGGTGACGTTTAGTACTCGCCGTTAATTGGTTTTCTTATGGTGGTCCCCCTGTTTGTTTTGGTTCTTCATTAATTTTGTTGTTATGGTAATTTCCGATTGGGAGGGTGGTCGTTTTCGATTCATTTCGGCATGTCTTTGGCAGATGATCCATATAAACCCGTATAGTAAAGATAACCGATATTCGAAATTAATTAGTTGGCTCCGGAGAGCAAATGATTACCTTAAAAAAGTCTCAAAATTAAGTTTTTCCAGATTTTCTCAATTCCCACAAGTTTTTCGATGTTGAAACGTTGAAAATCATAGTGTTTCCTGAACACGATGGTTTGAATGTTTTCAAGAGAAGGCTGAAGGCTGTTACTAGACATACATGTTCCATCCTCGGCCATCACTTACCTACCATCAGGTGAGATTGCAGCAAATGTATGTCTATTCGTAAAAAAATTAAGAAAAAAGAAACACATTACCCTAACAGACTTATACAACATACCAAAAAATCAGAACTACCTGCTTATTTATACATGGTTAGTAGCGATGACTTGGTTTCTATGATGGATGTCTTTTTGCCCGGTGGGACAGTATACAATACGATATAGGCCGATAGGATAATTTATTTTCTTCATTTACAATATACTCGTACTTATTTTCACTTTGTTAATGTAGTTATAATGTCGGAATTTACCGTCCCTTCTAGTACTTAGCTAGCTACTCGAATCCTGTATCGTGGTCAATTGAATACTAAATTTTCTTCTTTGAAAATAAAGATGAGATTGAGTAAAGTTGATGAAGGCGGGACGTGAGCGTTGCACGCTGCAATGCGGAATGTTTCCGAACTTAATAACATCTTATAATTTTATTTTTACGATCTCCTCAGATGTTCGGAAACTTGTTAGAGGCAAACGTGACTCAATTTATTTTCAAGACAAACTTAAATCAGGCGGTTCTCGTAAAAAATATAAATTACCTAAGATCAAATCGAATGTTTTTTATATTAAAATGTCGGTGGCAAACAAGCGTGCGGCCTTTTGGTAAGCGAATTTGCCTGATGGTAAGCGATATCGCAGGCTAGACGTCAGCAAACTCCGGAGTAGGTACTTTATTGCATAGTTTGCATTGCATACTATATTGTACAGTCACGTGCACTAATGTATACAACCACATTAAAATATGAACCTTATAGCGCTGGCATGAGAGTCGAGGTTTATTGTAGGCACTGTACTAGTGTTGATATAGGTAGGGTACTGTACAAAAGAGGTTGTTATTGTTCTGTTAAATAGTTATAAATTATAAATCTAATAACGTCATTATCTCTGGTGAAAATGTGACGATCTATTCATAAAAATCCGGCTTGAGTTTGGCAGAAACTATGTATGCATGTATGTATTGTTATAGTTAGCTAGCTATAAAAGATTTGCTTTCTAAATTTTTATACTTACGTACATTCTATGCCCATTGAAAAATGATAAGAGCGTAATAAATAAGATATTGTACTGCTCATTTTCGCCCAAATCCATATAGCGTCGGTGGTGTAATGGTCAGCATAGTTGCCTTCCAAGCAGTTGATCCGGGTTCGATTCCCGGCCGACGCACACTTTTTGTTTTTTTTCAGCGATAGTTTCTTCTTTCAAGATGCTACAGAATTAGGTATTTTAAAAACAAAATGTAGGTTAACACGAATTTAGGAAATAGATATTTTTGTAATATAAAAAAAATCTTCATGATAATGAGTCATGGTATTTGTGCATTTTATGTTCATAAAATTATAATAAAATGCAAGTACTATAAAACTTACAAAATAAAAACCAAAGTATTCTTTATAAAGAGCTCTAGGTATTAGGATTCTATAAATACATCAAAATTCATGCAATGATCCATGACAAAAGCATCCTAGTTCAGCAGTCTCTCAATAGATGGCGCTACTAGTAACGAAACGACGACAGAGGTTCCCCTTTACAGGTTTCGTGAGGTTTTTTCTATCAAATTGAAATTGGGTTTAAACAGCAAATACTTGAAAAGCAATTTGAACTTAAGCGAATATTTAAAGGGGTTATATTGCTTTCGTGGTACCTATCAACGCGAAATCTGTGAGTTTATTGCTCTGTCGTAATATATATTTTTTACTCTGAATGTGTCCGATCTGTTCGACCTGTTATTTATTATTCGTTAGCTTTGACAAATTCCCGGAGAGTAGTTCTCGAATTTTCGCAACATCCCATGTAGGTATTGACATGACTCTGTAGTAGGTAAGTAGCTCAAGCACTTGTGTTACAGATAAAAAACAACAGTAAAAACACAAATAAAAGTAATACATAAGTATATTACACCCGGTCACTGGACAATCCATTTATCCAGGGTGGTGGGGATCGTACTCACGACTTTGGCGTATGAGGCAGGGTCACTACCAAATGCGCCATCCGGCCAGTCAACAAAATTTGGACGACAAAATAGTCCATGCTTAATTTTAGTGTGTATTTAGAGAACTAGGTCCTTGTCGGGCCGATCAGGCCTGAGACCTCTCGAGTTGCGTAGGGCCAATTAAAACCCTCCGCGGAACAAAGCCCTTTGATGTGGGGGTGCACTATTCGAGGGCCGTCGTGGGCGTGCGCGGAAAAATGCTGGGACCGACAATCTTTTAACTGGCTCGTAGGTGTGTAAGTTGGATACGTACATACTCATTCAAATTAGAGGAACGTTAATTAAAATGCCGCATTATTTAAAAAGCAAATCAAAATCACGTCTTTTTGAAGAAAGAAAGAAAATAAATTTGAAATTGACGCGTTTAGCGCAGTGGTTTGAGCGCCGATTAAGACGCAAGGGTCGCTGGTTCGATTCCCACATAAACAAAAATTTACGATAAAGATATTCGTGTTGGGTTTGGGTGTTACCTAATAAATAAAAATCAGATCGATGGGGCAATTCTCGTGCAATTGAAATTGAAGTTGAATTTTGAGATTTCGTACTTTAATTCGATTTCAATGTCGAGTGCTCCAGAATTCCCCCCTTGAGGGTGTTGCAGATGTCCAATCAGGTGCCTGTTAAATAAAACGTAGTTCTCTAAGTATAAGAATAGAACAACGACGTACAGTTGCATACAAAATGTTTGGGACGCCCTCTAGTTGCTAAAATGTATACCCGCCTTTGCCCGATTGCGTCGGCTTATCAAACATATCGCCTATAATAACTTACTCATCCCAAGGATCCATTACCGAAGCCCACATAAACACGTCAACACCTGCCAGAAGACGTTACTGTGACGTCACACCACGTTACGCTAAGACAACGCTACCCTCTGAGGGGATGAAATAACCGCGTCCGAAACACATTACTTCGCGTCAATATTTAGTTACTCGCGCCGCCATCTTGTACTTACAATCATACACAGTTACCAGCTTGAGAAAACGTACTAGTGTACCTTGTATTTAGGAAGTAGGATTCCGAGCTTTAATACTGGGTAGGAAGGTGGGATTTGCAGTTATTGGAGGTAGGGTAAGGTGGGTATAGGCTCCCGTGGCTGTTTCCAGGTCAGCTATCGGGCGCGTCCCCCGGGTGGTGGATAGGGGAACGCCCCCCCAGATATGGGGGGGTACCGGCTGCGGCCGGCGCGAACCAAAACTGGTCATACCGTAACCTCCTCACTGAGAGGAGGCCGGGGGCCCGCTCATTGAGAGTGGGTCGCGAGGAAGACAACCTCTCTAAAAAATCACTGGCGTTGGCGGCGGGAGTGAGACTTCCGCTGCCTAGTCGCTTCCGAGCGACAGTGGTGTGGCTCGAAAGAGCCGCCCAGCGCGGCGGGGAATCCAGTGTGACTGGCCCCCGTCGGGCAACCTGCGCACACTTTTTGGCTTCGGTCATGTTTCGCGGGCAATACAAGTGTGCGTAGGGGGCTTGCCTTCATTGGCCGGCCCGAGTGGAGACAACCACGCTAAAAAACCGGAAAGGACCGGCGTTGGGGCGCCCTTCGGGGCCTCGCGCGGCGTCGGTCGCCCTTTGGGTGGTTGGAACGTATTTCAACCTGCTAGCGGCCAACTCAGGGGATTTCCCGCCCCCCTGGAGTAGTAGGGTTACCGGGGTATCGTGCCTCTGCCTCGGTGGACCTTTTATTTGCAGCGATACTCGTGGGAATCATATGGCTATTGAAAATTCTCTCACAAAAACTACGATCTCCCTAAATAACGACGACTTGGCAATCTCAAAGGACTCTGAATCTGCTCGCGGTTTGGATTCTGGTGTTTTGGCGGCGGAGGTGGCGGCCCCGATGGCCGGCACGTCTGCTGATAACTCGGCTGTGCACAACATTTTCGATAATGCGCGTGAACTGGACCTGTCGGAAAGCGACATGGAGGTCGAAGCGTCGGCCTCCACGTCTAAAGGAAGGAAAGTGCTGCCTAGGAAGGCGAAGAAAAGTGTAGTGGCGCCTTCGGGCAGCAAGTTTTTCTGTGGTGGTGTGTTCGGTGACAGTGAGTCGGACGCCGATACCTTGAAGGGCTCAGAGGCGGAGTCCTTCGTCAGTGTTGACTCCGGCGAGCGCGCTAAATTCCTAAAAACATCCAGGAAGCGCGCCGCCGGGAAAAAGTCGCAGGAGTCGTCGGACTCCTGCGGCTCCACGGTTAGTACGGCCAGCAAGGCCAAACGCGGGAAAGGCCGCCCCGCCACCTCGGGCCATTATGTGGGACTGGCCGAGGCGAGAGCGAAAGCGGCTAAGGCTTTGAGAGAGCAAAACCAAGCGGAGTTGGAGGCTCAAATTGTTGAGGACGAGCGAAAACTCCGTGCGGCAAGGGCCAAATCAGGATACGGAGTCTCTTCGTATCTTGATTACTCGAGTTTACCCGTAGCCGACCTTGTGGCCACGGCAAAATCAGACGCGGAAACGATAATTTCCGTCGCGATGAAGAGTCGCAATTTGAAGGGAAATCTCCAAGGCTCCCTCAAAAACCACGCTTGCTCTTTCCTGGCTTTGTTGGAGGAAATGAGCAAGCGGACTACCTCTGAGGAGACGGCGGCTTTGCAGGCAACCGTGAAGCGCCTATCCGAAGAGGTAGTGAGGTTGAGCGAGGAGCTTGTGTCGCTCCGAGCTGGAAGTGCGGTGGCTTCTGTTGCCCCTAAGTCTTCGGCGCGTCAAACGCCAGCTATTGTCGGTGCGGACCTCCTAGCACAGATGGAGGTCCGAATGGAGCACATGCTCTCAAAGAAATTAGAAGAGGAGAGGTTTTATGTCGCTGCCAGATTTGAGGGCATTCAAGACCGCCTTCTCCCCGAGGTGCGTCGGCGTCCACCATTAGCGGCGGACAAGAAGAAGCCGGCTAAGGAATCCTCCCCGGTGCCGGAAGTGCAGGCTTCTCCCCTTCCCCCTCCGCCGCCCAAGGGCAAGGGCAAAGGTGTGGGGAAAAAATCGAAGACTTTGTCCCCAGAGGTAGCTCCATCGACCTCCAAAGCCTCCACTTCTTCGGCGCCTACGCCAATGGAGGCAGACGTTCTCCTCCCTTCGACTACTCCGGCCAATGAGGGCTGGAATAAAGTCGTTGGGAGGAAGGCCAAGAGTAAGGCCAAAAAGGCAGCCACGCAGGCCTCCGAGCCAGCTGCGAAGGCTAATAAGAAGACGGTGCCAGGGGCGAAGAAATCGCCTCCAACCACTCCGGCACCAGCCAAAAAGGCTTCGCCGAAGCCCAAGAAGTTAGTCTCCCCCAAAACGGCAGTGGTCGTCATTACCCTGACCAAGGAAGCCGCTGAAAAGGGGGAGACTTATGAGTCTGTGCTCAGGAAAGCGCGTGGCTCTTTAGATGAGGAGACGCTTGCGGCCGCGAAGAGCAAGTGCAGGCAGACCCTGACTGGGGCTCGACTTTTTGAGTTCCCGGGGGCTGCCAGCGTCGAGCGCGCGGACTCTTTCGCGGAGAAGGTCCGCCAAGCAATCTCCAGTGTCGCTAAGGTGGTTCGTCCTGTCAAGACGGCCTCCTTGCTCATTAGCGACCTGGACGATTCGGTGTTGAAGGAGGAGGTTGTGGCCAAAGTGGCGTCTGTCGGGGGTTGCCCTCAAGAGGCCATCAAGGCCGGCAACATCAGGCCTGGCCGTGGCGGGATGGGTGCGCTTCGTATTGAGTGCCCCGTCACTGCGGCCAAGGCAGTGTTAAGTGGAGGTCGCCTCTTAGTTGGGTGGTCCTCGGTCTCCGTGCGGGCGCTAGAGGATCGCCCCTTTAGGTGTTTCCGTTGCTACGGCACGGGACACACAAGTGCTTGTTGTCCTTCTACTGCGAATCGCCGTGAACTGTGCTTCCGCTGCGGGAAGGAAGGACACAAGGCGGCTGCGTGCAGTGAGAAAAAGCCTCACTGCACAGTATGTGCCGATGCTGGCAAGCCAGCCGGACATACTATGGGGGGGAAGAATTGCAATCCCCCCCCAAAGAAGGGAAAGCGGCCGGCCCCGTCTCGGGCTGTTTCTGCCGCTGCCGCTGTTACTCCGGCGGCAAAGGACGGCGCGATGTCTGAATGATGGATTCAGTCAGACATCGCGCCATCCTGCAGGGAAACTTAAACCACTGCCGCTCGGCCCAAGACCTATGGTTGCAGGTCGTGGCTGAGTGGCAGGTGGATTTAAGTATTATCGCCGAGCCATATTTTATAAGTGATGGATGGTTTGGTGATGTGGACGGCGTTGTGGCGATTTTTGCCAGATCGTTTACCGACGCTCCCCCCCTTTCACTTTTAGAAAGGGGTTCGGGATATGTTGCTGTCGCGTGGGGGTCTGTTGCGGTCCTCGGGACTTATTTTTCCCCTTCTCGTCCCCTCAGGGAGTTTGAAATATTTTTAAACTCCCTGACCTCGGTTTTGGGCCGCTTGGCGCCGAGGCAAGTCCTGCTGGCGGGCGACCTGAATGCCAAATCGGTGGCATGGGGTAACCCTGCCACCGACGTTCGGGGTCGCCTGCTTCAGCAGTGGACGGTGTCGCGTGGGCTGTGCCTCCTTAATAGGGGTACGGCCCACACTTGCGTGCGGCAGCACGGGGGGTCCGTGGTGGACGTCTCATTCGCCACCACGGCCCTCGCCCCGCGCATAGAAGACTGGCGGGTAGACCCTACAGAGTCCCTCTCGGACCATCGGTACGTGAGGTACCAACTTCGGGTCCAAGGTCTACCGGGTCTGCAGAGGTCGGTCCAGAGAGCGTCGCCGTTCAACCGGTGGGCGCTCTCTAAGCTAGACAAAGATCTGGCGAAAGAGGGCGCGTTTTTACAGGACTGGCTCAGCCCAGTCCTGAGTGAAAATGTGGACGTGGCTGCTTCCGAGCTGCGCGAGTCCCTGACCGAGGTGTGCGATTTCTGCATGCCTCGGTCCCGCCGCCCCGATCCCCGTCACGCCATTTATTGGTGGACGGAGGAGATCGCGGGGCTCCGGGCAGCGTGTTTTGCTGCCCGGAGGGCGTACACCAACGCCAGACGCCGGCGGAGAAGGGACCTCGAGCGTGAGGCTCGCCTCTATGAGGCTCTTGTGGAGGCCCGGAAGGCCACGAAGGCCGCGATTGGTGCGGCCAAGGACAGGGCCCGGCAGGAGATGCTGGAGAGTCTGGATCGTGACCCGTGGGGGAGGCCATACAAGGCGGCACGCAACCAACTGCGCCCCATTGGTCCTCCCCTGACGGAGACTCTCCAGCCAGACCTCCTTGAGGATGTAGTCACCGGTCTTTTCCCGGCGCGTAATGACTCGTTTTCCCCCCCGTCGATGGCTCCGCCTCCGGGGGTTTTCGCTTCAAATGAGGCTCCTGCCCTCATTTCTACCGAAGAGTTTGGTGCCGCGGAAATTCCTCTCCGCGGCAAGAAAACGGCGCCGGGTCCTGACGGGATCCCGGCGAAGGTCCTCGCGGTGTCCATTTCTGAAATGGAGCCGCGCATCCGGGGTCTGTTTGACCGTTGCCTTGAGGCCAGACAGTTCCCCCGGCTGTGGAAGAGGGGGCAGTTATGCCTCCTCAGGAAGGTTGGTAGGCCTGCCGACTCTCCATCGGCGTACAGGCCTATCATCTTACTCGACGAGATCGGGAAGACGTTTGAGAGGGTGTTGTCTTCCCGTCTCGTTGAGTGTCTGGGCCAGGTCGGGGACCTGTCGGATGCCCAGTACGGTTTCCGGGCAGGGCGGTCAACAATCGACGCCCTGACCCGTCTCCGGTGCATCACCGATGAAGCGGCAGCAGCGGGGGAGGGAGTAATAGCGATATCATTCGATATCAAGAATGCTTTTAACTCCCTCCCCCATTCAGTGATAATGGAGGCGCTCCGGCACTTTTGCGTGCCACGCTACCTTGTGGAGCTCCTCCAAAGCTATCTTGAGGATCGCGAAGTGTTGTACGTGAATCGTGACGGTGACCTCAGGAGTCACAGTGTTGAATCCGGCGTTCCACAGGGGTCAGTCCTTGGCCCCTTGTTGTGGAACGTCGGGTACGATTGGGTACTCCGAGGGCACCTCCTCCCGGGCATGAGTGTCATCTGCTATGCAGATGACACTCTCGTCACAGCCCGGGGGAGGACCTTCGAGGATGCCGCCATTAGGGCGTCTGCGGGGGGCGACTTGGTGGCCAGGAGAATTGAGCTCCTGGGCCTGGAGGTGGCCCTCCACAAAACCGAGGCCATGTTTTTCCCGCCTCCACGGCGTCGTTTTCCCCCCAACGCGTCTATTACCGTTGGGGGTTGTGTCATCGAGGTGAAGCCCGAGATGAAGTATCTCGGGCTTATTTTGGATGCGCGGTGGCATTTTGGCCCCCACTTCCGGGGGATGCTGCCGCGCCTCCTCAAGGCGGCCGACTCGTTCGGATGGCTCCTGCCCAACTTGGGCGGGCCGAGCGCCAAGTGCCGGCGGCTTTACGCCGGCATATTGCGCTCGATGGCGCTATACGGCTCGCCCATATGGGCTAGTAGCCTAGAGAGGAGGGAGAATGTCGCCCTTCTCCGAGCGCCCCAGAGGGCCATCGCCCAGCGGGTCGCGAGAGCCTACAGAACTGTAGGCTTCTCTGCGGCCTGCGTCCTTGCGGGCACTCCCCCATGGGAGGAAGAGGCCGGTGTTCTGGCTGCCGTGTATGAGTGGACGGCAGCCAGAAAAGCAAGTGGCGAGCCGTACTGCCAAGTTGAGAAGGAGGCAGTACGGCGGGAGGCGCAGGAGGAGCTCGTCCAGAGGTGGACGGAGTCGCTGGCCTCTGTGCAATTCGGTCGGAGGACTGTGGACGCACTCGCTCCAGTCCTCGACCAGTGGCTGAAGAGGGAGCACGGTTTCCTCTCATATCGGATGGTGCAGGTACTTACGGGCCATGGGTGCTTTGGCTCGTACCTGCATCGCATCCAACGAGAGGAAACCAGTGCGTGCCACGAGTGCGGGGCCCCGGAGGACACGGCGCAACACACTCTCGAGGAGTGTAGCGCCTGGGGCCCCCAGCGCGAGGCGCTGAAGCTCGTCGTCGGGAGAGATTTGGCTCTCCCGGCAGTTGTTCGGGCCATGCTGGCCTCGGAGCCGGCCTTTTCGGCCTTTGCCTCCTTTTGCGAGGATGTCATCTCGCAAAAGGAGGAACACGAGCGCTTGCGTGAGCAAGACCCGCGCGCTGATGCGCGGCGGAGGGCAAGGAGGGGGGGGAGACGCCGAACAGTTGCGCGGCATCTCCCTCAACTCCCGCGAGGAGGCCAGTCGGCAGCCGGTGCGGGGGCACCGGTGTCGGCATTGCACAGGCCTCCTCTGCAGCCCGGTAGGGACGGTTCGGTGCTCCCGGCCGCCCCTATCACTCCCCCCACACCATCGGGGGGGAGTAGTGTCGGGCCCGCGCTGTAAGCGGGCTCACGCCAGGGGAGGGACGCGAAGGGAGGCTTCATAGCCAGATTCTCGTGTCCCCTCCCCACTCTGGCGTAGACGGGAGCACCCCTGGAGTTTTAGTCGGTAGGCCCCCGCGTGTCAGGCGGGGGAGAGCCCGACATAACCCGTCCGCCCCCCGGCGGCGGGTATGCGTAAGGCATTTCTCCAGGGTGACCAAAAAAAAAAAAAAAAAAAAAAAAAAAAAAAAAAAAAAAAAAAAAAAAAAAAAGGTGGGTATAGGCTAATGTTACCAAGTTGCAATGCCAAAAGTGAGGATGGATAGTTTTGAGTGGAAGGTGTCTTTTTATGACTTGGCAGACGAGCAGACGGATCACTTGATGGTAGCGATCGGTACCCTCACTAACTCGACGAAATACAGCACAAGTGCTGTTTTACGCTGGTCTTTGTGAGGCCATGGTATCACTCCGGTCAAGCTAGCCCATTCACTGGCTCTCCCACGGTTAATATGTAAACTACCTACTTACCGTCGATTCGGAAGGTTTAATTAATAAGAAGGTAATAAAAAATGAGAATACGTACATATTTTATTAATTTAACATCACAACAGATTGGTTTCAGACAAATTACACACGCTAAAAACAAACACAAACAAAAGAAAACATAAACAAATGAAATGCAACAATACCCATTTAAAACAAGCAAAAACATTAAGTGGGAAAACAATATCCGAAAAAATGATTTTAATAATAGTGATATCAATTTATAAACTAGGACCAGAGATGTTAAAAATAATTTATTAAAAGTATTTAAATACAAAATGCAAATGCATAGTTGCTAGCACTATTTCAAATAGAAATACAAAATAGTTTTGAATAAAAGTATTTAAATACAAAATGCAAAATACGTATTTTTAAAATAGGTTTTGAAAATAAAATACATTGTTAAGCATAACCTTTTATTTATTGAACTGATTTTAAAACTAGTATTTGTTCAAAGAGTTCATCTTTCATGTTTCGCCTATGGGGCCTCATAATCATTCCACCAAATGAAAATAGTCGTTCTACAGGGGCAGAACTCGGTAAGCAGGTATTATATTTGAAATGATTGGATGGATTTAAGAATGAAAAATTGTTAAAATGAATTATAAATGCAACGAAACTATTTTGTATATTATAAATACTAAATATTCACATAGAGTATTTCAAATAAAATACAAAATACATTTAGAAAAAAAGTATTTCAAATACAAAATAAAAATGGGTATTTTGCATTTTGTATTTGCATTTGAAATATTTGTATTTCAAATAATTCACATCTCTGACTAGGACTAACTTTAGTCTTTGTTTTGTTTCGTCTCAATCAGAGAGTCTAAGTTTCATCATAAGTCTTGTCACTGTGTTGTGTATAGTACAAATTATCCTTATTTAAACAGTATAATTAATCCGTTAGCAGAAGATTAAGATATCCGACGTCCCCCAGCTCGCATGGTGACCGTATCCTTCGTAGGGTACAGGCCCCAATATTGACTGTAGACACAATTTCCGGACAGGGGCAAACAGGGTTCGATTCCGCACAATTTGCCCCTAATTGCAGCCGCTCCTGCTGAGGCTGAGGGGCAAGAAACAATGGGGCGGTAGGAGACATGGGGCTTTTTATCTCGTTCATGTGTGATAATGTGTAAAAGTCAATGCTTTTATTACCAAAAACATACAGGGTGCATCTGTGAACATTTACATCCCTTTAACCACGAGTTCTATCAACCTAAATTCTTCGAAAAAATTTTCAACTCCCCATACAAAATGACCAAGTCACGTGACCGACTTTGTATGGAAAGATGAAAATTTTTTATGCGAATTTTGAAAAGTCATAGAACAAATGTTGGTCAGAATGGTTGGTAGAACACGTGGTTAAAGGGATGTAAATGTTCACAGATACACCCTGTATACCTCCTCAATTTGTGCCAACCTTTTAAACCCCCTTACACATTTGTGTGGCAGCGCAATTGTTACTCCCGTGGTGCTGTTTATCTTTCGCTAGCTTATCCTATCTTCAGCGGCGAGGATGGCGTCGCCGGCTACGGTGTTTGGTGTAGTGCTGTTTGGTTTGACCACTGGTACTGCGCTTCTGCCTCTTGCTATTTTGCTGTTAACTTAGCCCCCCAGCAGTAGTTATTCATACAACACCTCATATATATACCTGACTCCGTACTTAGTAGCTTAAGCACTCCGTGTTACAGAGGAAATTATTAAGTTTTTCTAGTTATAGTTAAAGAGGACTTTCAGCGACATTCCGAAATACTCGAAACACTTATTTGACCATAAGTTTGGTCAAAATGTATTGGTCACTATTCGACAGCACCACATCTCGAATGCGTCAATGCAAAGACTTAAGTACTTACTTACTGACTTAGGTACTGGATCACCCGACACTCCGAATCAAGAGAAGGCCACTTAGGTCGATCCTGCACTACTTTTTGCCAGTCATTAACCTGAAGTTCTCGCTGATCATTTTCGACGTCGTCTTCTAGCGACACCTAGGTTTCTCCAGACATAATAGGTCAACTTTTTTATTCTTAATATTTAACACTTGTAAGCAACGTGTACTCCTCAGTTATCAAAACATCCTAGTTCCTAAGCCAGGCACACGGACCTTGTAAGACAAATTGCTAAAACACATGAGACGTCAGCAAATAAACATGGCGTGTTTGCGGACAGAGATTAGTGCATGCCGCCGGAACCCTATTCTGGGTGGTGGGGAGGTACGTTACAACATCTTGGTGTTCCCTGGAGACTGAGGTGTTTGAGCTAGGTATAGATAAATTGACCAGACGTCCCGTTGTCCCGAAACAAAGCGCCGGGACGCGAAATTGCCGTCCCAAAATCCTGTTTTTCGATACGAGTATAATGAGCCGGTGGGGCAGTAACTACTTATGTAGGCACTACTTTAGTAAGTAGTTACTACTCTACCTCACTCAGTCACTCTCTCTCACTCACTAACTCAGACCGCTGCGTACATATCTACTAGGTACTTTCGCATTTACAGCTCCCAAAAAGATATTCACAAGCTGGTCATTTTCTACACATTCCATCAAGAACATGATGTAATACGAGTTCTGTTACGCATTCTTCGCAGAGGGTCAAGATGGATTTGAACTTAACATATTACGATGAAATGAGAAAGTAAAAGAATATTTAGACAAAGCGACTTGAATTAAAGCCTATAAAATACAATAGGCTCAAGCGCAGAATGTCCCCTTTGAGTGAAATTAACAATTTCCAACGGTTTTGCCACCTGCCCTCACCAGGCCCATTGAAACAAACTTTGCTTTTTAACTTTCGCAGCCCAAGAATAGCTCTATGGGTTTCTCTTCAGAAGAATTATTTTTATTACATTAGAGGCGACAAATGAGAAAGCAGGCCACGTCCTGTTGATAAAGTAATTGCAACCTCCCATGAACATTTGCGAGATAAGAGTGGTCGCTGATGCATTGCCGGCCTTTTAGAAAGGAGCATCATTATACGTTCTTCTCTTGAAGGTCCCGACGACTTTAATTCTCCTTGGTATTTGAACCTTCCAGTTTGATCAGAGGCTGGTCTTTATGTTGAAGATGACATACTCGTACGCAAGTATTCTAGAAGTCTTTATCTATGCAATTGGCATGTATGGAAATTATCATAGAAGTTGTGATTCCCATACTTCTTAGGGTGCTTTCCGCTCTCCTAGTTTTGCAAGCATATTGGCACCATCAGAGTATTTTTTTTATTGCTGAAGTAGGCAGACAAATGCGGCTCATCTGATGGTATGTGTAACCGCCGCATCATAGACAACAACAATGCCGAGTATGATCAGTCACCTGAGATTTCCAACGCATGATCTCTGGTTTAGGGCGCACTTTTTCTTTCGGTTCAGTCAACTGAAACTACGGCTTTGATTTCTACCGCATCAGTAATCGGGTTCTTAAAAAATATTGCGATTTCCTTCGCCAGAATAGCGTCACGGCAAGGAGCACCCGCGGGCGCGACCTACATCCTTTCAGCCGTATCTCTGTTTGACGTCGCAATCGCAGACGCCGCGATAAGCCCGCCTTAATGACGCTGAGCATCTGATAGCGGGCACAGACGCTTAATAGCTCAGGGAATTGAGAGTTAAACGAGCAATGGATACGTTGAGGGAGTTTATTGTATGATCCACTGGTGTTCGGGGAGCTTTAGCATTTGCGTTTTTGTTTCCTATCGGCACCATCGTAATATCAGCCATTCCCGATTGCGTCCATAATTCATGCAACATCTCATACATTGACCTGATTCTGCACTAAGCAGCTTAAGTGTTACGGATATCAGACAACCATAATCAATAGTTGGGTTCTTGGTTCCTACTAACGAAAAAGCGACTTTTGAATTTAATATAATGAACCCTAAAGAGGATTTTGTTACGACAGACTACTAATACTGCGTGAGCGACGCTTCAGGCACACTCTAGTTTTTTTTAACAGGATGCCATTAGAAGATAGATTTCTTTATCGCTGTGAATTGTTTGCAGCATTTATTACCGTGTAAGTAAGTAGCTACTTGCGATCATGTACCGTGCATGTAACCAACATCATCAAACCTCAACACCACTCAATTACCATCATGTTAATCGTCGACAAGACACACTACAAAATCACATACATATTCAGAGCTGCGGATCTCCACGCGGCGCGCCTACACAAGTGACATTCATTAGAAAACAAGCCGAAACAAAAACGAGTGTACGCAACAATTCGCCCTAACTACTTGAGCACCCCCCCTCCGCCTTTCACCCCCTCGCGCTCCGCTAAAAAGCCATTACCGCGCCTTTGATGTCGCCGCGCGCTTTGATTGCACCGCTTCGACTGCCCACTTGTAACTATTGACTATGGCCTTTGAGCATAGAGTATCTGATGATGGCAACGGAGCTGTTCAAATATAAAGTTATGGAGATTTTTCCAGCGCGTTTCGCGGGATGTTTCATGCAATGCCTGCGGGGAGCGAAATGCTGAGGAACGTTATGAATGTGCGTTATCTGATTGAGACATTATTTCCCCCCCAGAATGATTCCTCGTATGAATGCAAGATTATTTTTCTGTGATAGGTGGGAGACGAGCAGGTGGAGAACCTGATGATAAGCGATTGCCGCCGCCATAATCACCAGCAACCCAAGATTTTTTCGACTTCCCATACTTACAAAATGAACCAGTTACGTGACTGACTTTGAATGAATGAATGAATGAATGAATATGCTTTTTATTGCACACAAAATAGAAGTATAAAACTTAAAACAAATCCCACTTTGACTTTGTATGAAAATATTATTTTTAAATTTCACAAGTCATAGAACTAATGTTGTTAAGAATGGACACGTGGTTAAAGGGATGTAAATGTTCACAGATATGGCCTGTATATCCTGCTTACGTGGCTGATCGGTAAATATATAAATGTGCCAGACAATCACACCAATCAACCTGCTCTCAAATGTACTATGAGTACCAAATGACGATAATTTGTTCGGGGCGTCAACCCAGAACACCCAGAACCAAGGAGACTTAGAAAATGTAGTTTCCTATATTGATTTGACCGGGAATCGAACCTGGGACCTTTCGCGCTTTGGGCGAACACCGTAGCCATCGAGGCCGTCAAGATCGGCCGCCGTAGCCGGATCTGTTGGAGGTTATTAAGTATAACTATTACATTAGTACCTTCTATACACAATGTTGGGACATTAAGTTAACAAGACCCTAGTCTGTAAGCTAGCTATATTGTGACACCAAGGTTTATTTACCCCCGCGAGTGGTTTACGACGCTGGCGCGCCTCCAATTGGCACGAGAGCTTAAACACTTGTTAAAGAGTCTACACGGGTACATTAGCTTATCGTTTTTGCTTTAATAGTATTTCTCCTTGTTTATTGTAAACTTTAGCGAGTGTCAGGATTTTTAGAACTGTATTTGGTGACTTCATTCATACACAACAACTCACACATTGAACTGACTCCGTACTAAGTAGCTTAAGCACTTGTGCTACAGATATCTGACAACAGAGGAAACAAATACAATACCTAAGTACTTAAATATACAATATTACACCCAGACACTGAACAAACACAAGTGTTCTTCATCACACGAATGTTTGTCCAAGGTGGGGATCGAAGCCACGATCTTTGGCGTATGAGGCAGGGTCACGCACGATCAAACGTGCCATCCGGCCAGTCATTTAAGTTAAGACTGCTTATATACAAAAAACTTGTGTATACAGGGTGTATCAGTAATCATTTTCTCCATTCACGTCTTCTACCCACTATTCTGAACAACATAATTTGTTCTATAACGTTAAAAAAATACTAAAAAAAAGATATTATATTTTTTCATACATTCAAACTTTGTATGAAAAGTTGAAGTTTGTTTAAGAAAAAGTTGAAGTTCGCAGTGATTCTATAATATGAAAACAACATGGTTTGACGTGACAAGTTGCATAATTTTACTTGAAGATTTTGTCCCTACTTTCAGAACGAAATCAATGAAAAAGAAACAGTAGAAAACATAACAAAGCGCATTTCATCTCTTATACCCTTTGATGGCACGACGTGGCAGCAGGCAGGGTCGAAGGGTATCCAAAGGTGTTGCCAGCTAGCCCTTCTTAAAAGAAACATTATTGGGTTTAAAAAGTACTTAACCTCATCAGTAATTTTAAAATTGAATAGGCTCTTTGACAAAGTGAAAAATAAAGTGTCAATTACTGTTAACAGTATAAGTATATTAAGAGTTAAAAAATGATTATTTACTAACGTAAGTTAAAAATAATAATTTATTTATTTAAAAATCTGTAAATAAAAACAGCAATTTTTAAACGTTTATCACGTGACACAAAACGCTGCTGAGTTTATCATGACGTCACCTGCTTGTCAACTTAAATTGCTTGTTACTAGCCTATACCTTCCTAAAAGGCCGGCAACGCATCCGCACTCCTTCTGGTTAGCTGATGTCCATGGGCGACGGTATTCGCTTAGGTACTATCAGATGATTCGCTTGCTCGTTTGCCTTCCTATATTATAAAGACAATGCATGAAAAACACCAGAAGTTCGTTGTCTCTTCAAATAAAAAACATAAAAATAAAAATGTTTATTCAGTTAACTTAAATAAAATACACCAAAATAGTAACAGAAAATAACCCGGCAACGCTAGTAATGCTGGCATAGATCCGTTTCCGCGCGAGCGAGCGCGCCTCAAAGCGCCGGTGACGTCACCGCGGGCGCGCTCGCGCAGAACTGACGGATCCATCAATATTCCGACGTCCGGGGTTAGCGACTCTTTATAAGCTTCCGTTTGATTCCAGGACTATGTAACATGAAATTTTTAAGACAAAAGTACGCTTTTTATTCCACAATGGGAATATGCTCAACGAAATTAAAGGTGATGTTGGTACGTCATCTCTTTTTTATGTGATAAGTACGGATCACCAGATGACAACCGAATGCCGCCTCCCATAGACGCATGCAACAAAAGTGCCAACCAATTGGGCCTCTGGTACCCTCACTCACTCGACGAAACACAGCGCAGGTGCTGCTTTCCGCCGGTCTTTTGTAAGGCCACGGTATCACTCTAATCGAGCTGGCACATTCATGCCGAAACGTGACACTCCCAGGTTAAAAAAATCAAGTCATCGCGAAAAATAAATTACCGTACAAAAGTATATTTTCAAAACGGAAGTGTTTTTTCTGATTTCCAAATTTAACTGGTTTTAAGCGATATGGACCCTCACATCTTGCTTAAGTAAATTCATTTAATTTTAACCAATGTATCTCACACACTTAATCAATGTGCAAGTTTCACATAAAACTTCACTTTAGAAGAGTTTAAAAGATTTTCGCAAACAAAACAAAAAACTTCCCGCGGTGCACATGCGACAAAACTCGACCATTACACAAGTGTGCACGTTTTAGCATAGAAATTACTAAAGGAAAGAGACAAGTACCTATCTAGTGAATGGGTAGTGCGTCAAACGCGAAGTACCCGCGTATCTAATCAACAGGAGGCGCGGAGCCGCGACAAAGGCGGCGGCATCAAAGCAATAGCGGGGGCTACTTAGCATCCGTTTACACTGATCGACCGTATCAGATGGGGAGAAGTGTAACAGATTTTTTTTATTAGCCTAAACTGTCCCACTGCTGGACAAAAGCCTCTCCCAAACTCCTCCATCGGTCTCTGTTAGTAGCTGGCTACTAACAGAGACCGCTTGCCAATCTTGTTTGTGGTGGTCTAAATCGTCACGCCATCTTTTTCTGGGTCTGCCTCTCAGCCGTCGCCCATCTATTGGCTTGTATTATGTGACGACAGCAAGCGCTATACGGGAAAGAGTACTCAGCAAGTACCGATGGCATCTCCCACGATTCAGTCCGTATGCCAAAAAGGCGAAGCAGGATCATGGGAAGGTGGTGATCAACCGAATAATGCGTCAATAAAAAGTATCTGCCTATATACTGTCCCTCTGCAGGGCTTGCCTAATGCGGATTAGCGAATTCTAAAATTCTAAACATACTAGGTATTGCTTTTAGTAGATAGATTTAAAAACTTTTGTTTGTTACACGACGGCTTCATTATAAGCCACCAGAGTAGGTAAACTTTATGGAAGGATTAACGGAACGACCTGTTGGTCTAGTGGTTTAAGTACCGGGCCGTGAACTCGGGGTCCCGGGTTCGATTCCCGGGTCGAGCAAAAGTATGTTTCGAATTTTTCGAACATAGCTCGGGTTTGTGATCACCAATCCGCATTAGGCAAGCGTGGTGATTAAGGCTAATCCCATCATAGTAGCAATAACTTGATTTCTATGATGGAGGCCTTTGCCCTGCAGTGGGACAGTATATAGGCTGAACATTAACGAAACGAAATTGAAAAAAAAAAAAGAAAAACCAAAATAATTTTAACTATTTTGGTTAAAATGCATGGACTCAGAGTCCGTGGATCCAAAACTATCAAAGAAAAAAAAACCGTCAGTGTAAAGACCTAATTTCGTGACAAGTAGCGCGCGGAGCGTTCTGGCTAATTATCACGTGTTCCATCATGCGCGGGGCTTCAGATGTCGCAGCCTCCGCGGCCACCGCCGAGGACTCGAGTGGCGCCGAGACAACATCCTTGAGGGATAGTTTTAAAGGCAGATTGTCGAATGCGTAATTATCTCAAAGCTTTGTTGTTTTTAGTGCATTTGATGTTTGAATTACTAGGTGTCATCATCATATAGGGCTTCAGATGTCGAAGCTTGTTGGGCTGTGAACACCTCTGCTGAGGACGGCTCGAGTGGCGCCGAGCCAACATCCTTGAGTGATAATTTTGATGACAGATTATTGAATACATTATAATAATTATCTCAAAGCTTTGTTGTTTTTAGTGCATTTGATGTTTTACCACGTATCTATATCATGTATGGAGCTTCAGATGTCACAGTTTTTTCAGCTGTGACCACCTCCGCGGGGGGAGAGGGAGTCTAGCAAGAACAAACCTTCTTGAGGGGATAGTTTCAAACATACAGATTGTTGAATGCGTAATTAGTTATCTATTAAAAACTTTGTTATTTTTAATGAATTTAATGTTTAAATTACCACATATCTCTTTTCTTTCATGCATGATAGCTTCAAATGGCGCAGTTTATTGATAGAGTAGGTCTGATCTTACGATACAGATTTTCAGATTGTAATAAACATGATCAGATTTAGGTGTGCAATTATTGACCAAAACATAACACGGACATAATTACGATTGACGGCGTTTATAAATGAATTAAAATCTTGAAAAAAGCTGTTTCTTGGTATTTACTTTTTGTAATAAAACAAATTAATAAGACTATGTCTAACACCAATATCCTTTCGTAAACATTGAAAGATAGTTGTGTACAACCAAAAACCTGCCCCCCTGGTTTGTTCAACAGCGAGTGGCAAACGGAATCCGTGATGAGTCGCGCTTCTCGACTCCTTTGCCTCGACTCGAAGGCGCAGGAGGTCAATAGGATAACTACGCGAATGTAGCTGTAGATAGATAGACAATTTTGCACAGAAAAACATACATACAAGATACAACAGCAGACAGTACAGTAAGGCGATGTTATCGCTAGTAGCGATTTCTTCCAGACAACCTAAGACTACCTGTAGCTGTAGTTGGATAATATCCAACTGTGTATTGCATATTCCTGTTCTTAGCTAAAAGGCTTTTTTTTTTCATTCAAGCCATACTTGAAATTTCATAAAAATAAACTTTTTGCATAAAAATCAGTACGGAACGCTTCGTGAGTGAATCCGACTCGCTCTTGGCCGGTTTTTCCGGACCTTCGAGTCGACGAAAACTTTTTTGATTCTATTGATTCTACTCTCTATTAGTAGGTAGTATATCCCTTCTGTCAATATCTAAGTCAATATCATCCATTTCTCATAACGAAAATCACGGGATCACAGGCGCGTCGTGGGACATCCCACAGGTGTAATAAAGTGCGAAGTCATAAAAGGTAGTTTACTCGAAATATCTTTAACAGCAGGCATCTTCAAGATCGATTCTTTATGGCTTGCCTGACGTTTCATTTCAGACGCACATGCACCCCTAGAATTACCCTTCCCTTACGTTTTCCTTCTCTCTTCCACATCTCCCCTAGGATATCTTCCTCCCTTTCCGTGCAAACGTCATTGCGTGGCGCATTGTCTGCGATTCATTCACAATCGATTTTGAGTCCTCTGTTGCACCTATAAGGGCGATTTTTCTGTATTTGAAGGGCGTGAAAAGGAAATTGGCATTTACATCGACAGAGGAAAAGCCAGTTTTCCGCAGCAGAATTTGAAAATGGAATTCGACTGTACGCCGCAACAAGTTTAATTCTGCTGATGGAAATTTGGAATACTGCTCTCTATTTCTATGGAGATAAGATTAGAAATGAATTGAAAATTTATTTTCTTGATCGCAAAATAACTGGCCACTTTGTACGTGCGGTACACGCCGGCCGGCCGCATTCGTTGACATGTACCGGCACGCGAACGTTTTTGTTCCATTTTTAGTTTTAAAAAAATAGTTTACCGAAATGTGACGTTCGATTTTTGAAATGCCCGAATATGATCGCGTAGCCAGTATTCTTTTGTGACCGTGGAGGTATCATATCGGTTTTGTGAATATAAACAAACTTAATTGGTGGCCTAATGTTTGTATACGAAGTAGTTAAGTTTTAGTAAGTAGTTTAGTAAATAGTGCATTTGATACGTAATAGTTTTAAACAGACGTAGCTTTAAAGTGTTTATAAATAAGTAACAGAAGTGATTTCTCATCATATCAGATCAGCAATACTAAAGAAGCAGGTGAGTTACATACTATTTTTATTTTTAATTTAAACTACTAAAAACGTTCGTAATTCTTATTCCTTATTTAAAATAGGTTCTTATTATGTCTGTAAAAAGTTTCTAACCTCCAAATAGTGTTTGTAAATGTAAAGTTTTGGAAGGTAGTCGGTTGTGTGCGTCGGGTCGTTGACCCCGGTTGCCATGGCGACGGCGGCGTGGAGGCTTGCACCGGGTCCGATTGCAGCGATTTGTATTAGGTACCCTTCAGGGTAGTTCCGTGTATTTTTAAGGGAGGTATTAGGGAATTCGCTTGAATATATTTACAAAGAGACACTTTGCTATAGATAGGTATATTTATTTTGACTGCCTTGGAGGAGCAGTGAATAGAATAGAAAATTATTTATTCAGTTTTAGTCTATATTGAACATTACGTCAAATATTTTTATGTATGTAATGGATCGTTGATTTAGAATGTCGAGTTCTACCTACGGATGAGTGGGTAGTAGGTCGCACTAATGTGATTGGGTCCCAGGTTCGATGCCCGGGTCGAGCCGAAAATTTAAACCTGACTTTTTCTGTTATGAAATTTCAGTGTTAGCCCAAAGTCTGCAATGGAAATGGGCGGTTTTGTACCCTCCGAGCCATGCACCTTAAGCCGCTCTGTTAAAATGATCGTAAGGGAATAGGAAGTGCAGTGGTGTTTGCGCACACACTTGAGCAATATAGTAGTGTATCCTGCGTACGTGGACTTTTACCTATTTAACTGCAGAGTATTTACTGGTCATGATTTTCCTCTATGAATAGAAATAGAATAGAAATATTCTTTATTCAATTTAAGTCCTTATAGAACACTAGCGGCCGCCCGCGACTTCGTCCGCGTGGAAAAGTAACTTTTCACCCCCCTTTTAACCTATTACAACCCCCTTTTCGCAATAAAAAGTAGCCTATGTTCTTTCTCAGGGTCTAGATTATCTGCATACCAAATTTCATTTAAATCCGTTCAGTAGTTTTGGCGTGAAAGAGTAACAGACAGACAGACAGACAGACAGACAGACAGACAGACAGACAGAGTTACTTTCGCATTTATAATATTAGTTAGGATTTATGAATGTCAAATATTAGATATGTAAGCTACCGCTGATTCGGAAAGTTGACTTCATTATTTCGGAAAGTTGATTTATGATTAGGTTTAAGTATTTATTTATGTTACTAAAGGCACCAAACGAGCAAAAGTTTTTTTTATAAGATAGGGGGCAGACGAACAGACGGATCACCTGATGGTAAGCGATTACCGCCGCCCATGGACACCCGCAAGCAACACCAGAGGAGTCGCAAATGCGCTGCCGACCTTTTAAGAAGAAATACGTTCGCTTTTTGAAGGTTTGTAGGTCGTAGTTAGTAAGTAATCACCCGCATGCTCGTTTGAAGCCTTTTCTAAAAAATATTCTATAAAATCTACCTAAATTCTTTTGCACGTAAATTTTACCAGTAGATATGGATTAAAATAGTATTTTTACGAGGACCATTTGTCCGCAGTCATTCGTTTTAACCCTTCCATTGCTAGAATATAGTGATGGGACTCGGTTCTGATTCTCTCGAGTGACATTGAAAAAAATACGATTGAAGTTCTCAGATTTGAGTTCTTTCAACCGAGGAAGTTTGACAACAAATGTCTAATTTGCATTACCAATGTTTGAAAGCTCGTGTAAGGTTTCTTTAAAAACACTTGTTTCAACTCGTCACAGGTGCATATTTTGTGTACCAGCTAAATCGATTTATCATAGCATACACCGAAATTAATCGAATGGTGTGACAACCTTTTAGATGCAAGAAAGAAGAAATGTTTAGACTTCATCCTGCCCCATAAAATTTTCTATGCTATTTATAAAGAGATAACTTCTATTGATAACGATAAGGCTTATAGGTAAACCGAAAACATGAAACACTTGCGCGATGTAATCGACGGCCAGCGCCATCTAATGGTTCAGTTTGGAACTAGGGTCCAGAATGCCAAATAAAATTAATAAATGAAGTGGGGGGCAGAAAAAAATCAGAGCAGAAATTAGTCTTCCGCCCCTTGTGCGGCCGTTACCCACCCTACGCCATTGAAAATAAAGTTTTTTTTGCGATCCATTTTGAAATATGTATTTTAACATTCACATCGATGTCAATTTTGTAACGACTAGATATCTACGACTTCTCATTGTTGATTTAATATATTGTGATATAACTGATTTATCGATTAGTATCCGGCTATCGATTGTTCAAAACAGTTAAAATGTTTTGAACGAACAATCGATAGCCGGATACTAATAAAAACTAATATGTATAAAAATACTACCCTCATCACTAGTAGGGGCCAAACCCCATCGCAGTGGTACAGTTTTATGGTTCGTGTTACCATTTAATCTATCAAGAGCATGTTGCTGGTTTAAAGTGAGTTATGGCTTCATAAAACTCGCGTTTAGTTTATTGTGAGGTGTGACTTGCGGTTTGTTAGTTGGGATATTAACCAATTAACTGTGTTATAATTATAATGATTACAAGTTCATTTGTAGTGTATTATTGTAGCACAATATCAGTTTGTTGCAACTTTATATAATGTGTCAATAAAGTAAAAAGTATCAAGGCTTGTTTTATACTTTTTCAGCGTCGTTTTATGTCGTAGTTGTTACGTTTCTGCGAGATTAAATTCGAAATCAGGTGATCTTTTGGTTCTCTAGCATTGACAAAGATCACCAGGACTCTCACACTCAGACTTAGTAAACTGAAGTGGCAGTGGGCTTCGTTGTCAATGAAGGCTTGTTTTATACTTTTTCAGCGTCGTTTTTTGTAGTAGTTGGGTTTTAGTTTTCTTACTTTGTCAACAGATGTCATTATGTCTCGGATGCATCGCGCTAGTTTTTCTTATTTTTGATTAGTATTTATTTAGATAGTGTTTCTACAAAGTTTCGGTACTGTCACGAACAGAATTTCTTGACATCGTCACTTACCAAATGGACTTCAAACTCCAAACATAAAAATGGGGCTCCTTTTACCGAAATGAGAAAATATATAAACATTGACAAGTAGTTGTGTATCTGTGGAGTGCGTCGCGTCCCCCGCCCGAGATGCGTCGCGGCAGGTGTGAAGCAGACACCTGAGGGACTTGTCTACAGGGCTGACACTCATTGTAACACAAAGCACAATATTAAAAAATGGAATTCACCATTCCAGTATCACAGCAGTAACAGTGGCGTAGCTGGCGTGGCGTTCAAGAGGGCCACTCCCGGGACCATTAAACAAGGAAAGAGTTTAAATTCCGAAGAAAAGGGGTTGACACAGACTGACAGCGGTTAGTTTCTGAATTGTGAATTTTCATAGTAGATTCTAAACGTTTATACCTGATCCGGTTGTTCTGGTTCCCTTGTCTAAGGGTTGCAACTTCTCAAATCCTGTAACTCGGTCTTCCGACGCCAGAACTTTCACTTGAACTGGAGATAGGTACAAGTGCACAGAAAAAGTGCGAAAGTGGTTTCGTGCTCTTAAATACAAGTAAAAGTGTATTTTTTTTCTTAAATAAAGAAAGCAAAGAAAGAAAATACATTTATTGACCATAACAAAATACAAGGTTTAGGTTTCTTTAAGGGTGGCGGTCATATCGGTTCTGCAATACCGCTGAGAGCTCATTCCGTTTTCAAACATTCTCGTGGACAACCCTACAAAGGTGGCAACTCCGTAGGGATTCCCTCGGGATCGATCCGCCGCCCGCACCCTTTTACTTATTATAATTTTAATATTAAACCGTGGTCTTTTTGCGTCCGCGCGTGTTTGCCGGCGCGGGCGCGGGCTGAGTGCTCGGCCTTTGTTTGTGGGGCTAAACACCGCGTGGCGTGAAGAGTGACCATTGAAGGTGTTCAAAAGGAGGTGGATTTTGACTGATGTTTTTATTTTTATTTTGATTTACATTATCTAATTCTTTTTGCTGAGTTACATCCACCGCTGAAAGATTATATTTTATATTTAAGGCCTATTAAATAGATTAGACTAATTTCGATTTGTAAAGAGTTTTATTTGTGTTTGCTTGTTATATTATTTTTAAATTTAAGTAGTTATGTTTTAGTTTATTTTAATACTTAGATTTTAGTTATATTTACTATGTAACTAAAAATTTGCATGCCAAGAGTGGCAAAATATGAGAGCTATAATTATTTCCTAACAACATTTGTATACCATATTTTACGCAAATAAAATTATTCTTATTCTATTCTTATTCTTATTCGATATAATATTGTTTGCTGTCAACAGAAAAAATCGTATCTATTAGGCAACAAAACATAAAATGTTACACGTTCACATAAATTGAAAAGTGATTGCTTATATTATTGGCATTAAAATCGAAATAATAAATGACTAATAGTCTAAGATCCGAACTTACATCGACCTTCACCGAGCTGATAATCGAATGAAATATCCTTTATGACAAATTTTATATACTAGAAAATATATTAAAAATAGGTTTGCTAAAAAAATCCTGGACAGACTATTTTTAATTAATTTTTTAAAAATAATATTTAACTAAATTTAATATTTAATAAAATTTTCATTCTTACTTAAAGTATAAAACGTATAGAATGTGCCGCCATTTTTTTTATTATCATTTCAAGTGAAGGTAACTGCCATCGACATACCTGTTTATACCTGACAACCGAGTACTCTGTCCAGGTAAATAATAGACAACCCAATGGCGGCACATTCTATACGTTTTATACTTTAAGTAAGAATGAAAATTTTATTAAATATTAAATTTAGTTAAATATTATTTTTAAAAAATTAATTAAAAATAGTCTGTCCAGGATTTTTTTAGCAAACCTACTTTTAATTTATTTTCTTGTATATAAAATTTGTCATAAAGGATATTTCATTCGATTATCAGCCCGGTGAAGGTCGATGTAAGTTCGGATCTTCTACTATAAGTACTTTTTTGAAAATAAGCTTGACGTAAAACGGAATGAACTGTCATTTTCGCTGAATTGTAGTTCAAAGTTTTATATGTGGCTGATAATGTGCTCCCAGCAAAAGTCAGTGTTGATTGACATTTCCCCATAGAAGAAATGTTGTTGTCTAGTTCAGTTAGTCCTACTATTAAAGCGCCAATTTTAAAACCACGTTTCGTAATAAGAGAGTTTAAATGTCCTAATCCGAGTCAGCCCTTCGTTTCGCACTTGCGGGTGGCAACCCGACACCGCCGGCGCAGTGTCTCGGGTGATCGTTCACGCCTCCGCCGATCGCGATCGGGTTGCGTACGCGCACCCCACCTGTTTGCGGACGAATGTCTAAATGGATTAATGAACTTGCGAATTTTGAGGGTTCAAATGTAAGCGATATTTATAAAGTATTTTTTATTTATTTTTATTTTTAAATGGCCTGTATTGTGTTCATGACACATTTAATTTTGCCAATGTCAAGTGTAGTTTGATAAAGTGTAGTCAACAGTCGAAGTCAGTCGAAGTCACAGTCACTCAATAAAACGCCGGTGTTTAGCGTTTTAATGTCCTAAGGATTCTGTGGAGACTATTTTTAACAAAGCCGTAGGTTTTAAGACTCTTTTAGGTCAAAGCAAATTGTTCACGTGACAACTCACTCGACACACAATAGCAGTGTTAAAAACGACACAATTCAATGATTCTTATATTAATATCATCCTGCGGCACTTCACTGCACAAAGTAACACCAAATTTGTACACTAAAAACCACTAGATACTAATTAAAATCTTTGGATTGCATCAGCCGATGCGGCTTGTTTCACAGTTACCCACAGAATCTATTTATAAAGTACTAGCGGCCGCCCGCGACTTCGTCCGCGTGGAAAAGTAACTTTTTACCCCCCTTTCAACCCCTTACAACCCCCTTTTCGCAATAAAAAGTAGCCTATGTCCTTTCTCAGGGTCTAGATTATCTGTATACCAAATTTCATTTAAATCCGTTCAGTAGTTTTGGCGTGAAAGAGTAACAGACAGACAGACAGACAGACAGACAGACAGACAGAGTTACTTTCGCATTTATAATATTAGTATAGTATGGATTAACTGGGCATTAACGCGACGCTTATTTTTAAGTACATTGTATGTAGGTACTTGTACTTACTGCTTGACGTTTCGGCTATGTTGCAGCAGCGAACTGAATACTCCCGGTTTAATACTTTATAGTCATAATGCAACGCGAAAATCTGAAAAACTATTAAGCGATATTTTTCGGTGTATTTTTTGCAGATGTTTTTTATGTGACAGATGGCACTACTCCAACAATTGGCAAACCTGGCAAAACACCGCTACAAACAGAGTGCAATGGCATTTGGGGGAGGCCTTTGCCCAGCAGTGGGACAACGTAGGCTAAAAAAAAGAGGCAGACGAGTAGACGGATCTCTCTTTTTTGGTCTTCTGATTGGGCATACAGATGCTCACCGGGCGAAACAGCTTAGCGCTATTTCACACTGGTCTTTTCATCTCTCATGGTCTGGTCTGGTCTCTCCATTCTGGTCTCTTCACTGGTCTCATCATGCTTTTTTTCACTGCAATGTCTTGGTCTCCTAATGATCGTCACAGGCTTGTTTGCCACTAAAGTTTTACATAAAACTATGTGACTTTTAGAGAAAGGAATCCGTTGGGATGAGATTACTACGAGTACGGTTGATCGGTGCGTCGTAGCAATAGTGACTACGAGTACGTGCTACGCCCGTAGTACTATGGCGTTACGAAATCAAATGAATTTCGTTGAACACAGAGAAATGTTTTCCGCTTCCAAATTAACTTTCGTGTCTCTCACGAAATAGATACTCAGTTTCCTTGCTTTTACTTTATCTTCATACTTTATAGTTCCTAAAACCTGCTTAAGAAATTCAAACCCTAGGTCTTAAATATTAAGAGTAAAGTTACTGCAAGAGTTGCTTATCAGTAAAATCTCGGGGCAAATGCGGGGAAAAGCAATGTACTGCCGCTGTGCACTCCACTGCATAATGGCGTTGTAAACTAGAAACGCGTTAACACTACAAGTCCATGTATCAATTATTTGCACAATCAACAGTCAATCAATTTACGAAGCACTTACAAATCATCATACATTATTTACGTGCCACCTATCACATAAAAACGATTTATTTTTAAAGTTAGGTATAATTTACATTTATAATTACATATACAGGGTGGAAAATTACATAGGGAAACTTCTTTAAATGAGCATAATTACTTATAGGAAACATTCGATTGAATGATTGGTGGAATAAAATGGAATAATCTTTATTTTTTATTCTCAATCCAAAGAAAGTTTGGATGCAGTTTTATTTCTTTCATAAAATAAAGGATTGGTTTCTGTTAATTATGTGTATAAGTAAGTAAAAAAATACATAGGCATAATGCGAATCTACCACTGGAATCGGAATCTTCTGACAAGAAGACTGACAAGAAGATCTGGCAAAAAACTCGCCACCTACTATTATGATAGCAAAAACAGCAATTCCAACAATGCCAAATTTTGCGTAATGATTAGCTGCGATACTTTTAACGCTGTATTTTGAAGTGTCTTTATCTTTTTAAAAGTGCTAGTGTTTGTGTTGTAGTTTGGCTAATGGTCGTGTTTGGTTTCGTGTATCGCTCGTTAATGATGGCAGCCGGTCTGTCAACGTTTGCTTTAGCCTCTTCGCAATCAAGCGTAGGGCTAGCTCCAGACACTTCGCCTGGTTTCACCTAGATTAAATTCACACATACATTGAGATGGCTCGGTATTAAGTAGCTTAAGCACTTGCGTTACCAATATTAGATAACAGAGTTAAATCATACGATCGGGTGTTCATCATAAGAATGGTGGGTGGTGTAAATGTTTAGTGGTGGCAACATAATTATTATAAGGAAGATTAAAGAGCGAAACTGCAATCATCTTCGACAACACTTATTTAAAAATCATCATCATTCTCCATTAGAAAACATTAGCTAGAAGAAATGCATCAAGTCTTGTATGACTAGTTTATTTAATAAATGAATAACCGACTTGGCAAAACATAGATCTCACCACTTTTTACGGTAGTTGCGAGACTTGGTTTTTTGACAAGTATTGTTTTTGATGGGATTATAATATGTCTTGAATATGATACTCCTAAAAATAATGTATGAATATCTCCAGGTCTTATATACCGTTGTAACTGACGTCATGTCGTCTATCACATACGCAGTCAAGTCTGCTGACACCGCGTACGTGATAGAGATAGCAGTCGCTTGTGGAGATAACTCAATAGTGCGTGTCTAACCGCCACATAAATCATAACATAGGTGGAGTCGAGGCCTGCGGGCGTCTGAGGTTTATGACGCCTCACTCTAAAAATATGGCAATGTCAAGTAAATAAATATTAATAAGGGTATGGATAATCGTAGTTATTAACCGTGGGAGAGCCACGCTTCGGCATGAATGGCCGACTCCGGCGTGATATCTTGGCCTCACGGTGTCAGCATTAGCTTGGAGGTGAGGGAACATCGTGAGTTGCACGTTCCGGAGAGGGTTGAGATGGTCGAATGGCAGTCGCTTCATTGTAATTACCAGACCCGGCCAAATTCTAAGCGTATCCTGGGCTCCAAAGCGACAGTTTTGGACGTAACCGGGAATTATAACAGATATATTTAGAAGTAAGCCGGCGCGCACCAAGAGGTTTAGCTCCTCATTCCTGCCCCGAGCCCTCAAGTTATGGAATGCCCTTCCAGTTCAAGTGTTTCCTCCTTTTTACAATCCTGGGTTTTTTAGGCGGGGGCGTGAAACGGCATCTCAGCAGGCCTTTAGGGTGAGGATGAGAGACTAATGGTCAACCTTATATTTGGATCTCACGGCTGCTTACCATCAGGCGGAGTGAGGTCATCTTGATTGTCCTCAATATAAAATAAAGCTATGGAAAACTGTAATTAGCGGTTGTTTTTAGTGCCTTATTGTAACTCATACGTGTATGGCTGTTAATGTCCTGAATAAATAAATAAATTGTGCGCTAAGATAAAGAGTGTACTGTCCTACAAATACGCATTTCCGGATGTGTGAGCCCTGGCAGCAATGTGATAACGCGTTTAATTGGCGGCCGGACGAGTCGTGTTGTGATTTCTAATTAATTGATGTGTTCGCTCTTTGATTGCGTTATCAGGCAATTTTCAGCGTTATTTGGCAATTTGGGGTGATTCAGGGAAGTTAGTGTTCTCTAAAAGCGACATCCCGAATCAGTAGTAGATTTTTTTATGTGATACCTAGGTGGTAGTGAGTGTGTGGCCGAAGTGTGACTCTCCCACGGTTTTATGTGTTGCTAGGTTATTCTCATCGAGATATCATTACCGTGGCTGTTCTTGAATCCATATTCAGTATTTATAAATATTTTGTTTGGTACAAAAAGTATTTCAATCGGTAGATAGTTTTGGAGAGGTATAACTACGACAAAAAGTTTTTCCTTATTAAAAGTATTTGGTAGGATTTCTCTATTGCCTGGCCTATCCTCTTAAATAGGTATTAAAATTTGCTGGTTTTTGTGATAAAGGTAACTAAGTGAGTTTATCCATTTTCTTAATCAAGCCTTTTTTACCTTAAAAATATGAAAAAGTCAAACAAGAAAACTTTTATTCTTAATTAAACCTTTCGCCCCGCCGTTTCTCAAAAACTATTTAAAAGTTAAAGTTAACTTCACCACCTTAAAGCCGATTGAATAGGTACCCAACAGAAGGGTGGCGCGAAACGCGACGAATTTCTTAATTAAAACATTTTTGCGCGTAAAGGCTAGTTTAGACGCGCAAGGAGCCTCTAATTAATGTCGTTGTGGAGCCTTAATTGCGATGCTTTGATGCTGCCGCCTCCTGTCGAACTGCGCCGAATAGTGCAGGGGACAAGCTACAACTATTCCTTTTTGTATGTAATGATTTAAGAAAAGAAGAAAGACGATACTACTGTCATGTCTTAAGGACCAGGGATAATAATACATCCACCCATCATCAATACCGGTGGTACAGTCAATAATGTTATTGATGCGTCGGCTCTTCTGCCACCTATAACATAGCAAAAACACTCATACTTACTTTATTATTATTATGAGTCAAACTATCCCGTTGTAGGGGAAAAGGCTCCCCACCCACTTTCCAACATTTTTTATCGAGAGTCATGGTAGACCATCCTTTTAAGTAGGCGTCAAGTTCGTCCCTCCACCGCCTACTAGGCCTGCCGCGTGGTCTCTTATTGGGTTTTTGGGCATCCACTGTGTATTAATACACAGTGGATGCCCAACCCGTGCCCAAAAAGATCTTTGTCCAAAGATTATCCGGCATGCGGCAGACATGACAAGCCCAATCCCATTCCCAGAGACGTCATTGAATACGAGTTCTGCAGCGCAGAATAGTGTCGTGTATGAATATGTTATTAAATTAATGTTGTAATTACAACGCTCTTCATCTCCTGGACTATAAGACCGAGCACACGTGTAAAGTTTACCCTTGAAAAATTTTAAAAGGTTTTTGTCGCGGATCTACTTCACACCTCCTCGCCTAGGTGAGACGAGGTGAGGCGAGGTGAGGCGAGGCGAGACTAGGCGAGACGAGGCGAGGCGCAAATAAGCCCGTGTGTAATTGGGCTTACAAGAAATTACGCGAACTTGATATGTGAGACGCGTTTGAAATAAAATGCGGCCATGTTGGTGTACCTACGGATTGAGCGTTCTTAGTGCGTTTTTGGGTACTGTAGGAGGATGAAAAATCGGAATTCATAATATAGAAAAGCTTCAGCAAGAGACCATGTTTCTTTTTACAAGATCGGCGGCGCTCTTGTGACTCCTCTGGTGTTGCGGGTGTCCATTGTTGGTAGTAATGGACATGAAGGGGGACTTCTTAGTCAGATTCTCCTGTCCCTCCTCATTCTGGCGTAGACCCTAGCACCCCAGGAGTTTTTGTCGGTAGACCGCCGTTATGCGGGGGGAGTCCGACATAGCCCGTCCGCCCCCGAGCGGATTCCATTTCTCCAGCAAAAAAATCTTATAATTTTGAGACGTTTTATTTTGGAACGAGTTGCCCCCTAGCCCTTTGTTTAACCCCTAACTAGTTATGTAGTAATTGTGGTGTAACATGATTAAGGAATTGACTTTGTCTACGAGTTAGTGTGTCTCGATCACGAATTGAAACTGCACGGAACTTTTAGATCAACATCAACTTTAACTTCCCGATCTTTTTTGACGTCACGCAGAGCGAAGGTGGCGCGACGTGTTTCAAACGGTATTAATTAGGCCTAATTAGGGCTTCGGTCGTCGTCTGCCGCGTCTGGAGTGGCGCGTACGCTGATTAGCATTGCATCAATTAATTATGCTTTTATGACTTCTCTTTTTTATTTTGTGCTAACTGCTCAGGAGCATAGCATGCGTCATTCACGGAGTCATCACTTTAAAGAATGAACGCACGGCCGACAGAATGAACTCAAAGAATGAATGAAACTTTTTTTTGTAAACATAAAGACGGATGAGCTATTGGAAAGTGATTGCTGCCTAATTAATATAACTTACTCTTAACGTAATTTACGTTAAGAGTAAGTTTCCGATGAGAGTTCCAATTTTTGTAAGTCTCTATTTTGAGTTGTAACTTTGCAATAAACTTTTTCGAACTTCTTTTTTAAAATTTTTGATTTAATTATAATGTAAGTAATTTGTTTTCGACCCGTTTTTGAATAATTTTAGTAAAAAATACTTTTTTCCTCATTTTATGATTTCTAATTTTTTATTGCGTCTTCAATTTCTGTTGTTGTTTATTTTTCGAGTTTTATATTTTTTTTATTTAGACCAGTCTGATGAAAAGATCATCCTAAGTCTATGGATTTATATCATGGGTCGTTTAAGATTTCATGTGTATACTATGTTTTAGAATTCATTTTTCAAGTCACAATTTTTCATGTTATTATTTTCTCTTTTTGGAGCGTTTATGAGTTAAAACAATTGTTCATACAGCCTGCGGAGAAAACAGCCAGATCTATTGTCTCTCGACGGCTTAATTGAACAAATAATAGCGTAATGAGCGACAATAGGCTGTTAGTTGGAGTGACCTCCGAGCTACACAGCTCTTCTTTTTGCCGCGTCTTGCAAGGCCTGAGTCCTCTGTGCGAGCTGTTTTTAGAACTATTTTGATGTGAATTATGTTCAGGTTACTCTTGAATTGTATGTTTAAACAAAATATAAGATAGATTCGGCACCTTATCTTATTATTTGTATAGCAATACAACTTTCACTATCTCATGTATACATTTAGCACAGCATCAGTAAAAATTCAGCCAAGTTCAAAAACGGATACTAGGTTGTATTTAACAACTTGTTCCACAATTTTCAAGCAAATAACGATTCTGAATACAAAAATATAAGCTGCGAGTTTGCGTATTCAAAGACCATTCTTCAGATACTTTTCATTTCTTTTTATAAGGCCGGCGGTGCATTTCAACTTGTCACTTCACCGCTCATGGAAATCTGCAATGACCATCACCCTATCGATAACATACCATCAGGAGATCCGTTTGCCCTCATGCCTAAGTGACACGTCCCTGGCGACCTGGCACATTTAGTCTTTGTCTAGTTATTACCCGACTACGGAAAATCAGCCACATGCCTACACTGTATATTCCGAGAATTTTGATTACCTATCTTGTTAATTTTGAATATTATTTGATCATACTACCTATCTGTATGTATGACAAAATTTCAAATGAAGTCGTTTTAAAAAGTGATCTCAACAGTGCTGTAAAACGCCATTGTGTTCTATTCCGTTAATGCCAAATAGTGCTCTTTCCAAACATAAATGTATTGCAAAATCTCTCGCACTGACCACCCAACCCGAACTGGGCCTATTTTTTGGCAACTACGCAAAGAGAGGCTCAGAAATTGAAGCGACTGCGACAAAATGGCGTTTTTTGTGCTTTCGGAGGAAACGCTAGTCGGGGCCATTACGAGTTCGTTAGGCCGCAGCGAGGCGACGCTGAAAGGGTTAATAACTAACTTTACTTCTTAAGCTATTTTTTGTCGAACTTTTTGCTCAAGGTCGGTCGTTTATCATAACTTCCTTTTTGGCGAACTTCGTGGGGTTTAATTAAAGATATTTTACGTCAGAGCGGTTTGTATCAGATGCAAATTATGTCCAAACTAGCGGCCGCCCGCGACTTCGTACTTACCGTCATATTTTGGACAATCCATACAATATATTTTTATAAATTGTAGCCTATGTGTTATTCTGATGTCTAAGCTATATTGTGGTAAAGTTTCATTCAAATCCATTCAGTAGTTTTTACGTGAAAGAGTAACAAACATCCATACATCCAAACAAACTTTCGCCTTTATAATAGTAGTAGGACTATTTGGATAAATTGCGGTCCATCACCCATACGCTTTTACCAAGGATTGTTTTTGCGTCCATCTAGTACAAATCAGACTGCATGTCTCTCCCAAAAATTAACGATACTAAACTGCGATCATGGGAGAGCCTATCAATAACCAAGTGTATGCTCTACCAACTGAGCTACCGGATACGTTAGTCAAGTAAGTGCATTATGTACATATTTACTTAAGATATAATTTGCAAAGAAATAGCGTTATACCAGGTTTACATAAGTTTATTTACCAAAAACACCGATTCACTAGAAAGCGTTCTCTACAAGTATCCAACAGTTTGTCTCCTCAGTTCATAGTTCGCGAGTCATAAAACTCCCATAACGGTCCTGATCCACCATTTTAAAAGTTGACTTAGTACTCGGATGACTTACAGCGAGTCGACGGCGATCGCTACGTGGAAGCTTTACAGATGGGCGACTTATCTTACTTTTACTGTGGGAGAGCCACGCTTCGGCATGAATGGGCCGGCTCGACCGGAGTGATACCACTGCCTCACAGAAAACCGGCGTGAAGCAGCCCCTGTGCTGTGTTTCGCCGAGTGAGTGAGGGTACCGGAGGCCCACCCGGGGGGGATAAAAGGTTGGCAGTGCACTTGTAACTCCACTGGTGTTGCAAGTGTCCATGAGCGGCGGCAATTGCTTACCATCAGGTGATCCGCCTGCTCGTCTGCTACCTATCACATAAAAAAAAATATATCAGCAGTGATCGGATTTAGAAAGACAGAAAAAAACAATAGAAATTTAGGTGTGAAATTATTGACCAAATCTAAACATGGATTAAAGTTTGGTTAAAGTGGTTCATACTAGGTAATAATTATATTTTGGGGACTACGGTGCGGCGACCTCCTCGTGTGGCCTCCCCGGTAGTATTTTCTTTCTGTTTGGAACTGCTACCGGAGGGGTCCTGCTGTCCCTGGGCAACGGCGGGTAGCAATTGGCTTATCGCCATATTGCTACCCGACGGCTGACAGCTGCACTTTGAGCCTAAGCTCTGTCTGGGCCGGGGCCCTGTCCGGCGCCCTGTGAGGATCTCCTCCACTTTGGGCGCACCTTGACGTGGGCCCCACCGAGTGGGGCGCCTTCGGGCGCCACCCCCCACATCTTTTGTGGGGGTCTTTAGTTGCTGGTCTGCGCTGCGTCCCACAGCCAGTGGGATGCTGCAAAGGCCGGCTAACCCCACCTCTCCGCCCAGCGACCGACTGCGCAATCCAGCGTAGCCGGCCGTGGGGCTGTCTGGTGGGGCAGTTTTTTGGAAGCCTGCAGGCACTCTCCCCCACCTTGCCCTGCAGCCAGCAGGGTGTGGGTTTGTGGAGAGTTCTGCAGGAGCCCATGCCCGCGACGCCCGTATCGCAATCCAGCGATGCGGGCGCCGCCCGGTTGGGGCTTTGTCGGAGGGCAGTGGGAGCTGCTCTGGGGGCTTTAAGCCCCGGGAGTCGGAAAGAAGCCGTACTGGCGTGCCTTGCTGTCCATGGGTGGGTCTGCGGTGATGAGGTTCGTCCTATTTCCCGCTTTCCCACCCCGAGCCTGGATTTGCCGGGAAAAGTCGCAGAGTGTTTAGTGGGTATGCCCTTGAACGGCCTCTGATTAGCAGAGGCCCAATCCAGGGAAGAGCCCCACACTACCTGGTCGTCTCCCAGCGGCCGGGTGTGCATAAGGCGGCATTCACTCTGCGTGAACAAAAAAAAAAAAGGTAATAATAATATTTTGTTTACTTAAGGCGACACCGTGACGATTGTAGCGATTTTTTAAATGTCTCATAATCCTCACAATTAATATAAAGCAATTAATTGTGAGGATTATGAGATAAATTAAAAAAAATCTAGCTATGAAAACATAAAGGAATGCATTAACGATTTTTTGAGATGCGTGACAATATTTTTCCCATGCGCCAAGTAACAATATTTCATAATTGCGAAAACTGGCCACTTTTAGCAATTATGAAAATGATTGTGATTTGTAGGTATGTTTCCGAAAGCTGTAAAAACATTAGTATTTTCGCCTATATCCCATATCGCCATATCTGTCACCTATTAACCTAAATAAATAAAACAAATCGGTGTGAAATAGAACTTCTGCAAAACACTCACTTCACACTTCGGTAAAACGCATTTTGCCAAGTAGTACAGTCACATGCACTAATAAGTATATAACCACATTGAAATATGAACCTTATAATCCTGGCATAGGAGTCGAGGTACACGAGCTGTACACGCGAGCTAAAAACGCTAACCTGTTCAGGAAAAACTAGCTAGCACTATCGGTCATAAACGCGTAACTCCGCCCGATCGCGATCATAAACGCGTATCTGACAAACAGCCAGCGGAACTGTTAGACTGTAAACAAGTGGCTGAAACTGAAGCAGCGCTGTAAACAAGCGGAATCGGTTTACAGCCGCGCGGGCGATCGCCGTGATTGTCATGGCGCCGAGGGGAGATCGGTGTGGCACTCGACATTTTATAGTGCGTTTTTATGTGATTGGTGGCAGACGGATCACCAGGTAATCCTTCTGCTGGCTGAAGAGATTGCCGCCGCCACACTAGTAGAGTCAAAAGGGCGCTGCCAATCTTTAACCCCCCTTCTTCCAATTGGGCCTCCGGTACCCCCACTAACTCGACGAAATACAACGCAGGCGCTGCACGCTGCTCCACGCAGGCCTTCTATGAGGTTAAGTCGGCCCATTCATGCCGAAGCCATAATTATAGAAGCGTGTCAGAATTATTGATGCCTTATTTTAGGTACTTTCATTTGTTGTTACCAACTACATACCTGTATTTTGTTTTAGTGCAATAAAGAATATCTTTATATTGCCAATTGGCCAACTTTTGATAGCATGCAAAAGATGGTCAACTGTCTGGAGTTGCGGTCATCCAGACAGGCATGCCAAGAAGTGAATTTGTTGGTGAAATCATAGATTTATTTCTATGATAAGCAAGCCTTCAAGAGAAGAGCGTACTTTTACTTAAAAGGATGCCAACGCATCAGCTACTTTTCTGATCTCGCCGATGTTCATGGGCGGCGGTGATTACTTACTCTAGTATAAAATTATAATAATAATATCGTAGTGTATCATCTCGAGCGGTTCCCACATCGCCCCTCTATATTATGAAACCGTCGCCTGTTTGTCTTCCGTCGGCGTCGCGGTAGTCAGCCAACCCGATGACTGCAATCAAATCAAACTTATCCCCTTTATTTTATTTGTGCCACTAATTTTTCGGGAGCTTGTCTTTGATTCCTTTGTTGTGGAAATTTGAATTTCTCGAGCTATCAATGGGCAACAATAACTAAAAGATTTATAAGGATAATAAGCTTATCTATTCATTTATTTATTTGCATGCCACATGGTACAACATCAGGTCTTAAATCTATATAATCTAGTACTTTACAAGTGACATCCCGCAGGGACACAGGAAACTTAATAAAATAATTCATAATGAATGCATATTATTAATTATCAACTTTCATTCATAAAGTCACGTCCAAAACGCCTAAGATACAGGATATTCCTAGTTAAGGCAGCAAACTTAAAACTGATGACTTTAATACAGTTTCAATAGTAGATTATAAAATTTGACATTCATAAATGTTCTGTAAAGGGCTTAAATTGAATAAGGATATTTTGATTTGATTAGATTATACGACAAACGTAGCCAGAGCCAGATCACTGTGAATTTCGTTGAGCTGTAGTAAAGACTTATTATACTTATATAATAAGATAGATTATACCTTACTCTTTTGTTAATATCGCGGCAGAGTGTACAGCTACAGTTAAAGCACAACAAAAGGCGCGCACACGGACAAGTGTAATATTAAATGTTAGGCTGTCAGTATTTTTTTATAGTGGCTCAGTGTTTAGCTACCTCAGCCTGATGAAAACCATACACAATTTTGGTAAAATACCAACATACCCTGTGGTTTTAATATGAGATGAGCGCGGGGACAGAGGGCCTCCCCGCGCCATCATTAGCAAAAGCGCAAAAAGCTCAATTTAATCACGCAGTAATTAATTACTCTAGCGACTCATGCGCGTGCGCGTCCAACCGCCTAATGATAATGAGTAATTGCGCGGTCCTCCCCCGGGGCGCGGGATCGAATCCCGGGTCACGCGACGCGTTGCGATTAAACAAATGTGAATGGGATTTTTGTTGCAGGTCGTTGCAGTTGCAGTGGAATAGAAATAAGGTAAGCTTTCTTTGTAATTGAAGTAGTGTTGACGAAGTACCTGTCGATAGTGAAACTATCGATATGACCTTGAAAAGTATTAATTACATCGAAAGTACTATTTATAGGTTTTTAGATTTTCCGGTTGCACTATTTTTAAATTATAATTCCTGTTTTAATATTTTATAGTACTACTTATAGTGTTGATAGGTAAGTTAACGAAATTGTATCGAAGGCGTCGATAGTATTCAGATTTCATTTTTTTTTATAAAGTAGTAAGTTTTCTAGACGTTAGAACACAGCAAATTAGGCCGCGATTTTAAGGTTTTAAATGGACTAAAACATGAGGTCGATTATAACATCGAATAGATTAGGCAAGCATGGTGATTAATCCGAAACCCATCAGAGTAGCGGATACTTACTACGTTGGTAGTAGACTAGGTACTTTACTGCATTACTTTTTTTTTTTATGTGATAGGTAGCAGACGAGCAGGCGGATCACCTGATGGTAAGCAATTGCCGCCGCCCATGAACACATGCAACAAGTGCGCTGCTAACCTTTTATCTCCTTCTCCCCCCCGATGGGCCTCTGGTACCCTTTCTCACTCGGCGAAACACAGCACAGGAGCTGCTTCACGCCGGTTTTCTGTGAGGCAGTGGTATCACTCCGGTCGAGCCGGCCCATTCATGCCGAAGCATGACTCTTCCATAATTTTACTGCATAACTATCTAATAACCGGAGGCAGGGGCGCGCAACCCTCTTCATTACGCTCCCTCGAATTGAGCACGTGTGCCGGCGCACCCCTGCCGGATGCTGGGCCATCGCCACGGAATCCCCGGACGATGCCGGTGTTGCTAACTCAATATCACGAATTGACAGATTGTAAACATTTATGGTACTAAACACACGACATAACAGAAAAATACAAGTAATAACATCATCATCATCATCATTTCAGCCAGTAGACGTCCACTGCTAGACATAGGCCTCCCCCAAAGTTCTCCACACAGATCGGTCCTGTGCCACCCGCATCCAAGGAACTCCCGCGACCTTCACCAGATCCACAACAAGTAATAACAATAATACACAAAAGAACCATGTAATAAAAATAATAAAAACACTTAATAATTAAGTAATTAAAACAAAAGAAGGTACTGCACTTGTGACTCTATTGATGTTGGTTGGCTAGTTTTAGAGTCCCCAAAAAAGGCCAAGTCATGCGACCGACTTTGTATGAAAAGTTAAAACTTTATAAGCGAATTTCAAAAAGTCATAGAATAATAATCACCGCCAATGAAGGCCCCATTCGCACAAGGGCGCTATTTGGAATTTAAAACAAATAAGGTCGAAAATAAAATACTAAATTTTATTTCAGACTTTGACGGCATGTGCGCAATTTAGAATATTTATAACTGGAAAACTACTTGGATGCTTCAGGATGGGAACGAACGCTTTCAGTACGTGATTATATATTGTGTATCTAGAGATTTTATGATCGAAGCGTCTAACGTCTCAGAAGAACATCATTATAACCGTTTCCTACTATCGCATTGTATGCGGCGGTATTTCATCCCGCGATATTGCAGCCGCACTTCGGATTCCTTTTACAGCCAATTTGCATAATTTGCTCAATTTAAATGACGCTTTTGGAAGTCCTTAAGTCTACTACATAAGGGTTAATATCGCACTGAGTTCTTGTTGGTGACTGTACTTCCCGCGAGTCATACAACTCCTGGTTATCTTTAAAATGGTGCAATAAAAGTCGTTGTTCTGGCTCTAAGATTGTTTATATTTGGTTGCATTTGTTTTAGCCATCTTAATACTACTTGTATAACAGTTTGTAGTCCTTATGCATTTACCTATTATTTTTACTGTGGGAGAGACATTCTTCGTCATTAATGATGCCACGGCCTCACAGAAAACATGGGTGAGGCAGCGCTTATGTTGTGTTTTGCTTAGTGAGTGACGGTACTGGACGGTCTTGTAACTTCACTGGTGTTGCAGGAGTATATGGGCAGCGGCAATCGCTTAGCATTAAGTGAACTGTTTGCTCGTCTGCCACCTATCCCTTATAAAAAGCAGCGCTAATTGTTCTGTGTTTCGCCGAGTGAGTGAGGGTTTGGGAGCCCCAGGCAAGGGGAAGACGAACTAAAAGATTGGCAGTGTACTTGTGAACCAATTGGCGTTGCGGGTGTCTGTGGGCGGCGGCAATCGCTTACCATCAGGTGATCTGTCTGCTGGTCTACCACTTATAACAACCATTATAGAGGTGTACATGATTAACGATAGCTTTGACTGTAAAGCTTTAATTATATTTTTTATTGTTGTTGTTTTGTTAACTAATAATAACGTAAAATTTAGATTAGATAGATTTACAAATATCTACCAAACTGACTCTCTAGTAGCTTGTGTTTAGAGCTAGATTAAAATCCACTATCTATCATCGAAGTATAATTTGAAGATGTTTCAACCCATTTCTATGCGAGGCAGGGCCGCTATGATTCGTCATCGCGGCTGATTTCCGCAGAGGATTGCTCCGACTAGTGATGTTCCATCGAAATATTCGAGTCTAGCTAACAATTTAGCTTGAGTTAATGACTCAGGTCAAGTAGGCGCTACTCGATAGGAGCGCCCCTATAAAGACTTAATTTTTTTTAAATTGACGAATCCTTGCTTGGCTTCACGAGCCTTAGACTTAACAAGAGTTCAAAGATGGAGCGAGCTTCTCCAGAAGTAGACTATTCACTTTAGCTTTATACATTTTCGAGTTTTAGTCTGAATGTAATAACTTTTCGTAATTAAAACCTATTACTATGGATTAGGATCGAAAATAAAATGCAGTGACGGCTTTTCGGTACTCAAACTATAGCTTTAAGTAATGATAGCGCCGTTAGCATTATTTTTTCAAACGCTTTGGGTATGGAATGGTGTATCTAGATTTTTAGAGATTATTAGATCGAATCCATGAAGGTGAAGACTTCAGCTCAATCGAATCTTCAGGACCCGAGTCTTATTAACCTTATTTAGATCACATCACTAGCTCCACTCCCTCAAGTCTCCCTGCGTGCATGCGCCTTATTGCTTGGGGTGACTCGCGCCTTCACCGGCAAGTTCAAGTTCAAATGTTTTAGGGGACCTCTTGCTTTCCTTTTATTGGATGCGAGTGACAACGCAGTAAAAATACTCCGGCTGTTGTGTTGTGAGAAAACGGTATTGTGCCCCCGACCGAGATAAAACGAACAACGTTAGCAGTTTATTTTGACGACTTTGTTTTGATGGTCTCCGACCATGATTAACATGAATTCATACGGCATTGAAGATTCATACATTGACCTAGTAAGTAGCTTTTAAACACCGGTGTTATGGATATTAGATTAGAAATAGAGTAAAGAGTAAAAGTATCAGCCTATAATACAGACTGTCCCACTGCAGGACAAAGGCCTCCATCACAGAAATCAAGTCATCACTATTATGACGGGAATAGGCTTTATCTGGCGCTTGCCTAATGCAGATTGGTGACCACAAACCCGAGCTGTGATCTAGATAAAGGACTAATACTAAAGTTCTCACTCTTGTGAAGAATCCAGACTGGATAGACATTTTAAGACAAGTTATTCCTCCACAATGGCGTACTAATTTAACTAATCTATAAACGCTGTACGAAATACAAAATTAAAAATACTCAATTCTACGCGGCTTCGCCCAATCGTGTGATAAAGTAAAAAAATAAAAAGTGTAAAAAAGGAAAACTTGGAAAACTCATAATTAGTGAAGGGCAAAGAAACCTTTCTGTTTGAAGTGTCCGTAACAATAATTTGGAGTTGCTTAGAGCGAAGTAATTAAAAGTGGCGAAGCAGGGGTGGGAGATAGACTTCGTTCAAATCTTAATTGAGATGTTCCTACATATTATATTATATCCTTTTTCCCTTGTTACCTATAAGTAGATATTAATCTACTTTATATTTGAAAATGTCTAGCAGATAATTCACTTTAAAACATCACACATTACGATGGTGCCTCAGTGGTAGACTGAGCGCTTTCCATACATGCAAGAAGACGGTGTTTTATTGGAGTGGCGTGATAGAGAAGAGGCCTATACTCAGCAGTGGGTGGATGTGGCCTGATATGATTATGATAATGATAGTAAAATCGCTTGATCCGCTTAGTCGTGAAGAAGTAACATAATACAACAAATAGTCACTAACAAATTCGCCTTTATAATATTAGTGTGATTGGTACTCCAAAAGTAAAGCCACAGTCCTTGCTTAAGAAAGAATTGGCAAACAAAAAGTGGAGAAGATCGCCCGAAGCGGGGCCTCCTTTTTTGAAGTCGGGTAACGGGTCTTGAGGGGCGATTTACATAATATCTGCGCTCCCGGTGGAAACTCTTATATTTGCCGACGTTTTATTGCGTAGTCCTGGTCGGCTTGCTTGTTTTAATGTAGTAATATTGGTGGAGGTAGGTACTTAGCGATAGAAAAAAAAAGAAAATATATTTATTGACCACAAAAATATTAGACTAAGTAGACGAAAACACTTTACATAAAACAAAATTACATTAATTATTTTATAGGATGTATCAAATATTTTAATACTTGATATACTATACCTATATTTTTTACTCGTGCTTATGTAACGCATCAATGTAAACTCTAGTGGGTTTTAAAAGCTTTCATATATACAGGCTGGAAAAAACATTGAACCCTGAAGAAAAAGTTCCTAAAGTCATCTTTGTATCTCATTTTAAGTGAAATGTAACTTTCTTATGAGAAAATAAAGATCTTTGAACCTAAATCATTAAGCTATCATATTTTACTTAAGGGAAACATTCCTTTATATTTTGAAAGACATAACGATGCGTTCTTAGTATTTTTTTAATTTTGCCTGTATTCCTGGGAATAAACCGAGTAAAAATTAACAAATTAAGATTGGCCTTTTTATTCGACCAATCGGTACAGTCGCTACTAAAGATTAAACTCCAAGAAATGTTAAGTCTTAATCTCGTATGTCATAAAAATCCATAACATTAATTAAAAATAAATAAGAGCCCTTGTCCCAAGCTAGGATTTTCCCTTATACAATTGAAACCGAACGAACAACGAAGGTCTCTTTAATACCCAGACCCAACGCAAACATGTGTTTCATCAACAAACATTGTGTTGGTGCGGCAACCGAACCCTTGCGCCTCAAACAGCGCTCCAGCCTCTAAACTGGTCGTCATCGTCTTGAAAGTTTGTTCAACTGGATAATTCCTCCCCGGCATTACTCGCCAAACTTCCCACCATTTCCCGAGTAAACGCGTTGTTTTTATGTAAAATTGGCAAAATCTGTAACACATCAAGTTTGCGCCGGCGCTCGCTTGACGGATGGAGTAATTGAGACGCTAACTTCCTGCTGAAAACAGCATCTAGAGCCTTCGCATCGCGCCCGCTTCACGATGCGCGATCAGTTCTGCCCGCTGCCCTCATTCGCGACGCGGTCACCTATCCGCAATCGCCCAATTAATGTATTTTTTGTTTTAAAACCTACTATACTATCTCGGTTCTTCAGAACGAACAAACGAAGGTCTCTTTAATACCCAGACCCAACGCAAACATGTGTTTCATCAACAACATTGTGTTGGTGCGGCAACCGAACCCTTGCGCTTCCAAACAGCGCTCCAGCCTCTAATCTGGTCGTCATTCGTCTTGAAAGTTTGTTCAACTGGATAATTCCTCCCCGGCATTACTCGCCAAACTTCCCACCATTTCCCGAGTAAACGCGTTGTTTTTATGTAAAATTGGCAAAATCTGTAACACATCAAGTTTGCGCCGGCGCTCGCCTGACGGATGGAGTAATTTCTCGAGCACTTTCTTAACAGCCCTGCTTCACCGAGGCACTCGATAACTTAATAGAAAGATGTAACAAGGGTATTTTACCCAATATGGGTGTTATTTGACAGGCCAGAAAAAAAACGAATTTAATCAACCCAATAAATGACTGGTCAGTAAAATAAATAATTGATCAGCAATTACTAAAGTAGCTACTTAATATTTTTTACTGCTCATATAAATATTTCTCAAAAAATATATGTGACGTACATTACCATAAAAAAAGTATCGACGTAGGTAAATTATTTGGAAACGAGATCTAGTAACTACTTTTTAACAAGTCATTAATCGTATTTTTTTTTAAAACCTACTATACTATCTCCGATCTAACAGAACGAACAACGAAGGTCTCTTTAATACCCAGACCCAACGCAAACATGTGTTTCATCAACAAACATTTGTGTTGGTGCGGCAACCGAACCCTTGCGCCTCAAACAGCGCTCCAGCCTCTAAACTGGTCGTCATCGTCTTGAAAGTTTGTTCAACTGGATAATTCCTCCCCGGCATTACTCGCCAAACTTCCCACCATTTCCCGAGTAAACGCGTTGTTTTTATGTAAAATTGGCAAAATCTGTAACACATCAAGTTTGCGCCGGCGCTCGCTTGACGGATGGAGTAATTTCTCGAGCACTTTCTTAACAGCCCTGCTTCACCGAGGCACTCGATAACTTAATAGAAAGATGTAACAAGGGTATTTTACCCTATATGGGTGTTATTTGACAGGCCAGAAAACGAATTTAATCAACCCAATAAATGACTGGTCAGCAAAATAAATAATTGAGCAGCAATTACTAAAGTAGCAATAAGCATTTGCTGACCAATGACGTATGTTTACTCTTATATTGTTTTTGTAACAGTTGTACATAGGACAAACTCCATACGGAATCAGGTGCATACCGCACTGATTTTTTCGTCATTTTAACGTGATTATTCACGCTAACGATATTAACAGAATCAGTCCATAGTACGTATTAAATCGTCATTCAGAGTTTAACAAAATAATTATACGCACGCTAATCTAAAACCAATCCTAAGTAGTTCGCATAACTTATTTTGTTTCCTACGCTTTTCAGCGGCTCAGTGAGCCTCAGTCTTTAAACAATGTTACCTGAATTCTGGCAGATTAATGTACGCAGCGTATTTCGTCGGCATAAACACTTGAGTGCGTGTTCTGCCCATCACGCTCGCAATCTGCCTGGCGCGGGCGCCATTACACGCAGTACGCACTTAAGAACATATTTTAGAGCTGTTTCACTGCTTTCTGGGAGTATTGGCACATGTATTAGTTAACCAGGACGACGGATGACGGATTTAAAATTTCATCTACATGGAATCCAGTGGTTAACAAATGCAAACCCCGTACCGTTGGAAATGCGAACTAACACCGATACTGTAAGTACTACACTTACAGTATCGGCGTTAGTTTCGCATTTCCACCAGATACAGTGTCACTCCGACACACTAGTGCCGGAGTGGCACTGTATCTAGTGGTGATTTTATAAGTGAAACTGTGAGGGTATCCAAAGATTCACGGCTAGGGCCCTAGCAGACGTCGCCGTGCACCGCCAGTCCGTTTGTGACAACGGATGCTGTTACGCAGCCGAAACGTACCTACATCTATTTATGATCTTACAAATTCATATTAACCTGAAAGCGTTTGAAAAAGTAATCCCAACAGCGTTAGTCTCTAGTTAGTTATTTAAGAATATGCCATCGAGGTCGAAAACCAAATCTAGTATTTAATTTTCGACCCTTAAGCCTTAGTACTTAATTGGTTTTAAATTTCGGAAGGGACAATGGCTCTTTTGCGGATGGAGCCTTCAGCGGCGACACTTTTAAAGCGTTATATCTACGCTATATCTAGGTTGTCTATGATCGCATGTACCCCATAAATAAGTCGCTCAGGGTGGATCCGCGTGATATCGAAAAAGTTTTATTGCCGAACCCACTTGGAGTCGGAATAATAACTTAAGTTGTAAATACGAAGATGCCTTTACGTGCCTCCGTGACATGTGCTGGTGGCATTGGCATAAAGTAGGTCAAATGTTTTATTTGCGGATTTCTTATAGTTGTACTATATCGCAATAACAAGCAGATCATGAAGATAAGATAAGATAAGACAGTAAAGTTTCAGCCTATAGTATACTGTCTCACTGCAGGGCAAAGGCCTCTTAACATATAATTAATTTATCGCTACTATGATGGGATTAGGCTTAATTACCACGCTTGCTTAACGCAGATTGGTTATCACAAAGTCGAGATATGTTAGAAAAATTTGAAACATGCTTTGCTTGACCTGGTAACCTGTTGGGTAGGATAGATAAAAATATATTTATTTGTTCGCACACGACACGACATTACATCATATACAGGCCAAACCTACACAAAAATAAAAATACAAAAGCATAACAACAGACACAAATGGGCATCATAAACAAATGCAAAAAGATACCTATTATTCCGAATGGTGTAAGTTTTTGCCGGGCCGTCGACATTTATTTGCAATTGTCTAGTTCATAAATGCTTTATATATCGTAAGGCACTCACATCACAGGTTTAAGACGAAAACAACCACCTCTTCAACCCTTTCACCGCTCGATGGCACTCAAGTTTTCAATTCATAAGAAAAATCATATATGTACAGGTAAAGTTTAGAACAGTACGCGGGCGACACGTGTCCCGGCGGCGGAGCGTTCCATCACCGATATTGGCGCGGCCTCACCCGTCAGCTGAGGCCGCGGGAGATGCCAGAACCCATGGATACGGCATGATAAAAAGCGACCAAATGCGAGTAACATAAGGTCGTACCGTGCACCATCATTCTTTTTCTTTAGAAGTTAGATTAAACTCACAGTTTTTCTATTAAAGACGAGCGTACTCCTTCAATACTTAAGCAATCTCCCAATTTTTTCATGTTTATGGGCGGGGTTGATTACGCCTCTTCATATTGTGATACATCTTTAGGGACACCCACAACAAAAGTGGAGTCACGTACGCTACCTATCAGGTGATAATATACATAAAAGAGCGATGAAAATACGAGTAGATAGATAAATTTATTATGTGCATCAGGCACAATAAAAGTTGCAAAACATTTACAGAATTTTAAAGAAATAAGGCATGTATAAATAATAAAACTAGAACATAATATGTATGTACTTGTAATTAAAAGTGCTAAATGGTTTGCCCTTGTATATTTTTTATTTATTCAAGAAAACATCACATAGAGTAGATTACTTAATTTATTTTCCACTACAACAAATAACAAACAAGCTTTTTTTAATTCAGCCAAAGCGCAGCTAAACACGTCAGCGTCAGCATAACGTTTATGTTAGCTGTCATGTTCCCGTCTCGTTCCTAAATATAATAGTTGTTTTCCGTAACAAAATAAGTATAAGTTACTCTCCTATTGTAACAAACTTCAATTTTTGCCGCATCTACGAGCGACTACGAGCTGCTACGGCTCGTAGCTCGCTGCTACGTAAAAGCCTATGACGCTACAGCGCCCAGGGGGCTGCTACGACGCGGGCGTAAGAAGTGCCACGTTATGTATCATGGCAAAATTATGCGAGTGCGCATATGTTATGTATACTTAGATCACCGTGATATACTGGGGCGTATTACGGTGTATACAACATTATGCTTTTTTTAACTGTATAAGAAACTTCTCGATAAAAACAATAACTTGCATCCAAGGAATGTGCGGTGACTTATAAAAATGATACAGAAGTGATCACGCAATTTGTATGTGAATGTGTTTTTCCCATAATTTACCAAATTATTCGATGGGACATCAGTGTGACACGATTGAAGAGAGATCGGGTGCAGGACCAACATCTTTACGTGCTTTAAACAAACATAATATACAAAAAAAACCACTCTACAATAAAGTGGCCTTTTCGCTAATTACAATTTTGCTTTTAACCTTCATGGTTTCGATATGTTAAATGTAAATATCACGATAACATTGACACAATTTACACGCATAAAATATATGGAATCGTGGGCTAACCGCGGGCTTACCGTCAATAGCGTAACACCGAACTTGACAGGGTGAATTCAGCATAAATAAGCTAAATAATTAACATAGCTACACCTTATGTAATAAGATTATTTGATACACACGAGTAATGTTTGTACTCGCTCACAACAAAATTGTCATAGTTTTGTGAAATTCGATTCTGCGTTTCCACTGAAGTGGAGCCATAGTGGAGCAAAGTGAAATCCTTCTACTTACTTTACTTTTCAATAAACTTATAGTCAGCTCAATATTAAACACTTAGGTATGTATGACAACTATTAGTGGCACAGAATTGCATGAAATTCTTTCTCAACGGGCAAGCTTTTTCTATTTGTTGATTGAAGGAGTCACTAATGCATAGTTAATGTAGTTACCAAATAAATCTTGTCGACTGTTTATAGAATTAGTCCATCAGAAAACATCATTAAGTTATCAATTCCACGAGAGCCGTGTAGTCTACAGCAGCGCCACCTAGCGGCCGTTAGCGTGATCCGCGGCTGATCTCCAAATCTCCAAAGGGCAGTAACTCGCTGGATTGTCCGCCCCCTGGATTTATGGCCGTCTGGGGCGCTTTTATTTGTGACCTTAGATTTAATGGCGGAAGGCATGATGAGTTTCAAACTTCAGCGAGGATAGAAGTTACAAGTATTTTTTTAACTTAAATTGGGTCGAAGTCGAAAACAAAAGCACATCTGGAAAACATTGATAAATTCACACAACATCACATACATGACCTGACTCCTTAATAAGAATCTGTAGTAGCATTAGTGACTCGACCTCACTTTGTTTCGCGACATTTTTAGTTCCATGTTCTACCAATAGATGGCACAGGGCGTCGATTACATCACGCTAGTGTTAAAAATTACAGTTTATTTTAAAAGATTCGTCGATGTCTGTATAATTTCTATCCTACCTTAATTTGGCGTCCAGTAGTATCGTCTCGTTCATTCGGAGACACACAGCTTCACGCTGGTTTTCTGTGAGGCAGTTGTATCTCTCTTGTCAAAGTCCATTTATGCTGAAAACCTGGTTCTCCAGCACTAACTGCAAACAATTTCAAAACTACAATACTATTTATTTTCATTAATCTTTATTCCCAGTAGCGTACAGAGCCGTCGCTTCGAAGCCAGGGGAGGATTTCGCGAGTCTGATAATTACAATGAGTCTGACCATCTCCAACAAACAATTATGTACAAAGTGCCAAGACCTATTTAATATTTTCAAAGGAGTGAGAACAACATGGTTCGACAAATAAATAAGTAATAGTTTTGTTTGTGTACCGTCCTGAGAGGTTTTACAACTTTCACTGGACAATGAATCCACATACGTCTATTTTGCTTAGCAAACTCACATCTCTAACGACTCTTCCATAAATCACACTATTCCCAACAACAGCCAGCCAATGAATTAGTTATTTATTTGTGTATCGGATTCAATATATTAGGTCCATACATTCCGGAGTTGTTGCAAACTCGCAAAGTTGCGGTCACTTCGCGATGGCATTATTCCGATGCTATTGTGTGGACAGATAAATATCAACTTGTGGCGTTTGGTTGGCACTACTGGTTATTTATGACGCATGCTATTTGTTAATTTCGCTGCGAGTTTTGGAAGTTGGTATGACAAAGTTTGGCGGATAAAGTGCGAGGGAAAAAAATTGGAGCAGTGTGTTACAGCAAGTGCATAGATACCGTTTTCCCTTGCTTATGGAAGTATTCTTTGTGTTTGGTAGTTTGTTTTTTGTATTTCTTTGTTGATGTTCTAAGGATAATTGTGACTCTCTCCTCCAGGGAATACAGCATAAAATATATAGACGCAGAACTTTAACGGGACAGAAAGGTCTACGCCTAGCGCGCAGGTTAACGAACTCTTAAATATCAATGTTAGCCATTATTTTATGTCTATTTATTTTGTGGTTTGCTTTTCACTATGGACATAGTCATATTTACTTTTGACTTATTTTACATTGAGAAGAAAATCAACCTCGTCGTGGAAAAATCATTTAGATAGTATCCTGTGGCATTTGCTTTATCATCCAGCCAGACTTCCCCTTCTCAGTTCCCCAACTATCATTAAATAAATAAAACCCTCAAATGAAGTGTCAACGAATCATCAGATGGAATCACTAACTCGCCGAGTCAGTCGGTTCATTATTTTACAATAACAACATCATTAAACCGGCCTGGCCTCTCAATTATTTCGCCCGGCCCCGCCTAATTTCCACTTTATTTCGGCTGGAACAAAAACTCCAGACGGCCACATAATAAGGCGCATTATGACCGATCAAAATTTAACGTGCCACCGCCATGACCGGAAGTCGGCGCGGAAACGAAAACGGCCCGCAGATGGCGCTGTTTCCTCTTATTGCTGACCGCGGGACAAAGCCTGGGCTTTGCGTGCCTGATGCCAGAGGCAAATACACTGAAAATTCACCCTTATCTCTTTGTTGATAAAGATTCCGTTGGCTGCAATAAAAAGTTAGTCTGCTTTTTGAAATATGCACTTAGTTTACCACGCGAAGTTATGTTTTCACTTTCCTCGCTGAATTTTCAACCTTAATCCGAAGCGGTAAAGTGGATGGATATGTTTTGGGGCAGTTGGGGGGTGTTTAAAATATGCAGGCAACAGGAGCCGGGTGATGAGACTAGTAATTTGAACGTTGATTTAATAGGGTACCATGAGTGGGAGAAACCTTTTCGATCCGTAGTTTTAATGATAAATATAAGTACACATTATTTGTTGATGAGTGGACTGCTTCGCGCAGAGGGTATTGCGACGGCTACGCTTGGGGTCCTAGGTAATCTCTGAGTCGGGTCAAAATGCCAAAGTCTGATTTTGGCGACTTTATTTCGCTGTCACATCGACAAATACTATTATCTTTGTTTAGAATAAGTGTAAAAAACATTTTATACGACAACTGTACCTCTAAAAACACAGACAAAGCGATTTTATGTTCTGTTATGTGTTGTGCAATAAAGACTATCTATCTATGTTAGGTAAATATGAGTTAAACAGATAAGTAAAAATCACAACTTTTATCCTCAAAATAATATGTACTGCATAGTTAAGTCACGCTTTAACATTGTGGAACAGACCCTTAGATCGGTAGACACATATACCTAGAGATATAATATAAGTAACTCCTGTATATCATGTCTGTAACTTTCCTTGTCGTTGAGTGATTACCTGAATGTTGATTGATTCACGTGTCATGACTTGCATGTATCACAATACAGCAGTTCGGCTCATGAATTAATGAATAAATGTTCTGGAACACAAAACAAAATAATTATGAAAACGTAAAACTAGATATTACAAGAGTCGTCTACGAGCAATCGAACCCAATACGGCCCGATACTCAAACCACTAGACCGTAGTGCAATAAGTTCGAATTGCTCAAACATAACTCGGGTTTATGATCACCAATTCGCTTTAGGCAAGCGTGGTGATTAAGCCTAATCCCACCATAGCATTGATGACTTGATTTCTATAATGGCCTTTGCCCTGCAGTGGGGCAGTATAAAGGCAGTGTAAAGGCAAGTGCTACAAGGAAGGCTCGTTCTTAAAGAAAGTTCTTTATTTGTCACAATAAAAAATACCTAGAGGGTTTTTTAATAAACTAATAGCTACTTGTTGTATTTTGAAGAGCGTGTTACGGTACTGGGGCCCGGTTGTCGAGGAAAGTTGGGTTAAAAAGTTGGCAGCGCACTTGTGAGTCGATTATCTCGCCTATGGGCGGTGACAATCTCTCTCTCATTACGGGAAGATGATGCGTCAGCTCATCTGCCACCTATCACATTAAAAAGTACTTTCTATACGCAAACCAGTGTTAAAACATAATAAATTATTCGTTCCTACCGACCTTCCATCATAGAAGTATTCACGCAAACAAAATAAGTGACATAAAACATAAAGTGTAAACTTTCAGGAACCTGAAATTAATGTATGAAGTATTCAGCGCCATTATTAATGTGCTAATTAAACTCGGGTGGACACATAAAATCCTTTGTGACTTATTTTAGGTTTGTTTAATGGATATATTAAAATTTCGTGTAAAAAATTAGATCTCTTTGTTACGCGTTAGAAAATACTTCACGTATGTGTTTTTGCTGATGAAAATTCCGATAATTGGAGTTATGGACGACTGGTTCAATAACGAATGGATTGGTTACAGTTTGACGTATCATGACCAAATTATAAAGTTATTTTAGAAATCAACCAATGTTATCAAAGTGTAGGAGAGCCACGGTTCGGCAGGAATAGGCCAGCTCGACCGGAGTGATGTTTCGTCGAGTGAGTGAGGGTAGCAGAAGCCCAATTGGGGGGAAAGGGGGTTAAACATTACGCAGCGTTCTTGTGACTCTACTGGTGTTGCAGGTGTATGGGCGGCGGTAATCGCTTACCATCAGGAGATCTGTGCTGTCTCTGCCACCTATCACCTAAAACAAAACTCATTTTTTGTACAGAGTATACTTTAGTTTCGAGTACGAATACTCTTCTTTATTTCTTTCATTACAGGCGACTATATGTGTACCTACATTTTCCTCAACATAGACTTGTACAAATATCTCACATTCTTCCCTTTGTAGACCTCATGTCTCAGTTAAATAAAAGAGTGTAATAGAAATATTCGCGAGCCGTCAAAGGGCGTCATATCATAGATCTGTGTGCTCGAGCTGCCCCACAGTGCGGAGTTGCGAACGCCCGGGGCTGCCACTCTTATTATATTTGAACAGGCGTACTACGGGGTGTACGTGTCTTGTAACGTTTTATGTATGTCTTTATGGATATGAGTTGATGTACTATTACACTGTTGATTCGTATTTTATAAGACGTAAGTGACATCTGAAATTAAAGTAGTTTTTTGATTTTAGGTCCATATAGAATGCTTTAGAATGTTGAAATGTATGTCCGGCTACCGAATAACTCAGACTGAATACAAAAATGGCAATGTCCTGCGTCAGTCTTGATATACAACTAATAGGTCGTGACACACAGACGGACAGCAACATACAATTGGGACAGTACAAAACAGAAAGAGGTAGGTACCAGAGAAGCATCTCGCGGGCCAGGAGCAATATATTCTGTTGCGCTCGACACTGAAGACAAATTAGAGATTTGTATGGACGACTGTATGAAATCTCTAAATGCGACTTTAATGTCATTGTAATGCCCCCCAGGACGTGTCCTACAAAAGTGACGCCGTGCCATCGCGTCCGTTGTAACTGGAACGAGGGCTCTCTTTTTAGTTATCATCAGAGTTAGGCCAGCCATTTATACGGTGACCAATAAAAATAAACTTACACATAAAATACTTAAGAGGACATAACAATCAGTTCCTTGAAAAGGATAATTTCATTAGTTCCGCGACAAATCGCGAGCAAATTGCTCAATTAATCATGGCGTCTGACAATTGACCTGTGATTGGTCCATCCTCCCTTTGAGGCGTAATCGATGGCGGGATGATCGTGATCGCTCTCGGGAAACTCATTACTCGTTTTTTGGGTTCCGGGATGGAGTAAGGGTGCGCCAGGTCAAAGAACAGAAAAGCCGGACAATCTATCCACTTTAGCCGGATGTTTAAGTTAAAATAAAATAAAATTATTGTAAACCCTTACATCACCACCCGGTGATTAAGCCTTATCCCATCACATAGCGATGATTTGATTACTATGATTGAGCTCTGCAGTGGGAAAGTATATAAGGCTGATACTTTACTAAGGGACAAAATAAGTAATAACATTTCTGTCAATACAAAGTTTATTTGTATTGAACACCCAATGTTGTTAGTGTGTATCTGTGAATATTTACATCCCTTTAACGAATTTTTCTTCCAATCACTCTGAGTGACATTAATTTGTTCTATGACGTTTAGAAATTCGCATAAAAAACATCAAACTTTCATACAAAGTCGGGTACGTGACATGTTTATTTTGTATCGGGAGTGAAATAATTTCTAGGAATTTTCAAAAGACGTAAAACAATAATGTTGTTCGGACTGGTTGGTAGACACCCTGTATCTATCTATAGGATTGGAGTTTAGGAAGCGAAGTCTAGTATTTTTAAGGTATGTGTGAATGTTAAAATTTGAAAAACCCTACAAAAGCCGGATATTTCGGGCACCGTCAATTTTAGCCGGACACGCGACCGGTTTGCGAATATTGTCCGGCTTTTTCATTATAGCTGGCAACCCTAGGTGAGTGAGGGTAATGATCAGATGTCTGTTACCATTGTGCTGGTAATGATTATGGGGATGGAAGGGTGCGATGAAGTGGTGTAGTAGCCAGTGGCCAATGGATCGCACTTTAAACCAACTGCGGCAAGGTCCCGGGTTCAATGCCGGCCAAAATTTGTATGTACCTCAGTTTTTTGGTCGCAAAATTCTCAGTGTCCACCACAAATTATAAAGTTCGTATTGTGGTAATCAAGTAATTAATAATGTTAAGATTTTTTTTTCAAATAGAAATAAAATCTTGTCTTTTTTATTAGACTATAGGCTAGCGCTTCACCACAATCGCACCTGATGGAAAGTGACGATGAGGTTTAGGATGACACGCGTTTGCTGAAGCAAGTATGAAGGTGTCTGTGTGTGTCTTTTGAACAATTTATCAAAATACTGTATACCTACCTAAATACTGTGGTATTTATGAAAATACAAGTTACCTCTCTCAAAGATAAAATATAACATGAAATAGCCAAGAGTTCCAACTCATTATCAAAACTTGAAATGGCGACTCCTCAGAGCTATAACTGTGTATTATTTTTATTTATTCCCTCCTGCGGGCTAACTTGTTGGAACTTAGCGCGAAGTTAATAAGGAGGGGGGGAGGGGGTGAAGGCACAAGTTTTTCCATACCAATACTGTGCAGAGTTGGTTCCTGATAATTTCAAAGGGTGGGTGTACATTGTACTCTAAAACGCTTACTTTTTCGCGCTTAAGTGGTTCCTTTCACGTGGTGCTTTTTGCTTTTGTGGGAATGTTTCTCTCGTTTTCAATGAGATCTTTTCAATGATCGTTAATCGATAAACATGACGGGCTTAATGGCATTAGGTCGATGGAAGCGATGAATAGAGTAGATTTTTTTAAATTTAAGTACAGAATAGTTCTACCTATAGTGAAATAAACATCAATAGTATCTATAGTCAGTTGATAGTATCGATATCAACATTTGAGCAAGCTATTAGCACAAAATAAAGACTGACACAGACGGCTGACTGCCCACTAAGAGCTAAAAATATGTCATGTACTCAGGCATGCGCACTAACGGGCAAAAACGCCTTTTCGACCACATTAATCCTAACTTATGACATAAGATTGTCAAACTGTCGAGGTCTATGGCAGAGGTCGCGCGCTTATGTACTCATGCCGGGCAACAACCCTAGCATATGTCAACGAACTCTTCTAAATTCAAAATCAGGTCAAAGTCTAACTTCTGTGTCAATATTTATTTTGTGCTATTAGCTACTGATGCTCATCGAAAGCATCAATAGTATTGTGATTTTGAACAGTAACACATTCGATACTATCAATAGGATCCATAGTCAGCTGTGTCTAGATAGTACCTATTTGTAGTTTAAAACCACTACAGACCACTATAAATAGATATCAATAAGACAGTACCTATTGGACGTTGAACTACCGATAGTATGGCATTTGTGGCAGCACACACTACTATTTGATCTGGTGTGAAACAGGTTATCTCCCTCTATGGCGTGGTGTGAACTACCTCTAACAGATAAGGTCCAGCGCAGACGGCAACTTCCGGCTGCGCTGTAGCCTTGCACTTTTATTGCGTTTGTTCGTTTGCCAGTATTGTGCGGTTGGCGGCGCTTCTCAAACGAGTACAAGTAGGCAGCTTCTTGTTTGTTTACGCCCGGCAAAGTACCTTTGTTTTGGATGATAAAATTAACTTCAACATCTGATGATGGAACACTCAATGGATTTTTTATGGGATAGGTGGTAGACGAGTAGGCAGATCACCTGATAGTTAGCGATTACCATCACCCATAAACTCCAGCCACCAGCAAGATAAGTAGAGTCACGTGTGCTACCAACCTTTAACCCCCTTTCCCCCCAATTGGGCCTTTGGTACCCTCACTCACTCGGCAAAACACGGTGCAGGTGCTGCTTCACGCCGGTCTTCTGTGAAGCCGTGGTATCACTCCGGTCGAGCCAGCCTGTGGTTTTTCCCACGGTTAAAGCAATAGCCGCCGTCCATGGTCACGTGCAATAGTAGTGGAGTCACAAGCGCGTTGCCAGTCTTTACTATAGGTACCCTTTCCCCTTATCTAGGCCTTGGACGAGCTTAACATTTTTTGGGGCTCGAACCACATCGCCTACGCTTTCCGCCGCCTCTGGCCACAGCTACTGCGTCACCCCGATAGATTTTCGTAAACGTCATCCCGTGAGTTTCCACTCTACTTCCTTCCATCTGTGGTCTCAATCACTCCACGATATTTGCCTGCGCGCCACTCGCTCGAGCATGGTATTGAGGCGAGGGCGGTCAATATTGACGGAGGCGAGTATTGATACCGACACTTGCGCCGGATTCGTTTATCGGAAACTTGTTTGTATAGACCCTGGATGCAGGAGTTTGGGGTATACTCGAGGAGATTGTATTTGTATGTCATCAGAGATAAACTGACAGGAAAAAACATACATACAGATATACGAGTAGATATTCTTTACCGCGCAGAAACATATTACAAATGGTACCTACTTATTGACAACAGTATAATGCCCTATAGAAGTTTTTAAGATAGTTAAAAATGCGTTGGATAAGTTCACGCTATTAACAAAGACGTAGGTAAGTACTTACTATGACTTATTTTCAACCAAGCCAATTCGCGTTATAGGTAGTAGGTATACGTTTAACGTACAAGACATTTATGATCGATCGCTCACCATTTATAAGTTATTATGGAATAAGTAATTATGAATTTAATGCTGTTATTTCAAATTCGTCACTACCAACATCTGTTCCAATTTTTTAAGACACTTATTATTTCATTTATGGAATTTACGGTATTATGTAACAGAGTGTTATTCCGCACACTTGATCTAAGTGGTTTAGCACGCGTCTTTGTGGATGCCGCGAGCATACTTAGAAAATGTATCTGTTATCTGCATCTGAGACGGCTACCTAAAAGTTGATTTTATGACATAGCAAACATTTAATTGCAAGCAAATGGTTTGCGTAAAAATTTTTTTACCCCCTTTCAAATCGACCTCGATACGGGGTTACGTTACAGTTAGTGACATCAACCAACGCGTCAGCAACTGAATATTTGATCCCACGCAGTTGATTAGGCGTGAATAATTCGCGCACAATCACTCGCCGTCCGACTGACCGTCTATATTATATTATATGTAGATTAATTTCTCGGCGCGGAGAGATTCGCGATTAAAAAAGTTGGCGCTTTATCGACTCCCGGATTAGATCGCGGGGAATTTATTGTGGAAAGTTTGGATGACCTGCCCGGTTGTTTTGATGAAATATGACGACCGGAGAGTCGAAAATAAAATTAAAAAAAAACTGGCCAAATTCGAATCGGACTCGTACACGAATGGCTCCATGCCATTACTATACAATACTAGTGACCCATCCTCACTACGTTTCGGGACTTAACTCAAACCAGCACCATTAGATGGCGCTGATAGTCGATTAGATCGCGCAAGTGTTTCGCCTTCTCAGTTTGCCTAAAAGCCTTGACGTTGACTATGCTATTAATTAACCTCTTTATACATAGAAGATTAGGCATACATCAAGCAAAGGTAATATATTGGTTTTGTGCCTGATGTAAATCAAGCGGTTTGTATCAGATGCGTTCGCTCAGTCAGAGTCGTCTGATCTGTGGTACTCTTAATGGTACAACCCTTTCCCTCCCTCCAATACCACATCTATCTGTCTCGGTCTCGCGCTAATAGGCATGATTAACAGTGTTATTAACGGGGTAGCCTGCCGGACAGTAATTAACTTTTCGTTACCCTTCAACCCTTTTTCAGGGGTTGGATATGAATTCAGTGTATAAGAACGTACACAACCACACCTTTAAAACATGAGGTCGCAGGTTCAAATTCGAGTATGCACCTCGGGAATTTTGAAATCTATAGATAGTGATAGATAGATCCTCCATATATAAACCTTTTTAGTTAGCTGCAACATACGTAGACCTTTTTTAGTTTGCCCGTAGCTCGTGCTTTTCAATCTCGGACATACGCAAGTCGTCACACTATTATGTAAGATTAAAATTTTATAGTACCAGGGAGTCAGTGGACAATTTAGGCGATCTTCTACTATCTAATTAAATACTTTGTCTCTCATTCTTAGTCTTTTTCCGTTGGTAATCTGTCAATGAATCTTAGCGTTGGTTTGGCATTAATTTTTCAGTATGTACCTACTTTTAATTACTTTTGAAATGGTCTTTCTATTCCATAGTCTCTTCCTATAGCTCACGTTTAGTCAATGTATTTTTCGAAGGGCAAGCTATTTATCAATGAATTTAGTAATTACTCCTCTTCTATTTGTTCAGCCGATGAGGCTGATCGCGAAATTGCGGGAGCATGACTCGCAGCATCGCCGCTAAATGGACATGCTCCCTAGGCAAACCAAATCGGCTATTGTCTATGGATATTTATGCTATATATCCACACACATATACAGGGTGTAACAAAAAAGGGGTATCATCCCAAAGTGAACCGATTCTGACACACTTTACAAATCACATATTAGAGTTTTTAACCTGCCAAGTTAATATTACGATTATTAATATTTAATTGAAATCCGACTCTTCGTGAAATTCATTTCAATTCGCACATCACTAATAAGCAATCAGCTGATAGGGATAGTAACCTTTGACCGCTCTTTTTTGAATAGTTAACGCCCCTTGCATTCCTGACAATTGTTTTCATTCTAAATCTTATCAATGAATTACGGTAAGATTGTTTATCTTTTCCTAAAATATTTTTAATTAATTTGAAACTTGGCATATAGAATCTACACAAGGTACACATTATTTCCCTTTATGGTTGATACCCCCTTTTTGTTACAACCTGTATACTTTCCCACTGGAGGGCAAAGGCCGTGCAGAAATCTTGCCTAATGCGGATTGGTGATAACAAACCCGACCTATGTTCGAAAAATCCGAAATATTCGTGCGAAGCGTGGTGATTAAGCCTAATCCCGTCATAGTAGCGATGACGTGATGTCTATGATGGCCTTTGCCCTGCAGTGGGTCAGTATATAGGCTGATACTTTAATAGAAAAAAAAAGAAAAATGCTTTATTGCTTTCCGAGTTACTTAGACTAGCAAAGAATTAGGTACAGAGTAAGATAAAATACTATATGTTTTATACGTTTAATGACTCTAATTTCGTAATAATCCGGACACTCGTTTCGTACGTTACTAAATAAACTGATAATAGCAATAATGTCGAAAATATTCTATCGGGAATATTCCTGCTCGTAACTTCATTGATGGGTACCCTACAGCTGAGTATCGTCAGTCATTTGGTCAGTCATTTGTTTTTATTCAGCCCCCGGGTGAGAGTTCACAGCTAAAGTCGCTCTAGAATGTTCACAATTATTGTACAGTTATTGCTTATTTTGCTCTCTGAGTTTGCGAAATGACGAACAAAAAGAATCCAGAAAATGTTAGGACTTTTCTTTTGAACTCGGGCCGGTAGGACATCGCTTTTGTTTTTATACAATTTATGTCGTGTTGGTCTTGTTCAAAAATGAAAGCAGTGACCTCTTTTATTAAATCTTTATTATGTAGTATTATTGTACTTTTTTAAAAACTGTCTATTGTTTTGGTTGAGCCTGGACTGTATGGTGTCTTGGATGCCAATAAAAGGGTGATATCACCAAATCTGTATATATTTTGCAGGACACGTTTATAAGGCAAATCAAAACCATAAGCAATAAACAAAACAATAATCTATCAAAAACAGAACTGACTTTGATTGTCCCGATGGCGCATTTGGTGAGTGACCCTGCCTCATACGCCAAATGCCGTAGGTTCGATCCCCACCCTGGACAATAATTCCTGTGTTGTATACTTGTGTTCGTTCAGTGTCTGGGTGGCAATAATGGTGGTTTTAATAGAAATAGAAATAAATTTATTGACCAGTAAAATGTGTAGGTACTTATAACAATAATGCCGTTGGTTTCTGCACTAAGCACGATGTGTATATGATGTGTGTATGATGTAATGTATGAGATGTTGTGTGATTTTAATGTAGTTAACAACATATAGAACATAAACAATATAAAAGTAGGCTGGTCCAGCTGTCAATCCACAACAGTTTTAAAGATACTTTTTAGGGACTATTCGCTTATTTAATATTCATTATGCATATATGCATCTTCCGCTGTTGGGTGCACAATTAACGCCATCGCCTGATGCATTAGCCCTGGTCGGCTGCCTGCCCCCGGCCTCTGGGGGTAAGGGCTGGCAACACTTTTTAATAATTTTAGTAGTTACCTACTAAGAAAGCCTCATTTGGTCTAGTGGTGTAAGTACCGGCCCGTGATCTCGAGGTCCCGGGTCGAGCAAAAGTAAAGTTTTTCGAACATAGCTCGGGTTTGTGATCACCATCCGCATTAGGCAAGCGTGATGATTTAAGCTAAATCATAGTAGTGATGACTTGATTTCTATTATGGAGGCCTTTGCCCTGCATTGAGACATTCAATATACCTATAGGCTGGTACTAGTAAGACTACAACAGCTTCACTGCAAGAACCATTTCATTCTTTTGTATATTGGAGAAGTCACTACGTAGGTACTGTAAAAAATCTAACTCCTTGCCGGCGCATGTGTTTCCTCTGACCGGATTCCTTCAAACAAAGCGTGGTGAATAAAGTATGACAATGATCCCAACGGTAGTGATTCCAAATCGTTTTTCGTTATAATTGCAGCGTGGGCTTTTGCTTACTATCAGGCCAATGCGAACTTTAACTGAACACTGAACAGCAACTGGTGTTGCAAGTGTCCATGAGCGGCGGCAATCGCTTACCATCAGGTGATCTGCCTGCTCGTCTGTTACCTCACATAAAAAAAATATATATACTTATTTAAGTCTCTGTGTCACCCCTAAGCTAGGGTCACCAAGGCTAGCCTAGGGGCCGAGGGGGGCCTAACTCACTTATGCCCCGGAACGCTGAGTGCGCGCTCAAGTGATTCGATTTCGCATCGTTTTATTGGGTGGGAATTGCTTGGACTGCCTGTCTTTGCGATTGTAATGGCGAGAAAGTGATTTTTAAAAGTGCATTTGCACTTAGGTCCTTTAAGTCTCCCGTGAGGCGTAATTGGTGAAGAGGAAATTCTTACACGACCAAAACGAAAAATCTTTTACACTACCGGATTTGGACCAATGAAATAAATTACCGTAACAGAGCCACGTTTCGGCATTAATGGGCCGGCTCGAATACCATGGTCTCATGTGAAGCAGCGGTGGGCCCTGTTGTTATGACGTGGACATGTTTCATTTTTAAACAAAGTTTGAGACGAGTGCTTCCGCGGCGCAGCGGCATGACCCGGGCCTCATCTTGAATTTGAAATTATTTTATGTATCAAGCCTTACCTTTTATTTGATACCTAAGTATGTTGAAGGAATTAAGTCAAACTCCAGTGGTAAATGGTGGCGGCGGCCATCTTAATCTAAATCTATAATATCTATGTATATAAATGGGTGAATTTTGTAGACATCTACACATCTTATACACAAACCGAAAAGGCGAAACACTGGCGCGATGCAATCGACGTACAGCGCCATCTATTGGTACACAGTGGAACTGATGTCCCGAGGCGAAGTGAGGGCAAGCCACTAGTAAATAAACAAAATCGGTTCGGGATCTACGATGCCACAGAGTTTGTTTGTAGTTGTAAAGACATCAAGTTAGTACTTTCGTGTTGACACTTTTTCTTTTCGAAGGTTAAAAGTGGCGTTCTGATCTGATCCACTGCATTGCCATAGCTCTAAATCCGCTCGAGATCTGAATGATGCATAAATAGAGAACGTATCGAGAGCGACATCGAGTTAGCCCGCTGCAGCCGGCGAGTATTATAATTTAAACGCCCGCCTGCACTCCCAGCAGGCTTGGACTCACTCGGACACTGGCCCTAGGAGTATATCCTTACTAGTATTATAAATGACACCTAGATAAGCGAGATGATGGCAGGTGGAGTAAGCTCCTTACCGAATGGTGCCCTAGAATAGGCAAACGAAATCCTGGTCGTCCAGCGTCACGATGGGTCGATGATAACACCAAAATAGGAGGTCCTACTTGGATCCGAGCAGCTCAGGACCGGGAACTTAGGCGGAAAAGAATGGAGGCCTATACTCAACAGTGGGTACTGCCGGGCTGATGATGATGATTATAAATGAGAAAGTAACTTTGTCTGTTACTCTATCACGCCACAACTACTGAACGGATTTGAATGAAATTTGGTATACAGCTAGTCTAGACCCTGAGAAAAGACATAGGGTTCTTTTTATTGCGGAAAGGGTTGTAAGAGGTTAAAGGCCTCACTCGGACACTGGCCCTAGGAGTATATCTATACACGATGTGGTGTACCACGGTTCCTTCTTTGGGCTCAACTCTTCTCGTTAGGTAAGGTCGGCTTTCCCAATCATTTTTTGCCATTCGCTGTTTATTTATTTATCTCTAGATATTAAACCACATCTTTTGAAAGTTACCGAAGACCGGCGTGAAGCAGCGCCTGCGCTGTATTTTGTCGAGTGAGTGAGGGTACCGGAGGCCCAATTGTGGGGAAAGAAGGTTTTTAGGTTGGCTGCCCACTTATGACTCTGATGTTACATCTGAAGGGCGGCGGTAATCGCTTACCATCAGGTGATCCGTCTGCTCGTCTGCCACCTATCACATTAAAAAAAGTTAGCATATAGCTACCAGTAACATCGCTTTAATCAAATAAAGATTTTAAAACTGGGCTTTAAAAACTTTTTTATTTAATTTCGTCAAGGCGTCTCCTTTATTAACGACAGTCCCCCAGTACACCAGCGGCTCAAGATTTAAAATCTATTCCCCGTACAAAACTACAGCGAATTTACATAATCTTTTATGCGCCCGCGCCCGTTACAAAATGGCCGGCCGAATTTATGCGGAGCTCAGTTGAAGGAACTTTCGTCGGACATTTATTTTACAATAGATTGCATTTGTGCCTTGATGGATATAAGAGTTTTAACCATAGTCTTAGGATGGTGCCCTGCTAAAAGACCAACAAAGCCTGGGAAAGAGAACTGCATCTTATGGACATACTGAGGCAGTGCCCATAAGATAAGATAAAATAATATGATTTATTGGCCACAAAAACATAAATAGTACCACAGTATATAAAAAAAAACAAAATAAAGTATCTTATTACCTATATAAAAGATCTGCACTGCCTTACCCCTTGTTAATTCGCTGCATTATTCCTCTACCCAAAGGTTGTCTGGAAGAGATCGCTATTAGCGATAAGGCCGCCAATATTGTATTTGGAAATTACTATTAGCATTAAGTTCTGTAATGTGTTGTGCAATAAAGAGTATCTATCAATCTAAAGTAAAAAAGATGGAGCTTTGTTCTTCTCTCAAAAATACACAGTCATGATTATATAGGTACCACGGCGTTTAAACAATTTTTAAGTACATACTTAAGTGTCACCACGGCCACGGCCTGAATTTTGCAAACACTTTGTGAAATAATAGTAATTAGGTAAAAAAATAGGTAGGCCGTCTGCTCGTTTGTCCGGTATAAGTAATGTAAATAAATGTAAGTATGTATTTGAAAATATGTTGTCCCTTTTATTCGTATCAAATTCTGATTGACATTTTACTACTACTAGCTACCCATATGATAATATAGAGTACCAACAACTACTCATGGAACACAAAAACATCGTTTGTAACAATGTAAATCTGTACTTTTATTAAAACAAATACCAGATGTCTTCTTACGAGCAAACTTATAGCCCTTATTCGTATCAGATTAGAGTTCACGTTTGTGTAGCGGCTGTGATGGAGGGTAGTCCCATAATAATGGGGTAAGTGGTTTTATGGGTGTTCGATGTAGTCGGGTTTATAGCGCAATCTATTGCGGGTGATAACGCGTGTTGCGTTATTGATAATGGTGAACGTAGCGTTGTGATTTCTTGGCGGGTTTTGATTGTATAGGTGGATTAGTGGCCTCTTTGTGTCAGATTCTGTCAGGTGGACTGGACTGCTTCTTTTAGAGTTCTGTAGCCAAATGGCAAAAAATAGAACCCTTATAGATTCGTCATGTCTGTCTGTCAGGCCGTATGTTACAGCCACTTTTTTCCGAATCTAAAAGAACTGTATTTTAAAACTTAGTAAGTAAAGTAATGTATTCTCAGAAACCCCACTATTTTTAACACAAAAATAGAAAATATTTTTTTCTTCCGGCTCAACCCTTTTAACACGGAGGCCATTCATTCCGAAGCGTGGCTCTCCCACGGGTACTTGCTGCTACGTTCATGTGCGAGGCCGACTCGCACTTGGCCGGTTTTTGTCTATTAATTTTGTGCACTTACCTCCCGATTTGAAATTGAAGTGCATTTCGTGGCAGTGCAACAGGCACAATGCGCGGACAAAGAATGCGAAGCTAGGACAGTCCAAAGAACGGTATACCCAATTCTCCACAATGCACAATGCTTTCCTGGCACAGATTCAAAATGTCATGTCTCTACTCTCTCAAGACGGTCTCCTGAGCCAGGGGTGTCACCAATAATAAACTTATCAAGTAATGTAAAGTACCAGCTTTTATACTAGCCCGCTGCAGGGCAAAGGCCTCCATTATAGAAATCAAGTCATCGCTACCATGATGATATTAGGCTTAATCAACACGCTTTGGCTATTTTCTAAAAAAATATTTTCTTTTTGTAAACAGCTTTCACAAAAAAAGCGTTGTATCCTTATCACTTACGTGATAGGTGACAGACGTGTAGCCGGATCACCTGATGTTGAGATATGTATAAGTAAACCTATTTTATGACTGTACAATGGCGCATTGAGGTTTGATTTGAGTGAGGCAATTGTTATACAGGATGTAAATAAAAGGGGGTATCATCCCAAAGTGTACCGATTCTGACACACTTTACAAATCTCATATTAAAGTTTTTAAGCTGCCAAGTTAATATTACGATTAATAATATTTAATTGAAATCCGATTCTTCATGAAATCCATTTCAATTTGCTCATCACTAATAAGCAATCAACTCATAGGGATATTAACCTTTGACCGATCCTTTTTGAATAGTTATCGCCCCTTGCATTCCTGACAATTGTTTACAAAATTTTATAAATAAATTACGGTAAGATTGTTTATCTTTTCCTAAATATTTTTTTTATTAATTTGAAACTTTGCATATAGAATCTACACAAGGTACACATTATTTCCCTTTATGGTTGATACCCCCTTTTTGTATATTTTTTATATTAGAGGCAAGAAACGAACAAATGGATCTCTAGTTGCTCATTTAATTATGAAGTGCAGCAGCCCTACCAGTAGAACGTTATCGCATTATCACAGTTGCCGTCTCGCTCAGTCGCCATTTTAGTGTAAATATTTAACTGCAGTGCAAAGGCGAACGGAATTAAATGCTTTTGCCAATTAATTTTCAAGACATTTTCTAATTACTGGAAGGGGTTGATATTAGCTAATTTTAGAGTGTTTGAGAACACCTGCTTTTTAGGACCGATTCCAGCAATTCTTAGTAGCGGATTTACACATTTGCTGCCTCTAGCCTATTGTAATTTTGCCGCCCCTATACTCTTTGCAAATTTGATACCTCATAGTATTTTTTTTACTTACACTAAATCGTGAGTACAGAAAGTACCTAACTATGTAGGTACCGTTACAATATTTTCAGTCAACCTTCCAATTTAGGTATATCAAATATAAGTATACGAGTTTCTAGGAAATTAAATGAAGTCTAAATATGAGCACCGAATTTATGGTCTAAAACTTGCTGACTCAAAAATCTGCCGTCATAAAATCTAGCCTCCTTAAGCCCGTATGGTAAATCAACCACTACTTACTTATTATTATAAACTACAATATAGGTACTTTATAAAAATTACGACCGCATTAGACTTACCATTAGATTTACTCTAGTATAAATGCATCGTTTGTTGGTAAACTACGCTCTCTACCCAGTAAAAATCTAATACCGCCGCTTTGCACCAAGCACCCTTAACAATTTCGGCCCACAACACGTCTGCTCCATTGAAATGTCTTTTTAATCGATTAAAATTCAATTCGCATAGGATTGGTGGCGCATCGCACGGTCCGATTGTCGGCCGCAAATGGATTGGCAAAATGTGCGGTGCAACATGCGAGTGAAGCGACGATGTGGCGATGCATCGATGCGACTTATGTTTATTATGAGCGGGTAGTGGAGCGGGAAGCGAAGTGCGAAGCGAGGCTCGGACATGGGGTAGCCAGCTGTTAGATTTCTAAGGGAGTTTATGGTACACTTATTGTTTTTTATGCCATACTTAGGCGACAAAAAGTAATCATCGTCGCCCATGAACATCTGCGAGGTCAGAGAGGTCGCTAATGCGTTGACGGCCTTTTATGTAGAAAGGAATACGCTCTTCTCTTAAAGATCTCAAAGATATTGGGTCTCAAAGGTATTGGGAACATCACCGTTCTACAAAACTGGGGTACGTAGTAGAGAGTTCAAGGAGACAAGCACAGTTTTGGAACGCTATTCATCAACATGTTGAGGATGGAGTAACAGTAGTTTATCTTCACTTGCATTTCATGTAGTTTCGTTTAGCACTTCTTCTTAAGTTTCTTAAAGTCACGATCTCATTGCTAAAATAGGTAGGCAAGTAGATATGCAGGTCTATTTAAGTTTGAGTCCCTACTATCCCTTCTAAAATTTTAAAACGTTTAATTTTTTCGGGACCTAACTATCCACAGACAAACAAAAGCATGGCAACTGCCATCTATCGGCGCCAATCGGAATAAAAAGCGAGAATCGCCACGATCCGATCAGCCGATACGGTTCTATTCTGGCGCGTCCCGCAGGCGTCCCGCCGTGTCCCGGCGCGTACCTCCACGCCCCTCTTTGGATGTTATTCCTTAAAAGCGCACCAACTTTGAAGCGCTTCATTAATAACTGAATAGAAAGGAATGGAAATGAGATTGTGTTTTTTTTCAAGGATTCTATTAAACCCAACATTTACCTTAGGGTGTAGTAAAAAAATTAATATATTTAAAAATACGAAATTTATAAACATAAATAATCGTCGTCATCATCGTCGATAACAGTTTTCAACGACACCCTTTTCTCTGTTGCTTTTTAAAAGTATCAGAAAAGCAAAAAAATCTATGTAAATATGACATAATTACCTACATTATAGGTTCTTACAGATTTTATTTTAGAAGAATTTCAGCAAATTCAACCTCTAAAAGCTAAATCTCCAAATCTGGTGCGTTACAAAATTGGTGCGGCTCGAGGAATACCGCCCCGTGTGATCCGATAAACATTTCACAGTATTTTCCGGCGGAACACTTTCGGACGATCGCGCTATCGAATGCGTTCCATCGCGATTTATGATAGTGAAAATTCACTGAGCCCGATATAAAATGTTTTAGTTTTGTACGAATACGTTTGGGAGGACAGTCAGTTTCTTTGTGATATTTGCTCTTGCGCAGCGTTGAATAAATTGGACGGGAAGTTTGAAAGTATCAGCTACTTTGTATTTTGAGATGCATATTTGCAAGTCGCAAAGAGGCAAGCGTTCCAGCGCTAATGGTAGGTATGTTCGGCAGTGACCAGCATGATAAAATTCCATGGAAAGAGAAAAAAATATGTTGTAGAATTTTATCTGTTTGGGCCGTTTTTTTTTGAAGTGGAAAGTGCCATATCGGGAATGCATGAAAAGGTATGAGTTTCCGTCTTGGCTCGAAGACCATGGTCTGGTACACCAGACCATAGTCTTACACCGCCTTGGTTTATATTTAAAGTAGATATGCAAACTTTGTTAAAGCGATGTAGGATTGTATGAGAATTTTGATGTTGTAGGGAACAGTCCATCTGTTATTAAATTACCAAGACAATAATTATAGGGGATCCCAACCCTTAGCCATGGTCGCAAAGAGGACATGACCCACCTTCCCATGGTCCTTCTCGCCTTCTTTTCATACGGACTAAATCGTGGGAGACGCCATCGGTACCTGCACAGGGCTCTTTCCAATGATGGGGCTCAAATAGGACAATGCAGTAGTCAGTGCGTCTATCTATACTATCACACTTTGACCTAGCAAACTTATTAAGTTTGCCGTTCGCCACGCGACCCCTCAAACGGCGCGGTTAAATTTTCAAGTGGTCGGGTGAAAGCCACGCGCGCACACAATGCCGGGAATTCATGCTGGAGGTTAGTGGTTTTTTTTATTATTTTTTGTTTTAGGAGCCCGTTGGGGGGTTTGGGAACGGAGCGCGGTGGATTTGTCGCTAGGTCATGGTATCAATGTAAAGGACGCTTAAGGAGAACTTCTAACCAGTACCGACTTTTAGAAATTCACGGTTGAAAAGATGAGTTCGTCCATGTTAGAGTACAGCACCAATTACTTTCAGTTGGAGTCCGTTTTCAGAAGCGAAAGTTCCGTTGCGGTTCGCTCAAAGAACGACGTCTACGGCGGGGGGGTCTGAGCGGCTCATCATATCGGCTACGACGAGAGGATTCCAGTGGTTAATTATATCAGCTATTAAGAGGGGGTCCCCAGCAGCTCATCATATACGGCGGCTACGACGAGGGGCTCGGTTCACCATTTGGTGACAACAATCCTTGGGGTACGCTTAGTCTATGATTCAGTATTTGGGATTCTGGTAAACAATGAAGAGACTGTTGTCTGACATTCACTGATCACTTGGATGATCTTAGTCTGAAATTCTCTATCTCTCTCTCTGTTTGCAGATGTGGATGGGTTGTGCCTCATTTGTGTACTGCTTCAATCGGTGTCTATTCATCAATTTTTATTTAAGTGATAGGTAGCAGACGAGCTGGCGGATCACCTGATGGTAAGCAATTGCCGCCGCCCATGGACACTTGCAACACCAGTGGAGTTACAAGTGTATCGATACTCTGATGATCGAGCAAAACTTGCTTGAGGATTTCCTCTCGCTTGATTAGTCCATCTGGTTGGGGATCGTCATTGGCATTAAGTTTAATATTATACGGAACTTGTGTATCTATTTCGAGTCCCGCAATCCCAGGATGGTATGTAGGTAATGATGATTCGTTATTTCGCGACCCGGCGTGGTTTGTTGTGCTCATTTTTTAATAATACATTTGTATGGCGCTGCCGTGTCCGTCTGTTCGTGCTCGTTTTATGCTTCCACTAATGATGTTTCTTTTACCTGTCTGAAGTTGGTGTTCACAACGTGTAGGAAATTCGGAATGAAGGATAGTTATTTTTATTAGGACTTATTTTGGTGGTACTGAAGACAAGGGAAATGTGCCAAAATTAAAGTTGTATTTTTGGTGCAACGATACGTAATTTTTAATGTTCTTTGTGCCTTTTAAAATGCATGCATTCATTTAATTTTATATTTGAATTTTATTAATTAAACGCCCCGTTTGGTTTAGTGGTTTAAGTACCGGTCCGTGATCTCGGGGTCCCGGGGTCGACTCCTGGTCGAGCAAAAGTATGTTATGAATTTTTTGAACATAGCTCGAGTTTGTGATAACTAATCCGCATTAGGGAAGCCTAATTCCATCATATATATCACTATACCTTGATTTCTATGATAAATGAACCCTTTGCCCTGCAGGACGGTATATAGGCTGATACTTTTTTAACTTTATTTTAATGCTTTTGACCACATGGCGCTTGTAAATTGCAATTAGGACAAACAGGTCACGCCGAGAATTTTGCGGGTGTTTTGTTCGACTCGATAATCGGACCCCCAAGCGCAGCATCGCAGTAAGGCAAATTAATAGTCTTTCGTTTAAATCCTGTGGGATGAGCCGGGCTATCCATTCTTACAGCCGCCGGCTGCTAGGTGTCACGTGGCGTGTGCTGCCATAATACATTAACACGCCGCCATTTGTCAGGGGGCCAGGGCTCCGAGCTCACGGAATTATCAAATGAACGACGGGAAAATTATATCTACATATCTTTAACGCGTTGCGGTTGGGATTGAGGGTAGAGGATTAAAAGTGTCAAATGAAGTTGGCGCTGGGAGTCGAATACACCGCGCAAGTGTTTCACCTATAATCTTTACCTATAAATCTTAATTGAAAACTTCATAAATGGTATAGATGTATGTTACCTACCTATAACATCACATATTTAACATTACGGATACTTCCTTATAATCATAACGTTTAAAAATCTGATGTAAATTTCGGAGGAATATTGAGGAGGATTTAAGGACTGCCACGAAACTTAAACTTCGAAAAATTACACTCAAAATGTTTGATTTCAATAATGTAAAGTAAGTACTTACTTACTTGACCTATTGTTCTGTTATCAATAAAAGTTTTATACTTATAAAACTCTTATTGATAACAGAACAATAGGTCAAAGACTCAGCGGCGTAGCGTGGGTGTCGGCCGCCCGGGGCGGAAGACAATTTTGCCGCCCTCTTATTTAGATATTTCAATTTAATGTATACTATAATTACATAACATACATTTAAATTTTACAATCATCTTTATTATACATTGATACATTTTTATAACAGGTACACTCAAGAACGCGTCAACCTATACACTTTGGACTTTGCACCATTCTTATTAACAAACGCATAAGATCGAAACTTGAACTGCGAGTGTATAGCTTGATGTGAGCTCGACTGTACAATACCTATCTATCACCGCAGATAAGGTACAGCTGTCGATCGTCAGATTGACAAAATTAAATAATTGGAGAGTTGAATATAAAACGCAAATAATTTTTTAATAAAAACTAGAACTATACTAATAAAATAAAAGACTTTGCTTTTAAAAAAAGTAGACGTCAAAGTAAATTTATACGTCTACTTTTTTTAAGAGGAAAGTCTTTAATTGCACTGTCAATGTCTATAGCATCACACATTTCTTGCTCAATAGACAAGATAGCCAAATTAGTTAGTCTTAAAGTACTCATGGTTGATCTTAAATAATTTTTAATCAACTTCAATACAGGTACACGTAGCGGACAAATTAAATTTTTCACAAAGTCCAATTATTTCACGACCACTACACGTATCTATTTGCACAAAAATCACAGTTTTAAAGCGTAACGTAAATTACGATACGAGACATCAATAAAACTTTGTTTGAATCGTCAATCATTCTCGCTGTTGTTTTGTTAGCCATAAACAATCCAAGCATTAAATAAAATACGGGGAATCCCCGCAAGTCGTAGACGGTGTTGCCAGCAGTCGCTATAAAATATCATTCAAAGAAAGGGGATTCCCCGAATCCGTTACAGAATAAGTAATGAAAAATTCCATGCTCTTTTCAATGTAGTTGCGTTAAAAATATGATATGGTTCAAATATTTTTATTATTTATTGTGAAATTTTGCCGCCCCCTAAAATGTGCCGCCCGGGGCGGGCCGCCCCTGCCGCCCCCACTACGCTACGCCACTGCAAAGACTTTATATTTACCAAGACTGTGCACCATCGTGAAAAACGGTCCGAGCAAGAGGGCTTCCAATGGTAGTGTGTCCCTTTCTAATATTTAATATTTTTTTAATATTTAATATTTCACTACATCACATACGTTGGTCTGACATTACATACATTGGTATTTTGGTCTGACTCTGAGATCAGAACCAACAGTGGAATTACAAATATATACGTATAATACTTTTCTTTTTTGTAAATACATACTTATAATACATAGAAAACACCCAGACCAGTACAAACTATCATGTTCATGCACACAAATGTTTGTACTGTGCGGGGATCGAACCCGCAACCCTTGGCCCAGACGCAGCATTCACTACCACTGAACCAAACGGGTCTAATGAACATCATGAGCAATTTTTAACTCCATTTCAGCATCACGTGGGCATGACCCAGCTCCCACAGCATCGGTATCCATGCATTTTCCATTTCACTTAGCGTCAGACGGTTGAATAAAACATATCGCATGCAGACGACGAGTGTAAACTCGTGTTCGGACATGATAAAAAATTTAACCGCCACCAAACTTCAGCTATGCGACCCCACGATGGTGATGTTATGGGATTAGGGGCGCGCGACCCCAGGGGGCGAGGGACCATCGGTGCGACGAAGGGAGTGGTAGAAATAGGCAGGTAAATATTGTCAAAAAAATATCGGGTATTTTAATGCTGTAGGTAGGACAGGCAGTCTTTTCTTTTATTAATTATTGACTATTCAAGCGATTAGAGTTTTTTATGTGATACTGGACGAGCAGACGCATCACCTGATGGTACCTAAGCGATTTTATACTTTCCCAACGGATCACAGATGTAACATACATACTGAAGGTTTATTATTTTTTTCTGTGTTGGGTAAACATTAGGCTTATATACTCCATACTAACAGTATTTTTTAACGATGAATAATAAATAAATAAATGCGCCAGACAATTACATCAATCAACCTGGTCTCAAACTAGGGTAACCCCTGTACTATGAGTACCAGGTGACGATAATCAACTGGGAGCGTCAACCCATGAATGGAATGAGGTTAAAATGATGTGGACCATATTATCAGATAATCTCATTTACTAAGCTGCTCGCTCATTCAGTGTCAATCCTAACTAAGCGCAAGACTATGCTGAAAACGTAGAGTGACCTTAAACCTAATAACTACTATAACTAATACCATGATAATATCCTATGAACCACAATATATAGGTACTTCCCATTCAAAGTCCTAGTAGATTGTAACTAAGCTCGCAGATCGGATCAGACAGAGCAGTCGGCTCCGCAAACAGCTGAGCGGATATCAGGCGGATGTGCCGCGCGGCGACGCGCACGCACCGCTTCCGACGCGATACCAGCCTGCAACGTTTGCTATTGTAGTGCTGACCGAGCCTGCATCGATACCTTCTGCATGAAGTATATATTGTAGCTAAGATCATGTAGATCATTCTGCAGATATTGGGCAATTTCGGCTCGCGTGGAAATTGTGCGAATGTTGTGTGATCCACGAGCCATTCCGTTACCGAGCCAATCAGTCAGTATGACTAATAAAACGCTTTACACCACTGTGAGTCCGTGGTATCACTCCAGTCGAACTGTCCCATTAATGCCGAAGCTTTACTCTCGAGTCTAGAATGAATATTGATAAACTTAAGCACTAAACTTAAGTTGTTTGTTGTAACTTTATTCAGGGACCAAAATTTGTGCCAAAATGTATCTACAAATCTCCAAGCACCTACTTAATCGTTTGGCGAAGTTTTTAGGAAGCGGTCCTGCATACAGATAAGTAGGCTGTATTAATTAACCAACAGGACTTAAAGAGTCTAGTCTACTTACAAACAACGCAGTAATGAAGCCTGGTCGGGAGTTCCTATTTGATAAGTTTTGGTTGTTTTCTAACAAGTTACTTGGAAAAATCCATTATCGGTCTTTTGAGTGGGACTGGATTGCAAATTGCTAAGCTATCAAGGACTTAAGTGAGCAGATCGCTTTGAATTGGCCATAAAATTTTCGTCGAATTTATAAAAAAAGTCGTAGAATAAATGTTGTTTGAAATGGTTGATAGAAGAGGTGGTAACAGTGGTTTACAAATTCTGTATATTTAAAAAAAACCCTGCATTCATTCTTTAAACACTCGCAATTTTACAAATGTTTTCAATATTTTGCGCTAAATGTTTGGCAGTGTAAAAAGGACTTATCGTATTTTTCATTTGTCCAATTCCGATATGGCACAGCTATCCTCATGAATGGTCATTAGAAAATCAATACTAAAGTCTTCTAATAGGATGATCTTTTCTTTATCTCTAAAGCTACGGATTAAAACTATCGACGTAGTATCGAGCCGAGACATCCCTCGTGCACAGACAGCGCACTGCCTGCCTCGAGAGGAGATATCGCGCCGTTGTTGATTGTGCGATCGGTCTGACTTCGAGATGCAATCGATTAACTAACTCGCTGTACTCTCTGAGCTACTTTATGTATTTTGCTGGATCCTATGGGTTATGTGTTCAGATTATAAATACAAGTATATATGTAAAGATTAACATCACTTTAACCACGGGTTCTACCAACTATTTTGAACGAGTTTTAATTTACCTCTATGATATTTAGAAATTCGCATAACATAATTTCAACTTTTCACGTGTCGGTTACATGACTTGATTTTGTGGGTCGAAAATTTTTCGACAAATTCCCAAAACTCAGTGAACCAAATTATGTTTAAAATGGTTCGTGGTAGTTAAAGGGTTGAATAGAGGTAGTCAAAATATAAATACATTTGACCATGAGGAGAACCATGCTGACAGTGATACCACGAAATCAAAATCAAATCTAAGAATGCACCTTTAGATTTTTCAAATCTTTGTGCGTATTCCTAAAATTACCTTAGCCGTGAGGTGAACCCTGCACGTTTCGGTTAGCTTCTGAAACGTGTAACCATTATTCGGTAGGTTTGGTTCCCCTGTTAAAGAGTTGTCAAGGACAAACGTGCGTCGCTTCATTGTAATAACCAGACTCCCCAAATCCTGAATCATGGTCTTAGCTAGCAGGAATTACCTACATCCTACGTTGAGAGATCTATATATCCACCCTTAGCCTAGGGTTATTAAAAAAAAATACTCAACTCACCATCGCCTCCACCATGACTATGGTTATTTCCATTAGACACTACATCATTAGTTGCGTGACTAAGTCCCTAAACCCCAGCAAACACTTGCACTAAACACGATCCACACCAACTGGTTCATTCCCAGGACGCAATATGCAACGCAAACACCGGCCCGGGATCCCTTGGTAGTGATGCTACGAGGATGAGTCATTTTACTTTTTCACTCGAATGCGCTTGAGTCTCTTGCGTAGTTGGTTTATTATTTGTTAGTTTTTAGACAAACGCCACATCATATCACGTTCAAATCGTAGGTATTATCTGGTCACCGGCATTTATTAAAAATAGACTGGCCCTTGGTTTCATACTGAACTTACAATTGAGATGAAACCTAAGATGAAGCAGGCTAATCTAGCTTAAATTAAATAAACAATTTTAATTCAGTTGTGGCAGGTGGCACACAGACGGATATCCTGATGGTAAGCAATTGCAACCGTTCATACACAGTCGCAACACCTAGTGGAGTCACAGGAGCGCTGCCAACCTTTTAACCCTCTTTCCTACCCTTACTCACGCCGAAACAATGCGCAGGCGCCACTTGACGCCGGTCTTCGGTGGGGCCGTGAGAACTCTACCATAGTGGTATCAACAAAGTCCAGCCTGCCTATGCCGTGCGTGGCTCTGCCACGATTGAATTCCACTTATTCGAAGATCGCAGTGTACTATAAAACATTTGGACAGAGCCAAGCACCTACTACCAAGAAAACGGGGTCATTTACTAGGACACCACTATCAGTCTGTTTGGCTGTCCATATCCTTGCTGTATCTCATGAATATATGAAATTTCCACAGATGATATGATTATATTGGCACTAGGTATAACTGAAAGCAATATAAGTCACATACGAAAAAAGTTATTTTTTTCTTATATCACTCGAGTCACTCCAATCCCACCACTAGCGTGCGAGCGCGCGGGACGCGGGATTAGCGGGATCGGCGCGTGCGCCGGTAATCCCGCGAGTGGGATTACCCCGTTATTAGTTTGGGTGTCTGATGGGATTAAGTGGAGACGTCTAGAGTGGAACGCAAACGCTTTAAGCCATACAAATGTATTTATGGACGTATATTGGGAAAGAAAGTGTGGAAATAAAATATATCTATCTTATCGGTTGGGATGCTCGTATGATGTGGTTTTAAAGCGTTCTTTATAATAATGTGATGTAAAGTAGATTCCTATTTCCACACTTACACTCCTAATTGGATCATTGATCGTATACGAGAATGTATACAGTAATAGGTATTTAATGAACTTTCTATTTTTTAATTTTATTGACTCACCGAAATAGACTCAATTACTTATTTATTTGTATCAGGCGATTAAGTCAGAGTTGGTAATCTTGATAGTTGGGATCCAGAAATGAACAGTTTCTCGAAAAATGTCCTTCCACAAAACTCAGTCTTGTGGAACGGTTTAGCTGTAGAAATAGGGATTTCCCGTCGACTCCGACTTAGGGACCATCAAGTGAAGAACGTGCTTCTTTCTAAAAGGCCGGCCTCGCATCATCGACCTCTCTGATCTCGCAGATGCTCATGGGCGACTGTGATTACTTATCTACCAACAGGAGACCCGCTTGCTCTATGTCGCCTTTAGTATACGGCAAAAAAAACAAATAAGTATACCAACAAACTATGAGTCATCATCATCAAAAACCCATACTCGTCCACTGCTGAACATTGGTCTCCCCTAATGCACGCCACTACTCTCGGTTTTCGGCCACTCTCATCCAGCCAGCCTTCGAAATTCGAATGTCATCATCCCACCTTGTTGCAGGGCGTCCAACACTACGCTTACCGAGTCGCGGTCAAACTATGAGTATGAAAGACTAAATTTTTAGCTGAAATAGCCTAAGACGAAACTTACGCTGCCACAAAAAATATAGGGACGCCCCCTAACGCGGCGTCTGCGCTGCTGAATTTAAAGGCGTCGAACCGTTTGATTTCGTCTCCGGTCCTCGCCGACGGCTGCCGAGGGTGTCCGAGGGTGTGTAGGGTGTGTGAGGGTGTGTAACCGGGTAATCCAGGATGGGCTCCCTGATTGATTACGCCTGCGGGCTGCCACTATATTCCGATTGGGGATTATTCAACAACATCACTCTTTCTAGGGTTCGGTAGCTATGGGATTTGTCTACGTTAAATGTGAATAGTTATTGATTTGGTGAAGACATATTAGATAGCTCAGTGTTAACATAAAATCGTGGGTTTTAAAGTTTGCGAAGCTCTTTATCAAATTTTCCGAATCCTGCAAAACATGTTGCACTTATTTATTTGTTATTTGATGATCATAAAGATGAGATAATTATCTAGTGAAAAAGAAGATAAATTATATCTAGTCTAATGTAGACTAATCAGATAAACCACGCCAAGATGGTCATGATTTAAATAGAATACCTAGAACCACTTATTGAAGTTTTGATGCAGACTGAAAACTTCAGCCCGGCCAAGTATTTATGATTTAGCGAACATTTTTGAGCAGGGGGAATCTGTTCGGGGCGCGATCTAAGTTTTACCTGCAGCGAGTTAAGTGGAACATTCTCAAGTTTTAAGGAGGCGCGCACATTTGCAATTTATTAATAATGGTTATTTGTCACTATATTAACGCATTTGTGGACCACCCACATTTCGTTTCGGGTTGGTAGTTTCAAACTGAATTAATAGAGAACGCTGCAGTGTTGATTATATTGTGCTAGTGTTTCCTATTTTCGGTTTATCTATCGACGCCCCCGGGTAATTAGTCGGTCAAGTGCTAGACTTTTTGCTGTAATGTCAAATTAGGCAATAACAGCTTACAATACACCTTGCCGTTTTTCGAAATTTTCTATAAGCGTTGCAATAAGCTTTGTCGTAATCCTTAGAAGTTATTTATTCTTTTTCTATACTATTTTTAAAGAGATAACTTCTATAGACAACGGCTTATAAGTAAACCGAAAACACGAAACGCTAGCGCGATGCAATCAACGTACAGCGCCATCTATTGACTCACTTTGAAACTACTGTCCGAAGCGGAGCGAGGGCTGGCCACTATCTCTTTATAAATAGAATAGATAATAATAAATTCTGCGTTTTGTATCGTTTGACGTCTGTTTGTCGTGCGTGTGCGCGTCCCGCAAACTTCAACACGCGGAAATCGCGGAATGTCGATATCTCGTAACTGCGAGTTGGGAGTTGAGTCGTGTTGTTGATGAGTTCCGTTTAATTGCCTGCTCGGGACGTGTTCCACGGTTACTTGCGTCTATGGGGTACACGTCGCATTCTAATTGTTTTAACACTGCGTTATGTAACTACTCATAAGTACCGTAAGAATCTACATTATAGATGTAGTATAGTATCAGCCTATATTTACTGTCCCACCGCAGGGCAAAGGCCTCCATCATAGAAATACCGAGTGTCAATTCGTTTAGGAGTAATGGTGAAGTAAAAAATATGAAAATATAAGTCATCATCATCATTTCAGCTAATACACGTCCACTGCTGGACATAGGCCTCCTCCAAAGTTCTCCACACAGATCGGTCCTGTGCCACCCTCATCCAAGGGACGCCCACGACCTTCACTAGATCGTCGGTCGGTCCACCTGGTGGGAGGCCTGCAACGAAAATATAAGTGAAGCCATTAATATATGCTCCTCTCCTTTGTGTAGTCGTATAAAAAGTTAGAAAATTCGTTCAATAGCAATTTATAACCATTGAATTGTAACCGTTGCGTCGACGCGTTTCCCTACAATTGGGTAGGTATTTGACTAAAATTTTTTATGTGTTTAATCAAAAGACGCCTCAATTCAAGAAACATCGTTGAAATAATTACTTGATTCTCATTTGAATTATCTGAGATATCACAACTTTAAAAGCACATATTTTGGGCAAGCCCAAAAACGCTATATACAAATGGCTATTGAATTGTGACGTCACAACTCAAACTTCTGTGTGCGCGTCTAGTAAATTTTGTTTGGTAGCTATATCAAATGTTTCGTTTAAGTAAATGGTTTTATAATAAAAGTTGGTGGAAAATGTACGGGTAGTTCAATTATATAATTATTTCTTTAAAAATTTATACTTTAAAAATTAACTTGCCCATGAAACTTTGAATGCTCACAAAACCAGCTTAGACGTTGTATTTTTAACTCAAAAGAGAAGTAATAGAGAGTATCAATATTTTTTACTATATCGAGATTAGTCAAATACCCAATAGGATCTGGTTAGAAACTTATAAGTAGGTACTGTCCATGCTCACAGCGAGCTGACTTGTAGTTTTTCGCATGAAACCACACGCACCGTTTTTCGATTCGCCGCCGCAAATCAATCTCCGCCACTGCTTGAACCCGGTCTCTGGAATCAAATTACCTGGTTCTATTTGAACTGCCGGAGCTGGCGCGGGCGCAAACAGACAAGCTGTGTCGCTTAGGGGCGTCAGATAGAATTTATCCTGAGATGATTGGTGTTTAGAGACTTTTTCTTACGTGAAACTAATTTTACTTACAACTCTTCGATTAGATGCAATGTGAACGTGTTTAAATTTAATACCTCTACCATAAAATTAAGTCATCGCTTACTATGATGGGACTTATCCCATTATTACGTCATAATAATGTCAGATTGGTTATTAAGCCTAACCAATCTGCCTATGCGGATTAGTGATCACAAATCCGAGCTAAGTATGATTGAAAAATTCAACACATTATTTTTGCTCGACCAGGGCTTCGAACCCAGGCCACGGCCCGGTACTTAAAACTAGATCAACGGGGCCACAATGGGGCATCAGTCAGCGTCTATCAAAATCAAATGGCTTTTAAATCCCATATCACCATCACAGCAATTTGTTATCCACCGCTCAGTCCATTTCGCCAGCCAGACGTTGCAAAAGGAAAACCCGGCAACACAAACATGTATCCGTGTTTCACTGAAACCACTTTTGCTGCAACTATTCCCAACCGCTCCCCGATGCATGCAGTTTGCTTGCTCTGCAAATACTTCGCTTGCCCGTTATTAGGATCGGAAAATTGTATCGAAGAATTTATAATAAAACAAGGTATTATTACAACATGTAAATTGAATAACTTATTATTAGGTATACTACCTTCTTTCGTCAAGCGCCCGGACTAATAGTATGTATAGTCAACTCCAAAAATATGTATACACTTTAGGACCTTGTCACAATACATGTATAAGAACGACTTCTACTTTCTTGTACATTATGTATTGTGACAAGGTCCTAAAGTGTATACATATTTTTGGAGTTGACTGTACCTACCTACTTACAGTTTGTTCTGAATTTACTGACTATTTTTGGTTACATGGGCGCAGCATCGATGGTCCAGTGGTAGAATGCTCGCCTGCCACGCGGGCGGCCCGGGTTCGATTCCCGGTCGATGCAAAAAACTTTTAACATTTTTATCTTAATTTTATATTATTCTTTAACAAAAACCACAGCTGTTATAATTTAATTTTTATATAAGTTTAATGAGAAAAAATCAATGTCTAATTGTCTATATTACATAGGTACTAGTGGCCCGCCCCTACTTCGTTTCGGGAAAAAAAATTAAAAGTTCCAATCTTTGCCAATAGATGGCCCTGGGTGTTAATCACAACGCGAAAGTAGTTCATGTTTTGAGGTTCCTTAATAGCCATATAGTTGTCTATAGAATTTATGTATTTATAAATGGTATAAATGTAGGTGTATGCTAGTTTACTCCGGACATACGACCCTTTCTTTTCTCTAACTGTTACAATTAAATAATAAATTAATGTTTTCTTTTATTTGTTTCAGATTTTTAAAAACCGTGATATCGTAAGTACTTACCTGTTAATTTATCTCTCCAAATTATTTTCCCATTTTTAGGGTTCCGAAAGAGTAAAACTTGGGACTTTTAAAAATACTGCTGCATTCTGTCAACGGGATGTGTCTCGCAAATAGATAATAATAGCTTACCAAGTAATATTTTCACAGGTAGTGTATTTCTGTTGCTATTTTATTTTACTGTGGGAGAGCCACGCTTCGGCATGAATGGGCCGGCTCGACCGGAGTGATACCACTGCCTCACAGAAAATCGGCATGAAGCAGCCCCTGTGCTGTGTTTCACCGAGTGAGTGAGGGTACCGGAGGCCCACCCGGGGAAGGGGATAAAAGGTTGGCAGCGCACTTGTAACTCCACTGGTGTTGCAGGTGTCCATGAGCGGCGGCAATTGCTTACCATCAGGTGATCCGCCTTCTCGTCTGTTACCTATCACATAAAAAATATATATACATGTTACGGAACAGTTTGTCAGTCGCATTTGGCCGATTTTGTTTCATTCTCAATCATTATTACGCAATTATCTATCGGTCGGTCTGAGTTGTATACACGTACAATGGACCAAGTAGGAGTCATAAGTGCGGAAACAGGAGTCCACTTTACATTTTACATCTAAGTTAATTATTTACTTAGCGCAATGAATATAATATAATAAACTGGATAGTTAGAGGTTTCTCGCTTGCAACGCAAACTGTAATAAGTGATGTGACAAAAGCAGCAATGGCGTTGAAATGGCAAAACAAGCCAAGCGACGCGGACGCCACGCAGCCAGACGCCAGGAAGTCCTGCGGGAAACACGGATGTAGGTACGTACCTGGATGTTACATGGAGCCTCCATAATAATTAATAATTGTGTCCTCCATGATGGAGGACACAATTATTAAAGGGTTTGTCTGTATTAGTTAAGAGATTGTAGTAATTTGTGTTTGTGAGTCAGTCTGAATAATACATTCGTGAAGTAAATACGTTACTCTTTCCCTTTGGTACCACTTCAAAATCAATGTGCTTAAAAAGTTACATGCTTAAATTTATTAATAGTTATAATTACGATTACGATTTTATTTACCTTTGTAATTACATATTATTTGCTACGGATCCCTTCATGGGCGAATCCGACTGACACTTGGTCTCTTTTTGCAATTTGAGGTTTGGTGCCGTACCCAAAATACGACAAGAACATCTAGATTTAAACGGCAATTGAGTATCAATTATTAAGGGACAGTTCCTAGCGGCTAAATAATATTGTATGTACATAATATATAATACGGTAATGGGCAGCAAATGCTGGGTGTAGGTATCGTCCGTCGCCTAGCCGCTTAGTTGCGCTCTGTGATACTCTAAGCAGGAGTATACAGTTACTGAAACTGCGTTAGACAGAGACCCACTGTGAAACATTGTAGCATTTGTAGTCGTTGACATTGGGTACTTTCCTATTTCGGTTTCGCTGTTCATTTGTGCCCGTCATAACTGGGTCTGGTTAGTTTGGTTTGAGTTTCTGCCTAGTTGTGTTTTTTATGTAGTAGGGACATTAAGCAGGCAAATCGTCATCGAATGTTTAGCGATTACTTTCGCCCATATTCATGGACTGGTAATACCAATGGGGCCACAATACCAACGAAACAACAATGGTTAATGCGATTTTACTTTTGATATACCTAATAGTGTTATGTATGTAGGTATGGAAGTTGGCAAGATTCTTATAAGTCGTTTTAACCCCTATACCTCTATAAGATACATTTGTTATCTGCAAAGGGGTTGTGCAATAGTGAAATGAAGATTTAATTAATAGATACTGATAGTTAAACATTCACACCCTAAGCACTTAGTTTTATTCAGTTTTAATGAAGTTACTATTTTTATACTTCACAGTTTAATGGAGGGTTCAAAATCGCTCATGTGCCCTTTACTGCGACGATAAACCCCTAACGTTTCTTTTATAGCATAACAATTACTCCTATTAAGCCAGCGACACGCGTTTTCACCCCTAACTATGCAGTCGTAAAAATGCATAGTGATTTAGTCATAAAACAGCTACCGTGGAATAGATTACTTTATGACTCAAATTAGGCGATAACTCAACATTTACGAGCTTGTAACTATTTTAGCTACAGGTTGCATTCCTGCAAACTTGTACCCCCTTATTAGAAAACGGAGACAAAAATTAGATATGGTTTAAAAATTATGCTGTCGCTTTTATAAAAATCACAAATGAAAGTGACAGCATCAGTTTTAAATCAAGTCTACCTTTTATAGAACGTTTTGTAATAAAGGGGGTAAGGTTTAAAGGATGCCAGATATCATCATCATCATTTCAGCCAATAGACTTTCACTGCTGGGTAAAGGCCTCCCCCAATGTTCTCCACACAGATCGGTCCTGTGCCGCCCGTATCCAAGGAATTCCCGCGACTTCACTTGATCGTCGGTCCAACTTCTGATTTAGGCCTGCCACGGCTAATGCATGGAGTGGAGAGAGAAGGCTATGCTTGACACCTCCCTGCGAGATTGTGTGCCTATCTATTTTACCACTTGCTGGTTTATCTGCAGGAAATGTTACCTATCTCTGTGGCGGCTGCATTAGCGAGAATATCTCGATCACAAGACTTATACTGTATTATGTCGCAGGGCTACTGCAGTTGCCCTGTGGCAAGCAAGTATTACGGTGGCATATACCGACCTAGATATATATTTTTTATATTATGCATGTCGTGGCAGCCTGTAATTAAGGCGTCACTTTAGCACCTATATTGGTACAAGACTATGAATCATGTTAATTAAGTGATCGTTTTGTTGGCTGTCCTTAATAAATAAATAAAATAAATAAACACTTGATCGACATGCTTAGCAGACATAGGTCTTCAGGGAAAAAACATTACTCTTTCGGTATTATCCAGAAAGGGATTAGGGTCTCTGTGTGTTAAAGAACGGCAGTACCTTATCGTCTAATTTACTCTTGCACCCAAACGATAATAAAACCTCAGACAAATGTAGAGTAAGTATTGGGCCGTCAAAAGTGCTGTACTTTGGCGGCCGTTCCGAGACTTCTCTACCCCATTGCTCTAATCCAACAGTGGTATTAAATGCGTGTAAAAATTTTATTCCCCCATAACTCGGGTAAGGGTGCGATTATCGAGCGGTGTCCGGCGATGATGGTGTCGTAAACTGGGCGGGGACAAATTGTTTTAACTTGTAGTTAGGGGTTAGGTTTAAGGGTGGGAGTCCTTGATGAAGAGTTTGAAATTTATTTTTCTATTGTTTGGTAAGGAGTTTCCTTGAGTCAAGGTGCGAGGGTGGAGATGAATGCGTGAATGGTGGACGGAATGTGCATAGATCTTAAATCGTTAAGTCAGTTTGAACGTACATAAATGTATATAATGGTCATAGAATTTGGATGTAATAAGAAATAGATGTAATAAGTGTTCTTTTGTGCCTGTCAACCTAGTACTCGTATTTGGATCTCACGGCAGCTTATATATTATATATACGTATAAACTTTAGGAAGTAAGTTAGGATGTAGTAAGAGTACATTGTCATAAGGAATACATGCGTGTGCGACGTGCGCAAAGTAGTGTAAATACTAGGGTAATTTCGTCTAGTCACATCACAACTACTAAGATGTTGATCGTACGACTCAGTACCTACACTGCTTGCTTCCACTGTAGGTATCGAAAATAACTAAAGTCCCCTATTTATTTTGCATAGTATTATTTCATTTCCATTTTACGATACACTCTTTGAAACTACCAAACATACATCATCATCTTTGTTTACTACAGACCATAATGAGGTCTGAAAAGTTGATCGTTTAAGAATGCAAATGGAGGGACGAAATGAAGACCGAATCATTTCATGAAACTTCTCTGAAGCTGCAACAAAAGTTTATTGCAGCACTCATTTGAATTTCAAAATGCTGAAAAGACTCGTATCTTAATATAACAAACGGAATGGGCGCTGAAATATTCTATGTTCTTGAAGAAAAACTTGGGCAGCAAATAAGGCAACAGTTTTTATTCCGCAACAGGGAGTAACTACATCATCAACAGCTTGGAATTCCATAATACTGAAATACTCAGAATGAGACCTCCGTTCTGGCATAGCCCAGTGGCTTGCGTATCGCACTTCAAAGTTATCTCAGGCTCAATCCCCGGGTCGAGCTAAAATTGTACCTGAGTTTTTCTTTCGAGAAATTCGGTCAGCAGTTGGGTGCCTAGAAAAGAACAGTGGGAGAGCCACGCTTCGGCAAGAATGGGCCGGCTCTACCGGAGTAATACCACGTCCTCACAGAAAACCGGAGCAATGCATGCGCTGTTTTGCTGCGTGAGTCAGGGTACCAGAGGCCCAATCCAGGGGAAGGATGGTTAAAAGGTAAGCAGCGCACTTGTGACACCACTTGTGTTAAAGGTGTCCATGGGTGCTGGTAATCGCTTACCATCAGATGATCCGTCGGCTCGTCTGCCACCTATATCATAAAAAAAGCAGGTTTAGGCATTGGTTCTGCGCCTGATCCTGTATCCGGGATACTGGTGACCTTTTAATATGATATATATATATGATGATATGGGACTAAAGACTCCTATCTTCCTATATTCTTCTCGGTAGAAATTGACCTTCCGAATCAGCAGTAGATTATAAAATTTGACATTCATAAATGTTCTGTAAAGGACTTAAATTGAATAAAGAGATTTTGATTTGATTTGATTTATCTGCTTAGGTACCTACATACTACTTATACTTATACACTATAAATGTCATACGTCGATGGCGTTAAGATCCGCTCCCTCGATTTCGTCTGCGGGTTTTGGGGCACAATTTTATACAGATCGACAATAACAATAAAAAACATAAAATTCAACTTCATCCAAGCCACAAGGAAGTTCATCCTAATTCCAAATTGAAAATGGACATAAACATGATCCTCGTAAACGAACAATAATCGAATTACACAAAGTTACGAATGCGATTATCAAGTAATAACCACGTTAGGAGTTAGGCCTTTGTATGACGACGGCGGAGGGCGCACAAAACTGGCTTTAATTGTTACAATTTTATGGGGAAATGCTAATGTACCTAATAAATAGGGAGGCGCTTTTGATATCAGAGGACACGCAAGGACAAAGGACGGTGGAACAGACGCCTTCCTTATGAGAAGTCGTAAGTACCTACATATCCAAGCATGTAATTCTGGATGTTTTCAAATCTATGTGCTTATTTCTGCTTTGATGGTGAGGGAATAACTAGCATGAGGAAACTTGCACGTTTCGGATAGTTTTTGAAACGTACCATGAATCAGTAATAAATAATTTCACTCAACATTTCATACATTGACCTGACTCCGTGCTAAGTAGCTTAAACACTTGTGTTACAGATATCTGACAACAGAAAAAAATAAATTGAATACATAACACTGAACAAACACAAGTATTCATCACACAAATGTTTGTTGTAGGGATCAAACTCACGACCCAAGTCATGGCGTATGAGGCAGGGTCACTACCAAATGCGCTATCCGACCAGTCAAAGTTGGTCAAAAGGTCTGGTTCCTCTGGTCTGAGCAGGTCCTCTTACTCTTCACATCCTGTATCATGGTCTAAACATACCCCAGAGGTGAGATGAAACATGCAAGTACTTTGATGTAGATGTGCCATACACTTGATAAATTGATCATTCAACAGACTATTGCTAATGATTATTCGTTTTCAGCCGATGCTATAACAAATAACATAGCTTAAAAACTCTTACGCTATCCATAAATTGACCACTAGGTGCATATTATCAATTCCTACTTAAAGTTTACGAGGACATTCTCGGCCGATTAAAGATTCAGCTAAGAGCAAAAGTTTGAAAGCAACTTAGGTCGAACTCGGTCCTAGCAATCACTATACTTTCCACAAACGCTCAAAACATCTACGAATTGAAAAGTTTAAGTCATAGTTCTACGTACATGTAGTTAGCTTACCTACGACGTGATGCAGGGCGGGCGGACGCCAGTCTCCGCTCGCTCGCCGCCCTGGTCGAGCGCCGCGCCCTCTCGCGAACGATCGCGGGAATCTTCGACAAACGACTTCGTATCACCGATAGATGTTGCATTTGAAAAACGAACACGATGTTTTCCTTTTAACACTCAAATAAAGATGGCGGATTCCTTTTTTGAGTTTTTGAATTGATGCTCTTCTGTTTTGGTGGAGTTACGATGTTTTGATCAGTTGACTGTTTGTTCTATGGACTATTTTTGTTGGTTTTGAAGTCGCCGGTGGTTTCCTCTGGATGGTGAAGGTAAGTTAAATTGTTACTCTTACAAGGTTTTTAGTTGTTGTGTACTTGGAAAAAGCGTAAGAATTTATCTAGCTTATATCTATGTTGTAAATAAAGATTTTTCTTTACAGTCTCTATTGTCGCAGAAAATGTTTCAGATTGGTACTAGGACATGTTTAAAGTACTGTTTAGTTAATTTATCTTAAGAAAACTCAATTGAATAATAGGTTACTTTTTAATATTTTATTCTACTTAGGTAAGTAGATACTTAAGCTGTACTTACTTGTATAAGGTAACGTACAATTTATCGTCAAAATTATACTAAAGTCATAATCCTAATCATTTGAAAAACATTAGATTAGTTTAAATCCTCATTTGTAGAACCATTCTTCAGTTAAATCCACCTGAGTATCGCTTGAACTATAGTCGGAACAATAGGTAAACAAATTGATTTGCCTGTTGAGCTCTATGGGCCTTATGTTGTGGGTGTTAGAGCTCATTATAGCGATCTACTGGGTCGTAACTCTGTTCACGCGAGTTGTAAACTACTGATGAACTAACCTTTAGGGCTGTCAATCATGTTGTAATGTGTTAACGTATTTGAAGATTATTTTCTCTGATTCCCTGGACGAGCAAGAAGTATGTTTTTCTACTTTTTTGAACACACAGCTAGGGTTTGTGATCACTGACTGATCACCATTCTGCATTAGGCAAGCGTGGTTATTAAGCCCAATCCCATTACATAGTAGCGATGATTTGATGAAGGCCTTTGCCCTGCAGTGGGATAGTTTATAGGCGGACCTACTTTTTATTAGTACCTACTTATTATGGTTTGTAGATTTATAGTTAACATAACAACAGTTGAAGTTCTCATTTCATATCAGCCCAATCTTTCTCTATTTTTATTGATGGTAAGTGAATTTAAGATATTTCGAGTAATTATATCTTCATTACTGAGTACTTTTTCTATTTATAATGAGTGGCAAACGAATAGACGGATCACCTGATGTCAAGCGTTTGCCGCCGCTCATGGACACCAGTGGAGTCACAAGAGCGCTGATCCTTGTCCCCTTCCCCTTCCAATAAGCCTGTACTCTCACTCACGGCAAAACACGTAGCAGACTGCTTCAGGTCTTTAAGACCGTGGAATCTCTCCTCAACTGATTAATTTCTTTCAGTATCAGCCCTAATAGCTTTCGCCTGTTTAACTCGATGGTTATTTTTACCGCTCTTTATGATTATTATCATTAACCGGCTTAGGTTTACTAACCCTTTGATATATCACGGTTATCGGCTTAGACCGACTATTTTTGAGCCTTTATTGGTTATTAATAGGCCTTTGAACGTTAAAAACATTCGAGTATCGGTGTTGTTTGTTGTTTTTGAATTATAGATAGATAGTTTGAATTATAGATTTAAATTAATAGTAGTTCTCTTAAATGTATGGTCATGTATTCATTTTTTTATCGCTAATAGCGATCTCTTCTAGGCAAACTTGGGGTAGAGGAAAAGTATAGCGAATTAAAAAGGGGTAAGGCAATGCAATATAGAAAAAGTGGCATTGTGAATTATCAATTATGAAATGTTTAAGACATTACAATAGTTACCTAATGGCGTTGTGTTTTTTAGTAATGGCTGCACGAGGCATTCCTGATTCGGTTTCCTGTCAAAATTGTGTAAATTTTCTACACTGTATGTTTTCTTCTTTGTTTTCGCCATTTTTTGTGTAGTAAACAATAAAAAGATGAACAATATCCCAAAAAATTGTCCTGATCCCAAACTAAATGTTTTGAATATTTTCGAAGTGTAGTGTTGTTATTTTTATAAACACAACAATCTTCTATACTAATACAAGTACGAGTAACAAAGTCGTAACCACCACATTAAACTTACATTGCCCATGTGAATTTACACTTATTACGTCAAACCACATTGCTATTTTTGCCTTATCAAAACGAAATGCCATGAAAACTCTGTCTGTACGGTTCGCCCTTTGTTTTAAATATTTTTTTCAAGCGCCGCTACAAAATATGTACGAGGCACGAAGAATGCGCTTATATCATCAGGGACAGAGCATAGAAGCGAGCTGAGATGACTGACCATATTTGTTGATGGCGTAATATATTTTCTCTACTAATAAGAGGTACGTGGCACAAGGTCTTGAAGGTGATGGCGGAGTCGAGAGAAGGAAGAAATATACTCCATCGAAAAGAGCGACGCTCTTAAATAAGAAGAGAGAAGAGAGCGGGTAAGTAATCACCGCCATCCATGAACATTGGCTCACGAAAGAAGCCAACCAGTGCCTGAAAAGGTCCCAGACAATTTCTTCTGATCCTTCGATTTGCAAGTAGCACCAGTCTGCTTTTTGAAAGGTGGTGATCATTGAGAAGGAGGATTCATTATCGTCATTGCCTTATCGCATCGCGAAGGGGACTAGCTATACAGCTAGTCTAGTAGTGTTGGTCACCGACAAACGCGCTCTAGATAAGAGCTGAGAACTGCGCGCATGGGCTCAAGAAAGAAGTTGCCATCCAGTGTTTGTATACTTAGATCCCATAACATTTCTCCTGATCTTTAGTTTTGCATCTAGACATTAGATAGCTTTTTTAAAGATGATGGATGATGATTATTGAAGATGCGAATCCTATAGGTTTGAGTAAAGCTAGTCCACTCCGCCAGTGACAGTGGTTGCAGCCACAAGCGCACTAGAGTGGAGAGTCCTTGAGGCGGATTTAAGGATGAAGGTCCCAACCATCTGTACAGATCCCACGACATTTCTCCTGGCCTTTCGTTTTGTATCTACAACGCTCAAACATCTAACGATTGACAAGTTTAAGTCATAGTTCACGTACTGTAGTTAGCTTACCTACGACGTGATGCAGGGCGGGCGGACGCCAGTCTCCGCTCGCTCGCCGCCCTGGTCGAGCGCCGCGCCCTCTCGCGAACGATCGCGGGAATCTTCGACAAACGACTTCGTATCACCGATAGATGTTGCATTTGAAAAACGAACACGATGTTTTCCTTTTAACACTCAAATAAAGATGGCGGATTCCTTTTTTGAGTTTTTGAATTGATGCTCTTCTGTTTTGGTGGAGTTACGATGTTTTGATCAGTTGACTGTTTGTTCTATGGACTATTTTTGTTGGTTTTGAAGTCGCCGGTGGTTCCTCTGGATGGTGAGGGTAAGTTAAATTGTTACTCTTACAAGGTTTTTAGTTGTTGTGTACTTGGAAAAAGCGTAAGAATTTATCTAGCTTATCTAGTTTGTAAATAAAAGATTTTTCTTTACAGTCTCTATTGTCGCAGAAAATTTTCAGATTGGTACTAGGACAGTGTTTAAAGTACTGTTTAGTTAATTTATCTTAAGAAAACCAATTGAATAATAGGTTAACTTTTTATTTTTATTCTACGTAGGTAAGTAGATACTGTAAGCGCTACTTGTATAAGGTAACTTAGAATTTATCGTCATAATTTTATTAAAGTCATAGTCCTAATCATTTGAAAAACATTAGATTAGTTTAAATCCTCATTTGTAGATCCATTCTTCAGTTAAATCCACCTGAGTATCGCTTGAACTATAGTCGGAACAATAGGTAAACAAATTGATCTGCCTGTTGAGCTCTATGGGCCTTATGTTGTGGGTGTTAGAGCTCATTATAGCGATCTACTGGGTCGTAACTCTGTTCACGCGAGTTGTAAACTACGGATGAACTAACCGTTTAGGGCTGTCAATAATGTTGTAATGTGTTAACGTATTTGAAGATTATTTTCTCTGATTCCCGGACGAGCAAGAAGTATGTTTTTCTACTTTTTTGAACACACAGCTAGGGTTTGTGATCACTGACTGATCACCATTCTGCATTAGGCAAGCGTGGTGATTAAGCCTAATCCCATCATAGTAGCGATGACTTGATGGAGGCCTTTGCCCTGCAGTGGGATAGTTTATAGGCGGACCTACTTTTTATTAGTACCTACTTATTATGGTTTGTAGATTTATAGTTAACATAACAGTTGAAGTTCTCATTTGATATCAGCCCAATCTTTCTCTATTTTTATTCATGGTAAGTGAATTTAAGATATTTTGAGTAAATGTATCTTCATTATTGAGTACTTTTTCTATTTAAAATGAGTGGCAAACGAATAGACGGATCACCTGATGTCAAGCGTTTGCCGCCGCTCATGGACACCAGTGGAGTCACAAGAGCGCTGGTCCCTCTCCCCTTCCCCTTTCAATAGGCCTCCGGTACTCTCACTCACGGCAAAACACGTAGCAGACTGCTTCACGTCTTTAAGGCCGTGGTATCTCTCCTCAACTGATTAATTTCTTTCAGTATCAGCCCTAATGGCTTTCGCCTGTTTAACTCGATGGTTATTTTTACCGCTCTTTATGATTATTATCATTAACCGGCTTAGGTTTACTAACCCTTTGATATATCACGGTTATCGGCTTAGACCGACTATTTTTGAGCCTTTATTGGTTATTAATAGGCCCTTGAACGTTAAAAACATTCGAGTATCGGTGTTGTTTGTTGTTTTTGAATTATAGATAGATAGTTTGAATTATAGATTTAAATTAATAGTAGTTCTCTTTATTACAAAAAAATTAAATTATGGTCATATATTCTATTACCATTTAGGCGGTCTTATCGCTAATAGCGATCTCTTCTAGGCTAATTTGGGGTAGAGGAAAAGTATGGCGAATTAAAAAGGGGTAAGGCAGTGCAATACAGAATAAAGTGGCATTGTGAATTATCAGTTATGAAATGTTTAAGATACTACAACTATGTCTATCAAATGCAATAGTTAATGCGCTGTGTTCTGTAGTAATGGCTGCACGAGGCATTCCTGCTTCGGTTTCTTGGTCCTGTCAAAATTGTGTAAATTTTCTACACTGTATGTTTTCTTCTTTGTTTTCGCCATTTTTTACATGTAGGTAGTAAATACCTAGTAAAAAGATGAACAACCTCCCATAAAATTTGTCCTGATCCCAAACTAAATGTTTTGAATATTTTTCGAAGTAGTACTTACTTATTATTCATAAAAACAATCTTTTATCCTAACATAAGTAGAAAAAAAGTCGTAACCACCATATACTAACTTACCTTTACATTGCCCATGTGAATTTACACTTATTACGTCAAACCACAGTGCTATTTTTGCCTTATCCAAAACGAAATGCCATGAAAACTCTGTCTGTACGGTTCGCCCTTTGTTTTAAATATTTTTTTCAAGCGCCGCTACAAAATATGTACGAGGCACGAAGAATGCGCTTATATCATCAGGGGACAGAGCAATAGAAGCGAGCTGAGATGACTGACCATATTTGTTGATGGCGATATATATTTTCTCTACTAATAAGAGTACTTACGTGGCACAAGGTCTTGAAGGTGATGGCAGAGTCGAGAGAAGGAAGAAATATACTCCATCGAAAAGAGCGACGCTCTTAAAAAGAAGAGAGAAGAGAGCGGGTAAGTAATCACCGCCATCCATGAACATTGGCTCACGAAAGAAGGCACCACCAGTGCCTGAAAAGGTCCCAGACAATTTCTTCTGATCCTTCGATTTGCAAGTAGCACCAGTCTGCTTTTTGAAAGGTGATGATTATTGAGAAGGAGGATTCATTATCGTCATTGCCTCATCGCATCGCGAAGGGGACTAGCTATACAGCTAGTCTAGTAGGCTAGTAGTGTTGGTCACCGAAACCAATCGCGCTCTAGATAAGAGCTGAGAACTGCGCGCATGGGCTCAAGAAAGAAGTTGCCATCCAGTGTTTGTATACTTAGATCCCACAACATTTCTCCTGATCTTTCGTTTTGCATCTAGACATTAGATAGCTTTTTTAAAGATGATGATGATTATTGAAGATGCGAATCCTATAGGTTTTGAGTAAAGCTAGTCCACTCCGCCAGTGACAGTGGTTGCAACCACAAGCGCACTAGAGTGGAGAGTCCGTGAGGCGCATTTAAGGATGAAGGTCCCAACCATTGTCTGTTCAGATCCCACGACATTTCTCCTGGCCTTTCGTTTTGTATCTAGAAATTTGTCGCTTTTGTAAAGATGATGATGATTATTGAGGATGCGAATTCTATAGGTTTTAAGTATAGTTATTCCGCTTCGCCAGTGTCAGTGGGTGCAACCACACGCGCTCTCGAGTGGAGGGCCCTCCGGCGCGGGTTAAGCCGCGTTTACCGTTCAACTTACCGACGCGGCAACTTTTGTTTCGGAAGCGCGTAAAATGTAAACATTGTTGTGCCATTCCAGCGCAGGACAGTTTAATATCAAAACAACATATGCATTGACTTGACTGCAGGAGCAGTTGTGTAATGTGCGTCAGAATATACGAGTACGTTGCTACCCTTGGAGTGTAATGCGCAGCACAGTTTAAAGTACCAATCTTGTATGTTCTGATAACACTGAGTAAGGTCCGGTTTGACCAATTTTTAACAGAGTATAAATCTATGGTACAATGCTACGATCACACTACCATCAATACTCTCGGATAAAGATTGGTCGATTGCACCTGATTAAATAAAACAAATTTTTTAATGAAATAAAAATCTACGCCCTGAAACCAAGCATTATAGCTACCTCGGCTGTATGTTCATGGACAGAATCTCTTGATGAAGACAGACTCCTTTGAAGGATAGGTATGATTTTGATTCTAGCAGAAGGATTTGGAACTGGCATTTCCATTTCAATCACCCAAAAATATTGGTCTGAGAAAAGCCTTTGTGGAAGAAATTTCCAATTGTGCTCATTCAAATGATTTGGGACGAATTTAAAACGACTAACACAATAAAAAAGAACCTTAAATCCGTACGATCCAAGTGCTAACAGCCCACACCGACAATTGGTCAGAGATGATGCGTCTAACACCGCCCAATCCACGCGAGCGCCCCATGAATGCAAACTACTTCCGTCCCTATCTCCATTTTGCGTTAGAAGGGAGGAAAGAGTCGCATTCGGCACGCGTGCGGAACCCAGCGTAATTCAATAGCCAGAGGCCACAATGACGCGTGATTGCGCCGCGAGAGGAATCCTAATTTTGTTACAGTTTAGACAATCTTTATGGATGCATGTGGGAGTATGTTGGAGGTGATTAGTGGCTGTGGGGTTGTGAGGAAATAAAGCGTGACTAGAAATAAGATTCGGAGGAAGGGTGGAACTACAAGTGTCCGGGACATCATTTGCAGTCGCTAAGGGTACTGAAGACGACAATTCATACATGTTACATCCTTGTAACCACCACGTCCTCTACCAATCATTCTGTAAAACGTTTTTACGACATTATTATTTAATAAATAAATTATAGAAATTCGAGATAAAAATCATAAACAGTCTGTCACATGACTTGTTCAAGTAATTCTGTACAGGAGACTCGAAACAAATATCTACGTAAGTACTTTCGAAATTGGCGGAACAAACATTGTTCATAATAGGTGGTAGAAGTGGTATTGTGTACAATACAGGTCATGGCTACACTTTTCCTATCACAGTCTCCAAATGAGAAAGCATATTATACGAAACATGCTGATTTCTATACGATGTCGTCCCTCGCCAAAAGTACTAGTAAAAACACAATTACTAACCGAATAGCAGAAACAATAAAAAATAATCTTCATTTGTTTTCCAACACATTATTATGAAGCCATAATGTGAAGATAGCTTAGAGAACACTTCATCCCATAGGTGCAACGAAACAGCATACATACGCCCTACTTTTAAAACATACTCAACCATTCCAAACAACAAGACAACTTTTCAAAAGCGCAGTTTTATTGTAAACACTATTGAAATGAACAATAAACACATCAATAATAATAACGTACCTAATTGAATTCGAGCCCATCAAATTGTTGACGCATCTGCGAATTTCACAATTACTGTACAAATATGACCACACATAAACTCCGGCAGGCTATATTGAGCCTTATGTCAAGGCAGTAACGGCGCAATGGCAACACCATTACCGCAATGTCAAGTTATGATAAACGACCGGTACAGACGGCAGATGTTCCGCAGATCCGTCAATCGGGTACAGTCAGCTTGATGGATGACCGGCTGATACAGTCGGAGTAATTTGTTTTTGTTACAGCATTTAAAATGGGTGTTGCGAAATTAAAGTGCATAGATTGTCGCTTTGAGTGATGGATTTGACTTGATTTGGAGATCTCTTTTTTGTGATACTTATATTCCCTATAATAATACGTGTAATATGTATCTCATCTCAATGGTCAAAAGGTCAATGTATGAAATGTTGTGTGAATTTATTAACATTATTTATCTCAGCGCGTCATACCTGGTGCATCCAAAACCACAACGTAGGAACCCGGGGTATACTTTTACTAATGAAGCTGATGAAGATTTTACTAATGAAGTTACAATAATGTTATTATTGCTAAAAGTGGCCGTTTTTAGCAATAATGAACATTATCGTTCCTTGTCACGTGTAAAAAATTAGTTTTGCATCTCGAAAAATCCAATTTACTTGCATCTTAAGTTTGTAGAGTTTTACTTTCTTAAATATTAAGTACCATATTGTCGCCACAATCAGTGTAAATAGGTTGGCTGGCAGCTAGTTTCGTCATTGTAGCCTCTTAACATAATCTAATGCTTACGATATCCCATACCAATTTCTTTTGCCCAAATTCTAATAAGGATGTACACTTCAAATTCAAAACCTACATTTTATTCCACCAAAAATTCATCCGCGGTTCCTCAACTCCCCAACTGCATATATATTGCATTTCCACGTCATACCCACCCTCGGCTAAAGAACAGAGACTGCGTCAGGGCGAGATCGAACTTATTATAATATAAATGGAAAAACCCGTGACTGACAGGCGGATATCACGCCGGCAATTAAAAGGGGTGCTCGGGTACAGAGTGGGCTAGTACAGAGGAGCCAGTAGGTAGCGTATTATGCCAGAGCATCATCTCTCTAAATAAGAAGCTATTTTTTTTATTTTTATGTTCGAAATCTCCCGTCTTTACAGTTTCAAACTGTACCTACCAATAGATCGCGCTTTGACGTCGGTTGCATCATGCAATTTTTTTTTTTTTTTTTTGGTAAAACGTTAGAATAGATTACTTTAAACTATGCCATGAAAGAACGACAAGCTTGCGTGCATAAATTTTATACTCACAAACTAAATAAGTAAATAAATGCCATACAACATTACTAACTTTTTTACCTGACTCTAGAGGCCTAATCTCGTTGTAGGAGTACGCTTCTCTTGATGGTCCCTAAGTCGTAGCTGGGAAATAGGTACTGCTACAGCCAAGTCTAAAGTTTCTACAGACCTACCTACAAGAAATGGTCCATCTGTACAACTGTACTCTCTGGGCTAGATCGCAGGGGTGGACCCGTCATCCGTCAGGATTAAGCGACACTATTATTATTAGCGCCAGCCGATAACCGGGTTTGTTCGACAATTTGCGATGTCGTGGACATACGCCGGTTTACGACTGCGACGCTCTGTGGATGGATATTCGACTTTCTGCAACGCCGCGGATATTCGACGTTCAGTGACGCTGTGGATTTGTTATTTCGTGGCGTGCGCTTTATTTTTCCGTTTTTGGCGATTGTTGATATTGTGACGAGTGGCTGGCACGAGTGACTTGAATGTGGAATGACCACACAGAACGCGTGACGTTTTATTTTGTGTTTTAGTTCTCACGCTGGTCATTTATCATTTTCAGTCTATCCGTTCTGTCAACCCAAGTAGAATACATGGCTAAAGGGATGTAAATGCTTAAAGATACAGCCTATAAGTACAGATTAACACAATCTCTGTATGTAGATTAACACAGACAATAACCACACGCCGTCGTAGTCGTAAATTGCAAAAACTTAAATTCATTTTTGTCCCGTAAAGGCCTAGACCGCAGCCTCGATATCCGATAAAATAAGCAAACATGACACTTATTTACATGAACAAAATTATGAATTCGTAACAGCGGCGCCGGCGCTTTAATGTAAGCCGAATAAATACGTCCTTTTAATAAATATTCATCGCCATCCGCCAAATGTTGCAGCGATCGGCGCTGAGTAAAAATAAATTGAACTCTTCATTCCTCCAGTCCGCCCTTAAGTATTTCTTTACGCATTCTAGTAGGGCTGGCTATCGTAGCATTGTTAGAAAGTGTCTATTACCAGAGAGAGATTGACCGCCTCAAAGGCGCAGTGACCCATACGTGGGGTCCCGGGTACGATCTCTGGGTTTGGCCAACATTTGTACCTGAGTTTTTCTGTTAGGAAATTCTCAGTGTCGAGTCGAAGTCTGGAAGATCTTGTAACCCCGTGCTTCAGGAAAGCGCTTAAATGCTGTTGGTCCTACACCTGATACCTATTCTATCGTGTCACACTGATGTCTCATCAAATAGGGAGGGAAGGTTTAAGGTTACCAGTATGTTGGGGTCACAAATCTCTAGTGATACGTCCATGAGAGTCGGGAATCGCTTACCATCAGATGATTCCTGCTAGCTTGATGGTTGCTGCTTCATAGATAATCAAATAAATTTGTCAACGTTAGACTCAACAGCGACCTCTTGACTCATCAGCGATCTTGCATATGACCATTGGCGGTGGTGGATTACTTACCATCAAGTGACCCGATGGTCACTGCGACAAGATGGGATGATGACATTTGAAGGCTGGCTGGTGTAGGCTGGATGAGAGTGGCCGAAAATCGGGAGCGGTGGCGTGCATTAGGGGAGACCTATGACCAGCAGTGGACGAGTGTGGGTTGCTGATGATGAAGTGTCCTGATTGCTCTCATTTGTCGCCTCTAGCATAAAACCAAATTATTTTTGGTCTCTGGCAGCCCTATTACGTCCGCTTGGAATTCAATATTACATTAGCTGAGCATACTTCCTTAATCTCGGCGAGTGTTGCCCGCGATTTTAATCTAACGAGCCAACGCCACGGTCAGGCTGTGCTGACACAATTACCATAATGAGCAGGGCTTTCTACCACTAGCTCAGAAGGAAAACATCGCGGGAAAAACGGAACATTTCGGATAGTTTCTTAAATGTTGGCATTACGACTGCCTTACCCCTTTTCAATTCGCTATACTTTAACTCTACCCCGAGGTTGTCTGAAAGAGATTCATCATCATCATCTTTCTGCCCTAATCCCAGGTTAACTGGGGTCGGCGTGGTATGGAATTTGTATGTCTGGAAGAAATTTCTATCATTTGATTTCTATGAAAGAGACCTTTGCACTTCAGTATAAAGGCAGAGTTTTCTTTCGATTCGAATAGCGACCCCAAAAAAAGCAAATGCCTATATTTATGCTGCTAATCCCTAATTGAATCTGGATTGTAGCAAACAATGTCTAGACATGTCATTACGTCTAGGCCGCACTCTTTGATTAGCCATAACAACCCCAATTTACAACATTCGTAGGCAGAGTCCGGATCACGATTGGCCAATTTTTTCGTTTTTTATCGGAGGCTTAATAACTTTAGAACAAACCACAAGACGAGTAGCTCCAAAGCCAGTGCCAAGGTCTCGATGACAAATCAGCCTCCGCAAATGAAGAGTAACGGCGGCAGAGCCAGCTAATTTATCAGCCTGTAAGTGATATTCATGGAAACTGACTGCGGATGTCGCACACAATTTTGGCGGAATTATTTTTGTAGGCGGATTTTTCCGCTTCTTACCCGGGAACAGAGATTAATTGAGGCGGTGGTGTCTGAGGGACAGGAAGTATCTGTGATTTTATACTAGAGGCGGCAAACAAGCAAGCGTGTTACCTGCTGGTTAGTAGTCACAGCCGCATATGAACATCTGCGAGATCAGAGAAGTCGCTGATGCGTTTTTTTTAATACTAGGGGCGGCAAACGAGCAAGCGGGTCACCCGCTGGTAAAGCACTCGCCGCCGCCCATTTACATCTGCGAGATCAGAGAAGTTGCGTTGCCGGATGTATAAGAAGGAGTACGCTCTTCTCTGTAAGGTCCCTAAGTCAAAGGCGCGACTATACCGTTCCACAAAACTGAGGTTGGTGAAATTTGAATTCGAGTTCGACATAATGAACTTACAGAAATACTGGCGTGAAGCAGCGCGTGCACCGTGCTTCGCCACGCGAGTGAGGATTTGACCTCGTCGTACGTCACGTACCATTAGATTGTCAGAGCGGTCGTGGTCATGATGAGGCCTTTAATAAAAAAGGCAGACATAGTTTTCCTCACGATTTTTCTCACTTTCTGTTCGCAAAATAGCCTTTACTAGATATGATAAACTTGCGCATTTCTCTCAAATGAACCGCTCCTACAAAGCCTTCCTTAACGAGTTGTGTTAGCTGGAGTCTAATAAGAGGCTCCGGACACCAAACGTCCTAGGATTAGCCTAATGCCTCCAGCGTAGCTTGCGCAGTTGCGCACGCGAAAATTGACTTAGCCTCATCGAGGCTGGATCCACTGAGACACTTTCATACAGCTGACCATTTCTTATTTGATAGCCATCGATATAATCTCAAGCGTTTATAGGTGATCCCAACAGTGCGCTTGACCACAATCGCACCTGATAGATAGTGACGATGAGGTCTAGGATGAGACGCTGTGTGTTAGATTGCCTGTTCATTCTTATATCTGTTTTTATGTGATAGGTTGCTGACGAGGAGGTGGATGATGGTACCTGATGGTAATCGCAACACCAGCGGAGTCACTAGTTTGCTACCAACCTTTTTGATCCCGGTCCAACCTTCGGTACCCTCACTCACTCGGCGAAGCACAGGCCGGTCTTCTGTAAGTTCATATTTCGAACTCAAATTGCACGAACCTCACTTTTATGGAACGATTTAGCCGAGGCAGTATAACCTGACGGCTATGACTAGAGAGCGTATTCCTTCTTAAAAGACCGGCAATGCATCAGCGATTTCTCTGATGTTATTTTATGAAAATGTGGAAACTTTTATGTTACCTATATTTATTGTTTTGAAAAAGAAGATCTCTCGGCAATTTGAGAGATCCACTTAGCTTATAGGTAAACAGAAATATTAACGCGCGATGTAACCGACACCCAGCGCCATCTATTGGTCCACCTCAAAAAGAAATCCCGAAACAAAGTGAGCGCAGGCAACTAGTTTTTGTCACTTTCCGTAGACTCTCAGTGGCATACACCCCCGCTACCGTAATTTCCGGAGTCCGGATCTTTTTCTTCCAAATCTGCAAGAAGATGGTATGTTATTAATGGGAGCAGTTAGCTCCGGCGCACATGAAAGGGCCCGCTAATGAAGCGGAGCGAGCTGAGCGAGCGACTGATCTGCTTTGAGGCACGCCGACTGTAAGGGTTTTTTGAAGAATCCGCCCGTCTTAGACTAATGAGACTTATGGTATGTAGGTATACTTAAATAGATATACTCAATCTTTACTAGAATGTCCAATCAGCAGATCCCAAGATCGATTAAAATGTATTTTTACGACTGTAATGACGCTGGGATGACGTCGTGCAGGCAGATCTTCGCGAGCTGCGAGTCAGCGACTGGCGTGGAGCTGCGAATGATCGAGACCAGTGGAGGAGTCTTGTATCGGAGGCCAAGACACACGTTGGGTCGCTGAGCTATCGGAGTAAGTAAGTAAGTAATTTACGACTGTAGGCCGGAATGGCAAGAGGTGGCTGAGAATTTAATAGAGCGGAGTGGCGAACTCTCGTGTCGGAGTCCAAGATCCACTTCGGGTCGCTGAGCCACCGTAGTAAGTAATAAGTAAGTATACTACTGTACTATAGGAGCAGTACCAGCAATAATTTTTGACGGCCTCGATGGCGCAGTGACTAAGGTGTTCGCCCAAAGTGCGAAAGGTTCAATTCCCGGTCAAGTCAATTTCAGAAAACTACATTTTCTAAGTATTCTTGGGTCTGGGTGTTGTGGGTTGACGCCCCCAGTTAATTATCGTCATCTGGTACTCATAGTACAGGGTTTGCCCTAGTTTGAGACCAAGTTGATTGGTGTGATTTATTTTATTTATCATTTAAATCCTATATTAGTTTTACTATGAAAATTATGGTGCTACTTGATCCAATACCTTCAATATCATTTCTGTTACTTCATTATTTCTTTCATGTGAATAGGCTCAGACAAAACAGTGCAATAGCTTCATTTCTGTCTCCTATCATACGAAATTAGTTAGGCGAAACGATCGTGAGCTCAAAAAGGCTGATAAGAAAAACAAGGCCGAAATTAGTTTTAGAGACAGTCGCAAACATTATTGTGACTGCCTCACTGTCCCAGTGGTGTGTCAACTTGTCCCACATGCGTGTCCCTTTTAGACAAATATAAACAAAATACAACAACGTATAGTGGGCAGCAAAAATAAAAATAACATGTGCTGCATTATAAATTCCAAACTGCTCTACAAGGAACTGTAGCACTACCATGAGTTTAAAATACTATCCTCGCTGTTAACTAACTATAAACTATCGCTTTGTCTCTTTCATTGTGATGCATTTGAAAGAGATAGAGCAATAGTTTACGTTATGTCAGTTTTCGATGTCAACTCATGGTAGCGCTACTGGTTCGAAGTGGCAAAAGTATTGATGAATTTGACTGCAATTTTCCCACATACAAAAATATTCTCACTACACAATAGTATGGCCTAAAATCAAAAATGACACTTTCAGGTCACCTTTTCCCTACGTGCCTTTACGTATACGTTACGCTACTTCTGAATGCTGCCTCTGAAGGCAGTTACGGTAGAGGATAATAGTGATAACTTCTATCCTTTTCGTCTGTGTCTGGTGATATGGAAATCGGGCACTGTTTTTTATTGAAATATAAATACTAATAGAAAATAGGATCCATCGACCAGTCTGTCCCGAAAGGGACAAATTAAAATCGGGACACGTTGAGCCCCCACTGGCGGCACGACGCCTGTTGTACACTTGGAAACAATTACGTTCCGTTTCGCTCCTTGTCCCGTTTTGTTGTTTTTGTTCCACTTTTTAGCTTTCCGTTTGAGAAGGCGCTTGAATGTTTTTGCGGGTCTTTTTAATAAAATCGCCTGGAAGGTTAGGGACTGAGTCTGGTACAAATGTATATTTTTTGTAAATACTTGTGTTTATTTTTTTTCAACTAACAACATTGTAGTATAAATGATCTTACTAGTAATATTACAAATGCTAGCCCTATCAATTGTGTTTGGAATATAATATAATAGAAAAAAAATACGATTTAGACATCACAATACGGAACCATAGAGGTATCTATATTATACTCTGTAACGGAAAATTACAAAAGTTACCTACACAAAGGTGCAAACACAAGAATAATTGCTTACCATCAGGTGATCTGTCTGCCCGTCTGCCTCAGTTTGGGCTACCTATTATATTTTCATGTGTCCATGGCTGGAAGCAATCGCTAACCATCAGGTGATGCTGCTCGTTTGCCACCTATCAACATGAACGGCGCTTTATCTTTTCACTGGCTATATTTATACTATGTTAGTACCTCATTTACAATTTCACACGCTTTGAATTAATCGTGAGCTTAAACAAAACTTTTGCTACTTTTGTTACCATCCCTCATCCCTCCTCGCGCCCTACGTGTTTGTTCTTGAAGGTACTCGTTTGTACTTGCAAAAAAGTTTTGTTTCCTTCCAAAAGTAACAAGTACAAGTAAAAAACATAAAAAAGTAAAGTACCTACAAGTAAAGTAAGCAAAAGTACAAGTGTAGGTGAATGTACCAATATAAAGCAATAAAGTTAATGAATAATTTTATTTTTGTTATAGCAATTTTTGGCAATTTATTCTCGAGCAAATAATGCGTGGGTGACTAGCAACACCAGTGAAGTCGCAAGTGCGCTGCTAATCTTTTGAAAAGGAATCCGCTCTTTACTTTGATGTGTGCAGATCATATCGGTCGAAAAATACCGCAGGAGATTGTTTATTCCATAATTATTAAACTTTAGTATAGAATTGTAACTCTACATAACCTACTCAACATTAATTTTACACCGGCCATTGAGAGAAATCATCCTCAAAGAAAAATGGCAATTCATCCAAAAAACGTCAAGCACCATACAAAACAGAACAGCCCACAAAATTCCCGTCTCCAAATTATAAATACCGCATCCTTTCCCCACACCGTCATAACAAATGGCGGGCGCCCACCGGCCAGCGGTTCCCAAATGTCTTAAGCCCCCACAACTCAAGCATTATCTGACCGTGACGCAGGCGTGGGGGGTGGGGGGAGCCCTTTATCTCGCCCTGCAACCGAATCTGACGCAGGTTCATTTTTTAAACCGACCGCAAAAAGGAAGCGCGCAAGGGTTGCCACGAAAAAGGATGGTAAGGATTAAATATTTACTTTCGGTATGTACCCCGCGGTTTCAAATTATCGTTGTTTTTTTTTATTGCTGAAGTAGGCAGACGAGCATGTGGCCCTGGATGGTAAATGGTAACCGCCGCTCATAGACAACAACAATGCCGAGGCAAAGTCATGCCGCTGCCTACCGAGAAAGAAGTAAACACTCTTTTCAAACTAGTTCGGGGGTGTTTTGGATACAGTTTATTTTATTATACTATAGGCTAACGCATGACGACAATCGCACCTGATGGATCTGATTTTTTTACCTAGAAGCAAAGGACGAACAAGCGGGTTACCTGTTGGTATTTTTCAATGCCACTCTTGATCATCTGCGAGGTCAAGACTAGCTTAATGATTCATTTCATTCCAGACTAAAGTATAAAACCTCTTAAAAATTATTCGAACTTATAAATCTCTCACATACTTTTTTTCTCACAGAATAAACGCATTTCAGTCCTACAAGAAGTTTCCCGTTCTTACTACCCATCTCGTATCAATATTCAACAAATAGTCAGCATAGTTTATCCTGCATAAGGTTAACGTATGGAGTCCCCACCCACACTTAAATTATTCACACGCGTCCTTATTTAACGCCGACTCGAAAAGTGAAAACGTGGCATTCCCCCCCCCCCCCCTTCCCCCCAGCGCCGTGATAAATGACTACAGGAGAAAGCTGGGAAAATTATCATTTCACACTAAATGCACCATATTTATACCTACATAATTATATCAATTGACATAGCTACTTTAACGAAATGGCGTTGTTTTAACTGCTATTTTTAATATGGTAATTTAATAAATAAATAAATTCACACAGCACCTCACTATATTGACCTGACTCCGTACTAAGTAGCATAAGCAATTGTGCTACAGATATCAGACAACAGAACTGAATGCTCATGTTACGTGGATGGCCGCCGGTTCAAAATGGCTACAAAATTAGGGATTAAAATATATTTATGTAGTATTTGTAATACGCTCGCTTTTTGAAGGTTTGCAGGTTGGTTATAATGAAATTGGTTATCATGTTTGTAGGATGGTGGGGCAAAGAAACCAGGTTTTGAGTATACTTCTTCTATTTAATTAATAAACTTCTTGTCGTCTTCACATTTTTCGTCATCCGCGGCCATTCGTCTTCTATGTCACTCTCACACGTCATCCTAATTCAAACATCGTTCTCTTACACGTTCCATATCATGCATCTACCGATCACCCATCCCACATGTTGCGATATTTAACAATACAACATGTCTCTACGAGTACTAACTACTACGAAATCTGTCCTCGAATATTTGATGGCGACCCACCTTCGGATATAGACTTCTGAAGACTTCTGTATTCTACATAGTTTTATGATTGAAGCGTGAAAGGGGTCAAAAACAAAAATAAAATTAATTTGCAAAAGCTTCACGTGTCAACAAACTGAAACTTTTCCCGCTGTCATGTGAACCAGCTTGCGTGAACAATGAAGCAGTTTTTTCATTTTAAAATTATTCACATAACTCTCAAATCGTATTGTAATTAAGCAAGCAATGGAAAACGTGCATTTAACTCGGGCTTGGAGTTATTATTTGATCGGCTTGATAAGGAAGGAGCTTTTTAATTTATGGCTCTTGTAAGAAAATGCTTAATTGAATTTGGTTTACATTTTCACTGAATTGTCGTTTTAAGGGTGCGTTTTATCAGAGTAAACAAGAAAGAAGCGTGCTTGGCCTGCAATGAAACGTAAGACGAAATACTCGGTTGGACGCTTGGCAACAATCGTTGGCAAAATTTAAGTTAACTAAGTACCTAGTAAGTATGCAAGCGAGCGGATACTATACGCCAAAGGTCGTGGGTTCCGTCCCCACCCTGGACAAACATTCGTGTGATGAACACTTATGTTAGTTGAGTGTTTGGGTGTTATATTGTATTTAAGTATTATAATATTTGTGGTTCCTCTGTTCACAAGTGCTTAAGCTACTTAGTACGGAGTCAGGTCAATATATGAGTTACTAGCGGCCGCCCGCGACTTCGTCCGCGTGGAAAAGTAACTTTTTACCCCCCTTTCAACCCCTTACAACGCCCTTTTCGCAATAAAAAGTAGCCTATGTTCTTTCAAAAGGTCTAGATTATATGTGTACCAAATTTCATTTAAATCCGTTGAGTAGTTTTGGCGTGAAAGAGTAACAGACAGACAGACAGAGTTACTTTCGCATTTATAATATTATAGTATAGTATTAGTATTATTATGTATAGTAATATAGTAAATATAGTATAATAGTATATAGTATGGATTATGTCAATTATTTATCAATTTATTTAATAGAATCGCCTTTCCATACTGATTGCATCAATCACTATCACTTTTGTATTATGGGGCAGTTTTAAGTCTTCGTATTTCACCCCAAGTTTCTTAGAGAAAAACTTTTCAAGTGTATGCACCTTCGATCATACAATCTTTAGATAGGTACATATTTCCACACTGAAAGCATTTGAAAAAGTGACCCCAACAGCTGTCATTAATAACAGCTATCGTAGTTATTTATTTGAAATTCCGAAAATGCCGTCACTTCATTTTATTTTCGACCCTAAACCTTAAGTGACTGGTTTTAAATTCCGAAAACTCCAAATCATCATCAATAGACGTCCACTGCTGGACATAGGCCTCTCCCAACCCCAAAGAGAATAAGCAATTACGAATGGAGCCTTCTTTAGCGCTGACACTTATAGTGCTGTATCTAGGGTTCATAAAATCGAAGCCCACTCCCCTCGTATTGTGCAAAGACAATCACTGACCCTTTAGGTCCGATGTTATTTAAACTCCATTTTATCTGAAGAGTCATTTGTCATTTTATCAACTTTAAAAGCAGTAAAAATAAATGAAGAAAACTCCGCCCTGTGAAGCATTTTAATTTTCTGGACAAAAAAAAGTGAAAGCGAGGCATATTTCCCTCCCCTTCGTGATAAATTACCCGCCCGATGAGAAAATTGATATTTTTTCAAATTACCCACACTTTGAATAATGGCGTTTAATCGTGTGTGTGTGAAGGACTGTAGCACGACTGTAGTAAAATAGTTGCATGGGCGATTAAATATTTTAAAAGTGGGTCAAGTATTTGTCCTATTTATGAAACAAACGAATATGTAGAATGTAATAGAATAGAATTAATTTGCTAAGCAACAACTCGGCCAGAAAGCCATTGCTAAGTAGTTCAGCATGCTGATTCTATACTTTATGTTGTTCGCCTAAGTCGTTTTTCGAATAGCCTAATTTCGAATCTTATCCTTAAAAAAATTAAAAACACGTACGTTCCTTATAAGAAAAATAAATTGTATAGTGTAAACTGCACTTTTCTCAGCCTACCTTAATACGATATACTTATGTACTTATAATCAAATAACAACAAAAATATAAGTAGCTTTAACTCATCTTTCAAAACATCCCGACCCGTTCATCCATAAGCCCCAAAAATATAATAAGATTACGTGTAACCTTTTCCTTGCATATTCGCCGAAAACGGCGATTTTCCTGGCAATTTTAGCGAAAGCTCCAAAGGTTTCGATATTAATGACTGGCTGCCTAAGTGAAATCCAATGGACCGCGAGTGATTCTGCCTTTTCTTATAAAAGGACACGCGCAAATAGAGGGTTTTACACAGAGAAAAGGAAAACAGTAATGGATTTTTTTCGGTTTGACTTGTAGCGTGTCATGGGTGCAGTAAATTCTGCGAATGTCAAGTGATTTAAAGAGACACGTACCTAAAAAATACCACGTACCTACCTACCTAAAATAAGTTAGAATTGTAACATTTTAGTAAAAATAAATAGGGGATTTTAATTTGTATGCCGCAAAGGTACGACATGTTGACACATATTTAGTGTGTAACAACCTTTTATACACATGTTTGAACAAAGAAATATATCTTTATCTCTATATTACTGCTATGAATTACCAGGCTCCCCAAATTGGAGAGCTTTGAATGCAAGCGGTAATTACAAGATGAGTTGTAGTAGTAACCGCTATGCAAATTGACCGGTGATTTGAGCTGGATATTGATTGGATAGTTGAGTGTCTTTTAATCTTAACTGTGGGAGACCCACACTTCGGCATGATTGTGAAGCTGCGCCTGAGCTGTGCTTCGTCGAGTGAGTGAGGTTAGCGGATGCCCAAGGGGGGGGGGGGGAAGGGGATAAAAGGTTGGCAGCGCACTTGTAACTCCACTGGTGTTGCAAGTGTCCATGGGCGGCGGCAATTGCTTACCGTCAGGTGATCCGCCTGCTCGCCTACCTATCACAAAAAAAAACCACGCCGCCTTTTAAGTGAAGATTTCTCACTGTCATTCGTTTTCAATGGACTAGGTGCGCGGGAGTGAGTGGACAAAATGTGTTTGAGTTCCAAATGGAAATGGTCCGGGTTGTCGTTATTGTTCGCTTTACACCCGCGAGGGGGCGGCATTGTGTCCTGATTATGTTGCGGAAGATTGCACTATTGTCTATGGGTATCAAACTGGGAACGGAAAAAAGGTAAGGAAAATGTGGAGGTTTAATCATATCAATTGTTGTTTTGGATTGAGAATTGTATGACGCGATGGCTAAGGTGTTTTTTTTATTTTTTTATGTGATAGGTAGCAGGCGAGCAGGCGGATCACCTGATGGTAAGCAATTGCTGCCGCCCCATGGACACTTGCAACACCAGTGGAGTTACAAGTGCGCTGCCAACCTTTTAGCCCCTTCTCCCCCGAGTGGGCCTTCGGTACCCTCACTCACTCGGCGAAATACAGCACAGGGGCTGCTTCACGCCGGTTTTCTGTGAGGCAGTGGTATCACTCCGGTCGAGCCGGCCCATTCATGCCGAAGCGTGGCTCTCCCACAGTTCACAGTGTTGCGCCTAAGTGCAAAAGTTTAGGTTTTTAGTGTAGTGGAATTCTTTGCTATCGTCGGCAAGTCTTTATAGTTAAGTTAATGTCCTAGTTTGAGACAATTTATGATTTGTATAATTTTCTGTCGATTTTACTCTGTAAGGGTTTAGTGTTAAGGGTCAGGAGATTATGTATAAAATACAATATAGAGGTAATTAATTATATTACAATTATGTACTCATAGAACGTGAATCAGTGGTTTTGTAAAAACAATTACTACCTATTTGTGATCATAAATTAGGAGTTTGTTTTTATAACTATTTAGATTTAATATGGTTGAAAAAAATTAGATTTTTAAATTTCAATATTAAGGTAAGTATAGCTCAGTGAATAATTTTCTGTGTACTATGTTTTTGTGAAATAAATTAACTAGGTTAGGTAATATTATCAAAAAACTCACAGCTAAATTTTTTTTTTAAATAAATCATATTTCATATTCGTGTATAGGTACATTTTCAAAATGTTACCCAATTCGTCATTAATTAATTTGTAATCTAGTTTGTGTAGGTGCCCGGGCAAGGAATCAAACCGGCACACGTGAAGAATGTATAATTCCAAACGTTTAATTGCTAACATCCGTTCGTTCACCCTCCGCCGGTCGGTAGCTGGGTAACTATAGTCAAACAGCTCCCGAATGAGTTCAATCTACCAGTTCACTTATTAAAGTATTCATTTCACTTATCCCACCGTGTAGGTAGTTCATACCTCAAAATATAGTAAAACGAAACGTGAACAAGTATCTTGCGGACCAGTATATATGGACCAGGCAGTGCCGATGGATGTGATGCCGTGCCGTCGCGTCCGTTGTAATTGCAACGATGAATCTCATTTTGCTAATCGTCAAGCTATATAATATTTTACCGAATTTCAACAATACAGATCTTATAGCTTCGAAAAAAAGTGGCTGTGACATACGGAGGGGCAGACAGACATGACGAATCTATAGGGTTCCGTTTTTGGCCCATAATGGGCTACGGATTCTTAAAAAGTAGGTACCTTAATTTTTGACTTGCTTTCTGATTAATTATTTAAGTGAACTGTTGTCAAATGTTTCTGTGAATTGTCTGTTGTTAGATGTGTCTACCTTTTTTTGCTTAGCATATTACTGATACGGCCTTTAAGGTTTATCCTCGTGTGTTGATGTCATTAATTGTCGATATTATTAACTTGAGTGAACTACTTGCCACAACTCTATGAGGTAGGCAAGTATGTACAAACCTACCCGAAGCGGGCGTCTCCTTGATTTATTTTCACCCGGAAAATTATTCCCACCCTGATTTACTACCAACGCATTTTTACCTGCATAATTTGGGCCCTTGCTGAGCAAAAATAGGTCTAACACTGCTTAGTTTGAGGTTGATTGTCAGTTGATGGAGGTGCGTGCATGTGGTTTTCGGTTGATTTGCTAATTGCACAGTCGTGGCACGAAAACTAGATTTAGTGGGTGTGTGAAATTATCAAGCGGTGTATTGAGTTATGGAATACGATTACTTGTTTTTGTAATTTAAAAAAGGCATAAGTTCGCCTAAAACCCGGCGGTGGTGGCATGGAAAGACATTTGTTGAATACGTACATAGCTATTCGGTTTACGTAAAACATAGTCGTACCAACGTAGGCGATACTCCAGTTTGTCTGCCATTTCACGAACATGAAGGCGAAAATATAAAATTGAGTGATCAATAACACAATCAAGGCCAAGAATTTCCATCCCATTCACTGAAGCAATACATTTCATACGTTGGCGCCTCCTCTCCTACCGGCTTATCAACAAAGCGTTTTCAATCAGCCCCTTATGTTCCTCCACATAAGGTCGATAGGATTATCGGAGGTGTAAGAAATGATGGCTTAAGGAAATCTATTTTTCGGGTTTATGCTTCAGGAATTTGTGTATTTTGCTCGCTCAGCGTTTCGATGGCGTGGGTAAATCCCGCCATATTTACTGTTGATGATAAAAGCCTCTTTTTTATTTGGGATTCTACGAGATAGCATCTTAACGCAATGGTGGCTCAGTGGATAAGAAGGCGTCTTATACGGAAGGTCGAAGTTTGAATCCAAGCATGCACCTCTGGATTTTTTGAATCTATCTCTCTCTCATTTTAGCGTGTATTTTCCTTTAAGGGGATAAAACAGATGAACACAAAACGTCAGCAGCTTACATCGCGTGTTAAACAGGTTACGCACACATACATAAGAGCCTATAGTGATTTTGGCCAGAGAAAGAAATAGATCTCACGAAACGTGTACCAGACAAACACGATACGTTGCCTAGCGCGCAGGTTAACGAACTCTTGGATAACAATGTCAGCTAGAGCCGGCTTTTTGTGTTTATTATTTTATGCTGAGAGCCGCTACATTCTCCTACATTCCAGGGATCGTTTACTCCAACGACTCCTGTGCTCTAGGGCTGATAATGCCAGCTAACTGCCACTGTAGCAAACAATTTTTAAATGTTACATTTTCGCTTCAACGCCCACCGAAACGTATGCAAAACAACCCAAACCAAGGCTATACTCCAAAAGCACGTACCAACTTCCCAAGAAAATCAACACGGGTTTTCTCTACGATGAGTAATCATTGCACACTCAGGCGAAAACGAACCGTATTGCGTAAGTGATAGGGGCGAATGTAAGAGGCATGTGTTGTAGACCGCATCTCGGTTGGCTCGGCCGGGAATCGATCGCGCGACTAGACATGCGGCGTGTATTTATTACCGGCACTCAGGGGTGAGATGTAGTGGGGAAAGGGACAGTGAACAAGTGATTTTAAACTTTTTAACGCATATTTTTTTAATAAATATCGTGGTCTGTTTTTCCCGACCATTATAATCTGCACATCTTTAAGGCAAGAGAGAACAGGCATCTTCTATGCAAACGCGTGTCATCCTCCTCCAGATCACCTGATGGCAAGCAAATGCCGCCGCCCACAGACACTCGTAACCATTATAAAAAAAAATAGTATCCCTGTAGCACTAACTACTGTACTGTACTGTGGTCAAGTCAATTTAGGAAACCTACATTTTCTAAGTTTTCTTGGCTCTGGGTATTCTGGATCGAAGCCCCAATTAATTATCGTCACCTGGCAGTCATAGTACAGGGGTTGCCCTAGTTTGAGACCAGGTTGATTGGTGTGATTGTCTGGCGAACTCAGTACTACGAACTTAGCTACGTGCTACGGATCGTAGTACTGAATTCGTAGAATGGAAAATTGCTACGTACACATTCTACGCTGTAAACAGTTTGACTGTGTGCGCTCGGGGAATATATAATTTAAAGAGTTTATTCCCATACATTTACATATTTATTAACAGTTCTATAAATAGTGGAATCTTTTTAAAATCTTCAGTATGAATATTAGATTTATGAACTGAAAATTTTAGCTCATTTTAGATTTTCATGTCTTATTTATCTGGGTATTTTTTGGAAATACGATCAAGTACTTCTAAGACTAAATATAATCTATTATGAATATCAATTTGACATCCCCTATGTGTTAAAAACGTTAATTCTGAAGCATGAAGTCCGCTTAAATGCTGTAAATCTGGTAAACATCATCACCTGATGGCGCATTTGGTAGTGACCCTGCCTCATGCACCAAAGGTCGTGGGTTCGATCCTCACCCTAAATAAACATTCGTGTGATGAACACTTGTGTTTGTTCAGTGTCTGGGTGTATTGTATGTATTAAAGTATTATTTGTGTTTCCTCTGTTGTCTTGGTCAGCGATTGACTGTCTTGGTATAATATCTTCTGTGGTTCTCGAGTAGTATTCGAGTTCAAAGCATGTCCATGTTTATCATTGCCATCATAAAATAAACATGAAAGTAACAAATTTAAATATTGTCATTTATCACCAATCCCACAGCTGTAAACACAGTTCAGGGTCCGTGACGTCACAGCGCGGTTACACGATTAATTGCATTAAAGCTGCGAGACTTGTGTTATGGCACTGTGACGTCACCTCTACCTTATTACGAAGGCATACAGCTGAAACTCCCGTAGCGGTGGCGAAGTTGGAATACCAGTCTATCCCCTCTGGAGGCAGGATTTGGTTAGGCTTCGCTATCGAATGGAATTGCAATTTCACTTTTCTATAAACAAAATTGTGTTTTTTTTTATTTGATAGGTAGAAGATGAGTATACGGATCATTTTGTTTCTAAGGTTGGCAGCGTACTTGTAAGTAAGCTGCCAACCTTTAACCCCTTTTCACCCCAATTGGGCCTCCGGTACCTTCACTCCCTCGAAAAAACACGACGAAATGTTTGTGTATTTAATAACTTTGTAGCGATTTTACGGTATATTTCTTGAAATCTACGTCTCTATGTACCTATTATTGTTGGACTTTCTACTGTAATCTCAAAGTCATTTACATTGTAACAATTGCATAGTCTAAAAGTGTAAAACCAATTCGGATTCAATAACATAGTATCGTAGGACATTCGGCTATAAAATGAACTATCGGATAAGCTAAATTGAGAAAATGTTTAAGACCACTGATCTCAGAAATCCCACATACACACTCGTAGCGCGTAGCAACCTCGGCCACTCGGCATAAAAGGAGCGTCCGTCATAGCTGCTACGGCGTAGCACAATGCCGTAGCACGTAGCCACAATGGAACTGGCTGGAAACTAGCCAGGACCAGATCGATGCTATGTGGACCAGTTATTGAGAGGCCGTTTATTTTTTTTTTACTAACTATGCGAACGCCCCGTTGCGCGTTGGTCTAGTAGGTAGTTTAAGTACCGGGCCATGATCTCGGGTCCTCGTCGATTCTCGGGTTGAGCAAAAGTATGTTTTGAATTTTTCGAACATAGCTCGGGTTTGTGATCACCACTGAGATACCATCTTTCTACTTTTCATTCAGGCTGCGACTTTAGACTTATTTTTTGCTAACACATATATAAAACTTTCCAATCAAATAGCCTTTTAGTAACCAGTTTCAGTCACTATTGAAACTAGGAGTGAACTATAATGCAGTTTCTTCCGAAGTCACTAAAATATCTCCTTCCACTTATATTTGTGCAATAGCAGACGCAAGAAAATGTTATGCTATAGGAATAGAAGTGGCGACAGACGCGCGCCTTGGGGGCCCCCACATCTGTAGACGTCAATTCCGCCTTACACTTCCCTAATGAAGGCTTTGCTGCTTACAGAGGAAAGATAGGCGACGCCTTTCAGCGATATTGTATTTTGTACCTTGTCATTAGTGCTATTAGATGTAATTTCAATTGAATGACAGTATCGAAGGCTCCAAAGAGGACGAGAAAATAAACTGTAATTATGTTTGTGAGACGGAGTTCTGAGAGAATATTTCGTTGTTTACGAACTGACGTCTTTAAACTGATTCACGCGTTCAGTTCTGTGTGAACATTTGAAACTTTAACAATGTGGTAGTTCTTTAATTATAGGTATTATGATATGTACTTACTACATTACTTCCATTTATGACCACGGCTGCGTTATACACACCCAAAACCAAGCAATAATAAAGCCCAAAAATGTATGTGGAACAGCTGACTTTTATATTACTTAATTTGATGATCTAAATGCTAAAGAAGCTTTATTCGTGTTACCGAATATGAGGATTTTAGGATTAAAATAACAAAAAATAACGGTGTTTACTGTCCCAAACCTTATTAGGCAAGCGAGGTACGCCCTGTACACAGGGTGTATCTGTGAACATTTACTTCCATTTAACCATGTGTTCAACCAACCATTCAGAACAACATTTGTTCTATGACTTTTGAAAATACGCTTAAAAAATCATCTTTCCATAAAAAGTCGGTCACGTGACTTGGTCATTTTGTGCGGGGCGTCGAAGAAATTTTCGATGAATTTCGGAAAGTTGTTTAACAAATGTTGTTCAGACTGGTTGATTGCACACGTGGTTGAAGGGATATAAATGTTTACAGGTACACCCTGTACCTACTATATGTTGGCTGATAATTTGCTCTTTTTACCTTTTATACTGTCCCACTCAGGACAAAGTCCTCTATCATAATAGACTGTTTACCATTAAACTAACTAACAATTTTTATTCATCCACTTAGTAAAGTTAAAGTTTTAAAAATCTAGACAACAGTGCTTGACTACCTTAATGAGTCCAAGAATACAACTTCACAGAAACAAGTCCTTGAAACTTTCATCTAGAGAATCGTTAAGTGTTTAAGAAATAAGAATAAACGATGAAAGTAGAAGTTTCCAATAGCTAGTTATACTGGTTTATGGAAGCTAGGAAACAGAGTTTTAGCGTAGTACTATAGTCACTTAGGTGGAGTTTTGAGCCTGGTTTTCTTCATTGCCTTACAGAAAACCAGGCATATAAAAGCGTCTCAATTTAATGTCGCCAAATTATTATTTCAATTTCAACAAATTCACCCAGCATCTAATACATTGACATGACTCGGTACTAAGTAGCTTAAGCACTTGTGTTACAGATATCAGTCAACAGAGGATCACAAATATAATACTTAAATACCTACATAAATATGACACCCAGATAATGAAAAAACACAAGTGTTCATCACTACGAATGTTTGTCCAGTGTGGTTATCGAATCCATGACCTTTGGCGTATGAGACAGGGTCACTACCAAGTGCGCCATCAGGCCATGCTATCACCATTTAAATCAGGGAAGCAGGTGAATTAAAAAGGTTGACAGCACTATATTCATTTGTGAATGTCTATGATCCATTTGCTTTTCTGCTACGTATCAAAGGATAGAGTCACGTTGAGTGCACATAACACTAAACTCGACTCCATATTTTTACAGTAGATTACACGTTAGGCTACTAAAGTATCAGCCTTCTAGTGGTCGGACTTTACTTCGTTATGGATAGCTATTAGTTTCAATCTTGACCAATAGATGGCGCTAGGTATAGATTACAGCGCGCAAGCGTTTCGTCTTTTCAGATTACTTAAAGGCTGGTGGATGTCAATAGAATTTACCTCTTTATAAAAAGTATAGATATGCTTCTTTAGTGAACCAACATTGCCAAAAATACTACTTGCAGTGAAAGAAAAGCAAAAAGGAACAGTAAGAGCAACAGCCCGGCAAGACAAAGGGCTTACTTAGCGGGTATTGACGACTGTTTCCAATTCCCGATCACAATGCAACGGCCTGGTTTTAATACCTCCACTGTAGCTGCTTATTAAATAAAGGAGTTGGACCTGCACAGCTGTGCCGCGCTGGAAATATAGTTACTTAAACTAAAGCGTTGCAAACGTAGTGTACGTTAATGTTATTAATATGCCGTTGTTTTTAACCGGTTTACAATCTGTTTTTTTATCAAAAAGAACACTAAAGTTGTATGAAATTGAATACCGAACAAGTTTGTTATTTTAGTATGGGAGTTGTATTATTTTTGAAATTGGCCTTTGCTGTGCTTTTGTGGGCCTACTGTTGGGACAGTAACCTTTGCTTTTACAAGGTGTAACTGTGAATATTTACAACACCATAACTAAGTACGTCTTCTACCAACCGATTTGTTCTACAACTTTAGGAAATTCGTTAAAATGTTTTTCGAGTACCCATACAAAATGAACAAGCTACGAGTATGGCCGACTTTTTACGCGAAATTTCAAAGAATTTCCAAAAGTTAACAATATTTATTTGACACAATAAGAAAATGTAATGAAAAGAAAAGCATTAACTAAAGCTAAAACTCTGTTTTAATGTCTCGTTACGGTAGGTTTTTCGCTTTAGTTTTCAGTTACTATTGTTTTTCTTATTTTCAAAAGTTATGGAACAAAATTATATTTAGAATGATTGGTAGACGTGGTTAAGGGATGTAAATGTTCATACAACCTGTATAAGTACATAGGTACTTAGATGTAATTGAACATGTCCACTTTACAAAACGAATTCCTTCCAAAAACTCCAGTCAGCGGTCAACAAACCACTTTCTAAGGGGAAAATGTAAATCTTACGAACAATCAATCAGGGTGCGCTCTCCTCTTTGTGGGGACACCGCACGAATATCTAATTTTGTTTGTTGCTCCCCGCGCGCACTGCGCAGACGCCGCGTACCCTAAATCCTGGCGGACATTTTGATGGATCACCCTTAATGACAAGCAGGGCTGAGGGTGTGATATCGACGCCTCTTATCGATAGTTTGGACCGGAATTTGAGTCGATAAGATCGTAATTGCAAGGAGGGTGGATTATAATTGTTTCATATTTTGAGATTAGTTATGGTAGACAGTTTTGGAATTGGAATTGTTTTTGTTTTTTATTTCTTTTCTTCCCCTTTTTACGATAGACTCGGGGTTACAGCGCTGATATAGCTAGTTTTTCTATGAAAAGCGATAGCATCAGCTCAGACAATCATATAATAGGATTGATTCCTGACATTTTACTGAAAGTTTGGTAGCTTTTTGGTTCAATAAAATTAATTGCTTTATAAATAGGGTAAAGAAGGAAGTATTTTTTTTACACTCGATCTTTAGATTATAGGGGTTCAATATAAATTATGACAAGTAAACCATTATCAGATTTTGGTAATGTATAATTATGATTCATGGCAGAGATTTTTGCACGAACACTTTAATGTTTGTTAATTAAACATAATTTATTGATTCTATGTGTATACACTATGTGTATAAACATAAAGCCTGCCTCAATTATTTCTGGTAACCGTTCTCGATCTTAGTTTGAAAACAGAACAATGTAACAATATGATGTTGTCTCAACTTTGTTAATTAGCCTATAATTACAGGAGTCTATCGTATTCCGCAGGGCTAAAGTGTCCGTTACCTTTTATTTCTATTTGAAATTTTAATAACCGTAGTCCAATTGGAGCTATAACGAGTCCAACCATCGCTTAACAGGCCAGCGGCGCGATGCTGCTTTCGATTATTAGGCGTTTGACTTTTTTACGATTTATTTTTGCAAAATCCTCGCCGTATCGATATCGACCTCCGCCGCATCCCTAGCCTCCCGCCCTAGCATATGCCCCTCGAGGTGAACTGCTCGCACAATTGTATTAGACATTAGCGAAGCAGCTCCTACTGCTTTTATTTCTACTGTTTATTACTGAACGTAATCACAACGTGTGTTTGATTGTCCCTGCGATTGTTACTGTATGTTGTTTGAATAATGCCTTCTGTTTCGGTATGCCTAAATCTTTGATTACAATCTATTGGTATCAGTTTTGTAAATCTTTCTGGAACAAGAATTTAGTAGGTGGTTTTTTGTATCATAGGTGGCAAACGAGCAGACTGGATCACCTGATGGTAAGCGATTACCGCCCTCCCTTAGACATACGCAACACCATTGGGCACACAAGTGCGCTGCCAACTTTTTAACCTCTTTCCCCCCGATTTGATCTCTGGTACGAGTGTACCTGTGTGTGTGAGTACTCACCGAAACACAACGCAGGCGCTGCTTCATCCCGGTCTGACTTCTTTTTGGCAAAAGAGGGTTAAAAGGATGGCAGCGTAGTGACTACTGATGGTGCAGGTATGTATGGGCGGTGGCAATCGCTATATGTTTGTCTTTCTTTCAAGGCAAAACGGAGCAACGAACGTAGTTTTTTAAGTGGAGATAGTTGAAGGGATGGAGAATAATTTTTTCCCCTTTCTGACCCCCCATTTTAGATAAGTGGGGGGTGCGAGCGAAGCTAGTTCTAAAAAAGCTAGTTTCTTTATAATCTAAATAGTATAGATAACATACCCCATACTATCTAACCCGCATCGCTGCATAAACAACGAGTACAGTCGACACCATAATTTCCACGTAGTCTACTGCAGATGCGTTTAATGACCCAAGTCACGCAATGCGCGCATCTATCGGACGCAATTATGGGCCAATCACATCGATTGATTCGGGGACGTGCTTCATTTGTGCGGCTGTACCTGCGGTGATAGTACATGAAGTCAATGCACGGGGTTTAACTGAAATAACTACATTAACCGCGGTGAGGGTAGTTTGGGATACATAGGTGCTCAGAATTCGAAGTTGGGACATTCCGTTCAGATAGCTCATGTTCTTATCCGCTGTTATCAACATTTAATTTTGTTAATGTTAGAGCACATTCAATTTGTAATAGGTTGCATGGAGCTTAAAGACGGATTTACTGTTTTAATTTTTTTGGACAAATCGGAAAGTTTTCATGGCTGAATGCAATGCTTGATAAAAAATAATGGTCATGTTACGTAAAGAGTATTTCAATAAATCTTTTTAATTTTTAATTTATGAAATCATAAAGTACGTACGTTTGTATGAAAAATACGCTATGGGCGGTTAAATGTGCCGCTGAGTGTAGTTTACACAACATCTCATACATTGACCTGACTCCGTACTAAATAGCTTAAGAACTTGTAAATACTTAAATACATATATTACACCCAGACACTGAACAAACACGAGTAACCATCACACGAATGTTTGTCCAGGGTGGGGTTCGAACCCACGACCTTCGGCCTATGAGGCAGGGTCACTACCAAATGCGTCATAGGGGTCAAAATATGATGAATATTTTTAAGTGACAATTATGAAAAAGACATTTTAATACTAGCGGTCGCCTGCAGCTTTGCCGGCATGGAACAGTTTGATACAAAAAGCTATTCATACAACAATGTCTGTCCCTTGGAAAATGCATGGTAGATATGACCAACGGGAAAATTAATGGTGTGGCAAACCAAATTAATGGTTGTTGTGGTTTTTTTGTTACGTCCTAACATGAGAATTTATTTGTTTATATATCCTCGTTTTGGTGTTTAATTTGTATCATTGTGTTATGTTATCCAAAATATTTTTTTAATTCTTTATTTCTAAAAGAATATGCGAAAAGATCGTGCGGCAAAAAGAGCATACTTGGGACGGTCAAATGGTCGAAAACTAGTTGGTCTGTCCAAGGTACCGCTGGAGGGACGAAGTGGAGAAAGATTTGCGTGGACTCAAGGCTGATGACTGGCAGGAGGTGGCGCAGGACCGTTCTAGACGGAGGTGTACAAAGCACACAAGCAGGCGGTTTGTCATTATTCCGGTAGATGGCACTATGCATTTTTACATTGCGCAAGCATTGTGTGTCACCGGAATAATGACCCCAAGCCGCCTGCCTAGGTTTGACAGGTTGCAAAATAAACTCAAGCTACACAGACGGAACTGGTCTTTCAATTCAACCGTCTCCCTGCCTGGACCTCGAGGGTGCCTTGTACAGGAGGCTCTTATTATCGTATCTTTTGTAGGGCCGCTTGAATTGGTCGTCGCAGGACAAATCCGGTAGGATTGTTTTATTCCCTTGTAATTTCCTTTCCTGTAGTCGCGGAACATAAACAACGTGTCCCATTGTTCGAGACCGTTAGTAATTAGTAATTAACGCGCGAACTCCACTAATTTAACCGATTTGTCCGCATTCACTCGCCTTTCCCGCATTCACCCGCTTCGCCTGTGAATGGACCCTTTTAATATCTGTTGGAGCCTCCTTTTCATTAGGTTTGACACAGTTTCTCACCAACATCTACGGCTAATAGACTGTAACTCGTCTAGGTAAAGGCGGTTTTCGAAGATTTTCGAATTATTTGTTTTGAGTACAAATTCACGACAGAAAATCTACGATGAATTAAGTTCCTTTGAAAGGGCTGTTTTGTATGGTGTAGACAAGATTGATCACTGATCCAGTTAAGTTATTAGGAAAGTGTAGGGACTCTGGCTCCTAAAATGCTGCTTCAAGAAATGTATGTACTGTATCATACCATCATCATAGGCCTTCACATCTGTGGCAGATGTTTCAAGCAGCATCACGCGATGTGACTTTACAGCAGCGCTCGTGGCTGTAAAGTCCTATGCGGGAGTGAACCTTACGTCCACATTTGCAGCAGGTGAATTGAGCGCCACCTAACCAAGTGATACCAATGTTCTGTTTTAAACTTTCATGGTCACTAACATTAGAAGCCGTGTTGCACCGTGACCATAATTATTAGATTTTCAAAATGTTAGGCGTACTTCTAGAAACAAGACTAAGCGATAAAATAAAGAGAGAAGTAAATAAATAAATCTTTATCTTAAATACGCTTTACCTACGTAATATTTATAACCCTGAAACATTTTACATCAGAATGTTAATAAATTAGGAAAGTTGGATGAATTCTGTCTAATTCTATAATGGTAATGAAATTCTTTTGTTCACTGGTCGCCTAAAAAGAAAATCTACTTAGGTTCACAAAAGTTATCTGAAAGCCTTTGATCCTAATGAAATAACGAGAATTACGAACGAGATAAGTGACGATGTCTGAGAGATTTGGATAAATTACTTACTTTTTCTAAAGATTTTGTCGCAGGAAGAAATAGCATTTATTTTATTTATAAAGTCAGGTTTTCGGACGCAACTTCCTCAAACGTTTATTACAAAACCGTAATGTAATAATTTTAAATCCTCCAACCGATATTGAGCTACGGCGTCCAATCTAAGCGATGAACCACGTACGTATCAAATACTCAAGTGTGTGCGCAAACACATGTTCACTCTCTATTCCTTTACTCTCTAAATTTGATGGGACACCGGTGAGACACGACCGAAGAGAGATCGGGCGCAGGACCAACCTCTTAACTGATCATCTCCTACTCATCTTGACTTCCTCGGTGGTGCAGTGGTCGCACGGCTGCGCTTGGGATACCGGATTCGATTCTTTAAAATTGTACCTGTGTTTTTCTGTTCAGACATTTTCAATGTCTTCGGCTTCGGCATGAATGGGCCGGCTCGACCGGAGTGATACCACTGCCTCACAGAAAACCGGCGTGAAACAGCTTCTTTGCTGTGTTTCGCCGAGTGAGTGAGGGTACCGGAGGCCCATCGGGGGGAAGGGGATAAAAGGTTAGTAGCGCACTTGTTGCATGTGTTCATGGGCGGCGGAAATTGCTTACCATCAGGTGATCCGCCTGCTCATCTGCTACCTATCACATAAAAAAAAATGTCAGCCCGAAGTCTGGAAGTAGGCGGTCTTGTTATACCCCTTGAGATCGATGTTAGTAATGGAACAGTAAACGTAGGTGCTCGTACTGTTGAGAAATAAAATGATTTTTATTTTTTATTTTATTTGTTTAAACGAGGACTAGGTAAATGAAGATTTCCTATATATGAAATCAACAACATCTGCATTCAAGTGGCTCATCATCACGTGTGATTGCTCCAGAGCCCTGGGGTACCTTACACCACGATTCACGATTTGGGGCGTCTGGTAATAAGGTATAAAGTGACTCACGTCTGACCTTCGCAACCTTTCATTTAACAGGGGACAATTTCAATTGCTTACCATCAGGTGATCCGCCTGCTCGCCTGCTACCTATCACATAAAAAAAGGGGAACCAGATCATGGTTAAACATTCCAGAAACTATCCGAAACGTACAGGCCTCCCGATGATTTTCTCTCACTATAGTTGCTATTGGTAGAAAATACGCACGTAATTCATTTGACAATCCAGAGCTGCATGCTCGGATACAACAAGTAGATTATGAATATAATTTTTGAAAAAAAAAAGCAAAAGCCGACTTCATAACTACATCATCAATATTATTATATACCATTGAATCAATTTTTTAACCTTGAATGATTATCTACCAAACAAAAAAATATTATAAAATCCATTCATAATTGGCGGAAGAAATTAGGTAATAGAATACATGCAAAAAAAACATACCTACACGGTTCGAATTGAGAACCGTTCCTCGTTTTGGAACGTCGGATTAATTAAACAGAAATCTTCATATTTTACAGAGTGGTTCGTGAAACGACTACAAAAACCAGATAAGAGTTTTATCTAAGAGCAATTTGTTATTTTTAAGACTCGACGAAGAATCTATTACCTAAGTGAACAGCTTTCCTCCCATGAAACAGGGTCGATTCGAATCATATTATTTTTTTTTAACTTGTTCAGATACAAATCAGACTGTCCCACGCAATCGATATAGTATGGGGAAAGTTCAACATTTTTCGTCGTATTTCGACTTTAATGTTTCTAGGAGAGTTGTACACTTACAGATTCTGTGTAGATATAAAAAAATAGTTTTTAAAACCTCACCTTGTAATATCCCGGGCTACATGTCGAAATTTCAATTTCGGCGATACGATATTTAAAAATAATGACTCGACAAAATACAGACACGAATAATAACTAAGATAATAATTAAGATTATAAATTTTAAGTAACATTTAGTGTAATTGTTTGTTGTTCCAAAAAAATAAAAAAACTGGAAATAATTATAACTCAAAAGAATTAAGACTCGACAACATATAATCTCAAAGAAATTAAGACTCAAAATAAAAAGAGTCGAAAAAAATTACCCAAAAAACTCAAGACCAAAAATAAAGGTATGGCTACATGCCAAAATTTCAACTTCGGTAATACCATGTTTTATATCGTTTTTCCGCATCGCCCATTCGAAATACATACAATAAGCATTGCAGTTTGCTTTATATCGATTATGATCAAATCCCATATCCCGAGCCGGGGTATGGCTACATGCCGGAATTTCAACTTCAGTGCTACTATGTTTTATATCGTTTTTCCTATCGCCCATTCGAAATACATCACAAGGAAAAGCATCACAGTTTACTGTACATCGATTGTGATCAAATCCGATATCCCAGTCTGGGGTATGGCTACAAGCCGAAATTTCGACTTCGGTGATACTATGTTTTAAAATAATAACCCGAAAAATAAAGACTCGAAAAATCTACTAATTATAAAATAACATCTCGAAAAATTGGGACAAGACAAAATAAAGACTCGAAAAATCAAGACTCGAAAACAAAGAAACTCGAAAAAACTAGGACTCAAAATAATTACGACACAAAATTTATGACTCAAAAAAAATGACTCAAGACCAAAAATAATAATGACGAAAAAATATAAACTCGAAAAAGATGACTCTAGACCAAAAATAATAATGACTCGATAATATACACTCAAAATGATAATGACCGAAAAAATAAAGACTCGAAAAAAGTTACTCAGAAAATTAAAGCCCCAAAACAAAAAATAACTCAAAAACGAATGTCTCAAAAAAATAAAGACTCGAATAAATAAAGACTGGAAAAAATTGACTCAAAAAAATAAGGACTCGAAAAAGTTGACTTCAATAAATAAGGATTCGAAAGAAAAGACTCATAGAACTCAAGACTTTTAACAATAATGACTCAAAAAATATAAACCCCAAAAAAAATTACTCAAGACCAAAAATAATAATGACGCAAAATATTAACTCGAAAAAGATGACTCTAGACCAAAAATAATAATGACTCGAAAATATAAATTCAAAATGATAGTGACCGAAAAAATCAAGACTCGAAAAAAGTTACTCAGAAAATTAAAGCCCCGAAACAAAAATAACTCAAAAACGAATGTCTCAAAATAATAAAGACTCAAATAAATAAAGACTCGAAAAAATTGACTCAAAAAAATAAGGACTCGAAAAAAAGACTCATAGAACTCAAGACTTTTAATAATAATGACTCAAAAAATATAAACTCGAAATGCATATGACTCAAAAAATTACTCCAAAAATAATGTAAAAAAAATTTCAAGACTCGAAATAAAAATAACTCAAAAAATAATGACTCAGAAAAATTAAGACTCGAAAAATAAAGACTCTACAAATAATAACTCAAAACAAAAAGACTCGAAAATATAAAGACACCACAAAATAGTCCATAAAATAAGGACTCAAAAAAAATACGAGAAACAGGTATTGACCAAAAAATTTCAACTTCAGCGATACGATGTTTTATATCGTTTTTCCGTATCGCCCATTCGAAATACATACGAATAGCATCACCGTTTACTGTATTTCGATTGTAACCAAATCCGATATCCCAGTCTGGGGTATGGCTACATGCCGAAATTTCAACTTCAGTGATACTATGTTTTATATCAATTTTCCCTATCGCCCATTCGAAATACATACGAAAAGCATCACAGTTTACTGTATATCGATTGTGACCAAATCCGATATCCTGGGCCGGGGTATGCTACATGCTAAAATTTCAACTTCGGTGATACGATGTTTTATATCGTTTTTCCGTATCGCCCATTCGAAATACATACGAAAAGCATCACAGTTTACTGTATATCGATTGTGACCAAATCCGATATCCTGGGCCGGGGTATGCTACATGCTAAAATTTTAACTTCGGTGATACGATGTTTTATATCGTTTTTCCGTATCGCCCATTCGTAATACATACGAAAAGCATCACAGTTTACTGTATATCGATTGAGACCAAATCCGATATCCTGGGTCGGGTTATGCTACATGCTAAAATTTCAACTTCGGTGATACGATATTTTATATCGTTTTTATCGTTTACTCAAAAATTTAAAGCCCCGAAACAAAAATAACTCAAAAGCGATTGTCTGAAAAAAATAAAGACTCGAAAAAATGACTCAAAAAAATAAAGACTCGAAAAAATTTACTCAAAAAAATAAGGACTCGAAAGAAAAGACTCATAGAACTCAAGACGTTTAATAATAATGAATCAAAAAATATAAACTCGAAATGCTTATGACTCAAAAAATTACTCCAAAAATAATGTTAAAAAAATTTCAAGACTCGAAATAAAAATAACTCAAAAAATAATGACTCAGAAAAATTAAGACTCGAAAAATAAAGACTCTACAAATAATAACTCAAAACAAAAAGACTCGAAAATATAAAGACACCACAAAATAGTCCATAAAATAAGGACTCGGAAAAAAATGCGAGTAAATAGGTATTGGCCAAAAAATTTCAACTTCAGCGATACGATGTTTTATATCGTTTTTCCGTATCGCCCATTCGAAATACATACGAAAAGCATCACCGTTTACTGTATTTCGATTGTGACCAAATCCGATATCCCAGTCTGGGGTATGGCTACATGCCGAAATTTCAACTTCAGTGATACTATGTTTTATATCGTTTTTCCCTATCGCCCATTCGAAATACATACGAAAAGCATCACAGTTTACTGTATATCGATTGTGACCAAATCCGATATCCTGGGCCGGGGTATGCTACATGCTAAAATTTCAACTTCGGTGATACGATGTTTTATATCGTTTTTCCGTATCGCCCATTGGAAATACATACGAAAATCATCACAGTTTACTGTATATCGATTGTGACCAAATCCGATATCCTGGGCCGGGGTATGCTACATGCTAAATTTTCAACTTCGGTGATACGATGTTTTATATCGTTTTTCCGTATCGCCCATTGGAAATACATACGAAAATCATAACAGTTTACTGTATATCGATTGTGACTAACTTCGGTATCCCGGGCCGGGGTATGGTTACATGCCAAAATTTCAACTTCGGTAATACCATGATTTATATCGTTATTCCGCATCGCCCATTCGAAATACATACAAAAAGCATTGCAGTTTGCTTTATATCGATTATGATCAAATCCCATATCCCGAGCCGGGGTATGGCTACATGCCAAAATTTCAACTTCGGTAATACCATGTTTTGTATCGTTTACTCAAAAATTTAAAGCCCCGAAACAAAAATAACTCAAAAACGATTGTCTGAAAAAAATAGAGACTCGAATAAATAAAGACTCGAAAAAATTGACTCAAAAAAATAAAGACTCGAAAAAATTGACTCAAAAAAATAAAGACTCGAAAAAATTTACTCAAAAAAATAAGGACTCGAAAGAAAAGACTCATAGAACTCAAGACTTTTAATAATAATGACTCAAAATATATAAACTCGAAATGCATATGACAAAAAAATACGAGAAACAGGTATTGGCCAAAAAATTTCAACTTCAGCGATACGATGTTTTTTATCGTTTTTCCGTATCGCCCATTCGAAATAAATACGAAAAGAATCACCGTTTACTGTATTTCGATTGTGACTTAATCCGATATCCCTGTCTGGGGTATGGCTACAAGCCGAAAATTCCCTTTCGGCCGCATTGGCAACCAAGTTTGACAGTTGCCGAAGAAGAACTGACGTTCTTGCCACTCAACCAGTTGCCAAACAAGATGGGTTTTTCTTTTTTCGCATCTGCCTGGTTGTGAAACTCGCAGTTGCCAAAAAAGAAATAACATTCTTACTACTCAACCCGTAGCCAAATCCCCTCAAAGGTTAAATTTCCAAAAATGATAGATAATTTGTTTTTGTCACATGCTAGGAACCTACTTTATCAAAATCCAACATTATTACTTAAAAACAAAACTCAATACTAAGTTTCACCCCCTATTATGAAACGGTGATTGTCCAAAAGTGTTAAAATAGTTTACTTTTTAACCGACTTCAAAAAGGAAGAAGGTTCTCAATTCGACCTGTATGTTTTTTTTGTATGTATGTTACTCGATTTTTCCGCCAATTATGAATGGATATTTATAATTCTTTTTTGTTTGGTAGGCCATCATCAAAGGTCCCATATAAATTTTATCAAAATCGACTCAGTGGTATTTTGAAAATAAAAACAACAAATATCAAAAAAAAAAGTTCAATGGTATATATTGTGACTGTAGTTTTGTTTTATTTTTAAAAAAATAATTATTATAAGTAAGTATTAGTCTATATACTGTCCCACTACAGGGCAAAGGCCTCCTAAACAATCTACTAATCTAAATAAAAATCTACTAAGGTGGGATTAGGCGCTAGGGTTAGGTTAGGGTGGGAGTCGGCAGTACTTTTGAATGGGCCGGCTCGACCGGAGTGATTTGAATGGGCCGGCTCGACCGAAGTGATACCACGCCTCACAGAAAACCGGCGTGAAGCAGCCCCTGTGCTGTTTTTCGCCGAGTGAGTGAGGGTACCAGAGGCCCACCCGGGGGGGAAGGGGATAAAAGGTTGCCAGCGCACTTGTAACTCTACTGGTGTTGCAGGTGTCCATGAGCGGCGGCATTGCTTACCATCAGGTGATCCGCCTGCTCGTCTGCTACCTATCACATTAAAAAAAAACTACTGGGATCCTTAAGCGAGAAGCAAACTTGCCTCCATAGGTAGGCCGAAAATAAATAAATCATAGTAATGATTCGTTTCGTTACGCCCTATGGTTACAAAACCATAAAAACATTAAAATTTAACGTCTGGAAAATAAATAAAATGTGCTAAATTCAATTGATAGAGACAAAGTTATTATAAGAAAAACTGTAACAAACGAACAACAAGTTAATATGAGATAACATTTGAACATTCTAATAAATAGGTAATATTGTGAAAACAAATTAATGTTTTTCATACTTTTTTTTATATTTACTTATTTATAAATTAAAATCCCGAATTTGCAGGCGAAAGGATTATCCTCTACTTATTAGTTGTGAACTGAGAATGTAAATTCGTCTTACGTAACCTTAGTAATAAAATAATTCTTTGTACGCAACAAGTAGCGAAAAAAGAAAAACCGGCCAAGTGCGAGTCGGGCTCGCGCACAAAGGGTTCCGTAGCAGCAAATATAATTATATTTTTTGATCTATCTTATAAGGTTCAGCCATCGTTTTCAGTGTAAGCACAATAACTTAACCAAAATTACAGTTAAATCAACCTATCTCAAAAACTATAAGAGATACTTTGATCAAACCAAAAATCGTTGAAAGAGTTAATTAGCATGCATCACCTCTATTTTTTTTAGAATTTTATACCCCGTAGTTATAAAAATAGAGGGGGGGGGACATACTTTTTACGACTTTGAGAGCTGATATCTCAAAAACCGTTCACTTTAAGAAAAATGTTTTTTAGAAAACTTTATATCATTTTAAAAGACCTTTCCATTGATACCCCACACGGGTATGTACATCGAAAAAAAAAATTTCATCCCTCAGTTACATGTATGGGGGGCCCCACCCCCAATTCTTTTTTTTACTATTTAGTGTCATATTTTTGTAGCGGTTCATACAACACATATTCCCATCAAATTTCATCACTGTAGTACTTATAGTTTCCGAGTAAATCGGCTGTGACAGACGGACAGACGGACAGACGGACATGACGAAACTATAAGGGTTCCGTTTTTGCCATTTTGGCTACGGAACCCTAAAAACCTATCGTTTTTGGCAACTGGTTGAGTAACAAGAACGTCGGTTCTTCTTCGGCAACTGGTGGTCAAACTTGGTTGCCAATGCGGCCGAATTTCAACTTCAGTGATACTATGTTTTATATCGTTTTTCCGTATCGCCCATTCGAAATACATACGAAAAGCATCACCGTTTACTGTATATTGATTGTGACCAAATCCGATATCCTGGACCGGGTTATGCCACATGCTAAAATTTTAACTTCGTTGATTTGATGTTTTATATCGTTTTTCCGTATCGCCCATTCGAAATACATACGATAAGCATCGCACTTTGCTTTATATCGAATATAACCAAATCCGATATCCCAGTCTGGGATATGGCTACATGCCAAAATTTCAACTTTGGTGATACCATGTTTTATATCGTTTTTCCGTATCGCCCATTCGAAATACATACGAAAAGCATTGCAGTTTACTGTACATCGATTGTGACCAAATGAAATAGGCCCCCAAGTAGTTTCAGCTTAGGGCCCCCCAAATTCAAGACCCGGCACTGTCGCCACTCATGAATACCTGCAGCTCCAGTGGAGTACAAGTGCGCTGCCAACCTTTGAACCCCCTTTCCCCCGCATTGGGCTTCCTGTATGCCAACTCGGCGATACACAACGCAGGCAGGATTCACGCTGGTTTTCTGTGTGGCTGTCGTATCGATCCTATCAGCTAAGTAAATATTCGTATACCTGCCAGGTAAATTGTAGTGGAACTCAATACTATGTTAACATCTTTTTATGTACCTATGATTATTCCGAATAAATTCATTTCATTTCATTTCTTTTTATGGGGAAGGCTGACTATGACTATCTCACGGACAGTTGCCACTCTGTCAGATCATGATCCCTGTGAGGGCAGGCCTGTAATTAAGGACATCCATATACAGTGTGATGGAACCTGTCAGGATCAATTCCTCACTATACCATATTAATATCATACCAGATAATCCTTCAAGTGGAACAATCAAGAAGCACTTATTATATAATATGCTTATACGATCGACAGCTCTCAAGCGCATGCAGCCACAATGAACAAGGGTATCACGGGATCGATGTAGTGCGATGCCGCTCTCCACCGCTTAGAGGGCGTAGCAGGTTGAGCGGAACCACGTGTCTGACCGCGATTCATAGTCGCATCCTGATTGAATGCTTTATTATTTACCGTAACCGTAGTAGAAAGTAGCAACAAGGAAGGGATAGTTGCGAAATGGATAAAGAGCGTACTCTTTTTTAAGCAAGAGATAATATTAGTTATCTTTATTCGTATTTATTGCAATCAATGTAAAAAAAAAAAACATGATTTGTTTTGACAAATATTTAAGCTTCAACTAGTAACTTCAGTATCCCTTTTTAAGTCTTTATAGACTAGACTATAGTGACAGGACAGGGACTTCTTAACATTTAACTTAATATTAGTGGCAAAATATTACGTTACTTTTATTTACATTAATCCTTATCTTAGTTGTTCAACATTGTAATAATAATACAATAGTGCATATGTGTAGGTATACGTGTGTGTGTATTGCATAATAAATTCATTACAAAACAAGATTGTTTACATTGTCGTTGTCCCAAAGTAGCTTAACTACTTCAGTTATGGATACCAGAATGCATGTAATAAGATAGAGTAATTTGATATTAAAGTATTGACTATGAATACAGGATCGATGCGCGTACGCATGTAATTAGATCCAGGCGCGCTTAGCATCATCGCTTATAACTATTACATACTTGCATTAGACATAATAATATTATATAATATATAAGATTTTGATCCTTTTAATTACCTACTATGTCTGTTCCAAACTCCCGAATGACAGTAAAAAAACTACGGCATTGATGGACCGGCTCTACCGGGGTGATATCACGGCCTCATAGAAAAACGGTGCCGCGTTTCGCTGATTGAGTGAAGGTACCGAAAGAGGTAAGGTGCTAAAAAGTGGGTGACGCGCTTATTACTCATTTGATCTTGGGTGTCCATGGACGGCGGTGATCACTTACCATTAGGTCGTCCACCTGGTCGTCTGCCCCTCTTCTCTTCTCTCTTCCTCTTTAGCCTGTTTCAACTATTTTGGTGTAGGCCTCCTTCAGCATATTTCCATTCCTTCCGACATTGCGCTCTTTGCATCCAGTTTGAGCCAGCCACTCTTTTCACATCGTCCTTCCAGCGCATCTGAGGTCTTCCTTGGGCGTTTATTTCCTACGGCTTCGTCTCGTCTCTCGTCGTTCGTCTGCCCCTATATCATAAAAAAACAAACTTAGATGTACTAATTTCGACAACGAACCAAAAGCGACAGCAAAAAACTAAAAAAACAAGACACACTGCAAACACGAACAAATTAATCACCACGAACGATTTGGCGCCAACCATCCTTGAGAAACGGCAGCACATGGGGCGGACTCGCGTACCTACTCGCTCTCAGACCTTCTCGTCCAAACAAGATGTCCGGTAGATAAAGCGCGTGAGTGTTTGTTAAAATGACTGGGCAGCTAGGGATGTGCTGCGGTCGACGAATGTCAGCGCGATAAAAAACACGAAAGATTTCGTAACCTTATAAATAATGACCAAAAGGGAGCTACGCAATAGCTCGAATAGGCCGTCTCGAGTGATGATACCATGGCCTCATAAAAACAGCGTCAAACAGCGCATTTGCAATCACCTACTGAGTGGAGAAATGGTCGTCTGCTACTTTATCACATAAAAACCACCTTTTTAATTTTAGTTAGACATCATTTAATTTTGTCGGTTAAGTGCCAATACCTCCTACTAATAAATTAATTAAGTGACATAAGTAGGAAATCATTTTCCCGAAAAAACCTATGTTAGATACCAAGTCACTGTCGAAGAGTCTAGTGTAGTGAGCTAGTCTGTAATGAAGAAAAAGTAATTCCTGCTGTGAAGGTAGCGTTCACCAAAACTTTGTAGTAACTCTTTTGATGAGTACAACATAATACGAGTATATAGAAGTGTATGTACTACCGAAACGCGCTATTGGCCTGCCTAAATGATACTATGCTGTGACCTTCTTTTTTTTCTATATCCTGAGTCTTAGAAAATCCTATCGATATCGACTACTAGCGATGCCCAGCCCTAGCGTCCGTACCTGCGCCCGCGCACTCAGCGTCGCCGACGCGTCGCCAAATGTGCCACTTGACTCACTTCTTGTCGATGGTGAGAAAAAATAAAAGCAGAGCTACTGTTTTATCAAAGTTAATAATGTTGTATTGAATGATTTATGGGGGCATGTGGACTCCTTATTTGGTTGTTAAGAGGAGTGGAGGGAGGGGAGGCAGAGTGGAGTGGGGACAGAGCTGCAGAGCTACCTATGCTTCTGTTCTTACTGAGGTATCCATAGTACATGTAAGTATTTTTAATTCCATAGGTTTCGGACATAAAATGTCTATATTCCATACTAAAGCGTCCACTACAGTTCTCTCATTATTAGTTTTAGAGCTATGAAAGTTAATAATGCTTAAAATGATATTTTAAAATTCGATGATACTGTCGGAATTGCAAATAAAATGTAAATGGCAAAAAGATCGAGATTCTAAAAATGGTTAGAAATACAACTTTAATGTTCCTAAATACGTGATTTAGTTTTGTCAGTGAGAATCTAAATGTATCACTTTATTGGGCTTTGAGACTTATATATATAAGACTATACTAAGTCAAAGTCAAATTATTTATTGCTTTCATGAATGCAGAAATAGGGTGTTATAATAATTTTCCGGTACATCATGTTACCCTAAAGTAAGAAATACTTAATGTAATGTTAAGAAAAAAAAAACAGTTCTAAAAGTAGAAAAATACTGTATTAATATTTAGGAGTATCATTAATCCTCATTACATTTACTGCTAGTTACTTACTACCTATTTGCTTTGAATGTTTTTTTTTTATGTTCGCATGCAAATTGCCTTGATTTTTAACTCAAGCGCATCTACAGTTGAAAACTTATCTATGCATTTTGTAGACTACATTTTACACAAAAACGCTATCGGGGCTCAAAGCGGCATCCACTCATACATCCACCCAATCCTCGTAAATCACGATTATCGCGAGCAAAAAATCAAACATGGGAAATTTTTAACATCAATTTGCAGTATTCATATCCTTTGAACAGGTACGAGAACAAATATAAAAACATTTTTCACTGTAAGTCCATTGGTGGAAGGTGTAAAGTTGAATGGGGAGAGCAGAGCAAACAACTCGTTGTTTTATCGATGTTATGCTAATGGTCCGATAGACGAATCCTTTGTACTGAGTCATAAATTCTTCGGGTAATAAGTACAATGGTTCTTTCGCAGTATGCTGATTTGTTTTTAGTTACTACTCAATAGTTACTTAAATTGATCACTTTGACAGGTGACCATGCATAGCGCACCTCTCTAGATAGGAATAGTTGGTCGAGTGCTACCGAGTAATAATTTAAATTAAACTAAATCTGTTATGCCAACTCTTCATACTAATTCTTCAGCTTCATACTTCAGCAATTAAAATCAGAAAACAATCCAATGAATATTAACAATATTTTATTATGAACCGTACTCTAACAGCATAAGAATAAAAAATAAAATTAAAATTAAGTAATTTAACAATATTAATTAGTTATTTAATGTATGACGTAATAATTTATGTAACTTAAATTTTGTATGCACTAAATTATTTTGCTTACTGGAAGTTTAGAGTTAGGTTAGGTTATCAAAATATAACACCAATTAATGTAATTCATCCATATTTTGAAAATTAACAATTTGATATTGTAAATATTCGTCGTTTTCGAATTTTTCGAACATAGGCCAGGTTCGCGATCATCAACCAGCATTAGGCCAGGCTAATCCCATCATAGAGCGATGACTTGATTTCTATGTTGGAGACGTCCTTTACCCTGCAGTGGTACATACAGTATACAGGTTGACACTTTACTTTATTCGTCATACTTAGGATGTGGTTAACGAAGCCTTTTTATTGAGCTCCCATTAGCTAACCGGCTTGCGCGCTTACCACCTTCTGCTTAGAAAAATGGGGTCTATTCTCTAATTTTTTTACTAGCCCACAAACAAAAAGCGAAACAGAGGTTCGTAAGTGACTCCATAAATTAGCGTTCCTACAATAATTCGCTCGCGAGCAATACACGAAGTTACATACAAAACTCCCTGGATCTCTTAATGGGGCCAAAGCGGGCCGGCTCCGGTAATAAATCACCAGGTCAAATTGGGCCTTTTAATAAACAGCGCCTTTACGGCCCTAATGGAGGACATTAAACAACTCCTGATTCCGGGCCTGTGTTATTTAACGTAATTTCCACTTTTCTTTCTGTTAATTTTCGCTCCGTTTCGAGAGTACCCTTGAATACTGTGGATGATGTTCTGTTATAAATAATTTGTGTTGGTGCGCGTCACGTTTGTTTTATTATTATTTAAGCTGTAGAACCGCTCATCATTGGAGCAGGCGTGTCTCGGAATAGAGAGTTCTGGCGCGTTAACAGGCGTGCGGAGCAGTAAGTCAGGAATTTTAAAGTTGAGAAAGTGGGCTTGGGGCCTGTGACCAGCAAATAAATTTTGAAATTCTGGGAAGAATTGGCACCTAACCCAGAAAATGGCCGTTAAAATTTTTGATTAAATCCCGCTTAGTGGGCTACTACCCTTCATACTACACATCATATCCTATCATAGTAGTGATGACTTGATTTCTATGATGGAGGCTTTTGCCCTGCGATCGGACAGTATATAAGCTGGTACTTTACTGTACTTGTTTAGTACCTAGCTACTGCAATACAGATACAGGGTGTATCTGCGATCTGTGAACATTTAAGTCCCTTTAACCACGTCTTCTACCAAGCATTACGAACTTCATATTGTTCTAACACTTTAAGAAATTCGCATTAAATATTTGAACTTGTCATGCAAAGTCGGTCACGTGACTTTTTCATTTTCTTTGGGGAGTCGAAAATTTATAGACGAATTTTCAAAATGTTCACTGATACAATCTGTAGGTATGTGACTCAGCAACGTACTTAATACAAAAATCACAAATAAAGATGACTTACCTATGCAGGAAAATCTCATAGCAAAAACTTGATCAAATATTTGCTATCCCATTCATAAAAACACACCATTAAGTACCTTTTCCCTGGACACCCTCGCGATTCTAATAAACCAAATTACGCGCCCATAGATTTCTGCTTTAATCGATATAAGTGCCCCATGAATTAAAATCGGTAATTATGTCCATTGTTCATTACTGAACCGCCTACCCGCGCCTACGAGCGATAGGACGGGATTAACAATCAATCAAACCAGGAGCACCTTAAGTGCTCTGCCCCTTAATTTGACAATGTTTCCACTGCCACGTGGGACGGTATTTTAAGTTAGACACGCAAAGCGGGAACGTATAGTGTACACCGCACATCAGGTTACCACAACTCGTCAAATTTCCTCAATTGATATTCAACCTAATGTCAAGACAAACATGAGAGTCATATGAGAGTAGATTGAAGAAATTGAACGGTTTGGTATACTTTAATGTGTGACTATACTTAGTACTCGTAAAGTAATTTTATGGAGCGCTTCCATTATAGATGTATCTATTTACTAGTGGCCCGCCTTTGTTTCGTTTCAGAACTTAGTGTTGATTTTGGTTCCAATTATGCCAATAGATGGCGCTGGGTGTGGATTACATCGCGCTAGCGTTTCGTTTTTTCGGTTAACATATTATTATAACAGTTTGCTTTCTTTTTAGCCACGCTTCGTCATGAATGGGCTAGCTTGACTGGAGTGGTCCACCGACAATGTCAGCGTGGTAAAATAGGGCCAGATGATGGCGTTATTTACGTCTGTTCCCATTTGCCCCCGTAAGTATCGCCACCGGTGGCAAATGGGAATGAAAAATCTTATTTGCAATCAGTGGCGATTGGAATTATTGCCCCAATTAAACTTCGCTGCACATTGCTCTCAAAGAACCACGAACTTTGTTCGTAAGATACCGCTCAATGGAAACGCATCCGATCTAAAATACCGCAAATAAAGTTGCGCGGAGTCCATCGGCTGCCCAATTTGGCTAAACGCTCCCCCCTCCCCCCTCTTCGGTTCGATGTCGCTAATGAAATTGACCGTCAAGAGGTAGTTTCAGGAAGGAACCTCTACAATGATTAATTGGCTATGCAAAATGGGGGGTTCTTTTTCTTATTTTCGTTTTGGCGAAGCCACTTCCCATTCAGTTGCAAATTTTGATACAGTTTGGTATCCGGTTGGTACTTCCAGATCCATGATTGCCATGATTAAGAATTGTAAGCAGGTGGAGTAAGCTCCTTACCGAATGATGCCCTAGAATAGGCAAACGAAATCCTGGTCGTCCAGCGTCACGATGGGTCCATTATATCACCAAAATAGGAGGTCCTACTTGGATCCGAGCAGCTCAGGATCGGGAACTTTGGCGGAAAAGAAAGGAGGCCTATACTCAACAGTGGGTACTGCCGGGCTGATGATGATTATGGTGATGAAGAATTGTGCAAAAGGTAAACTTGGTACATACTTCGAGATAACCTTATTGGTTGACGGAGAATGCTATACAGCATTAACTCTGCCAATTGTAAATACCACTTTTTTGTGCAATCCATACTAATATTATAAATGCGAAAGTAACTCTGTCTCTCTGTCTGTCTGTCTGTTACTCTTTCACGCCAAAACTACTCAACGGATTTAAATGAAACTTGGTATACAGATAATATAGACCCTGAGAAAGAACATAGGCTACTTTTTATTGCGAAAAGGGGGTTGTAAGTGGTTGAAAGGGGGGGTAAAAAGTTACTTTTCCACGCGGACGAAGTCGCGGGCGGCCGCTAGTATAGAATAAATAAATAATTTTACCAAATTCAATGACGCCAAAAGAAACAGAAGACGTTGGATCTCCGTCAACGCTTCCAACCGCTTCCCCTTTTGTATGTAAAATAAAAAAATTCTTGCTTACTTCACACATTTTTGGGTACAAATATGAAATTAAGCGCTGCCCTCTCACCGAGGGCAATCCCCGTTATCGCGGGATATCGCCCGTAATCCCGGACTGATGTCCGGGATTTGCCTCTCCTCGATAATGCGCTTTTTATTATCTCCCTGACGTATGCTGTTTATGTTGTTGGTAAATAATAGTTTTATGAGAATTGGAGGAAAAAACATTTTGACGATACCACGGCCTCACAGAAGACTGACGTGAAGGAGCGCCTGCGCTGTATTTCTTCGAGTGAGTGTGGGTATCCGAGGCCAAATTAGAGGAAAGGGTTTTAAAGATTGACAGCGCACTTGTGAATCTACTGTTGTAGGTGTCTATAGGCGGCGGAAATCGCTTATCCTCAGGTGATCTGTCTGGTCGTCTGCCACCTGTCTCATAAAAAAACAGATACCAGATAAACGGAACCTTATACATTTTCCATGGAAAAGCCACGCTTCGGTCAGGTCCGCCCGTTGTGATACCACGATCTCACAGAAAACCGGCGTTACAGAGGCCACAGGCCAAACTAGGAGTTTAAAGGTTGGTAGTGCACTTGTAACTCTACTTACTGGCTAGGTTCTGTAAATATATAATAAATAAATTAAATGGGCGACAGTTCGCATCCTTACCTCTAGTGTTCCGTCTGATCGTCTACCACCAAATAACTTTAATAAAAAATAGCGTCAGTAATCTTAAAAAAATTGTTTGGCTGTATTGCAAATACCTACCTACTTCAATTCATAAACGAGTGTAGGTACGAAAATTACATGCCTTGAACCTTAGCCCTTCAGTAATGGCGGCGAAAAGGTCAAATTTCAGCAATACCCCCGGGTCGGCCGCGTGCCGATGACGTCATTACCCGCGCCCGGGCTTAATGTTTAAGGGCCACCTGTGTGAGCGTATTACTTGATATAGATTTAAGTACTAGTGGCTCATCCCCACTTCGTGTTGGGACCAAAGTTGGGACATTATTTCCACAGTAAACCAATAGATGGCGCTGTACGTCGTCTACATCGCGCAAGTAGTTGTCTGTAGAATTTACCTCTATAAATAAGTACTTTTAGTTGTTGAAGTTTCAAATCAAAGTCATCTTTTTATCAAGGGAGATGATTTCTGCCAATTTCAAGTAGGATTGGATATGTTGCAGCCAACTGGCTAAATCATTCCTTCAATATGCACTGTATTTCGCCAGGTGAGTGAGGGTACTGAGGGCCCAATCGGAGGAAGGGGAGGTATTATAAATCTATGGGCGGCGGCAATCACTTACCTTATCAGGTGATCCATCAGCTCGTCTGTCAACTATCACATAAAAAAATGGTCTCACTACGTAATTACGTTTCGCTAGTCTAATTAGACTAGCGGTCTGAATGATGTCCAGCCATTTGATGAAACAACTTTTTCATTTGCCTATGCAAAAGCCATTTATTTTTTTTAATATAGAAAGAGTCTTCAAATATAGAAAGAGTTTGCTCCAAATGTGCCAAATACTCACTAACTAGGCGCAGCGACCCAAAATGAGGCTTGGCCTCCGAATATAGCTCACTAACACCTCGCCCCTCGCATCATCAGCGAATCCACGCAAATCTTTACCCTTACTGTCGATCAAGAAATTGAGTTTCCTGATGCCAGAAAAATTTGAAAGGAATCTCTTTTTTCAGTGCGCAAATACGGTCACGCTATACTTTCGCGCCTAAGCTAATTATCCCTCCAGTGGTATCTTGGACGGCCAACTGGCCTTCGACCATAGATTTACGATGTCTATATTGATAGTAATTTAAACATGCAACATAATTTTTTTTAACGACTAAATGTTTTGACGGCGATGGCACATTGATAGTGACCTTGCCTCATACGCCAAAGTCATGGGTTCGATCCCCTCCCTGGACAAACATTCGTGTGTTGAACACTTGTGTTTGTTCAGCGTCTGGGTGTAATATAGTATTTAAGTATTTTAGTTGTGATCCTCTGTTGTCTGATATCTGTAACACAAGTGCTTAAGCTACTTAGTACGGAGTCAGGTCAATGTCTGAGATGTTGTGTGAATTTATTTTATTTATTTAGTATCCCACCAAATAGTCTATAGCGTCAGAGGTTAGCAACATTTTGCTATGCATACTTTTCGTCAGTAATCTTGTATTACCGGCATATTCCGGTTGCGGCGACCACCTGTAGCAGCTCTCGAATTTTCATGGCCCTTGAGGCTCGAGGGCGTCGGTGAATGTTTAAGCAGCCCAAACTGTGTACTTAGCTTGGTCTTGTTGCTTGCTTTTTGGTCAAGTTTAAGGTTATGTTGTGACTTTGTAGACTTGGGGACTTCTTTAGTAGTTTAAATCTACCAGTTAACAGGGCAAGGGCGTTTTTGTCAATATTTTTTGTATGTACTATATATATATGAGTAGTAGGACTAGCGATCAGAAGGCCTCTCAATGTCTATTGGAAAATGTTAATCAACACTGAAACTTGTAAGGGAGATAGCATTACTTAGTTCCGATGTTTGCCGGGAGACAAACGTTACGAAGGGCGACTATAATTAAGTAGATCATCAAGTTCGTTTTCAACAGCAAATTGCAATTTTCTGGTGGCCGCCAACGTAATATAATATACAGAGTATTCAGTGATTGACACATCTATCATCAATGATTCTGATCAAAAATTTTGCTTTATGACTTTTGAAAATTCGCTCTAAAAATTTTCAACTTTTCATACAAAGTTAGTCAGGTGACTTGTTCATTTTGTATGGGGAATCGAAAAAAATTTCGACAATTTTTCAAAAGTTGTTGATGAAGGTTATGAAGAATGGTTGGTTGAAGACGTGGTTAAAGGGATATAAATGATCACAGATACACTATGTACCTTACTGTATATCCCAACAAAAGAGCTTTTCATAGGGACGGGGATAAAGATTTGGTCGTGAATTATTTTTCACTGTAGGCTTGGGCCTATTTCGGCGACGCGGAGCGTGCAGGTATTTTAATGTCCATCCGCAATAACTGTTCTATGGTCTTATTAGATTTTTGTACATGACCTGCTTACCCAAGGGATTCTTAACCTTAACCTATGTACAATATAAGTACATTATGCTGTAACAAAGGGGGTACTATCCCAAAGTGAACCGATTCTGACAAACTTCACAAATCACATGTTAGAATTTTTACCCTTCCAAGATATTATTATAACGATAATTAATAGTTCATTGAAATCCGATTCCTCGTGACATCTATTTCAATTTGCACATCACTAGTGAGCAATCAGCTGATAAGGATATTAACCTTTGACCGCTCCTTCTGGAATAGTTACCGCGCCAGTGTTGTGTCGCAATTGTTTACATACAAAATTTAATAAATTATTGTTTAACTTTTTCCAATTTTTTTTTTTATTAATTTGAAACTTTGCACAAGGTACCTACATATTATTTTCTTTTATGGTTAATACCCCCTTTTGTTACCCTGTATATCATCGCGTCTAGTCCCGTTTATATCAAGTATATTAACCTAGTTCGATATATCTACATACCACGTCTATTCATTAAGAGAAAGTAGATTACATAATACAAACTTACCTACATTACTTTGTGCCCTATTGGCTTAGTGGCGTAGATAAATGAATATACATAGAACGCCTTTTCAGGCACGGGGTTCGAACTTTGTAATACCTCTGATTGTAGATCAGATGGGTGTACAGAGGCGGCACTGAAATTCAGAACTACATGTTTCATGACTTTTCATCATGGTTTACTCCCGCATAGGACTTTACAGCCACGAGCGCTGCTGTAATGATGACTGACTGAATTTGATTGTTTTTGTAGTTTTCATAGCTTTATTTCAAGGATAAGCTACGTCTCCGACGGATGAACATGGTATCATCTACTTTAGGAAAATTAGAAAAAATCTACATGTTTTCCTTAATTACAAAAAAAAATAGAAAACTACACTACACCCTCATCTATGATATTTTAAATTATCGCGATGAAATTAAGGGCGAAAAGGTCAGCCATCTGCTCGGCTGCCAGTAACATTCATAAAATGGACTACGAATAGTCCTTCATAACATTAATATTGTGAAGACATTCCGCGAGGCCTATGTCCAGCAGTAAGCACCTATTGCCCGAAATACCCTAGGTATAGCAAAACTGTACCCTCTGTTGTTACTCTTTGACCTGCGAGTATAAATCAAGATAGTCCGGGAGGACGCGTCTAAAGCCAGGGCAGGCCCGCCTAAGCCCGCCAGGGGGCGCTTAATAGGACCCTGAGAATGGCGTACACGCACTTTGGTACCTAAGCGGATTGCAATTTTCCATTTTTTTTGTCGATGGCCCCTTTTTAAACTTTGGGTGAGCACGTTTAATCGTGATGTTCTAAATTAATATTGGTCAGATATATTTTGCTTAAAAAGTTCTAAATGTTGAAATGTCTTGGGTGTTATTAACGGCTCTACAAAAAAAAACAACTTTACCTACTCAAGAAATGATTGCACAAATGCACAGCAATAAACATCTGCTGTTCTTAAGATATTTACTTACCGAACTAGTTTTGCGTCTGCGTATAATTATAACCATCCTACCTAGTTTATACTTTGAATAATTCTATAGGTAAACATGTAAGTTTTGTTTTTCGATATGCTTATGTTGCGAATCCGAAACAATAAATGTCTAAATCATAGTTTTTAAAAGCTTCGAAATCAAAACTTAGTTTCGAAGCTTTTAAAAACTGATAAGAAAGGAATCGATTCGCTCCTTTGTTTTCAGTTTCTCACGAAGGAAATGAAATACGAGAATACATTTCATTTCCGACTGTCCAAGCTGTCATCTTTATAACAATATAACTAAAGCGTTGCCATAATACCACTATTAGCCTAAACTGGCATCATGGACTAATGTAAATGCCCGGCGTAATGTCCGCCCATCAGGGGCGGAAGCGCCGGGAGACCGTCTCGTAATGGGGTTAGTTGAGGCTGTCGTAAAGATGAGTGACCATTGACTAGTGAAGGTATAAATCAAATGTTGAGGAAGATTTGTTGTACGCACTGCCACAGGGTAACGCTGTAATATAATATTATTGTAGCACCAGCCGAAGCACCGCTGTAGCATTGTTGTAACATTGCTGTAGCATTACTGTAGCATTGCTGTTTCGTTTCTGTAGCATTGCTGCAGCATTACTGTAGCATTGCTTTTACATTGCTGTAGCATCGTCTTAGCACTTCTATAGCACCGCTGCGGTATAAAGTGGGCAGTTTGCGTTGTAACAAAGACAGGAGACGCTTGTGCGAATAGTTCTTTAAATTTTCACGTTGCTTTATAACGTAACGCTTGCGCGAACTGATTGAGCTCTTGTTGAGGTTCCTTTGCCCTCATGAGGGAGTGACGCACGTCCGTAATAGTTAATTTAATCACTAACTACAATTGTTTATGTAAGTACATTCATATGACAATGAAGTAACTTCCCTTGATGTTAGATAGCAGACCACAAAATGTAAGTTATAACTTATAACATTTCTTATTTAAGTTGTACAAAAGTTACCTTATCGGACTCTACAAAGTTTAGCGATTATATCACGTCAATCTCCGCGATCAAATAACTGTCGTAACGTCCTGATGGACATTACGACGGAAGGTCGGAAGTGGGGGACGCTCGGAAATTGTCGCGTCCGAGGAGGAGTCCTCGAGGCTGAGGCTATCTTACGCTTACACGTTATTAAGAGGGTATTTATATTGAGTGACCCTGACTGACTACGGAAAGACAGTACAATGACCCTTAATGTCGTTTAGTGGTTTTAAGGATTGAAACGGAAGGGGCTATTTATAGTGACACAGTATTATGGCTTGCCTTAGTCTGGTGATAAGCAAAAGGAGCTACGTTGCAGTTACACGGACGCGATGGTATCACATCCGTAGGCACAGCCACATTGGCCTTCTTTATGCTTCGTTTGAAGGAATCCATATTGTAGAACAGAGGAAACACATTCTATTTTTGTTGAATTTCTTTTTTTGGTGTTTTTTAGTTTTTAAGGGAAGACATTCTTGCAAGATACATTCCCCTATTTTCAAGGAAAATAAGATTTTTTCTTTCAGAGCTTTTTGTCTTACCATTCTTTTATTTTAGAAGCTAAAGGGGTGGGGTGGACGACACCCATTTTTTTACTACTATGGAAGTGTGTCACAGGAAGAAAAAAATACTAATTATTCCAAGTCCCAAAAAAAATCGTTTATAAAATAAATCTACATATTTACTGAAATTTAACGTTAATAGTTTTTATACTTACTTTCAAATAAAAGTGGCTGTAGCATAATGACGGACTGACAGACATAACGAATCTATAAGGGTTCCATTTTTTGCCATTTGGCTACGGAACGCTAAAAGTCGTCACGCCATCCTGTCCCAATGATTCCCAATTGGTCTCAAACACGTGTAGCGAGCGGCTATCGCTAACGATAAGTGCCGCGTTGATGCGGGTCGAAGGGCGAGGGCCGAGCCGATACACGCCGCTGACCTACCGCTCAGTGGATACATTTCTATTTGGAAGTGAGGAAGTAGCAAATAAAACCTACGAAAAATCTCGCATATACAGCGTGTATCTGTGAACATTAACAGCTCTTTAACCACGTCATTTACCAACCATTCTGCACAACATTTTTGTTTTTGGAGAAATCGTCGAAAATTTTGTCGAATACCCATACAAAATTAACAAGAGACTGACTTTGCATATGTTATTCTGATGTGTAAATTATAATATAATGAAGTTCCATCAAAATCCATTCAGTATTACTTTGAAAAAGCAAACGCAAAAAGTAAAGTTTATAATATTAGACGGACTATAGCTTCACGTTTGCGTAGAAGGTACCTGTTCACTCTTGCCTTAAATTTATAAGTAGCTACCATCAGGTGATCTCTCTGATCGTCTGCCACTTTTGACGTTAAATATAAGAACCACTACCTTATACCATGGCCATGTCTCATGTATGCATATTACTTACCTAGTCTTGGAAGGACAGAAAGTAACCTTTCACTGTTATTGCGCTGTCCTCGCTTACTATATACCACTTACGTCCACAATCCGAGCGAAAGCAACGCCAAAAAATGGCTTTTTGCCTGCCGCACCCCAATTTGTCGTCTCACCTTCAATTTATTCTGCCGCGGGTCCCATTACTCGATACTGCTGAAAAATAACGGTCCAGCGTGAGCGACGGGGGACGCCGACGAGTTATGGACGCTGTTCAGACGGGCGAAGGAGACTGATGCTGAGAAAGTACCTAAAAGTTACCTTTTTGATGACGTTTTTAGTAGGTGTCAGGTTTGACTGTACTGTACGCCTGTCGGTCTAAGAACAGTAGCACTACCATGAGTTTGAAATACTATCCTCGCTATCGAAAACTATCGCTTTGTTTCTTTTCATTCTGATGCATTTGAAAGAGACGGAGCAATAGTTTACGTTATGTCAGTTTTCGATGTCAACTCAGGGTAGCGCTACTGTACAGTCAAATATGACACCAAACATGTTACCAAATCAGTGATGGGTATGAATGTAAATGGGTGGAACAGATGACTGCAGAAAAGGAAGGGATGGATTGTGTGAAAAATGAAATGACTGAAAATGGGGTGGATGATACGATGACGAATGACAGGAAATTAACGTGGTCAACTGAAAGCCTATAGGCTCATGTATACATGATTGTAGGTAAATTAAATTATTTTAAGTTTAACCTAGTCAACAGATTAGAAGCTTGAATCGCACAAACGTACATCTTCTCATTAACAAGATCGGTTTTACTTGCATAAGTTTAGGAGCTACACTGCCATATACAGGCTGACAAACTATATATTTAACTACATATACATACATACTACATTTTATATTTGACTTCGACGGTATATTCGAAATTCAGTATATCTATAGCTGTAATACTGGGATCAGATTTTTTTTCACACTTTCAGCACAAAATAATAATACATTTTGTGCTTTCAGTATGGAGTTTTTGTATCTAGAGATTATATCGATGGTGATACCACTCACTAACTTAGTTGTGATAGCACACAATAGCAAAACAACAATTACTCACAAATGGAAACCAGTTCCCAAGAACAGCTTACGTTAAGCTCATTCCTCGAAAGCTTATAAATATTTCAGCACAAAACTGGTGCTGAAGCTTTCGCGCAAAAGCTCGCAGACTGGAAGTGGCGGCCCGGAAGCCGGCCTGGCGGAAGCTCACCTCATTTCCGGTATCCACGCGGCGCGGATTGGCTGCTAGTTATTGTTTTAGTGGTGAATAATGTAGTAAACAGAACCGTTAAATGTTTGTTTATGTTTGTTAAACACACGTTGTACAAATATGCTGGTGATGTTATCTCATTGGTTGTATTTTCGTTATTGCTGATTTAACAATTTTATTAACAATTCATATGGTTTAATTTTTACCTTTCAAATGTTGTCAGTGCAGTTTTTATTCTACTGGTGAGGAAATTAAAGGCCGGTGGCATACCAGCACTATATCATCTAAACTAGCGGCACAGCCCGCGACTTCGTTCGCGTGGGGTTATACTGATTCATAATCATGTGGAGTAAACTGACACATGACCATGGGTCATCCCCATACATTATCACTCAATTTAAAATGTATAGAAACTTGACATCTGCATCTGTCAGTTTACTCCACATGATTAACAACCAGAGTAAAGTTACCGTCATATTTTGGATGGATGTTTATCCATCCATTCATCCATTTAACAAACCTTCACGTATATAATATTGGTGGGACAAATCTGTGCGCAAACACAGTTGCACTCTTTATGCTCTTACCCTCTTGATTCGATGGGACACCAGTGTAATACGACCGAAGAGAGATCGATTATAGCCAAATTATCGCTTAGGTGGACATTATACTACGAGTAGATTGTGGTCAAATTCCTTGAAAGGCAGCGGTTTGCTCTCCCCTCGAATCTAGACATGAATCGATCTAGTCTAGAGCCAAACTTATCCTGAAAACTTGTAACTGCGATGTGAGTGAGTAACTCCATCTAATTCTCATCGTCCTCACGAATAACTTTGCGGCGAATGCTTGAGATCAATCTTAGATGCTGAGGATTCTAGCAAAAGTTATGCAAAGTAATCTGTTTTATATTGCAGTACTGACGACAGTTCGGCTTATAAAGTCTTCCTTGCGCTAATGTCACTTATAATCAGGTGATCCGTCTGCTTGTCTACTATCTGTCACAAACTTGAATAGTCTGCAAAAGATGGTACCTATGCGGCTTAGGTGGCAACTCACCCCAAAATTTCAAGATTTTTTTTCTGATCGCTTAATAGAGTTTAGTCAGTATTATCATCACAAAAACATTGGTTATGTTAGGTTAGAACAGTGAGCCGCAAAAAATCTGGAAATTTTTGGGTGAGTTTTATTTGGGTGAGTTGCCACCTAAGCTCCTATGCACTTTAGTGCCTTGTCACAATAGTGACCTTCCGTCATAGAGTTTCCGTTAAGCCGTTCGTCCTGCGCCCGATCTTTCTTTTCGGTCGTGTTACACTAGTGTCACATCGAATTCTGAGGGTAAGAAAATAAAGAATGCACCTGTGTTTGCTTACACACTTGAGCACTAATATATCCTGCGTAATGTAGCCGAATTGGTTGGAGGATATTATTATTATTACCTACTAAAGTGTTTCAATTGTTTAAAAATAAAATTCACCAAAACAAATAATCATTTACATAATATATTGTAGTAGTCACCCGAACGCTTATCGAAACCAATACCTATTTAAAAAAAAAACAAAATCATAAACATAAAACGACTTCTACAAACCAATACGTTCCTCGCTTTAACGCAAACAAGTATATTCAGGTACTTTATCCTCAGGATATTATCCTCACACCCGACGCGGCTATAAAGCCGTGGACCGCGAAATATCGCATTACTACCAATAAATTGTCTCTCAAAAGTCCCCATGATAAACACTTGGATTCAATATCTTGTTCATTTCACACTCACGAACCCAACTTATGTTTGCGCTCCAAAAATTAAATACAACTCTATTTCAAAACTTTAAAGTTCAAAAAGGTGTGTCTTTCAACTTTTGATACGTGTTTTGTAAAGTGGTTTAGGGATATCTGGTGGTATTTTGCGTGGATGTTTACGAGCCGATAGCGTTACGTAAAAAGAATTAAAGAACGCAAATGGAGAGCGTGGGCGCAAGTCATGGACTGAGAGGTATAAAGTCTATTGTAGTGAATAGGTTTGTGACAATAGTTGTTCGGTACGAATACTTGTCGACAAATTCGTGTTAGAACATTTGGCTTTTTGTCCTTAAGGATTGTTTAGTATGTCTTCGATCGTAAACACTTTAGATACATAATTATCTCCATACTGAAATTGTTTTAACAGTGATCCCAACAGCGTTGTCATTAGTAATCTTACGGCTATAGACATTTTGAATTTCGGACATGCCGCCGAAGTCGAAATAAAATGTTGTATTTTATTTTCTACCGTAATCCATAGCAATTAGTTTAAAATTCCATTTTTTATTAATCACCATCAGGTGTGCCGTCTGTTCGTGTGTCCGCTACATTGTAAAAAAATCACACAGGATGAAGTAAATGATTATTTTGATTACTTGCATTTGAGGTTCGATAGATACTCTTTATTGAACAAAAGATTACAGAACTTAATGCTCAAAGATTATCGCTTAAGTTTAAACTTTAAGTCAACTTTGTCAAGTTGAGGCAAATGATACGCGCGATGGCTTGGAAAGTCGCAACCGACTCCGGCGCAGCCTCGATGTATAACATCTCGAAATAATGGAAACGATTCTGACATCTTGTCCATATGATATTGTGTATGCAGGAGCAACAACATTGTTGCACGTTGTTAACAGGACATGTCAATAAATTCAACACAGTGTTAAAAATAAAAACCGTAATCGAGCCTCTCAAGATAGGTAGGACGAGACACAAAGGTCTGTAAATTTATATCAATTGATAATGAACCAAATGTGTTTTAACATCAAGGCGAGAATCCATCAAAGTTTAACAGATTCGCATCTACTCTAAACAGTGATACTAAATTGTACATAACATTTCTGTATAATTCGTATCTGCCTACGCAGTCTATGCATCATTAAAATATGGTAAAGACATTTCTTCCTAAGGTATTTTTACTGATTCATAAGCGGTACAGTACATGATCACTACTGATTCTATCGATCATCATCATAGGTTTACGTTCCGCTTGAGCAAAAAAACAAAGAGCATTTATTTACTTCGAAACAAACATTTATAACAGGAATGCACTTGCTTTAATTTCCGTAACTTAGAACATTTAGTGCGGTCATAGACTAGGATTCACCCAAGCTACTGCTCTACCGGATTAGTCGTTAAACAACTTTGTAACTACCATACATTACTATGTAAAACATAAAGCCCTCATCTCTAGAGAGGGTCTATGGTTATCGTCATCATACCACTACATCTCCACCGCGGCGCGTACGCATGTTCAAACTGGTGTCAAGGCCATTACGACTTCTACAACTGTATCTCTGAGGTGATAAACACATGATTATGTTGTTGACATTGTTGCATAGGGGGCGTATTAGTAGCACTTCGGATATTTTTTTATGCTAGGGGCGACAAACGAGCAAGAGGGAACCCATAATAACATAACTCGACCTGACGCTGTATGTACATTTGATGACCCGTTTAGGACAGTGGTTTTAGCGCCTGTTGAGAACCAAGGTTCGCGGGTTCGATTCCCGCACCAACACAAATTTGTTGATGAAATAGATCTTTGTGTTGGGTCTGGAGGTTGTGCTTCCTTCTTTGTGTCTGGTTTCTGTAGCACATAGGAAACCCTTAGTTTGGGACCAGGACATTGTATGTGATGTTGTCTCAATTTATTTATTAATAAAATTCCACGAATTTTACCAACACTAAATGAAGATGAGAGGCTACATAATAGGCCCCCAGGCTGTTTAGTCCCGGCATTATCATCTAAAATTAACTTGTTATGAGAACACGATTGTTTACACCTTTAGGTAGGTACATATGTATGAATATTGCATTAAGTGTTTGTGAACGCCAAGAAAACGTGTTTTAAAGTGTGGAACTTGATTTAACAAATGTGCATAACATTCAGATTGTATGTCTGAGTCCACCGTGAATGAACAAGGTGGCATTGGGCGGCGACAATCGCTTACCATCAGGTGATCCGTCTGCTCGTCTGCCACTTATCCAAAAAAAAAACATATTTATCATCATCGATTTCATTGATTATTAAGGTACAACAAATAATTTTTTTTTATGTGATAGGTAGTAGACGAGCAGGTGGATCACCTGATGGTAAGCAATTGCCGCCGCCCATGGACACTTGCAACACCAGTGGAGTTACAAGTGCGCTGCCAACCTTTTATCCCCTTCCCCGCCCGTGGGCCTCCGGCACCCTTCACTCACTCGACGAAACACAGCACAGGGGCTGCTTCACGCCGGTTTTCTGTGAGGCAGTGGTATCAATCCGGTCGAGCCGGCGCATTCATGCCGAAGCGTGGCTCTCCCACAAATCAATTCTTATATAACAGTCTCCCCTAATTAACTGATGGGCGCGCGCTCCCGGGTGTCACGTCTCGCACTAATTAGAGGCGTGTCAGTCCGTCTGTCACGATCACAAATTAAAATACTTTAGCTTCTTTATTTGATTTTGTCCTCACTGCGGGTTTGGACACTGATTCATTAGCATTAATTCGGCTTAACACATGTATTTTGGTAAGTGTCAGGAATTTATTTCGGCGGCTGTGGGATTTTGAGGAAAATATTCTGCCTTAAGAAAACATGATCATTGTACGCACACTTCTAACTCCACTGATGTTGCAGGTGTCCATGGGCGGTGGCAATTGATTACCATCAGGTGATCCGCCTGCTCGTCTGCTACCTATCACATAAAAAAATCTAAGTGTTAACTAAAATGATTAATTTTTATTTTTGGTATAGCAATTCTTTGCAATTTATTCTTAAGTAAATATTGCACTTAAAAAATTTGACCCCCCTAACCACTGAACCCCCCGAGAATTTTTTAAGTGCAATATTTACCTAACTAAAATGATGTTCACGTTTGTTTCACATTTTTTCTTCATTTTGCTTATCATTAGACAGGCAGGTATGGTTATTTGTAATTACAAAATAATAATTGTGTTTATTGTGTTTGTACTTATCTGAAATTGTAAAACACCGTGAATAACTGATTACAATCAGTTTAAAATAACACTCTCATTTTGTACGATCTAACAATGCAGAGAGTTTGGGTTCATACAAATATTACATTAATAAATTTCAATTGTTGCATGTTTATTACCGAGACGCGGTCTCCACTCCAGAACTCGTTTACCCAAACGGTTGTCAGTTCTGCGGCAGATATGGCCAGCCCACTACCACTTCAGCTTGCTAATCCGGTGAGCTATGTCGATAACTTTGGTCTCTGCCGGATCACCTCGTTTCGGATTCGATCACGCAGGGAAACGCCGAGCATAGCTCTTTCCATAGACCGCTGAGCGACTTTAAACTTGTGAGTGGAGACCGCGTCTCGGTAAACGTAGTGTAGGACGACCTCAGGCCAGATGGAGTGATGATCTGCGCAAGAGGGCTGGCTGGAGCTGGATGCGAGTAGCCGAAGATCGATCAAAGTGGCGAGCATTTGGAGAGGCCTATGTCCAGCAGTGGACTGCAACAGGCTGATTATGATGATGATGATGATGCATGTTTATTTAAAACATGTCTGTTGATAAAAATCTACTTTATACTGTTCTTGTTCCTATACTCTTGATAGAGTGGTCATGGTCATCATTGTAGATCACGAAGAGTAATGACACTAAGTAACCAGGGGAGAACCACGGTTCGGCATGTATTTGCCGGCTCGACCGGAGTGATACCACGGCCTCACAGAAGGCCGGCGTGAAGCAGCGGCTTCGCTGGGTTTCGTTCATAAAGGGTGACTCTACTGGTGTTGCAGGTATCCATGGGCGGCGGAAATCGCTTACCATCAGGTAATCCGTCTGCTCGTCTAAAACTTAAAAAACAATTTTGGTAATTTATTCGACACCACACGTTGCAGACTGTAGTCTTACGGGTACACTCCCAAATAGGGCACTTAAAATATTACTACACTGCTATATTCTTCAACATTATTATTAAAAACTAATAGAGAATCAATTTACTAACCTTCATTATCTTTTTTTGTTACAGGTATAACGTTAATGTGTATTGATAAGCTCCCAAGAATTTAGGTAAGTAAAAGACCCCTTTTAGACAATAAGTTGATCTGTATCAATTGTATTAACTAACTAAATAATGTTAATACAATTGATTCTGACAATTCTGTCCTTAATTTTTAAATGCTGACTTTATCAAGAGTAATAATTGAAAACGCCAATTTGAAAAATTTAAAGCTAAACTTTAAGAGGTTTATTTTTATTTAAAACATTTTTGTAGGCAACAAGTTAAAGTAAAAGCCCCTGTTTGGTTAGTAGATCACATAAATACAATTGAAAAACATTGGTACATAAAAATAAACAGAAATGTAAACAATATCATCGAGACAGACGAAAACTCCCCTGCTACAGCACCTTAAAAGTTTTTTTGCAAAGATGTATCTAGATTACTCACAGAGACGCCATATTCATATATCGTACCATTCTTCATACTCGCTTGGGTTCTGTAACTTACGACCCTTTTGGGCCCAAATCATTCAGGTCATGTATTAAACAACCAACCCAATTGTCACATTATCTTTCACAACGTTCTATTTAAAGGTAAACAAAAAGGTCACAGTCAGTAGGGCAGTCGACAGTAACGCGATCCTGACTGTTGTTTACGACATGGGAACTCCTGACCCCATACCCACCTCCAAACATCCATTGTGCCTCCACCAGCAACTCTATTCTCAAACACACAAGGTTCAAAATAGAGTTGTGAAGGCCTCATCGTATAGATGGGTTGCTCCTGGTCAGTTGTCGGTTAAAACGTCTGCATTACGATGGCAGATAGGAAAGGCTCGGGTTCGTCTTAATTCTGGCTTGTACTGTTATGAGCGGGAACATATTCGCCGTTTGCCATCATGTGAGATTACGACTTGTGCGGTGAAAAGGTTTTGTTTCGGAAAATGGTCACTAAAGGACCCCGTAGGTGATTTTGTACGATTATTTAAACTTTTTATATGTTCGTGATGCCGCTTTTCTTGGCAATAAGTGATTGGAGGTTAAATTTTTGAATTAAGCACGTTGGTTCAGCATTCATCATCATTATTTCAGCCAATAATGACTGCCACGAAAATCGAATCTCAAATAATGACCCATAATTCCTCACAATTCGTATCGGATAAAGTTTCAAAAGACACTTGTACAGTCACATGCACTAATAACAACCTCATTCAAATATAAACCTTAATATCCCGGTATAAGAGTCGAGGTGTTTACATTTTATAGCATGGCGACTGTACTTTTCAAATGTCAGACTTCCAAGTTGCACATAGCATCCTAACTTATCGATATTCACCCGGTTGCGGGGCGAACATCGCAACTTGCGTCGCAACTCGTGTCGCACAACCCGACGCAACTTCGAAGCAACTTCGGCGCAACTCCGGCGCAACTTGCGGCCGCGAGGGAGACGTCAAGATGCAACTGCGACTGCAACTTGGCGGCATCGGACAGTTTTTGCTTTGCTCATTTGAATAGTTTGGAATTCGCAACGCCAGGGGGCGCGCTTCGAGTTTCTTTGTTGGAAATGTTGCCGAAGATATTAGAGATCGAACAACGAGTAATTTATGTGTTCGTACTTTATATTCATAATTTTATTAGTTGTTCGACAGAACAGCAACGGCTGTGTTTCTGGAGGGCATTTCTTCAAATATTCATGAAGATTTCCGGAGTGCAATACTGCACATTTACTGAAGACCGCTTTCGACGGGATCTTAAGATGATGTAGATGCCAAGCTATTTTAAATTATTTAAACGTAGTAAGTTAAGTTGATAAGAAGAAGACGAGATTTGGAAATTATTCTTCAAATCTCGCCTCGAAATTCTTGTCGATGACCGTTGTAACTTTTTTAGTCCCAAATTCATTCAAAATCCAAACCTACGTTTGAAAAAGTGATCCCAGCAGCGCTGTCATTAGTAGTAGGTTTGAAATACAAATATTTAAATGTAGTATTTCATTTTCAACCCTAACATAGTAATTGGTTACAAATTCCAAAAATGTCAAATATATATTTTTTTTGCAAATGGGAAGGTACTATTGTACCCATCCCACACTTCGACTCGGGACTGATGTTAGAGTTTGCATCGCGCAAGTGTATTGACTCTTCGGTTTACGTATAAGACATGTCATTGTCTGTAAAATTCATCTCTTCTTTATATAAAGTAATAGATAGATAGATGAATGTTGATCGGAGTAAGGTCGTCATCTCGGTATACGCCCTTCGCTAGCAGAGGCTTGGCGTATATTTTGTATCTTATTTATTTATAAGTACCCCTTTTAAACGAAAGATGTTTACATGAACAAGAGTACCCGGAGGTCCCGGATCACGTGTCCCTCGGGAAATATTCCCCGGATTGCCAAAGGGGCTGTTTTAACTTGAGGCTTAGTTCTTTGAGAGAAGCTATTAAGATTGACTCAGTTCGCTTCCCCCGAATGTGGGAAATGGGAACAGAACAAACGCAAATAGGCTGAGACAAAATTACTGACAGTCTTGTTTTATTTTGGTTTAGAAAGTGCGTTCTAGATGTTATTTTAGCAAAGGTTTTCTATCATTTGTCGTAAGAACAATAAATCATCATCATATATAGGCCTTCGCATCTTTAACAAGATGATTTAAGCAGCATCACGCGGTGTGACTTTACAGCAGCGCTCGTGGCTGTAAAGACCTATGCGGGAGTAAACCACTCGTCCACATTTACATATAAATCCTATTACTATTATAAAGGCGAAAGTTTGTATGGATGTATGGATGTTTGTTACTCTTCCACGTAAAAACTACTGAATGGATTTGAATGAAACTTTACCGCAATATAGCTTATACATCAGAATAATACATAGGCTACAATTTTTGAGGTTTCTACGAACCTGAAGTCCACGCGAACGAAGTCGCGGGCAAAAGCTAGTAGTGTTATAAAAAGTGATTTCACGAAGCAATTCCTTGTTTTTAATGCGGATAGCTCACTCACAGTTTTGGTGTTTGTTAGCGTAATTGCTGCTGCAAACAATGAGTACCTACATAATTATGTGCTTAAAAATTTACGTCGCGTTAATAAATTCCCGTCTATAATAATAACGGTTATCTAAATGTAAGTAAATGAATACCAGCACTAGATAATACAGGCTGATCAGAATTGACAGGCAGTACACACAGGCACTAGGCTAGTCACTAATTGCTGATTGCATTAGGCCCTGTTGCCCAGCCCGGCACGTTTGTCCGCAGGCCGCGTGCGGTCGGGGCGCCTAACTAGGCTAGCTATGACTAGAATAATGGCAGGTTATGTTCACACGTATTATTAGTACGTTTATTACACGTGAACTTAGATCATGTCATGTCAATCAATTCAAAAGTGTATGATGTACGTAATACACATCAAAGTATACAAAACTGTCAAGTTTCTTCAATCTACTCTCATCTTACTGTCAAACACATTAGGTTGAATATCAATTGGGGAAAATTAACAGGTTATGGTAACCTTTTGTGTGGCTGACTGTACCTATGCGACTCCAAGACACGATATCCCTTACAATTTCGATGCTCTCTCTTTCTTCCAGTACTTAGCTTAGCGCTTATGAAAATGCCAAATATTTGCGAATGGAGTTTTCAATAACGGCGATACCTTTTGGTCAACGGTGACACAATCACTAAACAAAGACAAACAACTACTTACTTTTTATTTCGCATGAAATAAGACAAATTAAAATGATAGACCGATTACATTACAGTCTGCGTACATATACTACTTAAGTCAATGAGTTGTGTCGTAGTGCGATGTTGATTGCGCGAAGAGCTCGTTAGCCGCCCGTACCCTCGTATGCTGCCTCCGTGACACACACGTACGTACAGCGAACATACCGGTGGAATTAGACGTTGATCACGCAGTTAAACATCATTAACTGCAGTGTGCATCTGACAAGCAGAGGTAAGAGAAGGTAAACTGAGAGACGGTTAGTTAGGACGTTGGGAGTCGATTCAATTTGGGAATCAAACAAGTAACGTGCAAGGCTACAAAGGAAAGTTTCAACTAGGTCATTTAATTTGCTTCTATAGATTTACCCTTGTGCTATAGAAACCAGACACAACGAAGGAGCCACAAACACCCAGACCCAACACAATCTGTTTCGTCAACAAACATTTTTGTTGGTGCGGGAATCGAACCCGAGGCCCTTTGCGTTTCATCCGGCATTCAAACTACAGCGCAAAACGGGTCGTCTAAATGTGAAAAGAATAGTTACACGCCATAAAAAAGCATATTTCTTTCCAGCTTTCATTATATTGACACAGCAATCATCCGCAGAAAAAGGAAGAAAATCGCCAAAAAAGTGTCTAAGGAACTCTTTACCGGGCATCAACGGCCGAGGCTTAGAAAAACTCGGGCCGGCAAATATGAAATTTGCCGAATAAATTGATACGACGGCGTCACCGCCTGCCGGTAATAGATCTGGGCGTTTTACGAGGATTCAATTTGGGCCCATCGCCGCGACATGACGTGACGCGGGACCGGGCTATACTGCTGTATTTTGTATTGTCGGATGGAAAGAATTGGATTACGTTTACATCAATCAGGAGTGACGGTGGTGAGGACAAGGGACTAAAATTCCCTTGTTAATTCTTTAAGTGGTATCTGATACGTAGACTTATAGTTAGGTACTCATACATGGTACTCGATATATCTTTACGAGACAAAGTGCATAACACCACCATCCGCGAACGGACTAAGTCGCAAAATTAAAGGTGACTAAAGTAAGTGTGCGATGCCTCCGAGCAATACTTCTGTATTGGAAAAAAAATACAGGAGACGATTTGCAGTTTAAATCAATGACGTGTCAAAAAAAATATTTTGCGAGATTACTTTAAAATATCTTTAATTATGTGTTTTCCTAGAAGATGACAGATAACTTTTGCCTTAAATACATTTAGATTACAATCAGATAACACAGACTTCGACAAAGAATTCCATTCCTGGCTTCACTGATATCCTATCCAGTGGTGATTTTATGAGTGAAACTGTGAGGGTATCCGAAGATTCGCAGCCGGGTGCCTGTGACCACGGTCTGAATATTCATCATCATCATCATTCCAGCCAATAGACGTCCACTGCTGGACATAGGCCTCCCCCAAAGTTCAGACACAGATCGGTCCTGTGCTACCCGCTAAAAATTGCTCAATTACCGTTCTCCCTACCTACAAACAAAAAAAGATACACATGTTACTCTGAGGAAAACACGACTTCAGTTTTGAAGGCAAATGCTGTTGCTGTAGCCTTGGAGGACGTATTATTTGACGTATTATAATTGTTCCAAGGAAAGCAACAAAACTTCAATACTAATATTATGTTTCTTCGTAAGGAGCAAAGGAAAACAAAGCGATTCCAACGAGTCACCGTCCCGATCGGCGCAGGAGCACGTTTGGCTGTTGGCTGAACAACAATATTGGCCGAGGCAGGGGTGCTCAATCAAGGCTCAGCTCAGGGTAATTAAAAGTAAAGTATCAGCCTATACTGGGTGTATATGTGAACATTTACATCCCTTTAACCACGTGTTCTATCAACAATTCTGAACAACAATATTGTTCAACTACTACTACTACTTTTCCAAATTCTTCAAAAAAAATTTTCGACTCCCCACACAAAATGATTAAGTCACGTGACCGACTTTGTATGGAAAGATGAAATTTTTTATGCGAATTTTCAAAAGTCATAGTACAAAATGTTGTTCAGACTGGTTAGTAACACGTGATTAAAGGGATGTAAATGTTCACAGATACACCCTGTATTACTGTCCCACTGCATGGGAAAGGTCTCCATCATAGAAATTAAGTCATCGCTGCTATGATTAGGCTTAATCACCACGTTTGCCTAATGCGGATTGATGAACACAAACCCGAACTATGTTCGAAAAATTCGAACAACTTTATATGTTCGACCAGGGAAACTGATATTACGGCCCGGTACTTAAACCACTAGTTGAACATTCAAACAGTGTTGAACAAAAATGATTCGACTAAGCTGGGGGGTTAAGGGTTGGCAGCGCAGTTTTGACTCTACCGGTTGGTTCTATGGGCGGCAGCAATCGCTTACCATCAGGCGATCCGTCTGCTCGTCTGCTACTTATCACACTTAAAAATAGTGATACAAAATAATGTTAAAGCCGCAAATTATTCTCGGGTTGGCTACCTCTGCCTCAGAAGTCGTACTAAGTGTTGAATCACAAACCCTTGACAAGTAATTGTCCTTTTCGTTAAAAATTACTTAGCACATCTCGACACACTGGGGCTCTGCGGTCCGTTGAACACACGCTCTGCACACTGTAATGCAAGATTTAAAGAAAATAACAAATACAAATAAGTAGTTTTGTTTTCCAAAAAACATGTGGGTACTTGAGCATTACAGTAAGTCCCAGGCTAAGAAAAGTCCTGTATCGTGTGCACCCGATTTATGGAATAAAACCAGGAGAGCGACAGATTACATTAAATACAAAAATACATTGACTATTTAACATAAATTTGGAAAATGGCAGGTAGACGAATTCAAGAGAACATTTATATTATTTAGATGTGGCTTCTATCCTCTACTTAAAAGGTTTCTGGAAAAAATAGCTACTAGCAAATATAACCGTGAATGATCCAAATCTTTGTTTTATTTCTGCTGTGAAAATTGTGGTTTTAATACATCATGATAGTTTGTTGTATTTTGATAATTTATATCATAAAGTCATATACGAGTAATAACCATATAATATCTATTTTAAAATTTAAGATGTTGTAGCAAATTAATATTTCCAATTCAAATAATCCTGTTTTCTTGTATTAGCATACAAAAACAAGATTCTTAAAACAAACTCCAATATTTCCAAACAAAAAGAACAAACATAAAAGAGGTAGACTATTCACCTGCGCAAAGAGCGTCGACAAATCAAAAAATATTTCGCCAATAAAATATATGCGTAATTCCCAAAACAATTTGAGTGTTTGTAGCCGATAGAGCGTGGAGACATCAATCACCGCTTATGGATGTGGCGCGACGAACGAGAGGCGAGGCTTCGGTCTGTTGGCTAGCGGGGAATCTTTGATTTCTTTTTAATGCGATAGGCAAAATGGAAAGGAGACGAATCTCCTAATGTTAAGTATTTACCGCTGCCCGTGCACGAAACACCTGTGCTGCTGCAGAGGAGTCGCGAGACCGCTGCCAAATTTTTATTGAACCTTCTGCAGCGATTGATCCTCAAATCTAATTTACGTGAATTTGAAACCAATGTTACTTACATTCAATGTTTTCTAATTTAAAAATATTCTTAATCGAACTGGAACCAAATTTTTTAAGCACTACCACCGCATGAATATAAAAGCTATCAAAAGAATCATTATTAGTTAGCCCTTACGTTCGTCCATCGTATAAGATGTCGTCTAATGACAAACCTCACGTTAATCGTGAGCTACTCGTAATAGATCGCCTGCAAGTACTTCATAACAGCCACTTTTATATTTAGTACTTTTATTATTTAAAAAACATCCATAATTATTATGGCTATGACGTGGAATTTATGTCTTTCTAAGTTAATTGTGTAACTTGACATTCATCAGTTGTTAAAAGTTGTCATGATATTAAATGAGAGTTTAATTTTTGCCTCGACCATCGCTGTTAGTGAGACCGTATCCGCCATCGTTCGAAAACGTGGCAGAAACTTACAGGAGCGGATTACCGCCAGCGACCTGGCAATCTTTCAAATTGAAATATTCTACCCTACCTATACCTCTTATACCTTCTTGGTTGCGTGCTGGAGCGACGCGCGTCTGTTTGCCGATATTTCTGGAAAATATTGGAAAATTTATTCTTACTTTTTGCCTCAAAATATGGAAATGGATAGCTTATTTCAATTTCATAGAAGCTTTTGATAGTGTTAGTCATACAAAATAGCTTACGAAGTTGGCACAAGTACCCTAACAATTTTAGTATAAAACATTAAATACAAACCATAAATTTAGAAATGTTTAACCCATTTCTTTATACCTTTAAAAATATTGAATTGTAAAAGTAATTCAGCTAATACCTATGGGAGTACCTCAAGGCTCCATATTAGGACCTACAAGTATTATTAACCAGTAAAATGGATACTAAAGTACAATTTGCAATATGTCCATAACATCCATGGGCGGCGGCTACTGATTACCATCAGGTGATCCGTCTGCTCGTTTGCCACCATATAAATAAAAAATCTAACCAAGTTGAATGACTTAAAATTTGTCATTTAACCATACTTATTGAGCAATCCAACTACCGACCTCTGCCCCCAGTTCCCACGTCGGGAGTCGGGGGCTGTCGGCGACGGCCGCGGATGATGGATGAGCCTTGTTAGCGCGTCATCTGCGCAGTGCGTCTGATTGATGCCTTCTCCATGTAATGTGTTTGTTAGATCGGTTGGGCTGGGCTTGTTAGCAATGTCAATGTGATTGTGTCGAAACTATAGCAGGGAGTTACTATAACGTAAATGTATATCCGAAAAGTAGATAATCTAGTGTTTAGTCTTTAGAAGGTCGCTTATAGCTAAGCTTTTTGGAAATATACGAGTAATAGAGCCATGCTAGTGTAATAAATAAAAACGCGCCTTCCATAAAGGGGTGTCATAGTTCGAGTCCGAAATGTGCCTCTGGATTTTCCAAATATATTGCTGATGAACATTTCCAACATTAGGTCGGCGGTGAGAGAAACTTGAGACGGCTTTGACCACAACCGGGAAAACCACGCTGAGATTATAATGATTTTGGCAATGTATTTGGACGTTTTGATACATTGAAGTTTTTTTTTAGACAGAACAGATGTATCACCTGAGGAAAGCGAAGGGTGTAGACCCTTCGCTTGCAGTCATGTGAATTTGTATTTGTTAAACGTCCTAGGACGTTCGCATATACAGTGACTAAGTTATTAGTGACTGCAGAAGCGAACGAGAAATTTTCAATTATTTTGCAACTTTGTTGAAACTGGTCAGGCACTCGTCGAAACATCCTGTATTCCTGTCTTGCTAATGGTTACCTATCTAAAAGCTGTAATTGTACATTTTTAACTACGTACGTTATCCGACACGCAGTAGACTCGACAGCGTCAGACATTCCTGCGACGCAAATAGATTGTTCCTGTATTGGACATCTATTTCTTGATGCAGACCTACCAAGCGGTAGACAAGACACATTTCATTTATATTTAAGTAGGTACTTAAATTTCAAAGGTATTGACTGAATCGATTAAGCAATCAAAATTATTCATTCCTTGTTCTCCATTGGCCCAAATAAACTTTCTTGAGACTGCAAACCTCTTTCTTTCCTTTTTACGTTGGAGGCTTCAGAGTCTGTGGAATTTTGTTTCTCCAACAGGTATGTTGGTTGGAGTCTAAGACGTTTTGAGCCGCTGAATCTTCGGAATACGTAATATTAAGAAGATCTTCTTCCATATAGAGCTTTGATCATGATTCAGAATTTGGCAAGTTTAATAATTGTCTTATAAATATTAGATTGTACACTGATTCCCCCTCAAAAAAGAGGCAGAAACATTACTGTATCATTATCAACAAAGAATTCCTCCTGAAGCGTTCAGAATTCCTTACGATGTTTTCACGCACCGCCGATTCTAGTTATTCTATGACAACTAATACAACATTGATTGAAAACTCCAGAATTGCATGCAGAAGGCACGTTTCCATTCCCTGAGGTAGCAGCTCATCTGTTATTTTTTACTAAAAACTAATTCCAATATACAAGTCTTGTCTACCCGTTTCGTCAGCCCTCGCGGCACCCGCGCGTCGCTCACAGCGCACGTTTTGATTGAGTCCACAGTTTACATTCAACACTAGCTCGCTTGTTATTTCCACACCTCCGATGCCTGCCCACCACTCCCCCCACTCCATAACAGACCGTAACAACCGAAGAGCTAGAACTCAATTTGCCCTGCCGGCTCCAGTTTGTTTAATCAACCAACTGGCCAGTTATATTTGACAGGTTTATCGACTCTGGCGCGGGGGAAATGGACTACAGACTAGTGTTGGGACGAGATTTTTTCATAGTTCCTAATCTATCGTTAGACTCAGAAAAGTTCTGAAAACTAAACTCTGTCCAGCATCCTTTAAAATTGCATGGATGGCAAGAGTTTCAGTACGAAAATAACACAAGATTGCAAAGTGACGATGAGGACGAAGATGCATGTTCACTCTTGCCTTAAAGATGTCCAGATTAGAACGTATAATACAGTTAATAGTACCTAACTATCTTCCTATTTTAAGTATGTTATAAAACTAAGTAATATAACAAAAATTAGTCTTCAAGTACCTAATAGATTTATTTTATTAGCTGTACTGTAAAAATTACCGTTTTAAACTAGCGGGTACGGTAACAGTAACGGGACATATACAATCATCTACTTTCAATAATGATTAGTGGTGGAGAGAATAAGTGAAATATCAATTTGGTAGCAATTTAGTTTCAAACTTAACCGTGGGAAAGCTACGCTTCAGCATGAATGGACTGGCTCGACCTGAGTGATTACCATGTCCTCACAGAAGACCGCTACACCTTGGTTTGCCGAGTAATTGAGGTACTGGAGTCGAATAAGGGGGAAAGGAGGTTAAAAGTTGGCAGCGCACTTTTGACTCCGGTGGTGTAGTGGGTGTTTATGGGCGGCGGCAATCCCTTACCATCAGGTGATACGTCTGCTCGTTTGGCACCTATCGAATTCACAAACAAAAAAACCTTTTCTTATGGTTGCAAATTTACGCACAAAAGTGAGTCCAAGAATGAAACATGTCACAACACTACCCCAACCACGGAGGACCGTCGATTCGATTGTTGCTCTGAAACAATGTAGTATCGAGTGTCGATCTGGCATCGATGCGTTTAATTTTATCGCCGGTGGAGGAAAACAGCGCTGTTCGACGCTGGTGAAAGTAATTATCGTTTGGTGCTTAGCAATATTACTTTAGAGCTTGAGCATAAACTATACTGTACCTGTTCACTCTTGCCTTATAGATATCCAGATATGAGAATGATTAAGAAATACAGACTTCCGTAACAAATTCCATTCCTTAACTCTCCGCAATAAGAAAGAGGAAGCTAAAATTATGAGATGCGAGTAGCCGAAGATCGATCAAAGTGGCGAGCATTTGGAGAGGCCTCTGTCCAGGAGTGGACTGCATGATGCTGATGATAATGATGATCAAACGCTTTATGCCGACAAGAGGTATGTGAAACTTTAAGATAGAAGATAATTAGGTATGCCTGATAATCTGCACCCTTTCTAGTATAGTTAATGATATTAATTAATTACCCGCTTACTCGTTTGCCTGTGCGGCGGCATTGCTTAATATCAGATGATCTGCCTGCTTATCTGCCATATATCACAAGAAAAAAATATAAGTATTTAAGTTAAGTAAAATTTAAGTTAAGTAATATAAGTTTTTTAAGTTAGCCAAGAATAAGTTATTGGCTAACTCTATCAGACTTTATGATTTGGTTTATCGAAACGTTTTCTAAGTTGATTCACTAGTGAGCTAAACTCACTTCATGACCAAAGACAGAACAGCTCCCCGTGGTGAAATGAAAAAAGCATCATTGCGACTCCCTGCTCCGTCCGCATAAAGACGTTTGACATGGCATCCTCGGCGCGCCATGAATAAGAAACGCGTGTCTCAAGCGCACAGACAATAAGAATACTGCAGAAACATGAACATCGCTGGGGATCCAACTGCTTTTATTATAATACTGGGTTTTCAGAAGATGTTTTTGTCATACATTTCATATTTGACCTGATTTATTTATAAATACAGTGGCTACGCCACTACTACAAGCAAACCTACAGGTGAATTCAGTCAATTGCCAAAAAATTTAACCTAAAAGGTTTAATCGTCATGTCTATTTGTCTATCCCTCCCTTAATCAAACTATAAGTTTAGGTAAAGTGTATTGAAAATTGATGTAAATTAGATCTAGTAGTAGTAGTAGAAATTTAGTATAAACAATAATATAATTACGAGGTCATTATGGCGGATAAGAAAGAAGACATTGTTTTAGGACGGTAATATTTACAAAAGCTACACGGGCCGACAAATCATAAAATATAAGGTAATTGTTTTAAAGATTATCTTATACTTATCTGCCTAAGTCCTAACCGAAAAGGAGGTCTATCCTCAACATGCATGCATTTTAAACAGCAATTTATAATTTAATTGAATCAACTCAAACATGAAAATAAATTTTACTTACTACTACGGAACCTTTCATGGGCGAATCCAACTCGCACTTGACCACTTTTTAGTACCATAAGCAAACCTACAGTCAAATCGAATCCCACTTCCTTTTCACTTACTAACTCATATTCTCAAGTGTCTAGTCACTCAATAAATAGGTCGTTATACCTCATTCAAAGGTCAAATGACATTCCAGCCACATTAAACCAGGATCGATCCTCATCGCTGTCACTGCGCAGCGATCCATCACTTAGCGCCCGTCGGAGTGGTGCAACTCTTCCGAGTACATCCTGATTTGCGCTCGCGCAGCTAATGAGATTATTTGAGCTGGTTTGGGAGTTTCTCGAGTCATTGTAACTTACATACAATTATTGTGATAGAATTGACGAGATAATGATGTTAGTTGCTAGATTTGTCCTTTCCGGTGAAGATTATTCATCTGTTATTTTTTTTCTCACAGAAAGGATGTTTCATATTATTTAGATATACAGTCCCATGACATTGTATTATAAAAGTATAGTATTAGTCTATATACTATCCCACTGCATGGCAAAAGCCTTCATCATAGAAATCTAGGCTTAATCATCACGCTTGCCTAATGCGAATTGGTAATCACAAACTCGAGCTATGTTCAAAAAATACGAAACATACTTTTTGCTCGATCCGGGAATAACTGGACCAACGGGGCGTCCTTATAGATAATTGTATTTGTAGTGTAATCTCTATAATACACAACATCCATGTATAAATCTTAACAAAACAAATATTTTTATTCTGAACCTGACTAGGTCTTATTACTTGAATTTATCATTTTGTATGAGACATTCAGTATATTGTTAGTATATCGATACTATTGACACGTGACAATACTATCGATGGACTTATCGATAATTTTATTTTTGCCATCGATAGACGTCTATCAATAGCCATCGCCAGTTCAAAATAGTTGGTAGAATATGTTGTCCGATACACCCTGTATATTTGCCTATTTCATTCAATAATTCCACAAACACTAATGTCGTGTCAACATCCCAGTTATTCACCCAGTCTTATAACTATTTGTTTAAACGGGTCACCGAGCGTGTGTCCATAATTAGCTACGTTTTATTATAAATCCGCACGACGCATTACTCAGGCGCCGATGTCTCAGATAGAGCACGCCTGCATAGCAGACGTGTGTAGTTCCCGAGAGAATAGTTCTTACAGCTCACTCAACGAACCAGTTCTTTAGTTCTTAATAATGTCTTAATATGTGTTCCACTGTAAAGTATCAGCCTATTCCATCATATCAAGTGACCCGCTGCAGGGCAGAGGCCTCCATCAGAAATCAAGTTATCACTACTATGATGGGGTTAGGATTAATCACCACGCTTGCCTAACGTCGTAAGACCCAAAAGCTTTTTTTGAAAGGCATGAAACAATTGATTTTCCATTGTGACTGCTGTCAGGGCCTTACGACGTTAACAAGTATATAATCAAACCATTTAATACTCTATTAAATAATGGAATTGACATTGAGATAAAAATATTTTAGCGAATAATCTTGTACAGAAGGGACATAAAACTAATAATAAATCTAATTTATGCAGCCGAAATAGTTACCACACAGCGTAATAATAAATTAATTATTATCATTGTATAAAAAGCTAAGGCGCTGGTGTTCTGTGGTACCGAGAAAATGTGAATGAAACTAAAAGAAAAAATATGAATAGCAGTTGTGTGATTTAATATGATATCCAAGTTAAAGAGTGATGCAGTTCTTTTCAGATGAGTGAACTATTTCGAGCAAGTCTACTCAGTGTCCAGCTTGCATAGTGCATAAGCTACCCTCTCGCTTTGATCAGCTCGGGAGGAATCGTGTTTTCTCATCTATCACATTGTTAGATCCTAATGGATTATCGGATACTTGGCTTCCGTCCACGACTTGAATGCAGGAATGTGTGTCTGTCATAGATTGTCTTTACTCAGCTGCTTTTGGAATCGTGTGAATTTAAATTAATTTGGCATTTATTCGTAAGCTTTTAAGCTGGTATGTTGATACAGATGTAAAACTTACAGCGATAAAGCGTTTTTATTTTCTTAGTTGCCCTAATTGAATATTGGCCTCCAAATGAAATGTCGTTTCATTTGCCTCGGTCTTTTGTTCTGCGACTTTTTGAAATTCGTCATAACTTTTTCGGCTCTCCATGAAAAATGAACATGTGACGCCATTTTTTTATGAGAATTTCCAAAAGTCATAGAGCAAATGTTGTTCAGAATGATCGGTACTATATACACCCTGTATTTTTTTATGTGATACGTGCCAGATGAGTAGACAGATCATGTGATGGTAAGCTATTGCCGCCGCCCTTATACACCTGCAATACCAGTAGAGTCACAAATTGTGAATCAATATTTAGCATGAATGATTTAAATGTTAATGTTGAGACTAATAACATTGACGTCTGTAAAGCAACAACTTAGCTAAACCACGATATCTTTCAATTCAAACCCCGTGCCTCGCTCGTGACCGGATTATTTATTCAAAATCACAATAACTCATACGGAGAGGAAATCCTAAACAAATTCTACGCTCGAAAACATATGCTGCTTATCGCATTTGCCGTATCCGCCGATCGACAGCCGAAGTAGTGATGCGACGCCAGTCGTGTCGAAATATAGTCACTCAAGTCATTTTTGGCGATTCTCTACTAGTCACAGGCCCCCACAAGGTGGACCGATGATTTGGTGAAAGTTACGGGTGATACAGGACCGATCTGTGTGGAAAACATTGTAGGAGGCCTATGTCCATTTATTTATATATCTCCGTTGGATCAATTTAGGAAATGTTTCTGAGCTCTTAGAAATTGGGACTGGGTACGCGATCCGGCTATCAACAGACAGTACTCATAGTACAGTTCCGTTAACGAAATTATACTAGTAGTGGCCCACCCTCACAACGTTTCGGGACTTAATTTGGAATAGTACCAACAGATGGCACTGAAAGTCGATTACATCGCGCATGTTATAAGTATAAGCCTTGATGTTAATTGTACGATTAAACTCTTTATAAAAAGCATAGAAGATAGATTATTATAATAATATAATATAAAAATGTTTATGCAAAACTTTACCTAGGACATAATTAAGTCTTTAAGGCGTTCTATTTAGTGACTGACTTGACACTGGCGAAGGAAAAGAGAGTAGCTGATTAAAGAAGAAGAAATTTTATGTACAGAGTTACACGAAGTCTAAGTACTGACGTCGTATAACTATACCTTGTTCAAATTTCCGACATCACTCGAGTTATTTTGAGAACGTTAGCTTTAAGCTCGATGGCATCACTAAGAGAACGCATACACAGATTCACATTAATCCAATGAATTTACGACTCTATTGTCGGGAAGATTTAGTCGGATTTGTGTTGCATACGTTTCCTTTGTTTATTTGTATAAAAGTTGGAACAAATTTACACGGTTGATTTGCGACTATATTACAATAGACTTTGAGTTCCATTTAACTCTCTATACAACTTACAACTTGTGGTTACATTTATTTTGCGGAAAGGGTGCGGCAGTTAAAATGTCAGCATTTTTCAGTGAAAATAAGAATTAGATAGGAGTATGTAGAGTATTTCTCAACCAATCAATGGACTGCGATGTTTTTTTGTAATACTTAGTTTAAGTTACCTACTCAATCTGCGAATGAATGTTGTTTCCGAGCAGATACGACCTAGTGATCTTCAAGAAAAGCTGCGCTTGCTAAGGGCAGAATCCACTCCATAGACACCCATGGAATCACAAGGGCGCTGCCAACATTTAACACCCTTTCCTCTCAATTGGGCCTCCTTTTTTCCTTGACTCCAGCAGCACCTTCCCTTCCCTGTACGTGATAATATTAACTTAGTTGTTGTCCTTTAGTTATACTTAATTCCTTTTTGACCCAACCCGGAAGAACCCGTTTGATTCTATTTTTTATGGTTCTAAATCAAACGCACCCAGTCCAATGGCATTATAAGTGCTGATAATTTGAAAAAAACTGTTAGACTTATTTAATCTAGTGAATATTAACATCTATAAAAATAACATAAATACCTAAAACATACAGGTTAATCAAATTTCAACGCCAGTACTGATTGCGCACGCCGAAACAGAAACGAATAAACATAACTCATTTTGTTTGTTACAATACCCACGGGAATTGCATACGAGATGAGCCAATTACAGGCCCGTGTGAAATAGAGACGGTAATAGAGTTGCATCACCAGCGCGCTCGCGTACCGCATCCCGCGTACCGCGTCCCGCGACCGGCATCCCGCAACTCTAGGCGTACGTGTGACCGCATCTCGTGAAATGCATAGCGACAAATTTAGTGTCTGAATATTAATTTACTATGTGCGGTAAAATGTAAATTATTTACTCTTACTTTTTCATAAAATGACGAAGTCCGCTCTCACCGTGTTATGAGAAATTATAGTTTCAACTTCTGTCAAGTTGGTAAACTTTCGGTTTACCAATAAGACTTATTTAATTGTTGTCTGAAGAACTTAACCCATTTATAAATAGTATGATATATGAGAATAATTGTAAATAACGCCCCTTTGGTCTAGTGGTTTAAGTATCGGGCAGTGATCTCGGGATCCTGACTTCGATTCTCGGGTCTATCAAAAAAAAATGTTTCGACTTTTGTTCTAGTTCGTGATCGCCAATCCACAGTAGGGTGATTAAGCCATTGTAGTATCGATTACTGATTTTCTATGATGGAGGCCTTTGTCCTGGCGTTGGACAGTAGATAGTCACTCCGTATGACTTACACTAAGTTTCACCGAGATCCTGTGGTAGGCAGTGTAACAAATCGTGTCAACTGATACAATTAAAAAGTTTCAAATTAGTACGTACTTATACGAGAGTGTCTCACGCGATCTTTCCACGTCCACACATCAACACTCGCTAGCCGTCTCCAATAAATACTTAGTAAGATACTTAAGTGTTTAAAACACGATCTGTAATCATCGCCCCGTACTAACGAGTTCCACAGTCCAGAAATATGTCCCAGTTGAACCAACGTACACTTCATCACGAGGCCGCGTGCGCGGTTCCCACAAGCGATGTAATTACCAGAGGATTAAGATATTAGCGCGTCTGCGCGCGCGCACACTACGGGCCGCTGTCAACGGAACGACTTTACAGGCTGCGCTCGACAAATACAATACTTATTCTGGTCTGGATTGTTAATAAAATTTGAGATTTAAGTCAATGGAGGTCTTTTGTAAGAGACGTTTTCCTGAAAACATTTATAAAGAAATATCTCTAGGTTCACTTTCAACCTTACACACACGCACAAATACACACCCAAACATGGTTACCCGTGTACACACTGAGATGGATACCTACCCCAAGCCTTTGATTAGGGTTGGAGTCTCACATACCAACTTGTTCCCCACACGTGACAAAGTGAAAACCATGATGGTTTCCTCTGAGAAATATGTTAAACAGAGATTAAGGCTCACGTTAGGTCCATTGCCCCAACTTAGGTTAATTTACTAATGGTGATAATTTAAAGTAAAATCTTTAAAAACTCCTAAAGACTCACTTCCTTGCAATGTTTTCAAATTAAACCCACAATTAATTAGCTCAGAATAAAGCTGTGTGAATCACGCATTCCCGAGACGTTAGTCCTAATTTTACGACGCAGGAGTTGATCGTAAACGCAGTGGGGTATTAATCACGCTTTCAGCGAGCGCTGTTCAGATGTGGACGTTGTGAAATGTTCTCTTAGCCCTGGTCTGTTGTCACGTCACTAGGTATAATTCATGCTCACACTTTGGGTGTATTTTGCGCCAAGAGCTGATATTTTGTAGGGATACTATACCTTTTAGGTAATTTCACAAAACGATGGATATCAAAACTGTTGAGATAGTGATTCTGAACTAACATAAATTCTGAGTCCACGTTGAAACGTTGATGATTGAATCAGGGTAGCTGATAATTACATTACACAACGTAGACTAAAGTTAGTCACTGGAACTTAAGGGAAGTGCGCTTGAGTCTTTGCAAGAATTGAAAACTTCGGAAGGTTTCCGGTCTTATGGAAGTATTCAGGAATACAACTGTCGTAAAGGAAACTTTCCTGGCAGTATTCATCTCTAGTCTTTGCACAGATTTGTGGATTGTGTTCTGTGTTTCGTCTTGGTGGCCGCTATTGCCAAAATATCGACATTTTATTGTCATAAAGCCTCTTAACAAATCATTTAAACCTTCGCCAGGCTGTCGCATGCCTTCATCCGCGGCGCCGCAAGAAACATGATCTTGGCGCGTCAGCCATCTTGCTCGGGCTCCGGTGACAGCGCCGTCACTCCCCTGCCCAACTGTCAATCACTTTGGTACCCACCTGTGAAGGAAAGGACGGATTTTGCAACTTGATCTGGTGGCCACATTGTTTTTTATAATTGTGGCGCTTTACGCACGGCAGGTTAAGGTATTTTTTGAGTGGGTTACTCGATATGTGAGAATGCTTTGGTGGCGCAATGGCTTGTGGATCGCACTTTAAAGCGCCGGCTGCGTTACTTATTTTGTTGGTTGACAAAGCTAAGAAGAAATAGTGCTTTAGTTCGCATCTGAATTTATTTTCTAAGTAAATATCACGTAGCTATAGCCTCAAAGGAAGAGCAAAGTGTAATACTAACAGGCTTTAAAAATCTGCAAATTAGGGCCCGGAATTGAACGCCCAGCCACTTAACAGATTAACCCGTGAGAGGCCTCGAGCTGCCAGTGCGAAGATGCGGGCTGCAGTAACAATGTTATACTTGGGAACACCACAGTTTATGCCTAAAACGGGACTGGGTACGGTGACTGTACGAACGTACGGCCGGGAAAGTTTCTAGCACTGCCCTATTCGTGCGTGATGATGAGTCTTGGCTTTCGCCCGCCCTGCAGCGTGTGCTAATTCAGTTGACCTGATTTCCGTGTTTGAGCGTTGTGAAGGACAAACAACAGTCACTACATTGTAATTGCCAGTCTTCGTCTGGTAGGTACATTGTCAAAGCTTACCCCGGAGTAGGTATTAGTGGTGTAGCTTGGGAAGACTATAATTTTGCCACCCTCTTTTCAACCTCTATCCTCGCCCCTATATCACATAGACTTATGAAACATGACACATAGATTTGCCGCTCCTTAAAAAAAAAGTACCGCCCCCCATAACCCGATACAGTGGCGTTTGATTGATGCCACCCTCTTTGCGACAACATTTGAATTAATGGGCATACTTTTATTGCTACAACGTATATCAAGTTATCCCTTACAGTTCAAAAATATCCTTACCCTTTTCAGTCTGTGCTGTGGAAACCAGAAACATAACATTACATAATATGTAGAACGCGGCGATTTTGTCCAAGTAATCTTTTGATATCATTTGATAGACGTTTTATAGGACAGTCCCGCATAAACCCCAACCTATAGTGTTAGTAGTTAACCCGTTTAAATACATCGAGGCGCTTAAGTGACGCTAAACTCATTACCACGGGCCGAGCTAAATTGAACTTTATGAGCATCTTCTGCTTTACAAGTTTAAGCTTCGGAAGTGGCTGGAAAGTAGAAATTAGTCTAAGGTTGAGTATCAAAAAGTGGATTTCAAAAATTTGTATTGTCTTAATAACTTAAGTAGTTATAGCCATTATTGGTCCAGAACAAAACTACTTATCTTACAGACTGGATATATTAGCTGCAAAGGTAAGAAGAGGTTAATACTGAGACCTTTTAATAAACTGTCCTCTTAACGCACGGAAATATACCTATATTAGGTAAGTACCTGTGGCATCCAAATAAAGTAGGCATTTATTGACCGTATAACATAAAAATATATTACACAGAATAGTTACACAATAACTAAAAATAAAAAAAGAAACTACTCGCATATTCTTCTTATTTTTAATCTGTGTTTCTTGATTCAACATCTTCGCGTCTACTTTTCCAGAAATAGCCCAAAAAATATCCAGGATATTGTAGGAGCGGGTAATTTTTCCAAATCTCATTTCACATCATTTTGGCGAATCTCATTTTAGGTTGTTAGCCGGGTGCTTGTGCGCGTGCCCACGTCTCAGTAATCTCGGGCAGGGCTGAAGGGCTGAATCGGCAAGGATCGAGGTTACCTTTATGAAAAGGTCGGATCTAGAATTTTTATAGCTCAATATTCTTATACAGAATGAAAAAACGTAGGCAAAATAGATAGTAAGGTAAAGAAGTGCTATCCGAGTATTGTAATAAAATCAACACGAATTTTTGGGAGGTTGTATGTACGAGTTACATGTTTGTTGCTCTTTCACCTAAAAACCATTCATCTATTCAGTAGCTTTAGTTTAGGAGATTTATCGTAAAATCCTGAATTGAGTCCGGGGAACATACAAAGTGAGACTGTCATCTAGCAACACTCTGCACTCGTAAACAATAGTGACGTAATAGAGACAAGCTCATGTCATGGCTTAATCTCCCCTGGTCAAGGCTCCAAAAAGATAAAAATGAAATAAAAACAAACAGGTTACATTCGTAGATTTTAGAGGCGTTATCAGAGCAATAACTCCTCGTATCCTCTCCTCATAGGCCTGATGCGAGGGTCTAAACTGTAACCGGCAGCTCCTGATGCGATTAGCGTGGAGGGACCACCCTTTACACTTCAATTTATTCGCATAATGGCGGCGGCTAGGTGTTATGTCCGCTCGGATTTTAGAATAATGTGGGCTTGATTGCCGCCAGTGAGTATATGGATTAGAGACGGGGATATCTTTGTAAGTTTTTGGGCAGGGTTTTGCGTGGCAGATGCTTCGCGGTTTTGAATTTTTTTAATGCAAATCTCATGATTGAGACAAAAACTTTGTAGTTAGTACTAGTTTGTTGTAATAGCTTCATGATCAATTGGAACAAATAGTAGCAATATACATATACTCACACTAATGCACTCTTTATTCCCTCACCGTTATATTTCGACACCAGTGAGTGTGACAGGAACAAAGAAAGACCGAAAATGCTTTCCGAGGTATGGGGGTACTAGACCGCCAACTTCCAGACTTCAGGCTAACACTGAAATTTCTGAAAACCTCAGACACTTGGCCCCACCAACCGTAACCGTTCCATTTTGTCTGGAACTCCTGAATTTATTTTATTTTAATGAACTTACTTGCTAAAAGGACTTAATTCATGATACCTACTTACAAAGAGGGTTTCGTGAAAACCACCACTTAAATTTCACGATGTACCTATATAGTTCGGTCTATAGACAGAAGTGTTAGGTATCTGGATTCTGAAAATTGGATACCGAAACCGGAGATTTATTCATTTTATTTCCTTCCACTAACCACAATGATGTTATGATGTGGGTGTAAATTATCACACCCGTCCATCTAAATTACGGTATATTGTATCAAACACACAATTATGTAAATCGAAATGGCACGTCAGTCACCGTACACCCAGACCCAGACAATGAGACTAAAAGCTTCCATCGGCAGTAACTCGAATACGCTTTTATGCCAATTGCCTCACAATGCCGATGTCAAAATAGGATCTGACGAGAAAAGGCGTATTATGAGTTATGGCATCAAATGGAAGAGTATTGTGACGTTTATGAATTGTAAAGTAACAAGAGGTGTAATAAAAAATCGCTTGAAAGGCTGTGGTTTGAGGGTTCCAAAGATTTTTTTAATAATGGCTGCTTATCGTGCTATATTCGAGCACATTTAACTCTGCCAACGTCTAGTCAAAGTATTCTTAAAAGTCTCTTTTGTTTCGTATAGTTGTCATCTTAGAAAGTAGGGTTCGTAGTGCTGATTATGACGTTAATTATATTAAAATTAAACCGCTAAGACTCCACTGGTGTTAAGTACTTGCAGGTGTCTATGGGCGGCGGCAATTGCTTGGTCTGATATGAATAGGGAACTATTCAGACCAGGCGGATCTCCTGATAGTAAGCAATTCCCGTTGCCTATAGACACTCCGCAACACCAGTGGAGTCACAAATGCCTTACCAACCTTTTAACCCCCTTTCCTGACTGTGCCACCAGTCACTCCCCCACAGCAACACATAGCTTCACGCCGGTTTCCTGTGAAGTGGTATCACACTGGTCATGCCAGCCCATGCCGAAGCGTGGTTCTCCCACGGTCACATAGAAACATTGCTTCCGCGAATATCTGGCGCATAGCGTTGGATCGTTGGGCCCCGCGTGATTGTTCAATCGCGTGTCGACGCCTTTGCACTCAATTAACTGCAAATCGGGAATGTTAAACGTTGCGCGCAGGGCTGGCACAGCTCGTGGGAAACGCCGGCTGCAAAAAAAGATTGGAATAAGTACAGAATTCCTATAGAAAAAAATCGGCGCTCGAAACTGCAATTCGTCTTTAAGGCAAGAGTGAATAGGCATTTCACGGGCAATCTTTCGCGGAATCATAACTTTTTTAATGAGATTGGGATTGGGAGGCAAACGATCTAGCGGATCGCCTGATGGCAGTGATCACCGCCGCCCATGGACACCGTTCACACCAGAAGTAGCAGATGCGTTGTCGACCCTGGGCCCTGTATAATGGTGTACGCTTGTGTGTGGCTCAACTGGCATGTCATCAGCCAGTCCAAATCTTCCAAGACGTCGGACAGTCCCACTATTCCCATGCCTCATAAAGTATCAACCTGTATACTGTGCCACTGCAGGGCAAAGGCCAGCCACGAAGGCAGGATATATTGTGCACACTCCAATCCCTTACCGTCTTAATTTGATGGAATATTTTATGCATAATGCCATCCAGGATGACAAGGAAGAATAGAGGTGAGAGGAGACACCCCTGGCGTACCCCCGCATTTACGGGTCTGTCTTCCGAGACGCCCGTGCGTCACTCTACAAGAATAGTTGCTGTATTCGCTGATTCGTTCTACAACATGTAAAATAATTTTATTTAAAAATCATATAAGTAAAACACAATAGGTAAGTCATGTTTTTAAATTTACCGGGACCATTAATTTTAACATACAATAACTTTGACACAATGGAGACGCGGAACCCACTCATGTGACACTTTTTACATCACATTACATCCCATTCACTGAGTCATAAAGACGCTCCCTCACCTCAGACATACACTTTGGATTTCGCGGATTTATTGTTTGACATCGCTCATAGTGCGGATTGAAAAGTTTACCGTCATGTTAATCTTCTCTATTGTGACTATGGTATATTAATGTAGTATTACCTAGGTGTAGCTTACACTTATACGGTGATTAATTTTTACAATGGCCATTGACAATGCCATTAGGCGTTAGGCGTTTACGCGTATAGCTCAAGTGGCAGAAGACCTGGCGGTACACCTAAGATATTGAAGATGAAGCGGCCACATAACTCTATCGACGTCCATCTTGCTTGAGTTAAAGTAAATTCAACGCAATTTTTATTGCCAATAATGAGCATTCATGTGCCCACCCCAGTATAATAAACAACTCAAAAATCAAATAAAACGGAATCCTTATAAGATCTTGTACAGAGTTTTATCACCTGAAAAGTAATGTCCATAGATTGAGTCAGCTGCGGATAATTCTTATCTGATCCGTCTGTGAGTCGCATCTCTATGTCGAACAAATAGTCGAGAAGTAATGAGAAATGAAAATGAAATGAAATAATTATTTCGACACTTAACATAATGTACACATATTAACATAGAGTTCACAATATGAAACAGTAGCTAAGTGTCGAATCGGACCCTACTCAGCATTAAGCTATAGCCTGAGCCATAGCGCTGATTTCAGTAGAGACCGAATCGAGTGATACATTAATACATATAATGCGCTTCATTACTTAATTATAGTCCAAATTGCATGGCAGTAGAGGTTTTAAAAGTTATAGTCTGTTGCAATCCCTTGTAGTGTCTAATTGGTATATTAATTTTATACTATCCATCACACATCCCAATCACCCACCATTTTCTTTTCCTTGATAAAATCTTGACTTGCGCCGTGTTCGGTGGTCCAATTGAGTGTCAGCTATCGACGCGAGCGCATCCGGCGCGTGTTTACGCCACGCTTGTTTGCGCCAGTAGTGTTCAAGTTTACAGCCCGGCAGCGACACACTGCTGCGTCGACTTCCATGCGCATTGCAGTTAACAGGATGTATCTGTAAACATTTATATTTTTTATTTAACGACGTCTTCTACTAACCATTCTGAACAACATTAATTTGTTCAATGATTTTTAGAAATTCATCGAAAAAAATTTCGAGTCAAGTGCCCCTGCGGGATCATGTTCAGGAATGTATTTATGTTAAGATCTATTGTATACTACATGAAAGCAATAATATTATGACTATGACTACAAAACGACTATGTCACGTGACCGACTTTGTATGAAAAGTTGTCTTTTTTTGCGAATTTCGAAAAGTCACAAACGAATGTTGCTCAGAATGGTTGATAGATCACGTGGTTAAAGGCATTTCCTAAACTGGCGTAGTTAAGTAGCGAACAGGGAGGAAGGGTGATTAAAAGGTTTGCAGCGGCAATCACTTTATCATCAGATTAACTTTCTGCAACGTACGACATAATAATAAACTTAATATGTTAACTGCATTTCTGAATTTATCTATGACCATTAAGTGATGTAATCTTTTGTGCCATAAAGAGTATCTATGTATATATCTATATTTTTATATTTTGTGGTCGATAAATATTAACTTACAAAATCAAGCTATCTATTCGCACCACCCATGTGTCAGTCGGGTCGTAAACTAAGCGCGTTAACCGCATCCTGCGACGCTGACTGCGCCCGCGCCGGTGGCTTGCGGCGCTGGACCTGCGCCCGGCGTCTGCGCACACCGCTACCAGGGGACCAATTCTCGTGCAATCGAATTTAGAGATTTCATACATTCGTCCATACAAATTTATGATTCGACCCCAGAAAGCCTAGTTTACGACCGAATCAGAGACTAACAGTGTGCTAACAGTACGGGTAAAGGATTGTGGAATTAAAACCTACAAGGAACACTTCTTAACTCTCAACCTCTTCTCCCTCTACGACAATGACACACTTTTAATACTGACTGTCGCTCTTAATTTACGAGACCATATAATATGTTACATACTCCAGCATAAACTTCCGATTAAAGTCGATTACCGACGGAAGGTGTCGGTAACTAAGTTATCCTCCCCCCCCTCCCCCCCTTCACGCGATGGTAATCAGCGTTAGCAAGTCGAATTATGTCTTCACTTCAGGTAACTTGGAAATTAACAGGCGTTTGATATTCATTCGGGGAGCTACGTTCCCGTCGAATCTGAAGAAGGAAGATCCATATTCAATTGGTCCTGTTGTTACCTCTCTTACGTCATCTAGTGTATCGTTACTGTATCTATCTCAGTGTGTCAATTTTAAAATAAATTTTTTTTTCAGGTAGCTTTCGTCTGGATTGAAATCTTCTTCATAATTGGGTAAGTAAATGAAATTTTGTAACTGTACTTGTTTCTAAGTAGTAGGTTCCGTTGACATATTAATATATCCAACCAACAAACAACTTTTATTTGTGATTAGAAACAATAATTAACTTTATTGTTACTTGTCACGTGTAAAAAATATTGTTTGCCTCTCGAAAAATTCGATTTACTTGGATCTAAGTCTGTAATGTTTTATTTTCTTCAAATATATATTTTCGCCACAATCAGTGTAAATAGTTGGCGGCGCTAGTTTCATTCGTGTAGCCCCTTAAGTCCCACACCGACTAAGTCCATAGGTCGTAATTTTTTGTAGTAGGTAGTTATAATAAGATTAAAAATATACGGTGTAAGCTTGGCATGATCCAGGATTTGGGGACTTTAAAGAGGCTGCGGTCTGATCTCCGCAACCTAAAGGTGTACGATTCCTAGAAAGGTTTTCCCTCACCGCCGGGTGACAGAAATACGCACATGGATTGAAAAGAGACCAGTGAGTGATGAGATTCCGACTTAGAACGCACACAATGCTCATAGTGACAAGGCCACCGCCGTTGAACATTATTCCTGTAATGTCCAGTTTTAAGTTTTTATACCTGTGTTTTGTGTGCATTATAAGTACCTATATTCATTCATCGCTCATATTAAATTGTCTGGTAGCTAATGCAGCGAACGCAACCGCAGCAATTGCAATAAGCGCGAAGTGTTCGATCGCATATCAATGCCGCTGCAATAACTGCATGCTCGGCTGACACGTGCGTGCGTGGGCGCCGCGACGGACCGGAGATAATGCTTGCTGCAGAAGGTGGAATAAGCAATTCTTACTTACACCACCGGATCTAACAGACCCAAACAAGAGACCCGGCCACCGAAATACAGTTCGCCACTTCGGTTGGTCCTACACCAGTTCTTGCCAGATCAATATCAACGACGTCTTTTCTGCGATACCTAGGTCGGCCAATGGGCGCCGGTCCACGGCCCGGCCCTGGTATGCTTTTTTTCACGAGATGATCTTTGTCTAACCTCAAAATTACGCATATACAAAATAGTAATTCGACCTTATACTGGTGTACGGCTGTGAGGGTTGGGCTCTAACTTTAGCAGAGCAAATAATCTTCGTGGCAGAAATGAAAGTCCTACGTAAAATTCGCACAAAATAAATGGAATAAGCAATACAGTCACCAAATACTTAGATAGAAAGGTTTATTTTTGTAATATTCGTACCTCTGTTGGATCTGTTACCCACAATATTTTAAAGCACGGGGGACGTATCACTCGAATGTTACCACATTCAAGTGTTAAGCTCTCCGTGAGTTTTGAACTCTCAATTTCCGGGATTCATAGAGAATACTCTGCACATCACAAAGACAGCAAACCATAGGGGCTCAAACGAATCGGATATGACCAAATCGGGGCTATGTGTCACTTTTGTTTGGATGCGACAGGTCTGGTATAAGTACTCTTATTCCTTACGAGATGGCTTCGATAAAAGCCACCTATGACGCTACTGTTGCGGATGTTTCGTCATTGCTCCTTCTCTCGTTGTTGTTGTCTCGTTGACTAACTGCCCAGTCTGTTTTAGTGATCTATGCGCCCAGCCACAAGGCGACAATAGCTTGCGACGTGCAGAGTGCGCGGGCGCCGGCCGTGGGCGTAAAGGTTTATATCCTTAACGTCATGTTATATGGCGTCTCTTCTTGACTCTTTGACTTTTGCGTTCTGAAATCTGCAGTTAAGGTTTAAAACGAGTATTTAAAGAGGCGTGCGCGCAAGGTATCTAGTTAACGCTTTTGTTGGGAACTTAAAGGCATTCAAACATATTTAATTCTTTTGAATATAAAATACGTATGACAAAAAGTACCTCCAGCCAAAAGTAAAAGAGGTATGAAGTATTTACGAGTAGTCTAAATCCTATGGGTATGTTTTAACCGTGGAAGAGCTACGCTTTGGCAAGAATGGGCCGGCTTGACTCGTGTGATACTACGGCATCACAGAAAACCCGCGTGAAGCAGCGTCTGCGCTATGTTTGGCTAAGTGAATGAGGGTACCAAAGGCCCAATTCCGGGGCAGGAGAAAAGGATGGCGCTGCACTTGTGACTCCACTGGTGTTAAGGGTGTTTATATTATCAGGCAATCCGCCTGCTCGATTGCCGCCTATCACATAAAAAACACGGTCTACACATTCTTCCATTACTTATTACTATAAAGAGGTTTGAGTTATTTCTGTTTAGTTGAATAAAAACTTTGTCAATGTAAATGTAGACTTCTGCTAGGTATCAAATATTCATGGTTTGAAATTCAATTACCTAGTAATAAAGTTGATGTCATGATCCTAAATCCGAAGGTTTCTTGGAAACAACGTCACGATGCAAACGGAGTGGAAACACTTGTGTATTCACGATACCCCGTACTTATCACATAAGAATCGCATGTGGTAGTGATGGGCGACTATACCACTCAAGGCATTAGATCAAATCTTTCCCTATGTCACTGGCCCCTTGGTATGTTGGCTAAAATAATCTAAGTCAATTCCTAGTCTACTTTTAAAAATAACACATTATGTTAAGAAGGGTCGATTCCCGGTCAAGTCAATTTAGAAAACTTCATTTACCAAGTTTTCTTTGGTCTGGGTGTTCTGGATTGACGCTCCCAGTTAATCATCGTCATTTGATACTCATAGTACAGGGGTTGCCTTAGTTTGAGACCAGGTTGATTGGTGTGATTGTCTGGCGCATTTATTTCTTTTAATTACTTATTTATCCACTCAGCTACCATCGCTCCCGTGCTTCTGAGCAATCAATATGACTCGATCACTAAATCTGAATCATATTGGACTCAGTTGCACACATCACTAGCTGACAGTGCGTGTCCGGAATCGAACGGGTGACCTTGTTGGATTGTTTTCGGCCTGGTTGGAACTGGAAACTGATCAGTATTCCAGACGGAGGCGATATGAGGGCTTATCGATTCCATTTTAAACGGCAGTTAACGTGGTTGGGAAACTGTATGTTGGCTGGAAAGGAATTTAATACTGATTTGTAGTGGAAAGTTACTTGAGCAAAATCAATTCAAAGAATATTTACAACCTAAATCGGAGTTCTGATCTATGATTCATAATTATAGCTTCCTAGAAAATAAAACATGTTAGTAAGTTTTAGATGATAGAACTCAAAAATTTTAGAAGTTTAGTAATATTGTAGGAATTACCTTCCATCATGACTTAGTGGATATTTTTTTATGTCATAGGTAACTCAGCAAACGAGCAGTCGGATCACACGATGGTAAGCGATTGCCGCCGCACATAGATACCTGCAATACTGGTAGAGTCACAAGTGAGCTGCCAACATTTAACCTCCTTCCCCCAATTTGAGCCACCGGTACCCTCAGTCACTCGACGAAACACCGCGCCGGCGCTGCTTCACGTCGGTCTTCTGTGAGGCCGTGGTATCACTCCGGTCGAGTCGGCCCATTAATGCCGAAGCGTGGATCTCCTACCTAATTCATAAGTGTGCTGTATGGATCTAACTTGAATAAAGAATTTCATCATTTCATTTTACATTTACATCCTTATGAAACAACCACCATGTTTCTCTGGCAACTGGACACTCTCCATCAGTTTCATATAATTCAAAGTCAGAAACTGGTTCCAATCCGAGTTAATATTTCAAGTTGACTGCGCCGGCGCGAAAACATGCTCATACGCAGCCATTGTCTGCGGCCGCGATATACTTGACATCCGACGTAGGGTGGCCAACCGTAATATATTACATAACATATAGTTTTTTTTTTCGCCAGACAGTCACACCAATCAACCTCAAGTTAGGGCAACCCCTGTACTATTATGACCGGTATTTGTTTGTCCAGTTCAACTATAAACAGTGGACAAACGCCATTTCCCCCCTCCTCCGGGCCTCCGGTACCCTCACTCACTCGACGAAACACTGCGCATGCGCTGCTTCACGCCGGTCTCCTGTGAGGCCGTATTATCACTCCAGTCGAGCCGCCCCATTCATGCCGACACGTGGCTCTCCCACGGGAAGTAACTAATTACTTCCCGTACTTATAATTCTAAAATTAACGGTTGATAGATCGGTCTAGTCAGATCGTCTTATAATTGTGGCAAGTAAACAATAGTCCGTCATATCCCCGCCTCCGGCGCGGCGTCACGCGCGTCTGTTTGCGCAGCTGTCGCCGTTCTGTTTGCCGGCGAAATTGTCTCCAAGTTAAACATTAAGTTTGCGGCATTAGAGATGCTGTCCTGAGATGCTTGTCAGATCAGATTTTCAAATTTTCATACGTGTTGTCGGAATAGTTCAAGTCTTCTGAGATGGTAGAGCATCCCACGGAACTACTCATCTTTCACTTTGGTGAGTGTGCGAAGCAACATGAGCTAGTTCCGCCGGCCCCAATCCACAATCGGGGTCATCATCAGCAACCCACGCTCGTCCACTGCTGGACATAGGTCTCCCCCAATGCACGCCACCGCTCCCGATTTTCGGCCACTCTCATCCAGCTCACTCCAGCCAGCCTTCGAATGTCGTCATCCCATCTTGTAGCAGGGCGTCCAACACTACGTTTACCGAGTCGCGGTCTCCACTCAAGGACTTTATGGCTCCAACGGTTGTCAGTTCTATCGGGGTACTAGGCGAAGATTGGGTTACCATCCCTACATGGTTGAAGTTCCAGCCATTGTGAATAGGCTTTTCACGGGTAAGCCTGACCCACCGTAAACCTCATTTTCACTTAACATCAGGTGTGATCGAGGTCAAATGCTTGTCTGTCGTGGAATAAAAAAAAAACTGAAATCCGCATAACAGAAGACTGGCAAAAAGCAGCACCGTGTTTCGCTATGTGAGGGAACCGGAGGCCCAGGGCACAAAATAAAGACTGACACAGAAGTTAGACTTTCACCTGATTTTTAATTTAGAAGAGTTCGTTGACATATGCTAGGGTTGTTGCCCGGCATGAGTACATAAGCGCGCGGCCTCCGCCCAGGGGTTAAAAGGTTAGCAGTGCACTGATGACTCCACTGGTGTTTCGAGCGTCTATGAGCAGCGGCTATCGCTCACCATCTGGTGATCCGTTTGCTCGCCTGCCATCTATATAAAAAAAAATTCCCCACCGCGCATTCCATCCATTATTCCCCGATAAGTAAACATTCGCTGCGCCCCGATCGCGGCTGATTACAGAAACATGATAAGTCAGAATCGGCACTTTCCCCGGCACTTAGCCTGAGGGTCGTCAGGTTTCGCCAAATAAGAAATGATTGGTCTGATAAATGGATGTGACGGGGGAGGGATGAGTCACTTAGTAGCTTATTGGGTTTTAATCTACCATATTTGTGTTACAAATGGAATATTGGTAGAGTCACTTTAAATAATATACTGCAATAGTGACAAACACAAACTAATACCTATTTTCTTCCACAAACCTCAGTAATGTGGAACGGTGTATCCGCGGCTGTATTTCCTGAGGGCTATAACTTAAGGACCTTCAAGGGAATAGCATACTCCGTCTTAAAAGGCCGGAAACGCATCAACGACCTTTCTAATCTCGCAGATGTTCATGGGCGGCGGTGATTACTTAGCCGCAGGTGACCCAGTTGCTCGTTTGCCACCTCTAGTATAAAAAAAAATAAAATTAAAGCTTATTGCAAAAACTCATTATTTGAAGACTTCTGACAAATCCTGGATACTGAAACATAGTCCTAGTGCAATTCGAACTTCGAAACAACGTCTTTCGACAAACCTGGAAAAGACTGGATGACCAGGGGTTCAATTTTCGTGCACACGACATTGAATTTAAGTTGGAGATGTGTATGGGAGAATGTATGAATTCTTTAAATTCGACTGAAATGTCGAGCACACGAGAATTTGTCCCTCAGTATTTCCTTTGCTATTTTGTTTACTTTTTTTTAACACTGCAAGTTACTAAACCAATCACAAAAATCCTTCACACCATTCATAACTTACTGCTAAGCCCGAGCATTATCGCCGACCGTTATGTGAGCGAAATGTTTGCGCACGCGCAGCAAGCTTTACAGAAACAATACGGACACAGTTAAGCAAACAACTCTCTTATTACTGCTCAAACATACGAATGTAAACTCACGCTTTATTGTCATAAGGTACATTATCTGTTTGTTTGAAGTTTTTTAGATTATTTGTGTAAACAGTGTCCAGGAGTAAATGTGCGTGGCTTTAAAACATTTCCCTGAGAATACAAACAGGTTTAATGGCGAATGTATCGTTATTAGTATTTCAAATTATTAACAAATCCTTTTAAACTGGAGTGGCGCAGCGACAGCCTTCATCTATGTCAGTCCTGCGCACTTTCCTGCCAATCTTGAGTCCACGCAAATATTACTCATCTGCATTTCTCCAGCGATACCTTGGACGGCCAACCGACCTTCGACCATTTGGGCGTCCCAGGTACGCTCTTTTTGCCGCACGAAGTACTTAAAATGCGGCGTTAACACCCTTCCCACGGAAAAAAAAGTTACGAAATATTCAAGAAACGAGCCTATACCTTCCAAAAAGGCCGGCAACGCATCCGCACTCCTTCTAATGTAGCGGTGGTATTCACTTACCATCAGGTGACCCCCTTGCTCGTTTAACTTCCTACGTCTTTACATACATACTACCCTTAATATCTCACCAGACAACTGAACACTTAACCGTTGTTTGCAACTAGGTGTTTAGTAGTCGGCCAGCTCGTAAACTGCGCGCGCGCAACGGTAGCCGACAGAAGCTTCCGCGTGCTCACACGTGCGTTTAAACATGCATGCATTGACAACTGCACATGCAAATTTAAGACTGGTGTTTTCCTGTCTGTCTGATGATGGGTGAGCCAGACGAATCCGTAAGCAGAGACAGACTTTGAATCAGTAAACAATATCACTCCAACTTAATTTAATTGACGCTGAACTGACAACCGCTGGGGTAGACGAGTTCTGGAGTGGAGACCACGTCTCGGTTAACGTAATGTGAGATGTTCTCAAGCCAGATAGAGTGATGATCTGCGCAAGATGGCAGGCGCAAGAGCTGGATGTAAGTAGCGAAAAATCGATCACAGTGGCGAACATTCAGCAGTGGACTGCAACTGCCTGATGATGATGATGTACGTTAAGAGCGGTATTTTAAAAGATAGTGAGGCAAATGATCAAGCCAGTCACCTGACGGTAAGTGATGAAAAAATACAGGTATTTACTCTAAAAGACAGCCAAAAGAAAAAAGTAAACAAACTTACACAACAGGATCATTCTCATCTAGATGTCATTACCATTAATCTTTAAAAATAGCATTTTTGAAGGCCTAATCTATTTTACCAGTAATCGGTAAATTTTAAGATCCATGTCAATTTAGGCGGGTTCGAATATGTACTGCCACGGTAATAACATTTTTATGACAATGACTCGGCAACTATTTAACATACAAGCGCCATGGTATGTTACACATACCTACACAGGTACGTACACTGTATTGTGGCATGCGGTAATCCTAACAGGATTGCCCGGAGCGTCTAAGCCCTAACATTACAGTCTGCATACTAGACTAGGCGCAGGATTTGAATACCAGCAACGTTTGACCCCAGTTAAATGCTGGTCTTAGGAAATGTCAGGTTGACAACCTTAATTATATTTAAGTGTGTTTGTATTTTGAACGAATTGGATTCTATTGAGGGTAGAATAGCGTAATATAAATCGGTTAATGCACTCTAAGGGTTTTAAATTGGGGTCCAAATTGGATATTTGCATTTGTGCAGTTGTATTCTCCTATCTACCGCAATGTCTCAAGACAAAAGTATTTAATGCGTGAGTGTTGCCAGTGATGACATACGGAACCGAAACGTGGCCGCTGACATAGGCCGCTTGAGAAAGCTCAAAGTCACTCAGAGGGCAATGGAGGCTATGCTCGGCTCCGTGGTTGTGTCAGTAATAATGACTAATGATGAGAAAATAATTGTGTGGCTTAAGTAGCAACAGCATACAAGTATTCTGGGGCAACAGGCACAGACGTTGCGAGGAGAACAGACTTAGTGAGGGCAAAAGGGTCCTCAAGGCTACTTACGCGGCCTGTGCCGCGTGCAGGATGTCGCAGCCGTGGCAGGCACCCTGCAAGGTGGATCGACGATTTGGTGAAAGTTGCTAAAAACTCCTTGGATACGGGCGGCACAAGACCGATCTGTATAGAGAACATTGGGGGATCAGCATATGTCGAACAGTAGACTATTGGCTTAAAAGATTATGATATGACAGCGAATTGCCGCATTAAATTGCATCGTTATTATCACACAGCTATTTTGTGCGTAGTGAGTTGTCACGTAGATAAACTTGGGCCTTCGGTACCCTAACTCACTTAGCGAAACAGTACAGGCGCTGCTTCACACCAGTTTCCGGTGAGTTATCCATATCAATTAAGTCAGCAGACCATCCGCACAAATTTTATACTCCGTACTAGATTTTCATAGTAACTATTGAATCATCCTATTAGCTATTCGGTAGATGATTCAATCTTATTATTCACCGGCAGTCGGCTCATTCCTGCGTTACCGCAACATGTGATATATTGGTCCGCATGAGTAAACTTTACACTCACGAGGAAGCTCTTGAAATATCTTAAATTTAGGTTTAAGAACAAGGCATCTATTTCGCTATTACCCTAAAGATTCAGTCTTGAATTTCGTTTCGTTGTAGTCTCTTCTCAATCGAGTCTCTCACCTTATGTCGTGCTTGTTTTGTCTCACGCCAACTATTTGTGCACTAAGTAAACAGCACATTAGTGCTCAGGCTAAATGTGGGGGTAGTGAGAGATTTACGCGCGAGCCTGCCTGCGCGCTGCCTCCCGGACGCGCCGCTGACACGTTTAGGGGCGCACGCGCACACGTACACTTGCCGACTAAAGTGCTTATCAGATAAGATTTGGTTTAAGAATTCAGGAATAACTTAAAAATTTAAATTTATGAAGCAAGTTGCGTTCTACTACTCAAACCATTCATTTGATACTTATATTACGGGAATCGAGGTAAAATATGAAATTCATCGTCTTGTGGTGGCGGTCATCTTAAGTTGGCGGCCATCTTATCTAGCAAAGAACACTGCCGACTATATCGTTACTCCTATCTATTTTTGGCTACTCACATCCAGCTCGATCCTTCCATCTTGATCGTCACTCCATCTAGCTTGAGGGCGTCCCACATTACAATTACCAAGACGCGGTCTCCACCCCAGAACTCTTTTAGGTACTCGGTTGTCAGCTGATATTGACCAGCCCACTTCCACTGCAGCCACGTCCAAGTAAATAGGTCTTTCCTGAGTTAAATTATAATAGAAGTCACATTGTCCTGGTCTTAAAGTAAGGTTTTCTTTTATACTATTGAAACTAGAAACAACGAAATCACAAAATACGAGTAGGTACAGCAATTTGGAAGATCTTTCTAGAAGGAATATTATCTATATTTCATTCCTGTTTAGTAGGAGTTGTGGCTGACTGTACGGCATGTCGATATCGCATGCGTCGACAGATTTATCGTGAGACGCCAACTTACATCCACATGTGCTTCTTAATATCACTTTTTATATGATTTTAATATTGAACATAATTTAAACGTCCATGTTTTTATTCCCTTGCCAACCTCAATAGACTCAGTGGTTCGCCTTTTTATATCTTCGGCTTTGCATTTTAAGTATTAATACTTGACTCTATAAAGAATTAATTATACTTGTGTTGACTAATGGTCCAAAACGAACGTGTATATACTATAATTTATATGTGTTGTATGAACCGCTACAAAAATATGACACTAAATAGTAAAAAAAAGAATTGGGGGTGGGGCCCCCCATACATGTAACTGAGGGATGAAATTTTTTTTTTCGATGTACATACCCGTGTGGGGTATCAATGAAAGGTCTTTTAAATGATATAAAGTTTTCTAAAAACATTTTTCTTAAAGTGAACGGTTTTTGAGATATCAGCTCTCAAAGTCGTAAAAAGTATGTCCCCCCCCCTCATTTTTATAACTACGGGTATAAAATTCTAAAAAAAATAGAGGTGATGCATGCTAATTAACTCTTTCAACGATTTTGGTTTGATCAAAGTATCTCTTATAGTTTTTGAGATAGGTTGATTAACTGTAATTTTGGTTAAGTTATTGTGCTTACACTGAAAACGAATATTTGCTGCTACGGAACCCTTTGTGCGCGAGCCCGACTCGCACTTGGCCGGTTTTTTATTATTATTTAAAAGAATATTCTATTTCTGAATTACGGTCCCGAAGCGAAGTGAGGGCGGACCACTAGTTATATAATAAAATACGTTACTTTAATTCCTGTCTAAATTAATTATAGAGTCAGTAGTTATTTTATTCCCATTCAATCATGCAAATACTAAGTGATTAATGCAAATATTATGTATTGACCTGTCATAATGTTATTACCGATGTCTCAAGTCTCGTCAAGCGGACAAAAAATAAATTGAAACTATTCGCTTAAGCTCGAAGAATCGATGAAACTAGCGCCGTTAATTGATTTTTACTAACTGTGCCATTATGATTTTTTTTAAGTCTGAGAATGCTCTAAGAAACTAAGTAGTAGGTGCAATAATTTTTCTCCTACAAGTAACCATTGGCAACGGATTTCTTGGACGGCGATGATTACTTGCCAACAAGGTGACCCGCTTGCATCGTTGCTCTACATAGACAATACTACTATAGACAATAATACAAATCTGTCTGCTCGTCTGCCACCTATCACATAAAAAACAAAAGTAGGTAAGTACAGCTGACGCCACGAAAGTATGGTGATGACCGTTATTTCGCGCACTTGTAAAAAAGAAGACTTTCTATGAAAATTGGTTTCTGCGCACTCAAGGTCATAACCGCTGTTTCGTGCTGTAGACTATACTTATGTTAATTTTTTATTTATTTAATTGGGCCTCTCCGGTACCCTCACTCACTCGACGAAACACAGCGCAGCAACGCCGCGGCGTGAAGCAGCGCCGGTCCGGTCTTCTGTAAGGCCGTGTGTATCATTCCGGTCTAGCCGGCCCATTTATGCCGAAAGCGTGGCTCTCCCACGTCCAATTTTAATAGCCACGTTCAATATAAATAAATTGGCGGCGCTAGTTTCTACGATTGCCCACCTTAATAAACAAATATACTTGAGATATAATTAATTATTATTTTGGCGGGGTCTTCTGTGAACTCTGCCGATAGCAATTAAATTGATGTTCCGATTGAAAAAACCAATAACACATACCTACGTAAGATCGATTCTGAGAAAGATTACATGATGTGTTTTGGCAAACAAGATGACGAATTTCCAAAACTCGTAGAACAACATGTTGTTCAGAATGCTTGGTAAAAGACGTTATTAAAGGTAGGTATGTAAATGTTGGGTTATCTAGTGAATTATGTGGGGTGAAGAGACGTTCGGTCCATACCCAGAATGTCTCCCGGCTGCTCGACCTCTCTAATGCCTATGCATTAGTGGGTGCGGGTGTGGTATCAAAACCAAAGACCTCCTGGAAAACAGGAAAAAAGGTGTCACAAGAGAACCCAACAAAATCCTGTATAATAGTGACGTCACATCAGTGAGCTCAAACAGTACCAAGCGAAATAAATAAAATAAAAAAGCAAAGGCATCTTTCAAATGTATTTTTACATTCATGCAAGTTTCTAGGAAACAATAATTGTATCCTTTATTACCATTATAAAGATGAGTAAAAACAAATGCGTATCCATAACTCTCGCATGACAAAAGTGAACGCTTAGTGAGAAGCAAGCAAACATGGAGAGAAGGCTTATAGTGTAAAGCTTTTTATCCAGTGACATACCAAACGATAATAGCTTAGTGTTAACATCTCCACTGATTGATATATTTGAAGAAAATCTCTGCCTTGAAACAATATTGTAACCAAGTTGTCACTTATTGATTCGTGGCATACTCGTAAACATTATGCGAGAGTATGTCACATAGGTAGTGGGAATTTATTTATTTTATTTGGGTTATCTTGATCTTTTTTTTATGATATAGGAGGCAGACGAGCCGACTGGATCACCTGATGGTAAACGATTACCACCGCCCATGGACGCTTGCAACACCAGTGGTATCACAAGTGCGCTGCTTACCTTTTACTCCCCTTCCCCGGGATTGGGCCTCCGGTACCCTCACTCACCAGTGAAACACAGCGCATGCACTGCTTCTACGCCGGTTTTCTGTGAGGACGTGGTATTACTCCGGTCGAGCCGGCCCATTCATGCCGAAGCGTAGCTCTCCCGCTGTTAAATCATGTGATCTCCTTGCTTCTCTCTCAGTGGGCGACATTACCAAGTAGTGTCGCGTTTTTTCGCTCCCGCGCATGTAACGAGATGTTTTTGCGCGCGCGCAGCCTGCGATTGTTATTCTAAGAAGCGCGCGCACGCATCAATATTCATAACTGCGATCTTAAAATGTCCAGAGAGGAACAAACTATATCAGTTTTATTTTATTTTTAAAGTCTGATAAAGCTAAATTTGAAATTTGTGAATGTATAATAATATTCGACACCCCATTGGCGTAGTGGTTGAGCGCCGGTTGAGACACAGGGGTTGCGGTTTCGATTCCCGCAGCAAGACAAAGTTTGTTGATGAAACAAATATTTTTCTTGCGTCTGGGTGTTTGTGGTTATATACAATAAAAGGAATATTTATTTATTTAAAACTTTATTGCACAAACATTTGTCATAATAGGCGAACTTAATGCTTTGAAATACCCAGACTATAACCTTACTCTATGAGGAATACTTATGAAAACAAGGACTATTAGCGCATTGGCAAATGTGTCGATGATGGTTCCGAGTTTGGTTTCTGATCCCAAAAGCATATTATCCTGTTTAACCTAAAAAACATAGAATGGTAGAAGCCAATTTTCACAAAAAAACCTGCAAATCAACAATTTTACGGCAAAATTTATGTAGGTATTATTTTTATGTCGCAATAAATTAAATGGACATTCTATACATTCGCATTGCATTCTCACGATTATATTTTGACAGCTCGAAGGTTTTATTCGATCAGCGGTCGGATTCAATATGGCGATTCGCGCCAATCCACCGGTTCTGTTTACTCTATGGTTTTTGACATAAGGTTTAAATTAGCACTACCTTGGTTTCAGTATAAATTACTTTAGTTATGTTTATTTAGCAGTTAATAAATCTTATTTGACAGACCTAAGGCATACCAACACGTTTTGCAACCCTGAGATATTGTCAAGGAATTTATATTATAATAATACAGAATAAGTTAAATCTGTCAATGAAGAAATATTTAAAACAGCTTTTGGCTAAATCCATCAAATATAATCCTAGATGCACAATCCGTAATGAAAGCACACTAAAAGCTTTTGAAAAAGTGATCCCAACACAGCTCTTATTAGTAGTTTTACAAAATTAAATATTAGAATTTGAATATTGAATATTAGAATAAAAAACTAAGTAACTTTAAGGTATGATGTAACTGTGGGAGAGCCACGCTTCGGCATGAATGGGCCGGCTCGACCGGAGTGATACCACTGCCTCACAGAAAACCGGCGTGAAGCAGCCCCTGTGCTGTGTTTCGCCGAGTGAGTGAGGGTACCGGAGGCCCACCCGGGGGGAAGGGGATAAAAGGTGGCAGCGCACTTGTAACTCCACTGGTGTTACAAGTGTCCATGAGCGGCGGCAATTGCTTACCATCAGGTGATCCGCCTGCTCGTCTGCTACCTATACCATTAAAAAAAAATGATTTACTGGTCTTTGCGCCAAGGGGACAGTCAAACAGAGAAATATTAAATCTTGTTGATTAAGTTTAAAAAAATCTCCATTACATAATCTACAAAACAGAACTGAAAATAATTGAATAACTTTTGTAACTGAACAGAACGGCTGCACGCACTTTACGTCTAGCACACTCGTTAATTTAAAAAAAAGTATCTTGTCTATGCACAAAGCGAGTGTAAAGCATCCACAGACAATAGCGTCTTTATGCAATCGCGCGAGCATTAAAATGCAGCGCAACATGAATGGACTCTTTATATAAAACTATAAATTTTAGCAACAGCACCCAAGTCGGTGTTGCCATTTGAGTTTCGAAAAAGTAACAATAATTAGAACAAGTTCCTGTCAGTTTGAGGTCATCACCATCGTCATCATCAGCCTGTTTTTTTTTTAATCTCCTGTGCTCTACATTCTCAACGGTCCTGTGCCAGTTTCTATCTGTGTCTCCCACTACTCTGTATACCAATAGCCTAACCGTGGGAGAGTCACGATTCGTCGCGAATGGGCCGGTCCGACCAGAGTGATCACGGCCTCACAGAAGACTGGCGTGAAGCAGCGCCTGCGCTAGTGTTTCGACCCAGTGAGTGAGAATATTGGAGGAAAAGGTTCGGAATGCACTTAGGAATCCGCTGATGTTGCGGGTGTCGATTAGCGGCCGCAATCGCTTACCATCAGGTGATCCGTCTGCTTGTCTGCTAGACTTTCATATAAGAAAAAACAGGTTAAATGATTGTCGTCAGCTTTGTTTAGCTTGACGTGACAGCCGCTGCAATCGACACCCTTTTGCAGCGGCTATCGCTTACCATTGGGTGAATCGTTTAATCGTCTGCCTATCACGTAGAAAAGAATAAACAAATCTAAAGAATCATCTAACCATGGTATTTCATGTCGTGTTACCTAAAAGAAACCAAAAATTACTTAAAAAGTTACAAAACCTAACCTGGCAAGACTTACCGAGCCCTTTGCCTTGTCCAAGTACTAAACTTTAATTTACCACACCAACTTCAACTCTATTTGCATCCCCGTAAGTTGCAAGAAGTGTTATGAATGTTGGCTCTTTATGTCTGGTCTGTTTATCGGAATTATCAGGGTTATGAATGGCCAGACCACCTACATGGGTGGCCATTACGGTAAATAATAGTATTTGCAAGAATCGTATGTGAGATCGATCACGTTGCACGAAACGATAGGGCGTTGAAAAGAGAGGAAAGTTGAAGTAAGATGCAATGAAACTATTTTAATAAAAAATAATGCGGCTGAATTCTTACTTCTCGTTTACCACACGCATTGTCACCTATCTGTAGTTCTATCCTCATTATTTAATTAAATATGGTTCCAGAGTGCGTTTTTAACAGAACTTTTAACACCAACCTTTCCAACAGTTTAGCTGCGGCGTAACTGAAGGTGTTATCCCTAGATTTAGGATGCCGGCCTGCTAAAAGACCCATAAAGCGTGGGAAAGAGTAGACGCCATCTTATTATTCAATTTTCACTGAGGTCAATGCCCAAAATTAAACTCCCTTTAGGCTGTTTTTCCACCAGAGCTGTGCGAGGTAGCTAAGTGGTGTGCGAAGAAAAAATCCACCAATGGAATCACTTCATTCTTTTTTTTTATAGGATAGGGGGCAGACAAGCAGACGGATCACCTGATGTTAAGCGATTACCGTCGCCCATGAACACCTGCAACTCCAGGGGCTTCACAGGTGCGCTGCCGGCCTTTCAGAGCGAGATATGCCCTTTTCTTGAAGGTTTGTAGGTCGTAGTGGTCCGGAAATACCGCAGGTGGCAGTTCGTTCCATATTTTCGTCGTACGCGGCAGAAAGTTCCTGGCAAAGCGCACAGTAGTGGACTGCCAGCCATCCAGATGAAATGGATGGAACTGCTGCCGCGTTCTTCTCTAGAAGTTATTCTATTGGTGGATCTTTTTCCCGCACACCGCTTAGCTACCTCGCACAGCTCTGGTGGAAAAACAACCTTACACTCCAAATGTCAACCCGTTAAGATCTCGCGGTCTTCCATCACTTCCTAATTTGACACTGCCATTATATCTCGACACCAACAAATAAAGGGTCAATTACAGCTTTATTGCTATAGCGATAAGAACATAGGTGATTATGACCGGACGGTGAGCAGGCGCATCGTATCTCGTTGTACCGGGAACTGGGCTCAACTTACCGAACGGTCGCACACAGGGACGGCTAAGGTTAAGGTTTGTTGTAAATAAATATTTTAAGTGATAGACGGTGGCAGACGGGTAAACGGATCACCTAATGGTTTTCATTAAATACCATCGATTAATTAACAAACGTAGGTTTCAAGGAGTTTATTGGGTATTTAATAAAAATAAAAAAGTAGTACCTACTACTTTTTTATTTTTTTCTATAAAAATGTTCCCCTTTATTTTTCTTTCTCCAGACAAACAATTTTCCAATGGTATTCTAACAGAAATGTCAGAATTTGAAGCGAGCATCGAGACGTTTAATAAAATCATTTTTCCTACATCTCGAGAAGGTAAGTAAGTGCGAGTCGGATTCCCGCATGAAGGGTTCCGTTGTATACTTAGACAAACGAGGAAAAAATGTTTTAGATATCGTCAGTGACATTATGTAAGTTAAGTACGCCTTGCAATTCAAAAATAACCCCAATAAACACGATCATAAAGACTATGCTAAGTCCATAAAGGGTAACTTGATGTTGACTTCGCAATCCTTTATTGATTTGAAAAGTCCAGAGGTACATGCTCAGAGAGGAACTTACTGTCCTCCCGTATGGAAGGCGCGTTCTGATACACTGGGCTCCATTCCTCTAAGTAAATAGTCCTTATATTTTCGGAATTAAAACTCGCTGTCACAAACGAATTGACAGACTTGGCACATCTACAGATGGTTCGTTTTTTCATCCCGCTATGGAGCCCTAAAAGCAACAATAGCATTACACTCAGTCGTGATGTTTTATGTATCTGCCGCGATGGCGCTAGTGATTCCCATGAAAATGGCTGTTTCATGCCGGCTATTGAAACATTGGGGTAGTCGCGAACTCGCGAGTAGGGATGCCAGGATATCGATGTTGGAGAAATAAGAGCAAGAGTGAAAAAAAAATCATAGTGCTTAAGCTACTTAGTACGGCGTCAGGTCAATGTATGAGATGTTGTGAGAATTTATTTATTGACCACAACCGCAGCGGCGCTCGGTTCACCTGCCACAAATATGGACGAGTGGTTCACTCCCGCATAGTACTTTACAGCCACGAGCGCTGCTGTAAAGTCACACCGTGTGATGTTGCATAAATCATCTGTTAAATATACAATAGACAAAATTACTCTACAAAGACTAAATAAAGAAACACAGAACTTGCGGCCAACAAGGTTCAGCCTCAGCTTGATACTGCAACCGCCGCGAGCAGTTGCTGCGAAGCTAGCTTTCAGGCTGGATCTTGGGTGACTCCTTAAAATAATAAGGGGTAATATATACAGTGATTGTAAATATTATCTTCTTCTTCTTGACGTGCCACATTACTTAAGATTGGCCATCTTCTATGATATGACTATGAGTAGGTACCTGATGACGATAATTAACTGAGGGCATCAACCTAGAACACCCAGACCCAAGAAAACTTAGAAAATGTAGTTTCCTATTAATGACTTAACCGGGAATCCAAACCGGGGCCTTTCGCGCTTAGGGCGAACACCTTAGCTACTGCTGCCATCGAGGCCTGTCTGTTTTTCTGCCCCTATAGGTAATATTGTCGATATAAATATCGATGTTGAGGTATCGTGTCCTCATCCCCGCATGCGGCGGATACGGCATACATTAAGTACGTGTATGATGTTTGCGCGTTTGCATCTAGTTCTACTCTGCTCAGTGGATGGTGGCTGCCTACGCTCCATACACATACTGACGGAAATGAGATCTCTGGCCGATTCCATTACCATATTTTCTCACCGTGGGAGAACCACGTTTCGGCATGAATGGGTTTGATCGAAGTGATACCACGGCCTCACAGAAGACCGGCGTGAAGCAGCGCCTGCGCTGTGTTTCCCCGAGTGAGGTTACCGGATGCCCATCGGGGGGAAAGATGATTAAAGGCATGCAACGCACTTGTGACTCCACTGGTGTCGCGGGTATTTATGGATGAGGCGATCGCTAACCATTTGCCACCGATCACATAAAAAAATATGAGCGCTTAGCACACCTAATTGCTCTAAACTAAGTACGTTAGTAAAATTAGTAGGCGTACGTAGAAAGCTTCAAAATCATAGTACCTAATTCCTTTTAGCCTTGGCTATAGTTGGGTAAATATCATCTCAGGACGGTCAAGAAATATAGCGGTTTATGTGATGTATTTGTTTGCCGATACGCCCCGTATATTCATCGGATTATTTTCAGTTTTCACTTACACCCTTATCAAAAGGGCCAGGGATGTAGGTCGTCCTGTCTGCGTTTCCCACGATTCTTTTGTCTTTATTGATATTATTTCGTGGAGGGCTTCCGATATTCTCCATTTGTGATGGGAATCCGATCGCTGGAATAATAACTTGAGCGAAACTTATGGCATCGGTGCGTGACGGAGGCTTTCATGAAGTTGAACTGGGAAAACAAGGCAATCGGCTTGTAGGGAAAATAACAATTGAGGGGATTCGAAGGCTGAGGGATTTGAGATCGCAACAATAGAATCTTTTTTTGTGATAGACGGATCACCTGATGGTAAGCGATTGCCACCGCCCATAGACACCTACTTAACCAATAATTGAGCCACAAGTGCACTACCAACATTTGATAACGTGCTTTGATAACGAGTGACTAAGTAAATTAGTCCGAGCATCCGTCAAAATATGGTCTACTACTACTTTCTGGACCAAAATGCACCGTTACCCCCATCTTCTTATTCGCACGGGAATTTCAGCAGACAGGTGGCAGGTGTGTCATTTCGCGTGTAGAGGTATGACCACTTTCTCCATTTATACGAGATACTCATTTAGTAAACAGAGCATAGAGCGGTAGCTAAGTGCTTAGTCTGAAACGTGTAACTAATATATGATTCAGTTGGTTTGGTTTCTCTGTTAAAGAGTTATCATTGTTATTTTTACCATCATCATCAGCCTGTTGCAGTCCACTGCTGGACACAGGGCCGCCGCAAGTGGGCGTGCATGCGTCGCACGCTGCACGCCCAGTAGGGCGGCAAATTGAGCGACTTCTCAGCAGTAGCGTAGCTAGCTTACTAGCTACCCCTACTAATATGGAGGGTAGGGCGGCATAATCGGCACTGCACGTGGGCGCCGAAACAGCTTGTGGCTGAGGCCTGGCTGGACATAGGCCTCTCCAACTGCTCGCCAGTTTGATCGATCTTCGGCTACTCGCATCCAGCCGTCTTGCGCAGATCGTCACTTCATCTGGCCTGAGGCACGTCCTACACTACGTTTACCCAGACGCGGTCTCCACTCCAGAATTCGTTTTGTCAGTTCTGCGAAAGATATGGCCAACCCACTGCCACTTCAGCTTACTAATCCGTGGGCTTTGTCAATAACTATGGTTATTATTACCAAACCTCCCAAATCCTGAATCATGTCCAAAGCGAACTCCGTACTTCGAGTTTCAACAGGGAATTGAATACTGAGGCGAGTGACTACTTAGGCAAGAATATAGTGTACTATTTTGCTACAGAACTGATATACTTCGACAAGGGTCTACCACATTACGCATGCACATACGAAATATGATATTAGTATAATATATTGTGACGGAAGCCTGTCGGAGCGTTATTGCAGACTTTATTAGACGAGCAAGGTCATCGCATACCATGGGTTTTATGGCAAATACATTTGCGTTTGGGAAGGATTGTTTCCTCTTATAAATTATTGGGCAACCCTTTTTCTTCGTAAGTAAATAACTTTGGTTTACGATGCTAGGGGTTTTCTGAAGGGGAAAATTCTGATTGATGTTATTCAGCAAATCGACATTCATACATCTCATACATTGACCTAATTCCGAAGTAGCTTAACTACAGAGGAATTCCTAAATATTATAACTGAAATGTACATACACCGTGTTTTATGCAATTAAAATCTTGTATCTTGAATTTTGAAATACGTCATACCTATTACAGTGAACAAGCTAAACTTAACTAGCCCGATGGCGCATTGAGTAGTGACGCTATCTCATACGCCAAGGTTCGTGGGCTCGAATCCCACCCTTGACAAACATTCGTGTGCATTTTGGACTTATATTTGACGCTTGTTCGTTTATACGCAGCATGTTCATATATCACATAAGCAATTTTCGTTTGCAACAACTTTGTGCAAAACACATTGATATAGCTACATTTGGCCGCGATGTGATGTCGTGAGCGCCGCCCGTTTCTCTGATATATCGGTGGCGATATTGCGGCATAGCTGAGTGTCTAGACATCCCATAGCTTACGACGCGGGTAGGTAAGGAATTACCTCGTAAAAACGAAGAAATATTTTAGGGCATACACGAAAACATGACAAATTGAATTAGTACCTGCCACACAGAAGATAATGCAAAGAAAAGATTCGTATAGAAAAACCAACCACTTGCCATTAGGTAAATCGTTTGTCACCTTTAGGGTAAAGAAAATTACGATTAGATACTGAAATGCATTTAATAGGTAAAGTAATTTATATCGACTGGTCTGCATTGGTCGCGTCCTAATGAAACCAAAACTCCTAGAACGCTTTACAATTTAAATTCTGCGAAAATAACTTAAGAATTAATATCGTATCTTGAATCTCGATCATTTATAATAAGATTGTCATCGTCTCTACAAAATGTATTAAACTATTCAACAATTCTAACTTCTTAAACACCATTTGAAATCTATTCTCATAGTCCCGTTTACCTGGGGCAACGCGATAAAATCTGCCTCATGCAAAAAATAAAGCGGATATGGCGAAGAAAAGGGCGAAATGTCAACTGCTAAACGCGATAAGGCTGCGATAATCTGTGGAATGGAGGCAAAAACTAGAAAAAAAACTGTTTGTCTATCGTGCTCGTGTCTAGCTAAAATGTCACTTTTTTTGCGACTGTCTGGAGCTGTGATCGATTAAGACCGTTCTAAAAGATTAAACTAGTAATATATTAATTCAACATACCTATATAGGAGCTATGACTCCTAGTCAAACTCCTCTATATATTTAAATGTTATTGTAACAGCCTTATTGTACTCGTATCATCTGTTGTTACTAGGGTTAATTTCGTGGCATTCATCCAATTCAGTAATTTCTCCAAAATTGACATCAAAATCTTAAAAATACACCGATCATATGGAAGGTATTTTCCATACGGTACCCCTGATCTAGAACAGGAATTTAAAGGATTTAAGATACATGGATCCAAGATCTGGCAAGTCTTATATTGTAATATTGAATGAAGGTCAGACCTTAGGGTCAGACATATCCCTTAGATTAAAAAAAACATGGAGTTTTCTCTAAATACCTTAATTTACATACCAACGTTTTGAAGCACAAAGGTCACTTTGCATCCAACATTGATTACTTACAACAAAACGACCTAAAAGATATTTTGTTTACACTTTAACCCCGTCATTCATTCTTAAAACTAAGAATAAAGCGCTCAAAAACGTAATTACAGAAACACGGAGTCAAACACGCGAGTTGGGGCGAAAGTCAAACACTAACAAGAGGTTAAATTTTATAATAAAACCCGCATTGAATGTTAAACCACTCGGCTTAACACTGGGTTTAACATATTCTTGCCGGCAAAAACTTAAGCCGACCTGATGTTAGGGTTCTGCTTGTTTGCTTTTGACTACCTACATTTTCCATCTTGTAAGGGATACCTAGGTACTCGATTCAAAGTTCCCTCTAAAACGATTTCGAGCATTTTGACTTAGTTTTTAACACATAAGTACTACTTATTTGATGACAATACTTTTCAACCGTGTGAATCTAATTGTAATGATACATAATTTACAATGTTACATACGTTATTTATTTAAAAAACATGTTTTCCTAGACTAAGACTTCTGTAATTGTACCTTCTTCTGGGGAAAGGCTTTAAAACGAGGCGTCAACGCTGGTCAAATAAGTGATTGTCTTTACTAAAAAGGACACTTAGAAAAGATATCATAATATTTTAAAATGTTTAGTAAGTATATGGGCGTAACCTTTTCATGGGCTTGTACACAAAGTATTTGAACTCTCTCCAGTCTTTTTTTTGCAATAAAATGTACTTAGTCTATGGGATAGGTCATATCTTTTATCAAAATCAGCAATCAGTTTCAAATATGAAAGCGGTCAAACAGACAGAATGGTGGTTGTCGCATTTGTAATTTAGAACAAGTAGACAGTTGACCGACAAATCAAAATGATGAAGAGATTCCGTTTTCAATTAGTTATTATCTAATGATTTATCACCATTTGATAATTGCATTATAAACAAAGGACCTCTCAACAAGACACGATAAATCATCCAATCCAAATACGGAACCGCGTCATTAAATACCGTCCTACGCTTTCCGAATACCGTTTTTTGTCGCCGTCAGGTAAAACGATAAGTGTCAAATGTTTTGACGTTTCCAAAGGATTATTATCGGGGATTGTTCTCGACAATACGTTTTGACATTTTTTGTCTGTCTCTTCTATAGAAATGAGATAATCGCTAACAAGGTGCATACGGGGGTTTGGACAAAAAATGGTGATGTTTGGGCAGACGTGCATTGTAAATTTTTACTTTTATGAATTCGTTATTTCGTCCCCAGTCTCTGGCTGCAAAAGAATATATTTAGAAATAATTGCTTTTGTAAAGTAAAGGATTTTGTTGGAGTGCGAAAGTCCTGTCACTTAGTTGTCATACATAACAATAACCCAGTTCTTAAGATTTTTTGTGCAATAAAGGGATCTATCTAATACCAAAATGTTCATACAAATCGAATGAGTAAATATAGAGTTTTTGAAAAAATTGCGCGTTTAGAAGCAAATATAAATACATGCCTTTTATCTTAACCTCACAATAAACAATACTAAAATACATGTAATTTAAAATACAACCTCCTTTTGAAGTCGGTACCAAAATCGAGTAAGTCACATCCGAGATACGGACAACATAAATCGTCAGCAAGATACAGTTACCACCATAATGATAACGGTTTAAGGAAAATTATATAGTGTCAAAATTAAATAACCATAAAGTCCGGTAATCACTTGTAACAAATAAAACGGGCAACTAAAATCATTTCACAATAGGGCAATCGTTTTTTATGGCCCGCACCTTAAGTGGCATTAGGCCCGACCCGCGTCAGGGCTGCCACCAACAAATAACAATATTTTTACTTAAGCCCACTTATTACAAAACGAAGACTAAAGTTAGACATGGTTTAATGATGCTGACACTTTCATAAAGGTGAGAAATAAAAGTGACAGCATACGTTTTGAAACAAGAATAACTTTAGACCTTATTTTGTAATAAGTATAATCTTTATACTGTCCCACTGTAGGGCAAAGGCCTCCATCATATAAATCAAGTTATTATTTATCGCTACAATGTATGATGATCACCACATCAATAATCACCACGCTTGCCTAAAGCGGATTGGTGATCACAAACCCGAGCTATGTTCGAAGAATTCGAAACATACTCTTTGCTCGACCCGTGAATCGAACCCAGGACCCCGAGAGATTTCGGTCCATTACTTAAACCACAAACCAACGAGGCTATTTATACGTTTAAAGTCCATAAAGAACATTTATGAATGTCAAACATGTAATCTACCGTAAAAGGAGTCTAGTTCCACAAGTCATTGATCCTCAACAGTATGTTTATCTGTTATTTATGTTAGGTCTGGATGTTTGTGGTTCCTTCGTTGTTTCTGGTTTTCATAGCACAAGGAAAAACATTAGTTTGGGACCAGGACAATGTCTGTAATGTTGTCTCAATTTATTTATTTCATAAACTACTGCCAACCCTGCCGGGATTGAGGGCCGTCCCATCATTAGTGTTAATTTTATTGATTCTAATCACCGGCCCGGCGTTAGGCATAATACTCGCCCTTATTTACATTCCTAATCGTCTAATTAGCATTTACTCTTTGACAAGCGCCGATAAGCTTGTTTTATGCAGCATTTTACGAGATTGTTTAAAAATTTGTTCGTGATTTATGACAGTGGGTTTTATTGGCCTTAAGTTTATTGAGGTCATAGACTTATGGTTTTTTGTTTGTTTTATGACTAGATTGTTTCTTCATTTCCATATCGTGTGGGGTCAGAGTTGCAAGATGTTTTGCATAGACGTTGTGTATTTATTAATTAAATTATTACCTGCTAGTTTGCGATTTTATTGATTTGTTTTATTGGTTGGATTGTGTTTTTACTTTCAGATTTGTGCTATCGGGATCTGGATTTTACTGCGATTTGTAAGTAAATTTGTGTTATTTTTTTCGATTTAAGACATTATTTTGCTATCATCAAAGCAAAAGTTTACAGGAACAGAAAGCCACACATTAATAGAATACAAATATATCAAACTTCATCAATGATTCTTACCATTTTTTTTTCTGCCTAAGATACAGGATACTCCTATTTTAGGCAGCGAACTAAAAATTGCGCCCTTAGTTTAAGTAGACTTTTTATTTGATTTGATTGTTCTGACGAATTTTTCAATAAAGTTTCAAGTTTTATCAATAATGTTTAAAGTCTAAAGTTTAAAATACTTGAAATTTAAGTTTCCATACAGGATGTGATACTGCCAGTCACTCCCAGGTAACCTTTGGTACAAGAAACTCAATTTCATTTTAGTAGCCTATCTCTTAAATCAATTCTTTATCAAACATATCTATCCAATCCTGAGCATTAAAACCTATCATGTTCTAGCAATACAATAGGAACGCTGTATAAAACGCTTAGGGTTATCAGCGCGGGCGCAGCCTCGTCGGTCAGCGCGGAAAGCTGTTATCCGCCATCTTAATGCCGCGCCCGCTGACCCGATCGGCTAGCGATAGCAGCCCTGGCGGCAAAGATTAACTACGAGTTGTACAGACTAGTCGGCAAATAGATTTATTGCGCTTAATCATGTGTTGAGCGATGTTAGCGCTAAGTGTATAGACCATCGAGTGATCCGCCTGCTCGTCTACTACCTATCACATAAAAAAAAAGATATACGCCTACAACGCGTGCTAGGTACTCTGCCTATGCACACATACAGGGATTACTTTGGTTGAAGACGCTCTTTTTTGTACAAACAAATGAAAGAATTGTGTGGCTTGAGTGGCAATGGGCAGGGCGCATTGTGAGTAGAACAGACAGCCGTAGGGGCGGAAAGGTCCTTGAAAGGAGGCCGCGTGCAGGAAGTCGCAGCCGTGGCAGGCCCTCTACATGGCAAACCGGCGATCTGGTGATGGTCTCGGGAGTTCCTTGGATGCGGGTGGCGCAGGACCGATCTGTGAGGAGAACTTTGGGGGAGGCCTATGTCAGCAGTGGACGGCTGAAATGATGATGAGATGAACTTTGAAGTCTTCGTTCTCCGTCAGGGGTATCGTATGACCCGATGACTATTATCCAAGGAGCAAATGGAGATGATTCAAATTGCTATAAAATCCTGAGGTGTATGCTCGGATTCAAACCACGATCTCCCAAAGGAGCGTTATTTTCCACTGAGCTACTTATGAATCTATGAGTGGCGGTAACCATTTACAATCAAATAGGACCTTTTGCTTGTCTGCCAATTTTAAACTGATTTCTGAAACCTGATCCCGTACTAAGTAGCATAAGCACTTGTGTTACAGATATCAGACAACAGATATATTTAAGCAATAATAAAAACTTAAATATACGAAGTAACAAAGAGGTAGACATATTTGCGCGATTTCCAAATTATAAGAAAACAGTCAGTGATATTTTGAGGGCCGAGGTATCCTCCACCTCTCACTAATTAAATGTAATAGTATTTTTTTATTTAACTTTTAAGTGTAAGTTAACATATTTTATGCATGATGTGTACACTATTTCAGGATTACTGCCTTGGTCCTGTAACTGTATGTTAGTAATAAGAACAAGTATGGCTGTAATCTGTCTGTGTACCTACTTAAATAAATAAATTTTCCAGAAAGTATTCTGTGTAATATCCTCACACACGGTCACTTCTTTACAATGGTTATGTGGTAATTCTAACGTATTTTATAGGCGTTTTCTCTTACACGCCTTCTGTGTGAGCGTATAGTCTGTGCACAGTAGGCCGGTATCAAGGAGCTATCACAGCTTCTTATCTCGTTTCCCGGCTCCACCCTGATCTCAGATGCAAATACATTGTAGACTTGTTCTACTAATTGCTGGGTCAGTTTACGGCTTTCAAGACGAAGGGAAAGAAAGGGATTTAGGTTAGAAAGGAGATAGTTAAGATATAACTAAACTAAAATGCTGGGTATAAATAAAAGGCAAGCAACGCATCAGCGACTTCTCTGATCTCGCTGATTGTCATGGGTGGCGTTGATTACATACCATTAGGTGAGCCCTTGGCAATTCCCCCCATCTCCCTTTCAGGACCTTATACCAAGAGGCTATGTCAGACTAGTAAAAAATATATCAAACACCGCCGTGATTTTTTATTTATCTATCACCATCAAGCTTTAAAGATAGAATTGGTAATTCTATAAAAATAAATAAAAAAATAAAATTAAATAACATTTAATTCAGATAAGTAACATCCATATTATGTGTTAGTAACAATTGACTTAAGGACTATTATTAGTAGAGAAATTAAATTGTAATTATATTGGAGTCAAAATAAAATAAAATAAAATTCAAATTAAATTAAACTACTACTATACCTACTAACTTATTTTATTTTGAATACTCAAATTGAATGAGGCGTTTTCTTTAAAAAATAAAAAAGGTAATAATATTAGGTATATCTCTATCGATGGCGCCTAAGATACTTTCTTTATGCACTTAGCAGGTAAAATAGTTCTGTCAATGTCAATTCCGTTACGACCAAAGACTATGTACGTCAAAGACAACATTTTTTGTTACAAATTTAATATTTCGTCATGATATACCTTGATATACTATAATTTAGCCTTATTCCGTAGCAGTAATGACTACAAGCACGCAATTAATAAAATTGCCACAACACGCAGGTTTTCACCAACATCAGTTCAATTTTGTGACTTTCACACCATCTAGGAAGCGTTTTGGAACTATTTTTTTTTTTTGGAAAACGCCTCATTGTAATAGGGTATTTGACTATTTTTTTTTATGTGTTTAATCAAAAGACCCCTCTATTAAAGAAACATTGTTGAAAGAATTATTTGATTCTGATTTGAATTACCTGAGATATCACAACTTTAAGAGCACATATTTTACGCGGGCCCAAAAACGCTCTATACAAATGGCTACTAACATGTGACGTCACACGCTCGTATCTTGTATGCGCGTCTAGCAAATTTTGTTTGGTAGCTATATCAAATGTTTCGTTTATGTACATAGTTTTATAATTAAAGTTTGTGTTTAATGTGTGGGTAGTTCAATGATATAATTATTTTTATAATATTATAAACTTTAAAAATGGACTTGCACATGAAACTTTGAATGCTCACAAAACCAGCTAGACTTTATATTTTTAACTGAAAATTGTGGCTATTGGTTCTTATTTACCAATATTTTGGTAAAGTATCAATATTTTTTACTACATCGATATTAGTCAACTACCCTATTAAATAGTCAAATAACGAAATGTTACGTTTTCAAATGTTATTGAAACAAATGAATAAATGGGAAAGTTGTATTTATAAATTAATTAAAAGTTTGTTTGGCCACGTACTCGTATAAAAGTTGCCACGTAGGTAAGAGTACTTGCGTATTGAATTCTTCTTGCTGAGCAGCCAATTTATTCAAAAGAGTTACTTGCCGAGAAGTTTTGGTGTGAACTTCATAATGAATTTTTCAAATGTGCGTATTTCTAATTGGACACAGCGCCATCTATTGGTTCATTTTTGAATTACGGTCCCGAAGCGAAGTGAGGGCGGGCCACTAGTTTTGTAATAAAATATCAATTCGCCAAATTACGAAAGCCTTGAAGTTAACTGAACATTAACTTCAAGGCTTTCGCAATTTGATCAGTATTATAAGGTTAATTCAATATCTATACTCCGACCAATATCGCTTGATACTCAATTTGCATCGGCTTCGGAAGCTAATGGGTTCGCAGACACGACGAGGCGCTGAGCGAATAACATCGCGTCTAATCCCTGATTAACGCCGCCAAAGTGTTAAGCAGATGGTATTACCTCCAATGTAATCAGAATTAATTACAAACACGGGAGTTTATCAAATGTATGTAGGATAATGTCCTTTGCTATATGCCTCATTAAAATCTTCAAGATACAAGCCTACACCTTCCTAAAAGGTCGAGAACGCTGTACTCCTTCTGGTGAGGATGTGTCCAATTGTCCATGGGCAGTGATCACTTACCAATCTTACCATTACCTAGCTGAGCGGCTTTCGCGTTTGCCTCCTATTTCTATATCGTGGAGGAGCCACGCTTCGACAGAATGGACTGGCTCGATTAGAGAGATACCACAGCCTCACAGAAAGCAGCAAAAACCAGCGTTTGTGTTGTTATCCCCCAACGAGTGAGGGGTCTGGAGGCCCAATCTGGGGAAAAGGGATGTTTAAAGGCTGACACTGCACTTGTGACTCCACTGATCAGATGTAGTGGGAAATCATGGACGATGGCTATTACTTACTGTCAGGTGAAAAAACTCTACAAATATTGCTCGTAGGTACAGCTATACATCAAAGTACCTTAATACAAAACTGTCGGATTTTTTCAATCGACTCGGATCTTACTGTCAGACACATTGAGTTGAATCAATCCAGAAAATTTGACAGATTGTGGTAAGGTGATGTGTGGCTGTCTGTATTTTATGTTATTATGTTTGAGATTGCCCTAAAATCTTTAAGGATAATAATAAAATCAATTTATTTACTACTAGTGGCCCGCCCTCACTTAGCTTCGGGACCGTAATTCAGAAATGAAGCAATAGATGGCGCTGTGTTCAATAACATCGCGCAAGCGTTTGGTGTTTTCGGTTTACCTATAGGTAAGCCTTGTCATTGTCTATTGAAGTTATCTCTTTATAAATAGAAGGCCTAACTTGATGAAGGAGCTGCGAAATAGATGTTATCTCTCGCGTCGAGGGACGTGGGTTGCGTGTAAAGGCGGCCGCACACGAGACGCGGAATAAGTAATGACAAATAACGTGACAAAATATCTTCGCGTCCTAATGTTGTTTATTGAGGATACTTGATTACGATCTATGTTATGACGGGACACGTGTGTTTGTTTAGTTTAAGTCATATGGAATAAAAAATGCGATTTTCATACATAGGTACAATTTATGAACATTAACATCCTTATAACCACGTGTTCTACCAACCAGAAAACATTAATTCTACGACACACACATTCATGTCGTGTGAGGCCTAATTGGGGTTAAAGGTTGGCAGCGCACTTCTGACTCTACTGGTGTTGCTGATGTCTATGGGTGGCGGCCATTGCTCACCATCAGGTGACCATAGCAGACTGCCACTTATCACATAAAAAAATACACTCAAAACTGTTGAAACTTATTTTGTTTCTCAAAATACATAACGATCAATGTCGTTAAATTGGATTCAAAATAATACTCGTATACATAAAATATTTTTTCATTTCTGTGGATTACATTTTCAAAAACTTAAATTGAGAAATCGACCTTAATTACTTCACCTCGACGTTCTGTCATTACCTGAAACTGTAGCTCTCATTTCCCATCTATTTTCACAACTAAAAATAGTGTGAAACAATATCAACAGTAATTACAGCTAATTACGATGCAACGTCTGACTGTAGACTAGTGATGCGACTCTCCACTATCCGTCACTCGGGTAAATAAGTGATCCCATCAAAAACAATACTTGTCAAAAAAAACCAAGTCTCGCAACTACCGTAAAAAGTGGTGAGATCCATGTTTTGCCAAGTCGGTTATTCATTTATTGACTTTTTTTTTCATTTTTTTTTCTTCAACCCTTTCGGATTAGCGCTTAAGCGTGGGTGTTAAATAATTTACTATGGGAATAACTTTCACGGAATCAATGCATTCATCTTCAACATCGGACGCATGCGGACCTAAGACGACGAGTGGCGTCGAATTACCAAAATATTTTTTTCTAGTTACCCTCAATGATGACCACGACCATTTTGGGTCTTCCCAAATGAGACTAAAAAGGTCTAAGTGTCTTTTGCGACTAAGAAGAATGAGTCACCTTGTCTTCGCCGACGTCGGGTCTTCCCAAATGAGAATATTTTAAGTGTCTTTTGCGACTAAAAAGAATGAGTTTCCTCGCCATCTTCGCCGACGTCCCATCACTACAGTAATCGGAGAGGCCGCGCTGCGCCCGCGTCGAAACCGATGCGTTGTTTATTTCCGTGTTCGCGCGTAACCTGACCAGCTTTATTTCGGTGTTAAATATTCCTTGTTAATTACTGAACTTTGGTTTGTTTTAACGCGTCTTGTTACGGACTCGTTTAGCGCGTGTAAAAGGGACGTAAAGTTTCGGTCGTGTTGGTGAATTCCGTTTCGTTGTCGGCCCTTTGAATTGAATAAGAAATGTTTTGTTCATATAAAACTGACTATTTGGGTCAATAAAAACTAATTAAATAAAATTTACATTTTTGATTAATTGATCCGGCTCGAAGGACCAAAATGTTCAGGGAACCGTGTAGTTTCACTTGAGGCTTCGGTCCTTAACGCTCTGTTCGTCTAGTCGTACAATTATCAGTCTAGGGTTCTAGTTCGATTCCCGGTTTAAGCAAAAAAGTGCATAATATTCTTATTTTTTTAGCATAGCTCGGGTTTGTGATCATTAATCGGTAGTAGCGGTATGAATTATAATTATCAGATTCAATTATAAAATTGGTTGTAATTAGTATTTTTACAATAATCTTTATCTTCTTCCTCCAACCTCCCATGGCTTAATATCAACTCATACTCACTAATACCTACTCATACTTCATCTCACAATTAGATAAAGATAATCCAAAGTACGCTTGCCCCAGTATCAGCCAATCAGACTTACCTCCACGTGAGCTCCGCGTCACGACAACAATAAGTCTAAATGAAATTACATCTCGGCGACAAGCCCGCAAATCCGATTACTGAGATTATAATCGAGAGCCGCTCTTATCGATATTAAATCGATGAAAGGTCTGGCGATTCGTGAACAATACTGCAGCTTGGTGGGAGCATAATCACGTAATATGGCTTACACAGATTGAATGGAGTACTTTTGAGCCCATTCTCGATAATCAATCTTCTTTGCATCGATATAATCTCTAGATATACTGAAAGCGTTTGAAAAAGTGATCCCAACACCACCGTAATATTTAGTAATTTTACACCTAAACGTCTCATTTTATTTTCGACCCTAATGCTTTGGCTTTAAATTCCAAAAATTGTCAACTCTTTTGCGAATCGAGCCTCCATTGGCGGCGATACCTAATACTTTCATTCTGTATCTAGGCTATTTTATGGTTGAAGTTGATATAGAATTGAATAGAATAGAATACAAGTCATTTATTTCATTTCATACAAAGTCATTATTTGTAGTTAAAATTGTTATAATTTATCATAATATTGTCCACAAGCTTTACATAGTTCTAATTACATACATTACAAATTCAAAGATATACCTAATATGACAAATTATGATTGATACAACTAATTTAAGATATTTTTCCTTCTCTTTGTTTACGCATTTTATATAATCAGAACTTTTTATTGTAAATTCAAAGAACCTTTCACCTAATGGAATACTTTTCCACGAAACATTTCAGTCCGTTCCTATTTATCCTTATCCTCAAATCAGTACGTTGAGAAAATACGCAATATCTGTACAAATATTTGAACAAGCGCTCTCCTAACCAACTCCCACGCAATATCTCTGTTGAGATCTTGACACATGTCAAAGTTCCTGAGCGGAACATTACACAAACTAAAAGCCTGCTGGCACTCGAACTGTAAGGAGCAGACAAACAGATCAAAATTACAAAATAAGTGAAAATTATAGAAGTTTAAATAACCAGTTTATCGGCATATATAGTTTTATGTGACTTCAGACAAGCATTTGACGTCAGTCACACCTGATGTTAAGTTAAGATGAGATCAAAGGTAGACTACGCTTGCCCGAGAAAAGCCTATTCAGTCTTGCTTTAAAAAAATCCAGACAAGAGCTAAGATTTCCAAAAGTCATAATGCTTGGTAGAAGATGTGGGTAAAAGGGATATAAATATTCACAGTAGACCCTGTATTAAACATGCTAAAACTAAAATTTTTGTTTGTAAGAATCTGAAACTCAAAAACAACAAAAAAACGTTACTTCTCAGTAAGTACAATTTGCTAAAGGAATACCTTAATATTGTTGTAACGCTGCCAACTAGATTGTATTGTTATTAAGTTTAATATCTAGGTAGTGAACTTATCTCCACAGTGTAAATCTGCGCCATGCTGTGTAAATAAATGGGTCACCACAACAAGCGCCAAAAACGCCTTTAAGACCTTTGTATACAACTTCACGCATTGCCAATAACAAAGAGTCATAGCAGGAATTCTTTAGAAAATATTAGGACGATATTCCTGTTCTCGGGTCCGCTTGGAGTACTGCCAGCGCCATTGTGCCGCGGCCATTTCGCGTACAATGCGCCGCCATCTTGTTCAGCGCGCGCGGCAAAATGGCGCCTTTGTGCGCGTGATGAATGTTCGGGATTATTCCACCTGAGTTGGAGGCAATGTATCGAGATATTTGGTTTGTGAAGGAGTATACTTCTTGGGTAGATGTTTGTTTGTTCTACTCAAAAGATTTAGCCATTATTTGAATATTTTGGTTCGTGTTGACAATTTTTGAAACTTAAAAAATGGAATATATTCTTACGCAAAGCTCAGAATAGAACAAAAACGAGAGAGGCCGGTTAATATTAACTACATAACCTAAATAACAAGTTACTCAATTAAATATTTAGTTAGTCTTAGCTAGTAAGTTATGGACTCACAAGTTACGTAGCAAGTATTTAGAAATCTGTTACCTACTTAAAATAGAACGTAATAACCAAGTTTATCCGAATCGAAAATCAGTAAATTATTTCATCGACTTTCCACCGTTAACAAAGTTGCAAGCGATCACGTCCCACCGTCAAGTTATATTCCAACTGTTCGAGGACTGTGCTTCGATAGTTGCCCGATAAAAACTTTAACTGCACTTTGAGAACCGTACGCACTTATCACCTCAAGTTTTAACTGCGCAGTAAAGTCTTTAAAACGAGCAAAGAGTAGAAAGGTGTTGTTGTTAGTGGGGAGAAAGTACGCTGCTATCTGCAGATCGCAATTTGTACGGGATACCATAAAACCTGCAATACGCGATGCGCTACCATCGTAGCTCAGTGGATATGAACGTGCCTTCCATACAGGGAGTCGTGGTTCGAGCGTGAATCTGTACGTTTCGGTTAGTTTTCATAACCATGAATCAGTTGATCTGGTTCCCCTGTTAAAGATGTGCAAGGGTTTGAAGAAGGAAGGTTGTGCTCTTCATGAATGTAACTTCAACCTCTTTTTTCTTTATCTGCGCACACTAAGTGTTTTTTCAGCTGTCCAGCGTATATCATAGAGCTAAAGTCCATGTCAATTAGGTGCCTGATGGCGTCATCCCTAGACTTAGGCAAATGCCTAAGTACTTACGAGTATTTCTTTAAAATAATCTGCTAACTTCCTTTGTGATTTTGATCAGTGTAATGATTCAGAGAAAAATGATGTATGTACCCATTTTGACAATCGTCGAGAACCGTTACAATCAAAATTGCTCATTCTCACATCAAATCCGTTGCAGCAATCGGCGCGTGATTCGGTGCTCTGGTTGTGTCCAATCTCATGCACCCTTTCGCTGCTGTCAGAGTATTGAGTTATTGGTGTCTCCGCGAGGTGTTATTGTTATTAATTACATATTTATTGGACCGTGCGCTCGCGCTGCGGACACGGCGTGTGGTGAGAGGCGGAGCGGAAGCGGGGGCGGATAAACTTAGAATCGAAGCTGAAACCCATTGATTAAAGGCATTTTTGCGATTTTCACGTTTCCGACAGTGCAAGATTATTTTGTCTAATCGAGGTTTTCCCTGATGTCAGTCATCTTTATCATGAATCTACTGCGGTATTGTGCATCATCATCACCAGCCTGTTAAAAGTCGACAGCTGGACCTACCACCACTCCAATTTCACCCAGTTCTTGCCAGCCAACTTGCGCAAATGGTCTCTCCATCTAACTTGAAGGCGTCCCGCATTACGTTTACCAAGACATGGTCTCATAGTCATTTCATTAAAGTAAAACTTGATACTTAAAGTCACATTAGTGTCAATCCCAAATATTTTGACCCTTTTCCACAGATGGAAAATCTCAAAATGTATAAAATTTTACTTTTGCATCTGTCAGATTAGTCCACAGAATCAGAGCGTAAAACAACGAAGTTCCCCGCTCTTGCCCATCACCAAAGGCACACTCCATCTAGAATTAATATAAATAACATTTTGACAAGGCTCGTTCGTGTCGCCCCGCCGTAAATAACGCAATAGGCTGTAAATCGCGGACGAACAGACAGACAACACCTCCGTACGATAGCGAAGTTGTACCAGCGTAATGCAATAATACATTAAAGAAATATGAACCTTGTAAGTACATTTTGTCACGGTATTCTGGATGGAATGATAAGTTAACAAAATTTCATGAGAATATCGGAAGATATCGAATCTTGAAGAAAACATGTAGAACTTCCATAATTTCAGACGCTCTTTTTATTTGAAATGCTCACTTTGACACTGGCTCAATCATCCGAATATGCCTCTGACACTTCTCCTGTTTTTAGCTACCTGTCCGGCCGTTGTAGGTGCATACGATCTTTTTCGATTAATTGAAACCTCGACCGCTACCCCACCGTTGCCGACGCTTTAAAATCTAACCTAGCCACCAAGGGTCTTAGATCAGATCTTAATCATCTTAGTATGGGCATAACGAAAACTTCACAGACAGTGTCCTATTAAACTTTAAACGCAGATGCACGAGTATGTATTTTTTATTCAGACAAAAGAAATATAGGAGCCGTTACGTCTACTCTATTACCAAGTTAATATCCTTTGCAATTGTTTCCAACGCGTTCCTGTGTATTTACAGCCCCATGTACACCCTTCCCGTTTGAATGTAGCCCTTATTTAGATAGCCATAGGGCCACTCATGAGCTCTGTTGAGGAAATCCTCTAAGCCACTTAGGATCCAGCAACAGAAACAAAAATGAACGGCGAACTACAAACTCCGGAGCAGAATATAAATCAGGTTTACCCGGGGGATCACAACTATCGATTGTCGGGGAGACTCCAAGACACATCCGTATCCGAGTTTCGAGAGGATGAGGACTTGTGGAGTGACTAGTTAGGAGTTCTTTCGAGAACATTCCAAATGAAAAAGGCACCAGATGAACGCAGCCTTAATTTAACCGGTGACTTGACCAAGGCCCTGTGTGCGAACTACGAAGTGTGTGGCGCACACACGCTCCAAGGCAATAGGGATCGCCACGCGCTAACGCTATCATTAAGGACTATGGTGGCCCAATTAGGGGAAAGGGGGTTAAAGGTTGGTAACGCACTTGTGGCTCTACTAGTGTTGCAGGTGTCTATGGGCGGCGGCAATCGCTTACCGGGTAATCCATCTGCTCGTCTGCCATCTATCACAGAAAAAAAAATATTACTAGAAAACGTGGTTAAAGGATGTCGATGTTTACAGATAAACCCTGTATAGAAATAGAGTACCTAAACACGTTCTACAGACTCAAAAAATGCAAAAAGACAGCTAAATTCTACGAAGCTTTAGACAGTCTACGTTCAAACACCTCTTGACTAACTTTGCACGAGTGAGGAGTTCAAATGACCGCGTAATTCCGAAACCTACCCCTTTATTAATTCTACTCTTCAACTAATGAGTTATATGCTCAGAGGTAACTGGCCCATTCAGCGGTCCTCACTCGATTCTAAACCCTATTCCTAAAACAGTACGGCACATGTGGAGCGCCTAAGAGGTTGGTCTTCAAAGTCCTTTATTTTGATACGCAAACGTTGTACGATTTATAAATTGAGTGCAGCTTTTCTTTTTTCTGTCTGCGATTTTTCAATTTTCGTAGGAAATTATGTCTCGTGGGTATTAAAGTTTTTGCTAAATGAGTTGGACTTTGAAGAAATACCCTTGAACGTAAACATCTGCTTCTTGGAAATTAAATTAGTAGACTCATATTATATTATGGTAGTCAGAAAGGCCTGCTATTAATTATTTTGTCAAATGAAATAAGAACAAATGTGTGCAGTTAATTATTTAGGTAGTTGATGAATTAATTGGAGTTAAAAGGACAATCTTGATGATAACCCTGGGAGAGTCAGCTTCAGCATGAATGGGCTGACTTGACCAGAGTGATACCATGGCCTCACAGAAGACTGGAGCGTAGCAGCGCCTGCGCTGTGTTTCGTTGAGTGATTCAGTCACCGGAGGCCCTTTTGGGGGAAAGGGAGTTAAAGGTTGGCAACCCTACCGGTATTGTAGTTGTATATGGTCGGCGGCAATTGCTTACCATTAGGTGATCCGTCTGCTGGTCTGCCACCTATCATATAAAAAAAATACTGACGAATATTCGATGTCGTGCGTGTGATGATTTCATTTCAATCTCTTATCCAACACTCACATTTATATTTCCATCAATTATAAAAACTATGACATCTTTTACAACTCCTACACAAATATCACCCAAAATATTTCGACTATCAGTATCTCATATTTCCAATACAAGTTATCCGAAATTCTTTGAACAAACCATAGGCTCGAGTATAGCCATCTAATTATTTAAAGTGCCATAAAAAATTATATTCAAGACGTTAACTGGCTATCTGGTGTCGATCCTATCGCGGGATCGATGGAACTACCTCGGAAGATCGTTCGGGTTTCATATTTCGAGTTGGGGTCCAAAATGTTAATACATTGACGACTTCTTTGTCTTGTCTTGCGTCGATTGCGCGTCTTCCTGCGTTAGTTTTGAGGGTTTCTGCAGTTTGAAGAGCATTGGATGTTAAAGTTTTTCTGTGCTGTGTGTATTGGAGTGCAGTAGTGTATTTTGGTTGTTTTTTTGTCGCGCTCTAGAACATTTGTCAGGGCCCCGTCGCCATATATCAAGCGATAGCATCTGAGACTGCGTCGGACGTTGTCGCTTTATTAATATTTTCGTGGTCTTCCAGTGGCGTCTGGGTAAGAATGCGTTTTTGTCCATATTGATGGTCTGCTCGTCGATAAGCTTCGGTAAGCGGAGTTTATTGAGCGTTATTGATGGTTGTGTTTAAAGCTAAGCATTTGGTTGTTTAATGTACACCTTTGTTTTTACAACGACCAATGTTTGTTGTTTGTTAGTATCGTGTCGCTTTTTAATGTAAAGTATCAACCTATACCTACTTGAGGGTAAAGCCTCCATTATAGAAATCATGTCATAGAGCTGCTCTACTTTGATGGGATTAGACTTAATCACCACGTTTGCGTAATGCGGTTGGTGATCACAAACCCGAGCAATCTTCGAAAAATTCAAAATATAGATAGATACTCTTTATTGCACAAAATATTACAGAACTTAATGCTAGTATGGTAATTTACAAATACAATATCTGTAATAGCATACATAGCTTAAATAGCACAGTATTAACATACTTTTTGATTTGTATTGTATTAACGAACCGATGAGATACTTAACCCACTAGACTAAGGGGACGTTATTTTTTTTTTTCATTTTCTTTTAAAGTACCGACTTATCAAAATATTGCTGGTTCTAATTTCTATTAACCTCATATTTGGGTTACATTTAGATTTCGTATTACACTGATTACTGAAGTATCATGACGAGTTCCTTCATTATTGTCAAAGATTGATTCCATGTCTTATTTCTGTAAATCCAGTTACATTTATCTTTATTAAGAATATCCGTTGATCAAAATGAAGCTCGAGGATTCCCTATTGAATTATGATAATGACATCAGAGAGCAAAGAGTTATCTTACGTATTTAATAAGGCAAATTCTTGCCAGAAACAATAACTCGCTCGAGACGATTTACTTCGCCAATAAAGACGAATTTGTCTGGAATAAATACCTAATAGTAATACCGTCTCGAAAACTTCGCAGTCGATAAAGCATAGAAATCGTATTTTATGACTAGAAATAAGTAGATCTCGTAGAACCTCTAAATGAGAAATGAGTTCTTCTTAGAATTTCTGAAGAAAAATAATATTCCTACGAGTAAAACAATTCATCGATTCAGCTCCACCCCCAACATTTAGATGGTTGACAGTCTTCAACTGTGCGTTTCTCAAGAAATTTTCTGCCTCGTACCACAAAACGATGGAATGAACTGTCGCCTGCGGTATTATCGCACCGATACGACCTGCAAACCATCAATAAGCGAGCGTCTGCCGTGTGACCATGTCTTATAAAACTTTAAAAACTAAGTATGATTACATTTCTTGTTTAATGAATCGTAAAATGGGATGTATGATATATCAAACACTCTAAATATGTTAACCTTTCTGTGCAACTTGTGCTTATATCGTTAATTTAGGAAATCGTTTACTGTTCCTTACAGGACAGGCCTAGCCTAGTGTGTGGACTAGCAAAAATGTTTCTACGTAGGTATTTTTGATAATAAATAAATTTGTATCTTTTGGGATCGTTCTTACTGGAATAATTCACACATCTTTGTTTCAAATTCTCTATCCAGACGTATATTGATGCAGTTAATTGACGTGAGAAAACCCCTAAGCAAGGGACCCAGCCTTTCATTACGACGATGAGCCAGACCCAAGATTACAGGGCTCTCTAACGATACCCCTTCAAACTATCAACCCTTAAGTTTGCGTGAGAGATAGCCCTCCGGACGAAGCCACCTGATGCTAGAGGTAAATACAAACTATACTTAATTAGTTAATCGCACAATGTTAATATATTATTAGCTAGCTCTTGTCCTCGGCGGAATTTCTCAACAGAAAAACTCAGGTACAGTTACAATTATGTATTAGGTGCTACTTACTGGTCGCACGCCCTCACTTATAGTCTGTTTCAATTATGATGTCCCCCTGGACATTTCGAAGAACGTAACTCTGCACGTTACGTGTACGTAACGCGCGAGATCTATAGATCAAATCAAATATTATATATTTTTCTACTTGGTAGTAAATCGTCATTAGGAAAATATACAATTATACAAAAATACCCTACAATTATAGTCTGTTTCAATACATTCAATTATGAAGTCCCTTTTTGTATTTGGTAGTTAATAGTCATTTGAAAATTATACAATAATCCAAAAACATCCTACAATTGAATCACAAGCAAAATTAACATATTGTTTTTGAATATAATGCTCAAAATAATGTAAACTTCAAAATAAAACAATAGTTATTTTTGCGCGATTGCGGTTACGTACTATGGTTTGTGATTGACTTTTGAACATAGTGACGCACCTCAAGTATTCGGCATACAAAATTCTATATTTGCCGATTTAAAAAAATCGTGTTCAATCATCATCTGACATTTTGAGTGTCACTTCAATCACTACGTGGAGAGTGCAGAAAAGCCTACGACTAAGTTTGCAGCATGAAACAATAGCGATGATGACCTTGAGTGCGCAGAAACCAATTTCATTAGAAATTCATCTGTTCTACAAGTGCGAAAACTAACGGTCATCGCTATTGTTAGATGCCGCGGACTATACAATAAGACGTACGTGTTTTTCTTAAGTTAGTTTGTTGTTTTGTTGTTGAGTGTCGTTTATAGTTTTGTTTGTAATGCCAAATAAAGTCTGAAAGTGTTCTTTCGACAATCTCTAAAAAACCTTAGTTGTTGAAAATTACTTTGATTAAAATTGGATTACAAATCGATAATCGATGCCGCTGAATATCGATTTCTAAGAGTACTTCCCTAGTACTGAACTTTTGACATCTTTCCAAAGGGACATCATAATTGAAATAGACTATAGTTTTGGGACTTAATTTTACGAAAATCGTTACCTATTTTTTCTTTTTCAGCAAGAGTAAGAGAAAAGTTATTCCAATCTACTTTAATAGATGGCGCTGGTTATCGATTACATCTTGCAAGTGTTTGTCCTTTACTTTTCCCTTTAAGCCACGTCTTTACTCTCCATGACAAAAGGAAACCGAAACCGGTTTAATATATTTGTGGGCTCAAGTGTTATTCGCCACAAACATTTTAGGAAAACTAGGCAATCCAGGAATCGAGATTTTTGAATTAATAGTAAAAGTGAGGTTAAGAAGGTACTTACCTATAATAGGTAACTATAGGTACTTTTACGGGACACATAGCCCAAAATTATATCCAATTGTATAATTTATCTCCGTGATAAAAAGCCATCCATAACGTTGAAATTAATAACATTATATCGCTGAAAAACATGAAATTCATCTTTTCTTGACAAACGTTTTATTGACACTTGTCAAATCAATTTTTCTTTATGAAAAAGAAAAATACATCACGTCATACTTCAACTCGGAAGAGTTCTAATTAGTCCGAGTACTTCATAGATTAGGTACAATATCGATTATCAATTTCTTACACGATTTTCATACATTTTAACGATTATTGTGTTGTCATCAAATTCGCTTTATATCGATAGTTAGTTTAATACGATGTTTTTAAGTTTTCTAATATTCTGTATTGTAAAATGGTCTAGTATTTTGTGAGTTTCTTTACAAAAATATAACCGATTGTTGAGGATGCTTTTCATCTTGATAACTTTGGGCCCAGAGATCCCCTCCTCCTTTAAATTACTTAAATACAGACCAAAAGTTTTCGTTTACACGCCTGTTTGTTATTAAAGTTAGTCGCAACCAACCGTTTGATAATAATTTCATGTTTATAGTTTACTCAAACACCTTATACTGACTAGATTGATTATAACGTCAATCCAATGTTCACGGAATAATTAGTTTTCCATGTTCTAGCCAGATTCGTATCGGCAATATTCAATTACTGCCGACACGAAGTACTGATCATTATGGAAACGCAAAATTTAATGAGTAATTTGGCTTCAGATAATATCGCAGCAAATTATCGCCGTCTCGCTTAATAGATCAGGGAGTAACACCAGTCCTCTGGAGTCAATTTACTTGTAAATTGTGTGTTCTGTATGATGCGCAAGTGTGTGCGCAAACATAAGAGCACTCCTGATGAGAATCAATATGGGAATAGTCTCATATTCAGTTGGGATCCCATTGTAACACGACCAAAAAAGGATTAAGCGCACGAACATTAAAAAAATTCGTAACGCTAACGTAGCTTTGGCCTTTGGTCCGCTACGACTCACGCTACTAACTCAGGTTGTATCGCATCGCACCATTTCCTTCCAAGTTTATGGGGACTATGAGATTAACCTCTTTATAAATAGTATAGATTAAAAACGAATCTTAAAACAAATTAGCGAATTCCAACAACATCAAAGTACAAACTGCTAATACGAAATATACTGGAGTAAATATTATTCATTTGCGATTTAATCGGAGCAACATTGTACGCTACAGGTCTAAACTAATTGCTAAAGCTTCTACTCTCATAAATCCCAAGTTTGAACACCCTTGATGCATAAACAGCACGCCTATTAACTTTTACAACACGCTAAAATGCACCTTTCGTCTTAATGCGCTAAGATTAAATTGCAATTAATCTCCCTAAATGAAATTTGTAAACTAGATTGTGAATATGGATCTTAAGGTGTTATACGTAGTGTTTCGTCTTGATTGGCAAGTGAATGATCCAGAAATAGCGAGATATGCCATTATTGGAAGTGACGGCATTAGTTCCTAATCAGCTGATTTAATAGTAGTGTTGTAAGTTGCGGAACGTGTCTCGACTGTTGGAGCAGGCTGTTCCGTGTATTGGATTTGCTGCCGACTTATAATTAGAATAGATTAGAGCATTTCCTTAAGCAATACTTTGCAATCTTCGATCAGGCATCCATTTAAGTAAATAAATAGTAGTAAATCAATTCGCACAATATCTCATACATTGACCTGACTCCTAAGTAGCTTAAGCACTATCTAGAAAGCACAATTCTATACTGAAAGCGTTTGAAAAAGTGATCCCCACAGCGCTGTCATTAGTAATAAATATACTTAATGACCTACCTTATGATGAATGAATATGAATGATGTACCTTATAATAAATTAATAAATAAGTGAACGAGTACCTCATTGATACAGCATCTCATAAACTTGATGTGTAAGAGTAATGTTAATTAACCCAAATTTTAAGCTAATTTTAATTCTTTGCGATACCCTTAACAGGGTCGTGTACATAGCCATAAGAATCTATCTTTGTGTCATGTATACATTGTGCAATCTATACTAATATAATAAAGCTGAAGAGTTTGTTTGTTTGTTTGTTTGTTTGTTTGTTGTTTGTTTGTTTGTTTGTTTGTTTGAACGCGCTAATCTCCGAAACTACTGGTGCGATTTGAATAATTCTTTTTTTGTTGGATAGTCCATTTATCGAGGAAGGCTATAGGCTATCAACATAATAATATTAAGGGGGTTGTAAGGGGTTAAAAGGGGGGTAAAAAGTTACTTTTCCACGCGGACGAAGTCGCGGGCGGCCGCTAGTATTAAATAAATAAATAAAATATTATGATATTATGAAATGGCGTCAATATCTACATTTAATTTTCGACCCTAGTCCATAGTAATTCGTTTTAAACTCCGAAAATTTTAAATGGCGCTCTATTGCGAATGGGGTCTTCATTGGTGGGCACACTTTTAGCACGTTCACGCAGTATCTGGGTTTGTATGATCGAAAACTGCAATCCGAAGTTTTTACGATTGCCATAACACAAGCAAACATCTTCATGTAACGTTACGATGTTGCAACAGAGAAGGTGTAGCTTTTTAAGCCAAGATGTTCTTGTTTTATGTGATAGGCGGCAGACGAGTGGCAGGGCTAGCTAATGGTAAGCGATTTTTTTTTATATTATAGGAAGGCAAACGAGCAAGCGGGTCACCTGATGATAAGTGATCACCGCCGCCCATGGACATCAGCTACACCAGAAGGAGTGCGGATGCGTTGCCGGCCTTTTAGGAAGGTATAGGCTCGTTTCTTGAAGATTTCCGTCGCCCATAGACACCAGTGGATTCACAAGTGCTCTGCCAATCTTAAATCCCTTCTTTCTGAGCTTCTTTTCCCTTGTATCTTGTTCTGTATTATAAATTGCAATGTGTGATCTACACATTGATCCCCGCAATACATGTCCAAGATATTCCAGTTTTCAACTTACTCGCCTTACAAATTAGTATGATAACTTCTTTCCTGGAAAGCAAACCGTTTAAAAGGCGTAAAGTAGGTCATGTGGCAACCACCTATCAGGACCTTTATCAACATCAGGTAAAATCGTCATTTACCATGCAATAAAAAAGGAAACCAACCGGTTCAACGCCACTTGCCTTATAATCATTTTGTAACATTAGATCTGCGGCGTAATTTACCAGATCCAACACATTTATTAACTCCTGGCAGTTATGGGCAGTAATTTGTTTATCATAATGTATGCAAGGTAGTTGTAGATAAATCATTTCGTTTGATAGATCTGCTCAGGTCAATAGTTGGACCAAATGTGTCAACATTCATTAGGGTAATGCTCACAAATTATGCGACTCTGTAAATGCAGTCTGCGAACCCCGACTTCTGTCGCTCGTAAATATTATTAATTTAATTATTATACATCTTCATCATAAGTCTGTGTAACCTAGTTTGAAGATAAGGTTCATATCTTACTGGCATAATTTTAGTTGACATCATATTGCGAACTGATTAGTCTTCAACAATAATATATACGAGTACCTACTGAATAGATAGTATAAATTTAATAGCAATAAAGGACACATGATATGGACATGTAATGAGACCAGAGGAGGAGAGTAACCAAAATAGTGGTTTGTATGAATGTGAGTGAAGGAACCGTAGTCCTTCCTTCCCGCTTTCTTTTATGTATACGAACCGTATCGTGGGAGACGCCATCAGTACTTACAAGCGCCATACGGGAAAGAGTTACGGATGGATTGTGTGAAGAATGACATGATAAGAGGTTGGATGATACGACGACCAATGACGAAGGCGTATGGGAAAAGAAGACTTCTTGAGACCAGATAAAGGTAACAGAGCAAGAGGATGCTGGTGATAAAGACCGAACAAGTACCTATACATTATCAAAAAAGCATAATATATGGTACAGATGTTTATGTAAAACATTAATAACTCAAACATTAAGATGAAACTTCAGTTCACAATTCCAAGCTCTTGTGTACCGCAGCAAAACAGAATGGCTGCAGCCATGGTTGACTCGATATTACTCGATCAGAACACAGATAGTTAGATAATCTTTATTGCACAAAGTACAAGTACACAACAGTATTGTTATTTTACTGTCGAAGTTGGAAAAAAAAATGCAAATTTTTCACACATAGTGTACCTACACACGCAAAAAGACATAATGTTTAACGTAAGCGTTATGATAATATATCTCTGAATCCATTCACAGAAACAAAGGTCACATGCTTTTATGATAAAAGTGGTAACTTATTGGTGATACTGATAAGACATTATCGCGAAATAGTTTCTAACCTCAGCGTTAACCCTCATTACTTGTATTATGAACGGAAATGAGGTCATCATTTTATAAGATAACTCGTAAAAGTTACTATAAACTAAAGATTACTTAGCGCCGTCTAACCTACATACAAGGTCACCTTCAATTTCAATTTTATTTACGCCAATATCTATCGCAAAATATCACATACAATTTTAACAAAGACAACAAATCTCTTGACGAATAAATACCGCACTAGCCCCTGAAACTGACAATCAATAAAACAAACTCCTCGATATTTTTTTCTCAGAAACTTCATTATTAAAAGCAAACCCGGAAACAAGAAAATATTCCACGAAAATTTTAAACATTACTCCTCATAATCCAATTAAGAACCTAAAACTTCACAAGTAACAGATAATTACAATGCCTTTGTTGCCGCTCGAAATTTATCAGTCTTTCGGATATCGAGCGTGAGCGTCGGGACGTCTCAATACGGAGCGATTATTCCGGCCATTACTTTCCACTCAACGATCGCCCATTCAAACTTAACCATTTAACTGTTAAACTTTAACTATTAAGTCATTAATCTAGAAATTCTCTGAAGCTTCGGCCGCGGCGGCCATTTCGCGTTTCCGAGCACTCGCCTGCGCAAGATGGCCGCCGCGTCAAAACAAAGCCGAGAGCACGTGCGTCGCTAAATCCAGAATTTCCTGGAGCAAATGTTTACAAATAATAATTTACCGCGCTTTGAATCGATGCACGGGAATGTAAACAAAATTAATCCATCGCTCTGTCCTCAGTTCCTTTTGATATTGTAGTGTCAATATTTTGAAATATCTACGCAAAGAGATCGCCTTTTCATCCCTAAATGTGGAAAAAATGTCACCGGAAACATTAGCCACCGTAATGGCAGCAACACCGGCAGCCGATGCCGCTTCGTGTAAATACATTATCAGGTAACATTATTCCTTGTGCAGAGTCCTCCACTCCACTATTTTGCTTTCTAGCAAAGTCTCGATAAAATGTAGGTACTTTAATCTTGAATGGCTAACTTTATACCGGCTTAGACACGAGTTCGAACGAGCATATGTAAGCAATCTAATATTCAAGAATGTTATATTAATGCAAATCTTGTTCAAACACATTTATATTCGGGGCCCGTCGATAAATTTCTCTTTTATTTACCTGATCATAACAAGAAACAAGCCGCATACATGGAACCAAAAATAAAACATCGGAATACGTTAGCATGTAAGCATCAGGTTTCAAATTCAATAAATATTAGCTACAATAAAAATTATTCATCCGACCCTTATTATTCATTCAAAATGGGCTTAAAATAGAAATTTGCAACAGGAAAAGAGGGGGTCCCAGGAGCGCGCCCCGCGGAACGCCACAAGTTTGAACGGCCAAATAAATACAAATGCGTTTTGTTGGATTGTGAGAATTGATATTTATGGTGGAAAAAAAGATGCCCCGTAGAGTCACATCTGCCGGGATCGGGAAAAAATGGACGACTGACACAAAGTCAAGTTTGGTTTTTTTGGGAATGGTTGCGCAGACGGAAATCACATGGCCAAGTTGTGCGGTAATGGGCCATAAATGTGACAAAAATTTTACGATCGGTTTCATTTCACGTGAGTTTTTTGGATCGATACCATTGAAGTGAATGGTTTCAAGTTTTTGGGAAGGTACGTTTTGTCCTCAGTGATTTTGAAATTAAATTTAATAAAAGTTATTCCAGTGGAGTGGTGATAGCTCGGTAGATAGGAACGCGCCTTCCATACGGGAAATCTTCGAATCCGAGCATACACCTCTGGAGTTTTCAAATTTAGGTATGCGTAAAAACTGAATGCTTCAGAGAATATCCGAAACGTCTGCTTCCCCTGTTAAAGGATTGTGAAGGTCAGATGGCAGTGGCTTCATTGTAATGTAATTAGGTAACATATTATGTATACCTCCAATTCAACAGGTTTGGTGGCAACCGGGAAAAAAAACGCTGAGATGATTAGAGAAGTCCACCTTAGACCTCCTACTTAGGTTAATACAATGACCTCTTTCGCAACAACCGATATTACCAGTGAAACAACTTCATCCATTCGCAGATTAAACCAGTCGCCAAGAAGTTTATCATTGTAAGTAAATTATACTTTATTGCCCCTTGTACTGCATAAAATACGCCTCGTAAAGTATGAATGCAATTTCTTTAAGAATTATCGTCTATGATAATTCGGACCCTGTTAAGTGTCACTGGGAGGTTGTTTATGGCACCTTGCAACGATTTTGTGGCATTAATTAAAAGATTGTTTATTTTAAAACTTGTATCTATAAAAAAGGTTTTGTCCATTTTGAGCGAATGCGCTATTAAAGACGATTTATTAGTAACGAGAACTTGTAAGTGTTTACTCCGAGACTAAAAGACCTACGATTTTTATGTCTGCGGTCATTGAAAGTGAAAGAAATAATAAAATTGGAACAAAAAGGAAACTTCTAGGCCCACAAAGTACTTAACTATTATTGAAGTATCATTCTTAGCGAATGAACGCCCCGTTAGTCTAGTGGTTTAAGTACCGGGTCGTGATTTCGAGATCCGGGGTCGAGCAAAAGTACGTTTCGATTTTTTCGGTTTATGATCACCAATCCGCATTAGGCAAGCGTGGTGATTAACCCAAATCCGATCATAGTAGCGATGATTTAATTTCTATGATGGATGCCTTTGTCCCGCAATGGGACAGTACCTACTATAGGCTGATCAAACCATGTCTGACTGCTCTGTAGCAACTTGAGACATTTACGCATTCCTCAGAAAATAATAAATACCCAAACACTTTCAAAAGTACAATTTGTCAAAATTATGTTCCCATAATTTTCTTACGAACAATGTTGTTACTCTTTACAAATTAGTATTCCGTGCAAACTTTCACCTTCAAGACCTTAAGTGAGTTAAAACTTGATATATTTGGGCTCATTTGTTTAGTATTAATTACGTAATTCTAACATCATTTATTCACGTCTCGAAGGTTTCCGAAACTTCGCCATCTTGTTATATCTTAGAAATAATTTTCTGTACAACAGTAAAGTCTCGTTTATATTCCGAGGTAACTGAAACACTAACTTCGTTCCTGGACTTCATTAATACAAAATTGTACCAAAAGATGGCGTTGAGTGTTGACTACATCGCGCAAGTGTTTCGTATTTTTAGTTTAGCTATAATGTGCGCTTGTTTAAGTTGCCTGGCCATCGTTAAGTTAATTTACCTCTTTATAAATTTTAACAAAATCGCAGGTTTTATGACTCTATTAGGTCAAAGCAAGTTGTTCGCGTGACAACTCACTCGACACACAATAGCTGTGTTAATTAAAAACGATACAATTCAATGGTTCTTATAATCTATAAACAATTTTGTCTGCCAACTATTACATAAAAAACACAAGACCATGGCATCAAAAGTTTTGCAAACTTATTATAGAGTAAGTTGTCTATCTATCTTGAGTAGCTAAGGTATAGTGGATATTTTCAAGGGTGCCATAGTCTACGGACTCCTGACGAGTTAATCCATACTAGTCCATACTAATATTATAAATGCGAAAGTAACTCTGTCTGTCTGTCTGTCTGTCTGCTACGCTTTCCCGCTTAAACCTCAATACCGATTTCGATGAAATTTGGCACAGACAATCTTTAGACCCAGGGAAAGGACATAGACTACTTTTAATTGTTAAAAATAGGGATGAAGAGGGTGAAATAAGGGTAGAAAGTTTGTATGGGGTTTCTTAATTTTAAAAGATAAAACCATGAAACTTTATATTTGGGCACTTAACAAGATATAATTAAACATTTGTTCTAGCGTTTTTGAAATTTCGACCAGTGAGGGGGTGAAATAAGGGTTGAAAGTTTGTATGGGATTTCTTAATTTTAAAAGATAAAACCATGAAACTTTATATTTGGGCACTTAAAAAGATATAATTAAACATTTTGTTCTAGCGTTTTTGAAATTTCTACCAGTGAGGGGGTGAAACAAGGGTTGAAAGTTTGTATGGGATTTCTTAATTTTAAAAGATAAAACCATGAAACTTTATATTTGAGCACTTAACAAGATATAATTAAACATTTTTTCTAGCGTTTTTGAAATTTCTACCAGTGAGGGGGTGAAATAAGGGTTGAAAGTTTGTATGGGATTTCTTAATTTTAAAAGATAAAACCATGAAACTTTATATTTGGGCACTTAACAAGATATAATTAAACATTTGTTCTAGCGTTTCTGAAATTTCTACCAGTGAGGGGGTATAATAAGGGTTGAAAGTTTGTATGGGATTTCTAAATTTTAAAAGATAAAACCATGAAACTTTATATTTGGGCACTTAACAAGATATAATTAAACATTTGTTCTAGCGTTTTTGAAATTTCGACCAGTGAGGGGGTGAAATAAGGGTTGAAAGTTTGTATGGGATTTCTTAATTTTAAAAGATAAAACCATGAAACTTTATATTTGGGCACTTAAAAAGATATAATTAAACATTTGTTCTAGCGTTTTTGAAATTTCTACCAGTGAGGGGGTGAAATAAGGGTTGAAAGTTTGTATGGGATTTCTTAATTTTAAAAGATAAAACCATGAAACTTTATATTTGAGCACTTAACAACTTTTTAAATTCCGAGTTGAAATAGGTACTACTTCTACGCGTAGTGTCTGTAAGCTTTAATTTAGTCCTTTGTTTTAGATATCTAAATAAATATTTGGTAGGTTATTATTTTTGAGTCCAAGTTGACGTCATTTTCGTATTATTAAGTAGGTAGGTACTTAGTTACGTTTTTATTATTAGGTAGTTAAGGTAGCTGTTAGATGTAGGTATTTTCTTAACCAATCCACACTAATATTATAAATGCGAAAGTAACTCTTTCTGTCTGTCTGTCTGTTACTCTTTCACGCCAAAACTACTGAACGGATTTAAATTAAATTTGGTAAACAGATGGTCTAGACCCTGAGAAAGGACATAGGCTACTTTTTAATGCGAAAAAGGGGTTGTAAGGGGTTTAAAGTGGGGTAAAAAGTTACTTTTCCACGCGGACGAAGTCGCGGGCGGCCGCTAGTAGTAAATAAATTAGCATAAATCAGTGGAACACATTACCGGCATGCCTGGCCGCGGTCGTTCCGGGAATCGAACGGTGGACCGATCGCTCACCTCGTTATAGCCCGACACTTTCATTTGCATACAAATTAATTCTCGCAAAACTAATAGAGCTTGCCCCTACCAATGGTAGAGCTTTTTATACTACGCAGTTTGACAACTATTTGAGTCTCAAAATGTTTGTCGTTCAGAAAAGCAATATTTATTTGACAACTATGTTCACGTATTTATTTATATCTTAACTAGCGGCCGCCCGCGACTTCGTCCGCGTGTAAAAGTGACTTTTTACCCCCCTTTCAACCCCTTACAACCCCCTTTTTGCAATAAAAAGTAGCCTATGTTCTTTCTCAGGGTCTATATTATCTGTATACCAAATTTCATTTAAATCCGTTGAGTAGTTTTGGCGTGAAAGAGTAACAGACAGACAGACAGACAGACAGACAGACAGAGTTACTTTCGCATTTATAATATTAGTATGGATGGATACTAGGAAATATTCTCTATTAGTCAACTTTTGGAGCATATAGAAAGCATACAAATGTCTATGTTATTTTTCTGTTAATTTGTGAAATTGACGACACACCAACCAGCCAAGTTCGTTTAAGAAAATTTCTAGTTTTCTAAAACGGCAACACCAAAGGGGACATAGTTTTTTTTTATGTGATAGGGGGAAGACGAGCAGACGGATCACCTGATGTTTAACGATTGCCGCCTGTCAATAGATACTTAAATGTTTGAATCTAAGACAGGGGTAGGTTTCCTGCATTTCCCGGCTTATTCCCAGTTGTCACCTTTGGCTACGTTCCCACAGTCTACAAACGAAAAAAGGACTATTTGTTGCTTCTTCTTTTTCTAAGTCGGTATCACTTTTGACAGAGTGGTCGTGGTCATCACTTCAGGCATTGGTGGCAAGCTTTACAACACGCCGACACTCTTCTCTGATGGCCGCCTTCCTCGTGGAGTCATTAAATGATGATGAGTCATTTGTTGCTTTTATCTGGTCATTGTACCTAGTGACTGAAAATGGAAGGAAAGAAATAGCTGTGTCACATTTTTTTGACATGTTTTTCACATGTTGTTGTCCGTTTTCTGTCATTCTCGATCCATCCTCACCTCATCATCTCGAATGGCGACACTTAGTAACACCTCGACCACATTCCCACAATCGTCCTAAGCAGATCCGCAGTAATGTTTCTATTACGCCGCGGCTTTGAAGGTGCCGAAATTTACGACGCGAGGCCGAAGCCGAAACGGGCCGGACCTGTTGAGTTTCGCTTGTTTTGCGTAATGATGTGAGATAATTTTAATGACTACTGGACTTGATCATGTTTATAGAAAAGTGATAGTACAGGCTAGTACAATTTGTGATTGATCAATTGATACTGAGTCATACCTGCTTGACACTAAGTTGAGAATCGATTGGAGAAATACAGACTTGTATTCGGTGTATGGACAAGCGATGAGTAAAACCAACTTATGGATTAAAATAAAAAAGTTAATTTTTAGAACCCCCAAAATTTAATAGACAATTAGTATCCATAATTAAGATAATGAGCATCAAGATTTAATGACGGCTCTGAGTGCGCCAGTGAATGTATTTAACACGTACTTCGTCTCATCTAAATTCGATCCCATAAATCTCCCAAGTTGTTCAGAACGTGTAACCAATTCCCAATCGGCTCCAAAGTACACAATAAAGAATTAATAAAACCCTGCGCATTACTTAGAGAATAAATCCCTTACCGCATCACAGATAATAAAAAACAGCCCCCAGCCCTAAACCAGCACAATAAACAGTGAAAGGATAACCAAATCGTATTTTCGACGCTCGATTTAGTAACTATGGGACAATAGTAAACACGTCACTCTGGAGTAGGGTTGTCACCACTCGACACTCAGATTAAAAAGAAACTGGGTTTTTCTAAATAATGGCCAATAGTTTTTTGTGGTGCCCGCACCACACCAGCTAGCCTTTGAATGTCATCATCCCATCTTATCAAACAGACAAAAAATATGGTCTTAATATTAGCTCGGCGGTGCCTTCACTAAAAGATCATGAGGAAACCTGCACATATCAGATAGTTTCTAAAATATGTAACCATAATTCAATTGGTGTTCGCAACCCTTTAACCGTTAAGCCGTCAAAGGGCTTCATTACAATTACCAAACTCCCCAAATCCTGATAACATGGTCGAATCGTACGCCAAGCTACGCAACCGGGAATTACACAGCAAGATGAAAGAGAAAGACAATTTTGAATTAGAATACATATTCCTTCTTTACAATCAATAGCATCAGGTGTCAACCCTACGGAAGGGGTGTGCGCGGGCGCAGCCGCGTGACGAATGCGTTTTGTGACAACAAAAACAAACACCAGCCATGGGAGGACATTTTGTTCTAGCCTCGCGGTGAGGATGCGGGAATAATAAAAATTAAAAGGTTACAAATGTGCCCAGTGGTACCACGAGTACACGCGTTGCGAGTTCTCAGTGAATTCGAGTTTAAAGTGAGCGAGTGCAGTTGGCCATCAAAGATAACGCTGAGAAGATGTGGTCGGAAATAATTTGCACGGACTTTTGGTTGTTGCACGGATGTTAGTTTTTATCAAACCTAGCTATCGATTTCGAGTTCGATTGTGTTACCTAGCACGATCTCATCACTCACTTTAAGTTGCTCAGAATAAAGAGATGCCAGAATACATCCTGTATGTTACTTGGGGGTTTTTACTGCTTCTAGCAATACATTTTCATTTTTACCCTCGAGAAGTTAAGACAGCACGGCGTATACGCGTATCTCTAATCGTCTTACACACTTCTCGAGCGCTTTATACTGATTGAACTACTTAAATATTACTACCCAAGGAATATAAGGTCTAATCTCAAAAAAAAAATCGTTTCATTTTCTTCGTCTGCTGTTGTCTATGGGCGGCAGCAAGCGCTTACCATCAGGTGATCCTCTTCGATCCTGGTGTCTGCTCGTCTGCCACCTATCTTCTATAATCTATAATATTTATAAAGAGATAACTTCTATAAACAACGACAAGGCTTATAGGTAAACCTAAAACACGAAACGCTTGCGCGATGTAATTAAGCACAGCGCCATCTATTAGTTCATTTCTGAATTACGGCCCCGAAGCGAAGTGAGGGCGGGCCACTAGTCACATAATAAAACCGATGCCGATATAGGAATAATTTTCATAAATACCGTAGTACCACCTCAGCTCGGAATGACAGTCAGTTCCCTGGGGGCGTGCGACTCGCGATGTTTGCCTTCACAAATAGTTCATCGATGCACCACCCACGTCATGACGCGTCTTTTCGATGTCATCCCGATGGGTTACCGGCTTAATGATGGTCTACACGTCGGGAAACGGCGGGATATGGAAACCAATTGAATATTCAATGTGTAGAGACAAACACTGTACAAGATTTCGAGTAGAAATTATTTGTAAATATAAAACCGTCATAAAGTAAGTCATGTCAAGTCAATTAATAGTCAAGTCCAGTCAATTTAGCTGTCTGTTATTGACCAATCTCTCAGTCAGAAAGAAGTCCATGATACACAATGTAACACAATGCATTATCTTAAAATAAACCGTTAGTGGTTTGTTCACTGTAAGTAAACCGTCATGAATGTGTGCGTAGCCTGTATCTATCGAAATGTAGGCAGCTATCCTTCTCTGTTGTATGTATACATCAACAATACTTAGACGTGACGTCACATGTGACGTCGTGACACTGACGCCGCATTTTCTTAAATTTGATATTTTTCGTATAAAATAGACGACTACCTTAAGGCATTTCAAAAGTCGTCATGCATGCATTATTTTGTGCTATAACGTCGTAAGGCCCATAAGTCTTTTAAAAGGCATAAAACAATTGATTTTCCATTGTGTCCGCTGTCTGGGAGTTACGACGTTAATGGCCTGGTATTAATGCATAAAAAAATATGATGATGTCTGCACATATAAAAAAATCTAGATGTTATGGATCAGGTTAACCAAAGAAAATTCCTAATGCTACTTTTCACTGGAAAAATAAAACAATCCCAATATCGAATAGGTGTGATGGCCACCCTCGCATCTCTGGCGAGCCATGTCGAAATGTAAATAAGACAGTATTTAGTTTAGTATGACAGAAAGTATCAATAGAACGGACATGTTCTTCGGACGAGCTCTTGTGTCGTTTTGTCATTTCCACGGGTGTTTAATCTTAAGAGGCTTCGAATAATCTCGAGGTTCTTGGAAACATCGTCGATACTTGAATGTCATATTTGACTCATACCTAAATATTTGATGACATGACAACACAGTAAAGTAGTACCTAGGTAATATTGATCGTTATTTACTAGTGGCCCGCCTTCTCTTCGTTCCGGGACTTCATTTTGCAATTATTTCTAAACTCAACCAATAGATGGCACTGGGTGTCGATTACATCGCGCTAGTTTTGTCTTTTGTCATTTCAGTTTGTACCTATACATCGTGCTTTTTTAACCGTCTTACGCATTTCTCGAAAACAGTATAGTCATGAAAACAAACATTTTTCCCTGAAGAACATAGGGTGTAATGTAAAAAAACTCATCTTCCTATCCAAAAGTGACCTGCTGATTAATGCAATTTGTATGGAAAGACTTTTTTAAGATTAGACCCTATGTTTCTTAGGGTTTTTTTTTGTTTTCGTCAGTATAGTGCCCTCTACAAGTGAGTAGATAAGACTGTTAAAAATTCACAGTGTATAAGATTTGTCGATGTCAATACTATTTCCGTCTTTATAATTAGTAAAGATTAACTAAACATTCGCTTTCAAAGCAGCTGTTCCGATACTAATGGTCCTTCGAGCCGGATACAAAATTACTCAATCTTAAATCATGTAAAACATGTTTAATGCAAATGAGTAGCCAGAAAACAAACAAGCTTAATTATTTCAAATTGGAAGACATCAAGATTGCAACAAGCAAATAAATCATCCGTTCCTAATTGGTATTCAAAACATACTCCATAACTGGTATGATAGGCGCGCGACTCGTCTGCGTCAAAACTCGCGCGCACCTCCAGTGAGGCGTCATAACGATGCTGCCAATAACTATATTTTATAATTTTAATATAGATTACAATCTGCATGCATAATGTCTCGTAAAAACTCGGAGGTAAACCGCGCCCGCGCACCCGTGCCCACGCGCACCCATTGTCCCCACCCACAGCCGCGCTTGCCACCTCACCACACTCAAAAACTACCATCACTCCAAACCCCCCTTATTGCTTACAAAATACAGTCCACAGCAACTGTAGCTTTAACTTAGTCAAGTAACCACACGACTAAAATAAACCGTTAGTGGTTTGATCACTGTAAGTAAACCGTCATGAATGTGTGCGTAGCCTGTATCTATCGAAATGTAGGCAGCTATCCTTCTCTGTTGTATACATCAACAATACTTAGACGTGACGTCACATGTGACGTCGTGACACTGACGCCGCATTTTCTTAAATTTGATATTTTTCGTATAAAATAGACGACTACCTTCAACATACAAAGGCATTTCAAAAGTCGTCATGCGCATTATTTTGTGCTATAACGTCGTAAGGCCCATAAGTCTTTTAAAAGGCATAAAACAATTGATTTTCCATTGTGTCTGCTGTCTGGGCGTTACGACGTTAATGGCCTGGTATTAATACATAAATAAATATGATGATTTGTCTGCTCGCTTATCACATATAAAAAATCTAGATGTTATGGATCAGGTTAACCAAAGAAAATTCCTAATGCTACTTTTACATGAGGAAAAAAAAACAGTCCCAATATCGAATAGGTGTGATGGTCACCCTCGCATCTCTGGCGAGCCATGTCGAAATGTAAATAAGACAGTATTTAGTTTAGTATGACAGAAAGTATCAATAGAACGGACATGTTCTTCGGACGAGCTCTTGTGTCGTTTTGTCATTTCCACGGGTGTTGAATCTTAAGAGGCTTCGAATAATCTCGAGTTTCTTGGAAACATCGTCGATACTTGAATGTCATATTTGACTCATACCTAAATATGAACATACCTAAATATTTGATGACATGACAACGCAGTAAAGTAGTACTAGTATCTGATCGTTATTGGTTACTAGTGGCCCGCCTTCTCTTCGTTCCGGGACTTCATTTTTCCATTATTTCTAAACTCAACCAATAGATGGCACCGGGCGTCGATTGCATCGCGCTAGTTATGTCTTTTATCATTTCAGTTTCTATACACCGCGCTTTTTTAACCGTCTTACGCATTTCTCGAAAACAGTAGATATAGTCATGAAAACAAACATATTTCCCTGAAGAACATAGGGTGTAAAAAAAACTCACCTTCCTATCCAATAGTGATCAGCTGATTAATGCAATTTGTATGGAAAGACTTTTTTTAAAGATTAGACCCTATGTTTCTTAGGGATTTTTTTTTGTTTTCGTCAGTATAGTGCCTTCTACAAGTGAGTAGATAAGACTGTTAAAAATTCACAGTGTATAGGATTTGTCGATGTTAATACTATTTCCGTCTTTATAATTAGTAAAGATTAACTAAACATTCGCTTTCAAAGCAGCTGTTCCGATACTAATGGTCCTTCGAGCCGGATACAAAATTACTCAATCTTAAATCATGTAAAACATGTTTAATGCAAATGAGTAGCCAGAAAACAAACAAGCTTAATTATTTCAAATTGGAAGACATCAAGATTGCAACAAGCCAAATAAATCATCCGTTCCTAATTGGTATTCAAAACATACTCCATAACTGGTATGATAGGCGCGCGACTCGTCTGCGTCAAAACTCGCGCGCACCTCCAGTGAGGCGTCATAACGATGCTGCCAATAACTATATTTTATAATTTTAATATAGATTACAATCTGCATGCATAATGTCTCGTAAAAACTCGGAGGTAAACCGCGCCCGCGCACCCGTGCCCACGCGCACCCATTGTCCCCACCCACAGCCGCGCTTGCCACCTCACCACACTCAAAAACTACCATCACTCCAAACCCCCCCTTATTGCTTACAAAATACAGTCCACAGCAACTGTAGCTTTAACTTAGTCAAGTAACCACACGACTAAAATATTTCTAGCAAATCTTGAGACGAATTTTGGACTTTATCTGGAAGTGGTAAGGGGTATTACAGTCGTAAATAAGTTATGGTAAGTAATGTAAACTAAAACGAACAGACGCCATTCACGTCCTGTCGGGGAACATAAACATTGCGTTAAATAAATCATTTGGGTGCATGTTTTGTGACGTCTGTATTTTTAGAGTGGGGTCGTGGACTTGTCATAGTTTGTTTTATGCGTTAGTAAAAATGTGTTCATTACTACCTTTATGGTAAACTAGTAGGGAAAACATAGGAATGATTACTGCAAACTCCTCTAACTCTTTAAAGCTAGAGTGTATAGGCTTCTTTTAGGATAAACTCGCTCCATCTTAGGCTTTCTTCTCGACTCTAGGGTTCAGTATGAAGCCAAGAGCAAGCGCATTCTCAATTGAAAAAAAATCTACGTTTAAGAAGTCCAGGGTATGATGTGTATGACTCGGCGACTTTAGTTCAACACCTTACTCGAATATCTTGTCATTATGCATCTTAAGTTGCCAACCTATAAAAAAAGTCGACCTTCTTTTAAATAATATAATTTTACTAGATGATTCCATTACTAAAATTCGTATTTAAGAAGACAACCAATCAGCTGGCCAATCTGAATGTACACAAGCCTGTCTTTCTTCAATTGATTCTCTCTTATAATATCAAACACATTAGGTTCAATGTCAATTGATGAAATTACCCCGATTGTGGTAACCTGATATGTGGCTGTATCTGTACTTATCGTATGGACAAGTTTTAGTTTCACCCGAGTAATCTTGCCATAATAATACCTTGGAGTGTGAAGATGACACCTTCATACAAAGTCCAACTGCAACTGCTACAAAATGCACGGGAGGCAATAATTAAATTTTATACCATGTGTTTACGCGTGTACAAAGCGACAGTTGTCGTAAATTTACTAACTCGTAACATCTTTACTGCTGAGTGTAAAGTTGCAAAAAGTGACACTCGCGCCGCGCTCCGAGCAATCCATCAACACTTTAAACTATCTAATTGCTAGCGACGCTAATAACGCCCCGTGATTAACTCCGGAGTAACCAGAGGCCTATAAATAGTCCCGCCTTCATAAACGTAGAGCGAGCTTAAACAAACCGACCGCAGCCCGCTCGCCATACGGCACCGTTTTTTGTCTACAGCCCTCAGATTCTACCTTTTTCCTCTTTTTGTCGCGCGGCAACACTGTTTTTTGGCGCGCTCCGCTCACGACACGCAAAATGGCCGGCGTTAGATGGCGACACTCGATAGTGGATGCAAAACCGGATTGATAGTGCTAGGACTGCTAGGTAGTGTGTCCCCCGGGACGTTTATTGCCATCCGGGGCTGTAAGTTATGGCCGACGGCCAGTCGCAGAAAGTTCGCCTTAAAACTATTTTATTGGCACTACTCCAGAGCAGTAAAGGAAGCGGCGCGACGTATCTGCGCGCGCGATATTAATTCATTCATTGCTCAGCTGAAAAACATCATATTTTTCTGATAATGGCATATGTCGCAGCCAGAGCGGTGGTAAATCTCCTCACGCGGATGCGGATCTAAATGTTATTGGACGGGAAGCAAGTTATCGTATAAAATAAGCATTATGAACTCTTTTATTCGGCGTTGAATCGAGGATTAATGCTCTTTACTTTTTAGTGGTCTCTTAAACAGTTTCTAAGTCAGTTTATTAAGTTCTTATATGATAGACAGACAAGATTTGACTTCAAATCGGAATCGAAACACAGATTTTTAGCTATGATCTGATTTTATCAGCCATTTTCGAAAAATAAGTTGCTCAAACCAACCTTAGGTATAGTTAAATCCTTTATATGATAACGAAATGAACAATATATGTAAAGTCAGCAACATATCAAGTTATCCCTTTTGGACTTTGCACTTTCTTTATGTCCCTGTTTACAAGGTTTACGTTTGAACTGCGAGAAGGTAACTTGCTGATACAGACTGTACTGTCACGGCAAAAAAATGTAAAGAATTCCCAAGATTTGTGACTTCAAGGAAACGCTTTGACGTGAAGTCAAAGTTGCCATCACTTAAGCGCCAAATGGGCAATGTTTGACAACTTTATCAATAGGCAAAGGAACAATCAGGCCTAAGCCCGGGTAAAGCGATTCTGGGTATTCTTGCAAAAAATCACGATCTGTAAACATCCGTAGGACGCGGGAGCTCGGTGGTACCCTGTTAAGGTTCCCTGAGGCGAATGCTTGAACCTTCCTAAGGGAGCATTGACTGTATTTTTTAAATAAAGCTATAATGTAAAGCCTAGAAGCCTGGAGCATCCCAAACGTTGTGGGCTAATAGCGTGGTAACTGACGCGTATCAAGTTTCTAACAGTGTATTTTGTGATATTTTTTTGGAAGTCGGCCATTTGTTTGTCGACGATGTCACTTTTCTTAAAACTGTAATACAAGATTTATGTATTATTATTTTTATGTTGTTTGAATACATAAATATATTCTCCTTTAAAAGGGGACGCTTACACAGTCGCAGGCTTTTAGCCAAGCAACTATGCTTTACAATTCTACTTTTTGCAAATACTGAACCCTCCAGACCCACTAAGTGACGCTTGTCCATTTTTTATTTACACCATCCTGAGGAAGATTTATAGTCGGTGACAAAGTCGATTTCATGGCGGGAGATACGGCACGGCGCCGCACCATGGCTTCACGGCTTTTAACCCAAATTGGCCCTAACCAAACATTTTACCTGTCAATTGTGATCAACCGTTTCCGCGCCATTGTCCCGAACGATTCAATCAAATTCTGGACAATTGTGGAGAATTGTTGCTGTTACATAACTTCGGAGGCTGTGAGTAATGTATGAATATGTATTGCTTCATCCAACTAGGGTTGTCAGAGCTGAAAACCGAAAAGACAATACTAAAAAGTTAAACCGGACATTTGGGTTAAAAAGGCGCACACTTAAACCACCATACTATTACAAAATGGAGTATTTTAAGTAAGTCATAGTTTGAAATGAAGCTGTCAATTTTATATTAAAATTTAATTGAGCAAAAGTGAATGAGTCAGTCTCCTTTATTAGTAGGTTATCTATCTTAAAGTGAGTTCTAAATCAAGTTGTATGGTGGTATTTATTTATTTCGCTAGATTATGCATGTGAAGCGGAAACAAACACTTTAAAAATGCAAAACAAATGTAGGTATATAATTATTTAGGTTTACACACACATATTATGTATAGCCAAAATGCCAATGTCCGGCATTTTTCCGGAAAATCCAACCGGCCATAAAATTTTTGGTCATGCTGGCCGCGTGGCAACCCTAACTCTAGCTTGTGTTTAGGAGTATTCCAAACTTGTTAGTGGCGGTTAACTTTCTCCCAAGATGACTTTAACAAGATTGATTAATACATCGATTTCCTTAATTAATAGTCTTATTATTAAAATGTTGAACATTTGAAGCCATAATTGAATTTTCATGCAAAACATGCAAATAAAAACGTATTTAAGATGAATACTTGAATTGAAATATAGTTATTTAAATAATTAAACATCTTGTTGATCAAATAAAATTGATAATTAACTACGGATATAGCAGGTCGAAAGTATGTGAATGATTTAATTAACTAAAGTATTTTAACTGACAAACTTGTTCGAACGAAGCAGAACTTGATCTCTCCCTTTTTGTTCACACGTTAAAAGCTGACTTGCTTTGATAAATAAATAAATTCACACAACCTTTCGTACATTGACCAGACTCCGTGCTAAGTAGCTTAAGCACTTATGTTACGGGTACAACAGAGAAAACACAAAAATAAATTAGATAGATAGATAGATACTCTTTATTGCACAACACATTACAGAACTTAATGCTAATAGTAATTTACAAATACAATATCGGCGCCTTATCGCTAATAGCGATCTCTTCCAGACAACCTTTGGGTAGAGGAATATTGGAATAATTTATTAAATACAGGATATTACACCCAGACTCTAAACAAGCACAATGTTCAGTCACACGAATGTTTGTCCAGGGTGGAACTTAAAAACCCTTAAGAAGACGAAGACAGTTCGAAACTCTTGCACCAAGATTGAACATCCCACATGCTAGAATAAACACGACATTTTTAAAGTCATCGCCACGGCTTAAACTTGAGTGTATTATTTTTAAGTCGATGACATATTGAAACTCACCTCTCGATCCGAAAATAAAGGACATCTTATAAACAAACACGATAAATCGTTACTCCTCACGGCTGCGCTCAGAATACCGATGTAAAAATGCGGCTCAGGTCTGCGCAGATTTATTCCTATAGCTCGCTGTTTATGAGTATTGCCATGTTCAATTTTATAGTTATTGAGCAACGCAAATGTGATGCCGAATCTTAAAAGCGTGGCGAGAATCAAACGCATTCCTAACGCGAGCTGAGATGATTTGGTGTCGATATCTTTGCTGGAACTTGTCGATGTTTTTTTCTAAATTTGCTCTGGTCTGGGTAACATTTGTAACTCCACTGGTGTTGCGGATGTCTATGGGCGGCGTCAATCGCTTACCACCAGGTGATCTCTCTGCTCGTCCGCTATCTTTTTAAAAAACCTTTCAAGCTTATTGTGAACTGAGAATTTCTCAACAATAAGGTCGGAAGACGGAAGGAGGATATAGGTCGACCAACTGGTCGCACTCCAGTTGGCTGTTCTCAATATTGAATCGAACTAGAGACTAAAGATCACAAGGATGCGGAAACATAATTAAAACACATTCAGGATCTCAAAGGATAACAAATTACATACACATCCACTGATCCCGTTAAACAAAGGAGTGCCTTTGTTTATGGGAACCGATCCAGTAGCTCAGAGCCACGGGTTATGGAATTTTACTTTGTAGAATACTCTTAATTACTAAGAAAAATATATATCTATACTATTTATAAAAATCATTCACTAAGAGCGCAACCAGACTTTCAAGCAAACCGAAAAGGCGAGACATTTGCGCGATGTAATCGACATCTATCGCCATCTGTTAGTCTAATTTTGGAAAGGGTGGGGCCATGTATTCAATAAATTGTAAACGTGTACGTACACATTTACGAATCAAACATAACATAGACAGAATATCAATAATAACACAAAATCTCTAATCCTGTAAATAAAAGCACTGCTTGTAGTCTAACTTGATAAAATACATACTCGTAGTCTGCCTCGTAACTATTCGTAAAATTAAAATATCGATAAAGTGTGCTCTCATCCCTGCTCGCCATCTAGAATTTTCACGTAACGTTATAGGCTTACAGATAAACCCGTGAAAGATGCGCGGCTATTAGTAATTAATATGTCAGCAACACCCCCGCGCAGCTTCGGGGAACAAGCAACTAATATTATCACGACAAATATCTCACGCGCATGCTGTTTCGGGGAAACTGCTTTTTTTAGTTTTTTGTCAACAGTTGACACGGATAGCTTTGGACTGGAAAGTGGAAGTTGTAATCTTGGAACATGTTATGATTAATTACCACAGATCCTTAAGAAAGTTTATACTTAGAATTCACGTGTAAAAATTCTGTTGTTTGGCAAATTTTGTTTGTGAATATGATTGTTCTACTCGAAGCCCCTTAAAAATTTTAATTATTTGTTATATGCCTAGCATCATAGAGGTACATGAAAGCTTGAACACACAAAATGGAAAAATCAGCTGTTTATAAAGTGATAATGCCACTCGTCATTAGTTTTACTAAAAAGAAGTTTCACAAACAACCACTCCAATTTCACGGTATTTTTTTGACTGATAGGAATGCCTTTTGGCTTTACACTGAAACCTAGAAATGAGATAAAGCCTAATATCGGATGAGATGGATAATCTCAGAAGCAGCTTAATCACGCTACTTTTAAAACAATTGAGGTGGTTATTATCGGTGGTCGATTCATAGTAGGTGTACGAGTATTCCTGCTCTGACTTGTAGCTTTGAAAGATCTCAATCTAAGGTGTTCAGTTAAAGTTTGACAGCTATTTCGGGGGCTACCGGAGCTGCAGCGGCCATCAATCCTGGCGCTGATGTTGTCAGCACGGTGGCGCCTGACACTAACGAGGCGGCCTTCGCTTATCGGGCCCTTCTTCAGTTACATTCCTTCTCAGTTCCTTTGTTGCATATTATTATTCAAAAACTTTTTTGAGCAAGGCAAACTTGACTCCAATTCATGTGATAAAAGAAAAAACTTAGATTTTATACATAGTTTTCATGGGTTATCATATTATGATTATGGGGTGCAACACCACTCATGGACATCAGGTACCTTACACCAGAAAATATGCAGACGAGCTGCCAGCCTGTAGGCAAGATGTAAAGCTGGTTTCTTTCATGAAATCTTCAATGTTCATATGGGCACAGATATTAACAATATTAATCGATTTGGTTGGATATTTCAAAATAAGGATGAAATGCTGCTGAGTTTATTTCAATTTAGACCTTTGTTAATTTGTGCAATCAATAGCACCTACCACTGGTCAACTGTTCCTAATCCTATCCTAGTTAGGCCACCTACAATGAAAAGCCCTAACCTGATTATAGTTCCGTTGAACCAAAGTCTCAATTTAATTATTGTATATCGAGTGACGCGATTGTTGTCTGGTAAACGCTGAGAAAAATTTAAGCGGAGCCACACACAGCCCTTTACACGCGGAATAGACTTTTATATTCACTACTCCTTGCCCACCGGTGAAGTAAAACCCCCACCAGCGATGTCCTTTAAAAAAGCGAAAAAACAAACGCGTGCCACCGTCTCACTCAAGATATTTGTCGCAGTCGTTCCCAATTACGGCTCCCAGAGCTCACGAGCGTTCGGACGCGACACGTTCGGTCGCCCGCGTTCGACTGTCACGAGCGTTCGATCGATCGATAGCGCTTAATTGCACGTCGTAATGTTTCGTTTGTCTTTAATTGGGAAACGGTTTGCGATTTAAACAGCCAGTTTAATGCAGTTTTTGAATAAAGCGAGCCTGATGGAACTGTTTGATGTCTGCGTGCAGTGATTGTAGTGTTGTTGCTGCGAATAAAATCCTTTTGGTGGTCTGATCTCATCTTAGCGTTTAATGCCAGGCTACGTTCAAAACTGTTGCTTCGGAGCCTATAGTACGCTTAGACCTTCAAAAAAAAAGGGCTTATTCATTCCTTAAGAGCCATATGTCCATGGGCGGCGGTGATCACTTACCATCAGATTGATTCTTATCATCATGATTCTTGATTTGAAGAGTATGGCAATTACAAAGAAGCGTCTGTCGTCTGACCTTCGCAACCTTTAATAGAGGGACCGAACTATCATTTGTACCGAACCATTGTTACATACACATTTCAGTAATATACGAAACGAGCAGGTTTCCACACGTTGTTTTCCCTCACCGCCGAGCTAATGGATGGACGCACATAGCTTTGACAAACCTGCGATGGAACTTATAAAAGACGCGTTCTTAGCCACTGATCTACCATCGCTCCAACTTCAATAACAAGTTATTATTGAGCTGTAAGCTGTACTTATATTAAAGTTGTTATTTTTGTCTTCACATACTTTTACTAACAAAGAAAAATAATTGCATACGAGGGACTAGACTTGCAGAAAAAAATAAGCATTTTTTTCACTTAGACCGCACAGATAAAGTCATCAAGTCGTTTATCCTACCTTCAAGGGCAAAGCCATTATTTCAATCAGACAGTTGCGCCCGTTGGTGGTCCCATATCTGTCCCTGAGTCAACATCGCTGGGCCTTTGTTGGGCAAACAGCATTGTCTCGCGATGGGCGATAACGGTGGTTCGGGGAAGGTTCCAGATGCGGTCAGCTGGGGCGTCCAAATGTGCCTAATTTGCATGGTAGATAAAACTTGCGAGGTATAAATGCAAATGGAACTTTTTCTGTCTGCTGTCTTTGTTTTAAAAGTGAAATTTAAGGGATAGATTGGTATAATTTATTACACCAAAACACAACTTAAGCACCAGACCTTACAAAAATTCAAGAATTCTGATACTTTACATCCAGATCGAACAGAGGGAGAGCCACGTTTCGACATGGGCCGGCTCGACCAGAGTAATGCCACGTCCTCACAGAAAACCGACGTGAAGCAGTGCATGCGCTGTTTCGCTGCGTGAGTGAGGGTACCGGATGCCCAATCCAGGGGAAGGGGGGATTTAAAGGTAAGCAGCGCACTTGTGACACCACTGGCGTTGCAGGTGTCCCTGGGCGGCGGTAATCGCTTACCATCCGGTGACGTCGGCTCGTCTGCCACTTATATCGTCATAAAAAAACAAAATCTAAGACAGCCAAGACAAGCCTATGGATATCGAAGTGTGGCGGACCACCGTCGACGCCGCGCGAACCTCGAATCATCTCCGTCTCCTAAATTAAAAGCGCTCATAAAACCTGAGTGGGGCTCTGTTTGCAAGCGTGAGGTATTCTGGGAGAGGTTTACGAGAGCATTATCATACATGTTATTGCAGAGTGTATATCAGAAAAGTGTACGGCAGGAAAGTATACCGTCTTTTGAACATATTTAGGGAAATCTTCTGAATATTGGGACGTGTTATATTGAAGCAAGACTTGCGATTACAACGATAGCGGTTCAGTTGAACCAATCCGCCTCTTCGGGTGCATCCTTCATAAGTGACCTTTGGTCTGGCGACATTTTCACCCACATCTGGGTTCCCCGTTTTTGAGCGAATTCCGGTCAAAGATTTGAATCCGGTAAGCATTTCTGATCTGATAAGTAATTTTAAAGTAGGTTTTTTATTTTGAAAGTTCTTTGCTGTGATTGAGATCAAATGTCTGTTGTAACTTATTAAATAAAAAGCATAGTTTACCTCCGCAGGTCTTTCCAAGTGATTTACTTTCCTCTGCATACTATGTCACCGGACACCTCGGCTCGTCATACTGATTGTTTGCATTATTAACTCCGTATTTGAATTTAAATAGCATTTTATTCCAGTTTTGAGAATAGCCCTGCCTACGCAACGAGTTGCCTATGGAATATTGAATGGCGTTATGGCCCAATAACTGATACTTTTGGTTGGAATGTTATAATACCATTTTGGAATATTTACAAAAGTGGCAAGTGATAATATCGTATTTGGCGAGTTATTGTTTATTGTGGCGGTTGGCGCCGATTTATTGGACAATTTGGACATTATGGTGTTTGGAATGTTTTTAATGTAGCGTTAATTATGCATTAATTTGATAACTTGCGGGACGGCAATATGTATGTTTACCCTAACTAGACAGATAATTGTTACGGTGCAATTAGTAAAACAACAACTTAAGAGAAAACGGGGTTAACTGTGTCTATGGACGGCGGCAATCGCTTACCATCAGGTGATCCGTCAGCTCGTCTGCCACATATCATATAAAAAAATATAGTTGATAGTTAGCCGTTTATTGTTCAGAATCTGCGTTCCCATTGATTGTAGACTTGGCATGTCTTAGTAGCTAGTAGCTTGACAATGTGTCAGAATAAAGCAAGATAACAAACTGGTTGGGAGCTCAGGGCCGTGTGAAGATTATAAAAAGTCCACTCAATACAGACACGCGAGCCGATCATATTTATGTGTGTTTAATAGCGAACAATGCGCGATGGACAGACAGACGGCTTTTAGCGTCAATACACTCAGTGTTGCCAGGTCGTGTTTTTATGCACAATTTTACGTGAATTTGGTTTCGTGTATCTTACTAATAGCTGCGATGGTGTTCAGTAGATAAAAACGTGCACTTTCTTCACGAAAGGTCGTTATTTGGAATATCCAAGTAGCTTTAGATTTTTCAATATTTCAACCATTAGCTCGGCATTGAGGAAAATAGGAGAAAACCTGCACGTTTCCGTTAATTTAATATCTGAAACGTGTAACCATGATCAGTAAGTCTGCTTCCCCTGTCTAAGGATACCAAAGGTAAAACGTCACAGTCGAAGCATGGTAACTTTCGAACTCACCAAATCCTGACCAAACCCCGAGCTCAAAGTCATGACTTTGGACGCAACAGAGAATAGTTAGTTCCATTGTCCACGTAAGCGCAAGTTATACGCACGCTTTTGTCAATATGTAACGGAGACTAGGCTGGAGCTGGATGCGAGTAGCCGAAGATCGATCAAAGTGGCAAGCATTTGGAGAGAACCTATGTCCAGCTAGTGAACTGCAACAGGCTGATGATGATTAACGGAGACTAAGGCTCATTGTCCAAGTAACGCAAGTTATACTCACGCTTTTGTCAATACGCAACCTCGGGAGGAAGCTGTACTTGGCAACTTCTGGCCTAGCACCTGGCAACCCCTCATCAGTTCCAACCACGGGCTCGCTCCGGCCCATCACGTCGTACACACGGCCAGAATGCTAATTACCGACACCCGACTGAATTATTCATCCATCGCCTGCATAACTGATCACCAACATAACCAGACCTGCCCAAACTTGACACTACTACTGATCCACCCTTGAAAGCTCCCTATGGGGTGTCTCAAGATCCACTGGTCGAAGTACTGGATTCAATGCAGCTGGGAGCCACTCGTATAAGTATTGCTAAAAGTGAATGAAGTGAGTGAGTAATTGTTACGGCGCGATAAGCTGGGGTCCCAGTATAATGGGATGTGGAATTGTCGCCGGTTATTGTTACTTGATGGATCAATTTTTAGGTACACGAAATGATTTCAATAGTTAACTAAAGCGACAGTTGCTATAGAATTTGATCGATTCGTATTTCCAGCCTAACAGTTTCTTGTTGCAGTTATTTGTTGGTAAGTATTTGTCCACCCGCTCTGTTTGAGTTTCTGATTTATACATAATGTTGGATGTTGGAAACTATAAAAGTTGGACATTTTATTCCATAGATATATAGATAAATACTCTTCATTGCACAAACTTTACAAATCTTAAATTTTGGTAATATGCTAGTAAAATATAGGCGATCTTATCGCTAATAGCGATCTTCCAGATTCTTAAAATATTTTCTTCCAGACAACCTCGGGGAAGAGAAAAGTATTTAGAGATGTTCCTGTCAAAATGATGGGGTTGTCAGAAAAAAAAATAGACCGACGACTTTGGTTCGGTGATGGCAAAAATATGCACAGCTTTTGAAATATCAATTTATAAACGTATTAATTCCTTCATCGTACGCACAGTTACACATCAACGTATATACTTATGTATGAAACCGTTTTGTACTAACTTCTACTTCTTTTTGATTACGAATTGTCAATAAAAATAATCAAATTTGTTTCCCATTACAGAAAGTATCATAACATTCTAAAAAAGCTAATATATACTAACACATCTAATTTTCATAACTAGTATCTTAATTTATTACAGTAATATTTTATGTATTTTTATTGCCATTCAATATACTTATTACGAAACATCTTATCATAAAATGGCTCTAAGTGACTTATGGCTGTTTAAATAAACATTGACATTCTGCTTATTAAAAACATCTCGGCGATTGACTTATGTTCTGTCGCGGAACCCGGCGGAATTGTGTCGATTTCATTATTAATAATTCATAGACCATTTAAATTTGTACCTAATTGTAGGTAGTAAATAACCCGTTTTACGACGCATCAAATGAATCTTAAGTGCTTTTAGTTGGTCAGGCCAGACGCGTTCAAAGTGGCAGCATTTGGAGAGACCTATGTCCAGCAGTGAACTGCAACAGGCTGATGATGATTAACGGAGACTAAGGCTCATTGTCCAAGTAACGCAAGTTATACTCACGCTTTTGTCAATACGCAACCTCGGGAGGAAACTGTACTTGGCAACTTCTGGCCTAGCACCTGGCAACCCCTCATCAGTTCCAACCACGGGCTCGCTCCGGCCCATCACGTCGTACACACGGCCAGAATGCTAATTACCGACACCCGACTGAATTATTCATCCATCGCCTGCATAACTGATCACCAACATAACCAGACCTGCCCAAACCTGGCACTACTACTGATCCACCCTAAAAAGGGAGCTATGGGGTGTCTCAAGATTTACTGGTTGAAGTACTGGATTCAATGCAGCTGGGAGCCACTCGTATAAGTATTGCTAAAAGTGAATGAAGTGAGTGAGTAATTGTTAGGCGCGATAAGCTGGGGTCCCAGTATAATGGGATGTGGAATTGTCGCCGGTTATTGTTACTTGATGGATCAATTTTTAGGTACACGAAATGATTTCAATAGTTAACTAAAGCGACAGTTGCTATAGAATTTGATCGATTCGTATTTCCAGTAACAGTTTGCTTGTTGCAGTTATTTGTTGTTAAGTTTGTCCACCCGCTCTGTTGAGTTTCTGATTTAAGTATACATAATGTTGGATGTTGGAAACTATAAAAGTTGGACATTTTATTTCATAGATAAATAAATACTCTTTATTGCACAAACTTTACAAATCTTAAATTTTGGTAATATTTATGCTAGTAAAATATAGGCGACACAGTAAGCATAGTTACACATCAATGTACATGACACCGTTTTGTACTAACATCCACTTCTTTTTAATTAAGAATCTATACATTGTCAATAAAAATAATCCAATTTGGTTCCAATTACAGAAAGTATCATAACATTCTAAAAAAGGCTAATAAATACTAAAGCATCTAATTTTCATAACTAGTATCTTAATTTATTACAGTAATATTTTATGTATTTTTATTGCCATTCAATATACTTATTACGAAACATCTTATCATAAAATGGCTCTAAGTGACTTATGGCTGTTTAAATAAACATTGACATTCTGCTTATTAAAAACATCTCGGCGATTGACTTATGTTCTGTCGCGGAACCCGGCGGAATTGTGTCGATTTCATTATTAATAATTCATAGACCATTTAAATTTGTACCTAATTGTAGGTAGTAAATAACCCGTTTTACGACGCATCAAATGAATCTTAAGTGCTTTTAGTTGGCCAGGCCAGACGCGTTCAATAGAACGATTCTGTTTGTTGCACAATACATAAAAACTTAGGGTGTTAGCAGACCAATTGATCGGTCATCGATATATCATCGATTTCGATCGAATTTGACAGGCCTGGTAGCTTTAATTGATCGATGGATATTGTTCGTCTGGTAAAATGTATCAGTCTCCGTCGACTACTCTATTTTACTACGGATCGATGTCACCAATCAATAGGTCTGGTAAAAACTACCAGCGGTACATACAAAGTATTCAGCCTATACTATTACTGTCCCACTGCAGGGCAAGCCTCCATGGAAATCAAATCGCTACTATGGGATATGGGATGGCATTCGCTTGCCTCATGCGGATTGTTGATCACAAATTCGAGCTATCTTCGAGAAATTCGAAACATACTTTTGCTCGACCCAGGAATCGGACCTGGGACCCCAAGATCTTGGCCCGGTACTTAAAAGCCGCTAGACCAACGGCGGGTGGGCGGTGTTCGTCACCTTAATATATAAAAAAATGTAACACATTTCGTGTGACCCGAGCTTTATGCTCCTGCGCCGATTGCCTTGTTTAGTTTACGGGCATTTCCAACATTGGTGTGACGGCGACCAATAAGCAGCAAGTAGCCTTCAGCCAACGAGATCTGTTTATCTCGCCTTATTGACTCCTGAGTGGTAATAGATAGTATAGTATCGGTCGTTAAAGCGATCGTTTCAAATAGATCGTAAATCATAAAGTTTTTTATTATAACTGTTAATAACTCTTTCAACTGTGGTTTTGCCTGTTAGGAATACCTTTCAATAACAATAAAATGCCTTTTTAAGTGGTAATACACAGTTCGACTCACAATAATTAATTAACAATGACAGAACGCGTGAATCTATCTCAGAGAATTGACAGTTGGGATGTGTTAAGCCTAGTGATGTTAAGCTATCGATTTGTCCGGCTACCACTATAAATTAATACATACCGCGAGAATGGCTTTCTTATGCTAGGGGCGAAAAACAAGCAAGTTTGTTAACTGGTGGCAATAAAATTCCGTCTCGCCCATGAACATCTGGGAGATCAGAGGTCAGTGATGCGTTGACGACTTTTTAGAAAAAAGCTCTTATCTTGAAGTTACCTAAGTCGTCACAACATACTGCTGCAGCAATTTTTTTTATGCTAGAGTTGACAAACTAACAAGCTCGTCACCTGTGGTATGTAATTACCAACACGACAACGATTGGCAAGCCACTTCGGACGTTGATAGAGCAAAGTTGTGTATTTTTTCCTCTTCCAAATTCGTATAGAAAAAATCAAATACTCAATAAGATTTTCATAGAAAACACGTTAAAAAGCTATTAACACTTAAATTATAATGGCCTCTTGATCGGCTCAGAAAAACATTTATGGTACCTATTACTCGATGAAATAAGTAAGTAGTCTTAAGAGAGTCTGCGTGTCGAAAAATAGAAATTGTTGTAGCAATCATATAACTTGATCGTATTGTTTTTTATTGAAGAATCATTAATTATACCTAATCATAATATTTATTTTCTTGATGTCTTTGATGCAAGAGTGAACAGAACAGAGAAACTTCTAGACAAACGCGTGACATATAAAGGACAGGTGCAAGTGAGGTCAAGCTTTTAACATATTAGCCTTAGCTGGACGGTAAGCAAAAGGAGAGTCCACGTTGAGGTAACAACGGACGCGGCGACGGCGCGGGGCATCGCATCCGTTGGCACTGCCGTACTCGCCCGCGAGATGCTTCTTCACGCTTCGTTTGAAGGAATCGTATTGTGACGTAGGAAATACATGCTCTGGCAACATGTTCCATTTCTTTGTGGCTAGTTTCAGCAGTGAACGATGCAAGCTGTCCATCGATTGATTGACTCTCAATCACGTCTTCGTACAATGTATTCAGTAAGACAAAGAACCGTGTCAATGCCCCGACTCTGAAACAATTGTAAGATTTCACGCCTCTTTGTCTCCAGCTGCCTTCCACCCTAAATGACGTCATTACGCCCGCAACACTTTGTTAATGCTGGAAATAAATAGAAAAGATAAATTTTCCCAGGTACAGGTCGGTGAAGGCGTAAAATCTCAAAAGGGGATTATTGGCTCGTAAATCTGGAAGACAGCTAAAGCCGATGAGGGAGGAGGGGGGAGGGGGGGGAGCTTGCGTTTTAATTGGGTTTTATGAGGGTGCGATTATTTTTGCTTTATTCACATTCGTTTTGTTTCAATTGTACAGAGCGGAAGAGCCATTGTTTGATTTTACCATTTCCAAAATGTATCATTTTGTTATCTTTGAATGTCAAAGTGGCACCTAAACATTAATAAGATTCAAATTAGGAGGAGGGATGTCCATTCATTCATCCATTGGAAATGTCGTTATTTCACCTAAATTCGTTTTTTTTATGTTAGATGCAACGTCCTCACATGATGGTAAAACACCATCGATAAGAGAGAAAGTCTATTCCCGTGTCATTACCAAAAAAATGTCTCCAAAACAGCAAAACCCATCCCGTCGGGTTCCCTGTTTCGACGGGATGGTGAAGTGTGAAGTAACAAAAAATTGCCGTAGCCGTAGTACGTACAGTCAAGTAGGTATACAAAACTGTCAAATTCCTTCAATCGACTCTCATCGTACTGTCAAACACATTAGGTTGAATATAATTGGCGAAATTTGTCAGGTTGTGGTAACCTGATGTGTGGCTCTATACATGGCTGGAAGCTGATCCCGGCTACCAAGTTATTGACTTTAACACCAAAACTAATGCCACATCGAACTGTATCACAAGACTAAACCAACCGAATGTGACAATCCGGCGTATTTGTTTAATCAGTTGATACGGTGCGCCTGCGCATACAAGCGGCGCAAACAGCGCGCGTAACTGGCCGCGGTCTGGTTTCGTTTGCTCAGGGCATAGCTGCGTAGGGCTGACGGAGGACCTGACCAATGTTTAAGTTGTGATACGAACCAGAGCCATAAAAGCAAGCACTTTGAGCCACTGCATTTCAATCAATCTTCTTCTTTCGAGTCGATAGCGATAAAGTCAGATGTTCCCAATCCAAACTCTGTTACGCGAGCTGCGCTATCTATGGTTCGGTCATCATACGGGCCGCTATTTGACTCGCCCGATGGAGCATTTAGTAGTGACCTTGCCTCATACGCCAAAGGTACCTAGTGGGTCCGGGTTCGGTCCACACCCAGGACAAACATTCGTGTTGGGCGTGCCTGCTTGCCTTCGGACTCCATCAATAGGCTTATCGCGCTCCACTGCTAAACTTCTGCCTCCCCAAACGATGACGATGAAATCGAACAGTTCCTAAGGGTGCGTTTCCAGAATGCGTTTACAGAAGCGGAGCTGCGTGGAATTGAGCGGAGACTTGTAAAAATAGACCAATCACGTTGCTCAAAATACACATCTGATCTCTGATGAGCAATGTGATTGGTCAACTTTTATAAGTCTCCACCCAACTCCACGCTTCTGTGGAAACGCACCCTTATACTTATAGCCGTGTTATCGAGTCTCTCCCGCACGTGTGTCTCTGTCATTACCGCCGAAACTATCCGAGATTTCTTCGTGTGTACGCTCGTTAATGTGTGCGTAGCATATTTTAACTCTTGATCTAGGTAGCCGTCCTTATGTGTATTATTACTTTGTGTACATAGGCAGTTCATTGTGATAGCGTTGACAAACCATTTCCGGAGTTACCTTGGCAGCCCTGCGCGCGCGCACCACACATGTGCGGACAAGCAGTTCAGTAGTTTTGTTTGCTTAACGATGTGTGGAGTCGCCTGGGAGAAAGGTTTACATGTTAGGAAACATGGCTCCTGTGAAAACTGAGCAAGAAACTATAAATTTAATATAGAAAAAGTATAGTGAAAATTGCTGTCAGCAATTGGAATTAAGGGTTTTGACAGGTTTTTCCTGCTGTTATAACTTAAGGATCATAAAGAGACGAGGTTAGTTACTCTTTCCTGTAGACTGGCATTTTCATTTCGTCTGTGGTCTATTCTGATCTGATTGCTTTCAATGCTTACCTGAAACTTTAACGTAACGTGCCCACCTTACTACGCTATTACTTAAAGATTTATTGGATACGTTAGTTAGGTATTTAATCTGTGGACGGGCGCTCACGTTACGATACTATATTTTCAAACGTTTGTAGGCTGTCAATTTTAGTATGATTACATGCGATTTGTTTACGACATGTATACGCTACAATTGCTTTAAAAAGTTTGTGCTATGCCCTCAGCCCATCCCGAATCAATTTTGCCACAAAGTGAATGATTGAGATATTTCCAAGATGTTGAAAGTAACTTTCACAAAATTATATATGTATCTGGTCGCGTAACACCTCGGAAACACCAGCTAGGTTTTTTTTACACTATAGCGGACAAACGAGCAGACGGCTCACCTGATGGTAAGGGATCACGCTGCCCATGGGCGTCTGCAACACCACTGCAGCATCACAAATGGTTGAGAAGGGATTGCCCAATTATCTTCGTAATAGGTCAATTAGCGCACGATCGCCGAGGAATTTGTTAAGACGATTTACGACAAATTTAAACTCGGCGATGAAGAGAGCAGCTAATGCTTAAGGGCTCGTTCGGTTCAGTAGCGCCATTATTTTAATTAATTGTGATTGTAGACGCGATGAATTTAAGACATTTTAATGACAAATATCTCTTCTTTTCTCAGGTAATTGGGGCTTATCTAAGGTAAGTAAGCAAGGCGTTAGCAATCCACCCTGTGACATCAGCTGTGATTATATAATGTCTAATCAAAGGATATCAGTCATTTTAAGTAGGTACAGACAGCCACATCAGGTTACCTCAATCTGTCAAATTTCCTCAATTGATATTCAACCTAATGAGTTTGACAGTATGATGAGAGACGATTGAAGAAATTTGTCAATTTTGGATACCTTGATGTGTAGCTGTAACGTACTTTGTTTATTTTTTATGTTAAAACCGGAAAACGAGCTAGCAGGTCACCTGATGGTAAGTAATCACCTTAAAATCTCGCCTTAAATATTGATGGATTGTGTAAGGAAAATTTTCGAAGCTGATTTATTTCAGCACCAGAATCGCTTCAGCTCAATAACTCATCGGCGCGTCACCGGTGCTCCGCGCAAATTGTACCGGCTAATAGCCCCGGTCATTATTTATCCCGTAATTAAACCGCTTGCAACCACGACAAATAATTATGACAGATTTTAAAGATTGGACACGTCAAATTTCTTCAATTGATATTGAATCAAACATGTTTGGTATTAAGGTGAGAATCGATTGAAAAAAAATACAGATTTGTTTACATTGATGACTGTCTTTACATATGCACCTGTAGGTATAAGCTGCAGTTATATACTTATGTACAAAAGCCACCAAAGGATACTATAGTTTTTTGTGTTAATATTATAATTGTATATTGTTTCATAATAGTACACAACATCAACGAATGTAAATTAAACATTGTATATTTAAATAGACTCCACTAATACAAATGTTCAACAAACGGATGTGTGTTTGTTCGTAATAGGAAACTGGGAATTGAAACCAAGATCGAGCGTAAAGTCACGCCTCGCCGCTACCACGATACCACGAGTGATTGAGTGATACTATCACTGTGATACCACGGCCTCACAGAAGAATGGCGTGAAAACTAAGTGTGCGCAAAGAACCAGTGCAGCGGGCTGGACCGGAATATGTCAGGAGGTGAGCAACCGAACGGGATTGTGAATGCCGTTTCGATGTAGCTCTATATCAGCTGACTTCACACATCGTAGCTCGTAAATCTATCTCCCCGGCGCCTCGAATCGCTGTGTCCTGCCTCGACATCGGCAGACGCCAATCTCTATTCACACTGCGCGCACGCCTATCGGACAAAGCTGTGGTTCTCAATTTGTAACGTACCAGACAACTCAAACAAGTCTATTACTATTAGGTATTATTAGCGTGGGTTCGCTTCGCACACAAAAGGCTTGACATTTGGAAGAGTTTGATTGATGTGGAACTGCCCGAGCTCGAGTCGCTTATGGTGTTTGACGCCCCATATGGGGAGAAGTGGCAGTGCGATGAGACAGGTCACAGACTAGGACTCCCTGCAAGGGAGTTATGAAATGTACCAGGGAAAGAGCCTTTAGCAAATAGGTACCTACCTGGTGAGCGTGTCCCCCAAGATTCGGCCCATATGCCGAGAGCATACTAAGTAGCATAAAAGCAATGTTATAGATATCAGACAACAAACGATCACATAGATAAATACTTAAATACATACATATTACTCACATCCAAATTCGGAACACAGGTGTCAAAAACTATTCGTAAAACCTGCGCGTCTCTCCTAAAATCATAAAATGCGGATTTTATAACTGTTGTATGATCGCGAAGTAAATTCTAATATCAAGTGGTTTTTCAGGTTAATTAAATTGAGAAATGGAGACCCTTAGTTATGAAGTTTAATTAAACAATAATAGACTGAAAGACTGGTTTCTTATTATATTTGCTAGATAGCTCCACAGAAAAAAAGTATAGACTTTTTGTAAGTTTTACTTTATCGAATGCAAAGCTTTAAGGTTGAGAACCCATAAGCCTTCGCCAGGGAGACAGGCTCGTGCATTATTCATGCTATAGACTCGTAGTTTTTTTCCAGCTAAATAGCTGCGTGCGCGCAGCCTGATTACGTCCACGGCGACAGGCCTCACAGCTAGTACAAGCGGTATACATTTAGGTTTATATGCTTCAAGCTGACGGCGAAATGTCCGCTCGTTAGCCTAGGAGGAGGATGCCTCTTTGTTTGGACTTTAACTAATATATAATAAAGAACATTTAGTGAAAGACGAAAGATGGAGCAAGTGTTTTCTAGCGACACTAGAACCTGTAGAATATGTAACGAGGTGGATGAGACCCCTATACACATCATCAACCGAATGCGGACCACTATGCGCAAACGTAGCATACACCTGGGAAAGCACATTTTAAGCCCCAATGAAGCTAGGGATCGCAGTCCCAAACAACTAATACACTTCTTAAAAGTGTAGGGTTTGGGACTGAATTGTAGCATAGCGGCGATCACAATAGATCAAACTGGTCGCAGTGACACTGGTCTGAACAAGACATAAATAGCCGCCCGCTCAAAATAAAAAAAAAGTGTTTCTAAATTGGAGGCCACGTTTGGGCAGGAGAAGCGTAGGCAGACCCCCAGCCAAGTCATTTTTAAGCCATGATTAACTTTAGTCTCCCTTATGTTAAAACGAGGTCAGAGATCACTTTAAGCGCGCATGTATGTAAGTATGTTCACCTCGCAATGTAGGCCGCAGTTCTCTGTCTAATTATTTTGTGCTTCCAGTACGATTTCTACTTCACCTTGAGATTTTGTCCAAACCAATTCCTTCAATGTAACACTGTGGCAGTAATTTGCCACCTTCCTAAGTGCTCCCGCTGGAAATCAAGCAACAACAGGCTTCTACAGCAAGGTGTCCAATAAAACTGAATCTGAACCTTACAAACAAGCGCCAATCAATTTGCTCATCCGTTCGACAAACAACACTAAAACATTTACGACTATTGGCACATCTAAACTTTTTAAAATAACAACGTGAATTGAAATTAAATTAAAACTAAGCGCGGTCAGAATCCACCACGTAAGGTCCCGTATACTTATTTCTTACGTATTGTTTGCATCTAATACATGAAACTGAGGCAATAAATGATTTGATTGATTATTAGCTACATACTTACTGTCAAAATTCCTTATCCTTATCTCACTATTACATTAGTATAAATATCGTACATCTTAAAAGATAATATTATTGAAGAATTTAAGAAAAAAGCCGTAATTGACAGATGGACAAACCGGACAGACAGACGGACTAATGTGACGATCCTAAGTAGGTAGGTATATTCCGTTTTTTCCTCTGAGGTCCGGAACCCTAAAATACCATCGGGATTTATTAGCATTCACGTTTGTCCCGTCGTAATAAAGAGCCAATCCTGTTTTCGAATTATGCAATTTGCAAATGTACATAGATACTGTATGTATGTATGTATGAGGATGTGGTGTGGCCAGGTGTGTTGATCGGGAACGGACGTCCTTACTTTTCTATTGTTTAATGAACAATATGCAACAGTTGTGTGATAGAACAATGTCTCCTCATTCTACAATATGGACTACACAATTCGAAATGACAAGACGTCCTTACTTTGTCTAAAGAGTTACGTTGGGAAAGGTTTTTCGGTTCCAGTAATAAAAAATCTAAAAAAAGAAACGGCCAGGGTGCCGTGCTACGTGCTACGATTGCGGAGTTATCGGCAGCCCTCTGAATTTGGCACACGCGTGTCCCAGCGGGCGGTGGACAAGTAACTAGCTCGCGCAAGTAAAAAGTGCGATAGGTCCAGACCTATCACGCCACTATATGCCAGCATCACGCCGCTTTTCTTTGGGGCCGTGTCTATAGCCGAAGCATGGGTCTCGTTAAAAAAATGAAACACTTGCGCAATGTAATCGACGCCTAGCGCCATCGATTCTCTGTCAATGTCAAGGCTTCGCTCGCGCCCCCCACTTCCCTAAAATGGGGTTAGAAAGGGGGAAAAAGTAGCCCATGTTACTGACCATCCCTTCAACTATCTCCACTTAAAAAATCACGTCAATTCGTCGCTCCGTTTTGCCGTGAAAGAAAGACAAACATACAGACAGACACACTTTCCCATTTATAATATTAGTATGGACTGAACAGCAATCCATGGTCACCTTAGCCAGTAGCCTATGGCATAGTATTAGGATTATTATGGCGATGTTGTATACGGCCCGCGAATGGCAATGCGATGGTAACATAATAACTTTTCGTTTTATCGCGATATTATTCTGGCATTTGCCAATAATAGATCCTGATTCTGTCCATAGTCGCCATACTGATTTCACATTAAAATAGGGTGGCCAGGTTCCTTTACTTGATTTATTTATTTAAGGACCACCAACATAAGATACAGCATAAAACTAGACATTATAATATTTGTCATTGGTTGACTGCTCTTAGACTGGCCAAATGGCGCATTTGTTAGTAACCCTGCCTCATACGCCAAAGGTCGTGGGTTCACTGTAAGATTGTGGTTTCACTCTTTCAGAAGCCATTCGTAGAGTAAGGGGTATAAAGCACCCGATGTGACCCCACTGTGGTTGCGGTAGGAAATTACTTACCATCAGGTGATCTGCCGCCAACTATTACAAAAACCTTGACGATCCCTAAGGCATAATTGTTAGGAAATCCTACCTTAATGTTATTTGTTGGGACTCGGGAGATCTAGCCACCCTATATTCAAATGGTCCCTTCTAAGAACTCTATACAGCTTTTGTGCTATTAATAACGAGCCAACGAGAGGCGTGTAAGCGGATTTGTTACCGTATCGGAGGGATTCAGTAATAAAATTAATATTATAAGCTGCAAAGGTTATTGTTGGTGCTCATTTAGTGCTCTTTTATTACCAAATTACCTAAAAGGTCATTTTGTATGAACTCTATAAAACGATTAACGATTGTCTAGTAAGGAGATAAAGATTATAATGTTGTAAATTAGAGAATTTAAGGTGGGTACGAGTAGGCTTATCTGACACAATTTTATCGACTATAATGTCTTCTAAAGACGACGAGACTTATAAGTAAAAAGAAAACTTTGAACGTGCTATTGAGGTAGAAATCAAAATATAGTATTTTATTTTCCGACCGTAATCCATAGTCATTGATTTAAGTAAATGCTAAATAGCGTTCTTTGCGAATGGTGCCTTCATTAGCGACACTTTTAACGCATTCACGCTGTGTCGAAAAACGGGGCTTAAAAAGTCTACCAGGAGGCCAATTCGCCAACTCGCACAATCAGTAGGAGAACACAGACTACAGTCGACATTCCTTTTCTTATTGTCCTATTGGTCTATGCGTTCCATGAAGTCGACTCGACATAGAAGGTGAAAACCGAGAATTCCTCGTGATTAGAGTACCTAACCACAGCGAATACTACACTTCGATAGCGATTGTTAGCACAGTTTCACTTAGAAATCAACTGATGAATATATTATGCTGTCTCTCTCATCTGATAGATAAGAATCCAATTCTATAGGTATACCTTAAATAGATTACCAGTTTCTAATCAGCTATCAACACCACCGAACCGATTCGCCCATAAACAAGCGAGGTGTGAATGCAAAGTGATTTGCATACAGATGCCCGAGCGTTCACCTCGCGGACGCTCGTTAACTCACAGATAATATGTCTATCGGATGGGGTTACATTTATTAAGCAAATAGCCGGAGGATTCAGAAGATAGTGTTATACTGGGATACCTAATAAAAGAACGGCGGACTTAACTGGACGCGGCTACGTAGGCAAATGTCTGCCCATGCCAACACTAAAATGTTTGGCTTGAAATCATACATGCCCGCCAATACTCGTAACCTCATCTCACTACAATCGATGCGAAAGACCAATCAATCAATCAAAATATTATTATTCAGCTACATGTAAGTACTCATTTATATCTCAGCTATATATGTAAATAAGCACACCACTATTGGCAATGAAGGTTTTTGATGCCTACTTTCTTTTTTCTTCTAGTAAATTTGATAATAAGATATTTGCTATACCTACGTAATAAATCCTCCAACCGATATTCGGTGATCCGATATTTTTCTATCACTTTAGGTGTATCTTACCTATTTGACAGCCTTGGGCACAGAATAGATAATAGTACACTAAGTAGTTGTAGGTAGTAGTTATCTATTTGCTGCCGACTGCACCAGTAGTATTCCAGTGTAACCGGGCCCGTGAGGCGCCGCCTTCGTGTGACCTTCACGAGTTGACGCGTATTTTACGTTTATTTACTCGCCGTCGTAATGGGGACTTTGGCTTTAATCTCACGACTTATGGCGAAAGGTGACGGAAGAATTGACATCTCTTTTGCTATTGATTTTTATAGCTTTCTTATTGCATCTTACACTTTAGCATCAGCGGAGAGACTAACTGTTACCTTGCAAACATCACACAACAGTAGACGTACATTGTAACATGATCCCGTGCTATAATATCTAAAAGGGCGTTAACTGCAGTTGTTTGATTTTGAGTTTTCAACCTTGTAATTATTATTTACCTATAAGATTAAAAATGCAAACTGCGCTTTGACGTGACACTTTTAGCGCGTTTTCGCTCTAAGTATCTAGGTTAGATTTATATAATCGAAGGCCTACGAGCATACGTTGTAATAAACAAGTTGAATCAAAGTTATCACTTTAACAAATATTCTTCATTATTTTCAGGGCACATTTCCCTAGCGCTTAATACCCTGTGACATACTCGTACACCGAATATTTTGTTATGTTTGGTCTGGAACGTCTCCCACTTTACCCATCAGCCGTGATTCACAAGCATGGGGAAGTTATGGTAACCACCACTCGTTAAAAAGGCCTGCTGTTTTAATTTGCAAACCATAATCTCACAAGAAATACAGGAAGTAAAAAGGATCCATCCTTGATGTAATGGAGTAAGGTTTATTTTGGTATCAAACATGATAGGGACTGACAGGGACTGTAGGGGGTCGTTTCTTCGCGCTACATTTGCAATAAATTGCGGAAGATAATATTAGAACAACACATTTTTATTATGTTTAGGTACAATTAAAAAATATTTATTATAACCTCTAGTCCTTATGATAACAAGTGTTCATACTGTATCAGTAAACAGTTGTGTGACTATGAATACTCTTATTGAGACAACATTAGATACTTTATCCTGGTCCCAAACTAAGGTTTTCCCTTGTGCTATAGAAACCAGAAACAACGAAGGCACCTCAAACACCCAGACCCAGGACAAATATCTGATTCAACAAACATTTGTCTTGGTACGGGAATCGAATCGGCTACCGGCGCTCAAACCACTATGCCATATGGCTCTATCCTTTATAAGGATAACTTCGCCAAAATCAAGTAAAATAATATAGTTGATATAATGCGAACTGTAGTCTGTCGAAGTCAGTCAAAGTCACGTTCAGGAGTGTTTTAGCTTTTTTGATGGCCGCCGGTTCAAGATGGCCGCTGCTGCAAATTGATGGATTAGGTACATAAAACATATTATTACTTTAACGTCGTAACGCCCAGACAGCAGACACAATGGAAAATCAACTGTTTTATGCCTTTTAAAAGGCTTATGGGCCTTACGACGTGATGTTAAAAAGTGTTTAAAAAATTAGAAATTACAACAGTATACCTACAGTTACTTGCATAATATTATGCAGATTGAAGCACCAGAACCATTACGGGAAATTGATATAATATTGGAACATATTATAATTTATCCTCGTCAATAAATTCCGTAACGAGCTCGTATCATCATCAATTATCCTCACTGCAAGTGACATTAATAGGCTGCTGCGAAACGACACTTTATTAATTTAAACTAGGGATGGCGCAAGAATATCGATGAAACCATCACGGTCGAAAACACTCATGTTCAAGGAATGTCGAATTTTATGAAAATAGAAGAATCTGTTTTACTCTACCACAAGCGCAAGGCTATATATACCTAGCGATATATTATAAAAAAATATTATTGTGGTATATCATGTGAGGTGGACAGATACATAGACGGCGTATCTGTTAACACTTCTTCTACCCAAAGATTTAAAAAAGCTTCTACCAACCATTTTGAACAGCATTTGTTCTAGGACTTTTGGGAATTCGTCGGAATTTTTTTCGACTAGGTATAATTAACAAGTCACGTGACCGACTTTGTATGAAAAGTTGAAAATTATTCGTGCGAATTTTGCAAAAGTCATAGAATAAATGTTGTTGAGAATGGTTGACCTAGAACACGTGGTTATAGGGATGTAAATGTTCTCAGATACTGCCCTGTATATTGCACCCTCTCGCTATTGGTTTGAATAACATCCCATACAACAGGTCCTCCAACCGATATTCGGCTACGGCCACCAATCTTAACAAGCAGCTTCGATAGGATAGGTATATAAATAGTGTGATCGGACGTGGGACCAAAAGCTTAACTTACTTTCCGAGGCACGACGGGGAACAAGACGAACGCATCCAAAATATCGATAATAAAAGAACACAGGAACCCCGTCCCTAAGTGAAACTAGGCAATAAAGTAGAATACATTAACCCTTTATCACGTGGGTGTCCGGCGAGGTGCCTAAGCGAATGAGGAATGGACACTGATTACCGGTTCTTTGAGCATCTATCCGCATTAGATTAACTGAATAACTCACAACCATCGTGCAAAAAAGTTTTCACTTTCATAGATCATCATCGTTGTGATCACCTTCAAGTCCGGATTAGTAAGAGTTGGCTAAGAACAGAGCGAGTGGCGAATTCTCGTGTCGGAGGCCAAGATCCACTTCGGGTCGCTGAGCCAGCGTAGTAAGTAAGATCATAGTTTTCAATCTTATTTTAAACTGGATCATTTAATGTACATTTGTACGTACAGTTCTTCAATCTACCTCATCTTAAGTTACTGTCAACCACATTAAGTTGAATATCAGTTGAGGAAATTTGACAGGTTGTGGTAACCTGATGTGTGGCTGTCTGTATAATGCGGTTACTAATTTTGACATCCTTAACTTTTAACCTTGGATATCAAGATTTGTAATTTTCCACAGCCACTTTTTCAAGAGCTCATTTCGACATTGACATCTTTAAGAAACGAACCTAAGTAAATACTTACACCTTCCTAAATTTAAAATCCCAACAACGCATCTGCCCTCGTTCTACTGTAGTTGATGTCCGTAAGTGGCGGTGATCAGTTACCATAAGGTGGGCCGCTTGCTAGTTTGCCTCCCTATCACATAAAAAAACCGTCCAAAAACTCTAGCAAAAGGCAAAATCCGTAGCGAAAGCTTGTTTTATGAATTTGCCAATTATGAACTGAAAATTGCAGACTAGATATAACTGATTCTAGGTTGCAGAATACGAACTAAGCGTTTCAACTACTATGTAATTTCATTTTAAAATATACTAGGTACTAGTATTATTCACAGTTTCAAGTCACGCTGTTCAAAGTACAGAGGCGTTCCCAATACGAACCATGTACTAAATAGACTCCCAATAACTCCCGTCACAATACAATAACTCGTACTGCATTGTCCCCAGTTCACTCACATGCCTTACCTTAAACTCGTATATGCGTTGGCGTCGAAGTTAGAGAGTAAACACAAGCTTATGACAAATGTCAAAACAATTGATCAATCAATCGAACTTACCTGTGTGTGAAGTTCTATCAGAATGGGAGTAACTGCGTGTGAAAAATGTAGTAGTAATGAGTGTGTAGATGGCGTACTGTTAGACCGACGTCCAACTTCAACGTCAATGGTTGTTTAGTGACAATTTGACACCTAATCATAAATAACCAATCATTCTTGGAGATTGACCTCAGTACCATCATCATTTCGCTTACCATCAGGCGGAGTGAGGTCATCTTGATTGTCCTCAATATAAAAAAATATATAAAGCGACTTTTTCACACGCGATTGCACCCATTACGAGTACCTAAGTATATGAATGAGCTTCCATTCGTAGTGTTCCTTGATCGCTATGATATGTCTCTTTTTAAACGAGGTTTGAAAAGAGTTCTTTCTTCTTCCATGGTAGGCAGTGGAATGACTGTGCCGGGGCACAACGGGGCAACAACAATGCTGGGGCATTGTTGTTGTCTAGGTATGAGCAGTGGTTACTTACCATTTAACATCAGATTCGTTTGGCTATTAAAAAAAAATAGATACCTTGTCCAAGTATAAGTATTATTTCTACAATATGTGTTGGCGTCAAAAGTAATCACAAACCTATGACAAGACAATTAACGTGCCCTGACAGAGCTTTGCGTGGCGTAGCGCGAATCGCGTAGGATGAAATAACTCGTCAGCTGAGCTATACTCCAAAGCCGCACCCGAGTGAGTTCAAATTTGTGTCCTGCACCAGATGTATAAATCAATGGAAGGTGAGGTAAAGGTCAGCGCCGCACTTTTGACTCCTCTGATGTTGCTCTGGTGTCCATGGGCAGTGGATTAGATTTTTTATATGTTATATAGACGGATCACCTGCTGCTGGTTAGCGATTGCCGCCACCCATAAACACCATAGATTGTTCTGGAAGCACCCTTAAAAGAGATAATCTTCCGATAAATGGATCAATGTGCAATGTTGTCACATTCCATCTGACAGCGAACCAAATTGATTTCAGCAATCAATTCCCTGCTGCACATAAAAGTGCCGTTCGGTGCTAAAAGCCCTTACGCCCTTGAATTTCACTCTAAAATTGTTCGAAACTGTAAAAGGGATACTAGCGAGGGAACCGCGTGGGCTGGACAAAATAAAAGACATCGCGCCGTAACTCGTAAATATAGGAGCGAATGATATCGATTACCATCGCTCGGACGCCTCGGACCCCGCTGTGCGCGCGAGCGACTCGACGAGGCGGCGACGACTCACACTCACGACTAAATTGAAGAGTAACCTCTCTGCAAAAGACCATACTCATAAGTAATGTCTGATGATTACTAGACAGTGCTTGTGATAGGTATCGCTTCGACGCCTCAGACCCCGCTGTGCGCGCGAGCCACCCGACGAGGCGGCGACGACTGACACTCACGACTAAACTGAAGAGCCATCTCTCTGCAAAAGACCTTACTCATAGCTAATGTCTGACGATTACTAGACAGTGCTTGTGACTGATATCGCTCGGACGCCTCGGACCCCGCTGTGCGCGCGAGCGACTCGACGAGGCGGCGACGACTGACACTCACGACTAAATTGAACAGCCATCTCTCTGCAAAAGACCTTACTCATAGCTAATGTCTGATGATTACTAGATAGCGCTTGCGATAGGTATCGCTCGGACGCTTCAGTCCCCGCTGTGCGCGCGAGCGACTCGACGAGGCGGCGACGACTCACACTCACGACTAAATTGAACAGCCATCTCTCTGCAAAAGTAAATTTCTAAATGAGCAGACATTAGTATGAGTAAAGTACTGTCTAGTGACCTCACTCCGCCTGATGGTAAGCGGCCATGAGATCCAAATATGAGGTTGACAGGCACAAAAGAACAGACTTCCAAAAGTTCCAATTGTGTCTGTCATCCTCACCCTGAAGGCCTGCTGAGATGCCTTTCCCGCTGTCCTGCTAACGTCCTGAAACAACGATTAAGCTGCTAGGTGCTCGAATGTGTTCTATTAGTATCTAGAGACTGCAGCTACCACCATGTATCATTTTAAACAAAATTCAAAATACTCTAAATATTTAACCAAACGTGTACGACTGTCTTCAGCATTAAGGTGAGAATCGGTTGAAAAGAGATTACAGATTTATACACATTAATGTGTGGCTGTCCGTACAATTCAGTAGTTATCAACAAATACAGGACAACTGACCTAATAACCTTAATGAGGATAATGAGAGTTAACTTGTTTATTACAATAACATTACATCAGACCATAATTGTTAACTAGCCTATTAATTTCCTATTATTTTAGCACTGAAATTATTAATGAGGAAGTCGCAATTACGACTGCTTTGTTGGAATATAATTTAACACAATCAATAAGTAAGTACACATTATTGGTGTGTAGGACTTACTTGGTGAGAACAAAACGTCCCGCATTTGGATTTGGATAAAATTAGTTATTCCTAATCAGACGAATCTATATTTTTCCTTTTGCCTCATACTTACATCCAATGTAAAAAATAAAGATTTCTGGTTAAGTCACAGTTTTAACCCAGCAGAAACTATTTTATTTTCTAAATTTTTTTTTTAATATAGCCTGTATTGTGTTCATGACATATTTAATTTTGACTTGACCAAATAAAAGCAGCAACTCATCATCACTTAATGATTGCACGAAGAAGGCGGCCATCAGAGAAGAGTGGCGGCATGTTGTAAAGCTTGTCAACAATGCCTGAAGTTATGACCACGACCACTCTGTCAAGAGTGATGCCGACATAGAAGAAGTAAGTTACCTAAGTACTGTGTTCTAGGAATGTAAATAAAAAAATCACGAATCTTCCGCGAACGATAAATCGTAGAGTTTAAACACCGCTCATATTATTTATGAACAAATTACTTAAACAAATAAATTAAATTATCCGCCATGTTCTTGTCCGACCTCGCATTGCCGTTAAATAATTCAATTTGGTATTTTGTATGGTTATTATCTCCGTAGCGTACGCATGTGATACCCTATGGCGAAGGACATTAAATATATTTATTGCAAAATGTTACCTGATGGCTTATTATAATAAGGCAAATATGACGCTTTGTGTATCTTTAAAAGGTCGACCCTTTTATAAATATTTGAAGGAATGTGGACTTGTTTCCATTTAATATCAAGTAAGACATCTAACTTTTTTTGGAAATCATACAAAAAATACGAAAAAGCAACATTCTGTTGCTGTTCTATTTCGAAAATGGCGGTACAAATTTTATGGCGGTCATTAAATTGAGAATTAACGATTAGGTACATTATTATGTACAGCACTTAATACCCACGACCTCTCAGTCTTAGAGACACTTATCCGATACCTACACCAAGCGCCTAAACTGTTACGCAATTAATGAAGTCACGAAAAGTAACCTACTCGTTCATAAGTAAGTTTTGCTTCGAGTCAACGGGATAGATGACCGAAAAACGGGGCAGCCTCGAAGCGAAACTCTTGCGCGATGTAATGTGGAGTGCGTGAGGGTACGAGCCCATTGGGGAAAAGGGGTTAAAGGTTGGCATAGCACTTGTGACTCTATGGTGTTGCAGATGTCTAGTGGCGGCGGCAATCATGAGTGATACTTCTGCTTGTCTTAGGTGGCATACGATCAGAAGTATCACGTAAAAAAAACATAGACGCCCAGCACCATCGATTGACTAAAATGTCTCCAAAAGAAAAGGAGGGCGGGCCACTAGTCACGGATAAAACGGAGCTCAAACCACGAATCGACCGTCAATTTCAAGAGTTTATTCAAATGCTAGTAATAAACTTAACCAATTAATTGGGTAATTTGATACCCATGCTCAAACTGACGCGGTATCACCGCGACCAAAAAACGAATCGTATCGAATGTCATGATGGATGTAATTTAAATAATTTCTGTAATTGACTACCTTATCTCTTGGGGCGTGAAGTAAAACCGATTTCACTTCACGACATCACACCAAAATTTCCTACTGATTGGTATTTTATTCAGATTTAATTAAACGTAAGACAGCAACATGGAAACGGTTTTGAATAAAACCATCTGAATTAATTAAATGTGGTAGAAAGGTGCAACAGTTCACTGCGTTTTAATTTACTCGTTTATGTTAATCAAATTAAGTAAATTAATTTTTAGCATGATATAAAGTTTGGACCGTTCTTTGAGTGTGGGCTGTGATTTTTCGGGGTTCCGTGGATAACTTTAGAAAAGTCAAACATGGACACCCACAACTCCAGTAGAGTCAATAGTGCGCTGCCAACCTTTTTCCTTCCCCCAAATTAGGTCTCCGGTATACTCACTCACCGAAACACAGCGCGGGCGCTGCTTCACGCCGGTCTTATGTCAAGCCAGGGCCCATGTCCGCTTTTTACTAGTCTGCAAGACTGAGTTGAATTAAATAAATAAGTTTCAAGTTTTCGGACCGCTACAGACTATTTAATCTATGCAGGCCAGCATATTTCCAAACGCCCATTAGGAGCTAAATGTTATTATTTGTCAAGTGACTTGTCGTAGTTGTCGTGTATCGTTGCATTAGTAGAGTGACAGAAATGACAGGTGGATGAAGTAATGGCGCCAATAAAACTAACGTTAATATTAGAAACTCAGGCCCCTCAGGCGTAGTATAATGACCAGGTTTAAAGTGACAGCTCACTGAGCCTAGTAGCTCCGGATTAGTTGACTGGTATATTAGCACAGTGCTATTACAACCAGTGCGTGCTCAAGTGCTATTTAACAGTGGGAGAGCCACGCTTCAGCATGAATGGGCCGGCTCGACCGGAGTAATAACACGTCCTCACAGAAAACCGGCCGGCGAGAAGCACCATTTTTTAACCAATTCAAACCTACGATCTCTAGTTAAGGCGCACGTTCTTTTACCCAGTAAACGCTCTCGCTCTCCTCCTGGCTCCCTTCATCCTGTACTAATAGACTCTGCGCAGGACATGGCAACACGTACACCCGTATACCCGTGGGTTGCCATAACTCGGCGCCGGCGCATGTAATTCGACCGCCGATTGTCGCCTATTGGAATGTGCGCGCCTCTCTCCAAAGTAAACAGCGACGTGGGTGTCTGATCTATTGTACCACGAATGCTGGCTAGAAGGCCCTGCACATATCTATTACAAATAGATACACTTACCTACTTATCATTCTGACGTGAGAAATCGGTCATTGTTTTTGAGATCTACACTCGTGTCCTTAAATCCAATGTTTCTCCGAAATTGACAATAGGTACCGATTATAAGGAAAGCTTATTAAATTTCATAAATAATATAACTTTACATATATTCTAAGATTTCGTTGCAAATTTTACAGAAATAATGGATTTGAGATGAGAAAGATGACTTTCTTGTTTGATTACACATACATTTTTGAAAATCTAAGCGGTCCAAGATACACTACAAGTCACCGCAAGTTTTTTTTTTTTTATACTAGAGGCGGCAAACGAGCAAGCGGGTCACCTGCTGGTAAGTAATCACCGCCGCCCATGAACATCTGCGAGATCAGAGAGGTCGCTGATGCGTTGCCGGCCTTTTAAGAAGGAGTACTTAAAAGGCCGGCAACGCATCAGCGACCTTCGTTTCTTGAAGGTCCCTAAGTCATAGCCGTCAGGAAATACTGCTACTTTTTTTCTGGAGTGTCATTACGATGGTGGTAAAATATTAAGTTTTCCGTCCGCAACGATATCATGCGAGGGATATAATTCGGTGGAGGCAAATTATCTGCTTTAGAGCTCACCACGACATTCATACATGAGGGAGATCTAACAGCTAATGGGACACAGAAATACAAATGTCTTGAAGTCCATTTCGTACATCATTGTATTAGGTACGTTACATTGCCAACTGTCAATCAAAATTGATTTATTGTCTCCTCTTAGATTCCCTCTTAGAATAGCCTCTTAGAGTCCCACTCATCGCATAAGCCGTGTCGGGACGTGATTCACGTCAAATTAGCCAGGTGTACTCTACGGCTTGTCGCTAAGGGCTACATACGTTCCACACGCGCAACCTTGAACCAGTTGCGCGAGCACATGCCAATCTTAATCAGGGCTGCCGCGTGCGCAAGCGCACCTAGGACCTTATTAGACGATTTGGGGAAGCTAAATCCTAGTGAGTTTTTTGGGAAAGAGAAAAAAAAAGCAAGCAAGTGAAACAAAAGCCCCAAATAGGTTTAATAATTGTGATTGTGATTCTCCTGGTTTTACGGTCTACGGGGCGGCCACCTATCACATAATAAATGGGGCATTTGATGGTAGTAAATCGACCATGGGTTAGGTAGACTTCCTAAAAGACACATCATCCAAAGAGACATGCAAATAAATATTTTAAGCGTTAAGCGTCTTCTTACATCTTCCTTTTAACGCGAGGATTTTTCAATAGTTTTGTTGTATAACGTAGATACATACTCTGCTTGTTATGTTCATCATGGTTGGTTACCACTGGGTAACCGCTACTTCAGAAGGATTTTTAAATAACCCATAAAATAGCTATTCCTAAGTGATTCCAGGTAGCCCTACCCCGGCGTACGAATAAGGCGTAATCGTGCGCGGGCACTCACGCCCGCGCGGTGGTCTCCGACTCTTGCGCAACGCGCCAACGCGCGCGGTTCTCATTTGACCTAATCCGCTCTTACCCGCGCACAGACAATTCACTATACTAAGACACAGTGGTAATAAAGCCAGGACATCGTGAGGAAACCTGCACGTTTTGGGTAGTTTCTCAATCTGTGTAGGTGTAGTATTTTCTAAGTCGGTATCACTCTTGACAGAATAGTCGTCGGCATCACTTACGATATTGGTGACAAGCTCACAAGTCTATATTCAGTAAGTATATATGAGAAGGAAAATAGCCAATATACAAAGGGTAATATCAAAGTATACACGCATCTCTGGTAAATATCGATGGTCGTCAATAAAATATTCGACGTACATGTCGGTAACTTCAGTTTCTGGCCCTCAATATGCTGTGACTGTGTGATAGCTGGATTTTACATACCATTAAAGGAACTAGCTTAAAGTTTAAACTATGATACAGAATGTTCTTGGGTTTAACACTGACATATGAATAGGTGATTGTTCTTTTAGGTATTTGCGGACCTATTTCAATGCCACTTTAACCGCTACGTCGTATCTGGAGACTGTTTTCAAAAACAATGCTAACTCGGTGGTCCTTTGAACCGGATTGTGGTATTGTACGTGTTAATGCCAGGTTCTAGTCAGGATATAGTAACTGAGTGGTATCTGTGAACATTTAGATCTCTTGTACAGAATAGCTGGTAGAAAACGTAGTTAAAGCAGATAGAGCCTGTATTATGAGGGCTTAGGGATTGAAGCAACTAATAAGCTAAAAACGGCCACTTTTAGCAATAATTGACATTATTGTTACTTGTCGCGTGTTTTATATAGGTATTGTATTGCATCTTGAAAAATTCAATTTACTTTTATCTAAGTCTGTAATGTTTTGTGTTTTAAAAAATATCGTATTTTCGCCACAATCAGTGTAAATAGGTTGACGGCGCTAGTTTCATTCGTGTAGCCCCTTAACGGTGTATTCTATCGATAATGTCAGATCCATTTCCATCACCATAAGTCAAGGTAAGGTGATATTAGAACGAATTTGTGATAGTTTCAATGATAAAGAAGAGAGCAGAGCTTATAGTTTATTTATCCTTACTTTCATAGTTTTATATTTTTCTTTTATTGCTCGCTTTTTAATCCCACAAACAGATGTCAGTAATCGTTCCCACTCACGTTGTCTTCGCCGAAACACTATCATAACACCCGCCATCTTGTATTACAAACGGCTGTCTATGGTCGTATGTTATCTGTGGCATGCCGAGTAAAAATCAAATAGTATCATGGCCGCGGTAACGTTATACCCGTGAGCTTGGCCGGGAATCGAACCTGAGGTTACGTGACGCCTGGTAACCGCAGGGAGGATGTTGCACATTGTATTAAACGTATGTGGTTTGAATAAGTTTTAAGTTAAGTGGAGATACTTACATTCTTTATAGTACCTGATATAGAAATAGGTAATAACATAATTTGTTTTTATTTCTGTCATTCCATTCCTTGCCACACTGATCTCTTTCCTGATCCTTAAAATTTACATTAAAATCCTTCCATTAATTTCATCTTAAACATTTCTTTACATTTTCATTGTCCAGTTCGGTCCTATAACAAATTAATAAAATGTATAAAAATTAAAAAAAAATGGGGAATGAGGAGTACCTAGTACAAATAGAGACTGTACCCTAAGTACCTACCTTATTTTTTGAGACCTAAAAACTAACTTAGTATCGCAAAATAAAATTATTAAAAAATTAAAAGTTTCTATAGTCAATACAGCAAAACCACGAATAAAATAAGTACGGACAATAAGTTTTTCCACAGATAGAATACTTGTTTATAAACAAGTAGATAAAAGATCAAATATTTTTATTTACCGAAGCTTTGTATCCAAACATGACACCTAATTCACGAGCAGATGTTCCTAATCGTTGACAAAAGTGAAGTTTTATTTTTATTGAATAGAAACAACCCTTTATCCGTTATCTCTGACATCTCTGTCTGACGGCGTGCCCCTGCGCAAGTGTTCCTCGAAAGGACTATGGTTGCCAGGCGTCCGGATATAGCCGGACATAATAACGCTTTTGGTTGCGAGTCCGGCCAAATTATGGAAAGTAGAAATAGAATAATATGCAGCAGTTACATACAGAATTTGAAAGAAACGAAACAAAAAACTACAGAAAACCGGCGTGAAACTGAGCTTGCGCTGTGTTTCGGCGAGTAAAACAGGGAAGCCCAGCGTACTAGTGACTCCACTGTCGATGCGGGTGTCTATAGACCCGTGGTCGTCAAACTAGGGCCCGCAGACGTCATTTGTGCGGCCCACGATATAGTAGATTTATTTAACTACTAGTCAACTACATATTCGTACTTATCAGAAATCAGTTTAGTGGTTTTTGAGTAGAGAAGTAATAGACATACATTTTCGCATTTATATGAATAGTGTGGACTACTATGGATAAGTACCTATGCAAAAGCTCTTGAAACCCGGGCCCTGATGTTCAGATTGATATGTAGCCCTTGAAGAGTAAAGTGTGACGACCGCTGCTATAGACAGTGGCAATCGCTTACCATCAGGTGATCTGTCTGCTCGTCTGCCATCACTTAAATATGAACTAAGTATCATTTTCTTATGTTACATTGTATCTATTCTTCTAAGTATAATTTTTAACATCTACCTACTTTGATTCAGAAAAAATGTCGAGGCAGTGCCAAACGATGAATTAGAAGTAAATTAGACGATGTCCGGTCTGTCAGGATTATTTGAACATTTCTGTTGCATGTGTTATATTATATTACCTATATGCTGGCTTCCAGTAAAAACTGTTGTTTTAGCTATTAAAATACATAAATTACTACTCGTAGTTTCCCCAACAAGCTCGCTTCCCACTTACCACCAATTCCATTTAGAATTTAAGTTAACACACACCCGCGTCAATTCCAATTTGTACTCTGGTTTCAATTTGCTGTTCTAATATTTTCTCGTGCAGTAAGTGAGCTGCCCTTTCATATCGCCGTTAATCCGGGCCGAGTCCCGCGGGCCCTGGCAGCCTCGGGCTTCGCAACGAGCCGTCTCGGAGGATTGTGCCGAGATGTGCCTACGAGTAAACGACTCGACTGACCTGAGACCTCAAGTTAGAAATTCACGTCGAGTTAGGGGTGGATGGCAGCCATTTTGTTTCTTTAAGTGTACTTAGTTAATTTTGACCGATGGGAAAGTGTCCCCAGAAGTGTCCCTGATCTGCGAGTAAGTCAATAGGTAATGTATTCATACTATTCTTAGCAACCGTGCAAAGTATGAATGAGTTTAGTTTTCATTGCATCACAACATCAGGATCTCAAAAAACTTGTAAACTAAGTATCGTGGGCGCTATGAGAAAGTGAGGCCGGCAACGCATCAGCGACCTCTCTGATCTCGCAGATGTTCTTGAGCGGTGTTGATTATTTACCATCAGGTGACCTGCTTGCTCGTTTGTCGCCTCTAGTATAAAAAAGTATTCTATAAGCAAAGGAATATGTCTGTCTGTAATGCTTAGTTTCTATATTTTATATTTTCTCGAGTCTCGGAGAATAAACTCAAGTTTATCCAAGTAACACGTCACTAGAACGAGTCTCGAAGGGATTATACAGATGCGAATTATAACATCTATGAGAGAGAATAATGCGTAGCTACCTACGCACCGCCGGATTAGCATATCTTTCTTGAGGAGATACTTGAACATTCATCGCGTTCTAGCTTTGAAAATAACGGTTTGCAATATGGCGCGTGTCGCCATCTTTGTTTATGTTAACTAAGAATTTGAAATATTGAATGAAATTATGGTCAAACCACATTAATGAAATTATCGAAATCGACAGCTAAAGACGGTTTATGAGTTATTGGTTATAGAAATCTGCTACTAACTATAGTATAATACAACTTACTATATGTGTAACGAGAACGACTATATTAAGACACCTTATACTTACGATAAATACTTTACAATACTTTTTATCTCTCAGAATGTGTTTCACATTTAAACAATTCTAACATCAATTTGTAGAAAGTGGTAGGATACGTTGGGTTTGAAAAAAGTAAGTAACGATGATGATTGTTATCCTTAAATTACGGAAACCGTTAATTATCAATTCAAAATGATAAAAGGATTAGTATTTGACAAGCAAACTGTTTAACCTTCATTTTGCTAAACGGATAATCCTCTGTTGCTTAACATCGGCCGCTCCGCCTGACGTAATCTGTAATCCAGTATTTCAAGTTTAACAATAGTTAACGGTAAAGACTAAACCACACGATATCTGTCACAGAAGCCTTCCTTGCAAGATTTACAGGCCGCTCCTGACCTACCCGCAGCCCGCATAAGAAACCGTTATATCTCGTTTTTATTCCGTTTTTAGGGCCTATTGTTTCGGAGATTCGCTTTTTATTTGCCGCATATATTAGCTTACGATTAGCTACGAGGCTTTCGGTGCGCTTTCTCCTCGGGTTGTGAGACACGGTATGTATATTGGCACAGACTGCTGAGGTAACGTTATACTTTTACGATTGAATATGTTAATTTTTGACGACAACGTAAGGTTTAGCACAAAGATGTTATTTCTCCTTCAATAGTAGTGACGGAGTTCCGAAAAATTATGTATGTTGTAGTATGGTTGGCATCCTACACGTAACACATAAATGGTTTTTAGGTCTTTGACTACAGAAGGATGGTTAGATAAATAAAATAAGTTATTGTGCGAAATTGATAGTACAAAGTTTAACATAGGAACTACTAATTAGTTATTCCAGCTTTGTCTATACAAAGTCTTGTGAGGTCTAACGAGTGTTGTGTGCCGGTGTTCCGTGGGCAAGTGGCGCTCGCAAATCCTCGAGCAAGCTCACAACAATATATACCTACTCCGCTACAGTTTTACATGCTAAAATCCATACTTATATCTATAGTAATATTATAAACGGGAAAGTGTGTCTGTCTATCTGTCTGTCTGTATGTTTGTCTTTCTTTCACGGCAAAATGGAGCGACGAATTGACGTGCTTTTTTAAGTCGAGATAGTTGAAGGGCTGGAGAGTAACATAGGCTACTTTTTGCCCTTTTCTAACCCACTAAAATGGAGGGAAGTGGGGGGGAAGCCGCGGGCAAAAGCTAGTTATAAATACCTTGAAGAGTTTAAACATCTCGAAATGTACCCATATTCCGTGGAACTTGAATTTGACACCGTCTCGCAACTCGCACCCCTTTCTCTCTCTCATAACTAATAGTGTCATTTTAAATTTTACAATTACAAACACGTGTCAAATATGTCAGGCATGAGGAATGGCGCTTCCAGCCAATTATCCACCATTAGCGAGCACCGGCGCTTGCGCAGCCCCAGCCGCACAGATAGCCATATATCATCCACATAACCCAGGCCCGAAATAGCCTCTGGTTAAATATGGTTTAAACTTTGAGCATCTGTTAGATTAACTGGTACTAAGCTTGGGTACTAAATTGTGATTAACAAAACTGTAGGTGAAATTATTAAATCTTAGCTATTTTAACTGACTTAGTAACTAATTCCGATTGCTCAGTATAACCTGTTGTAGATCTTGGCATCTGTCTTGATACCATTCCCCCTATTTTGGGCCATCGCAGACTTGTTGATGTCGATCATAGAGCAGCTGTCATAATATAATAGAATAAAATTATAATGATTAAGGTTACAAGTAACAAATTTTTTATTCAATATAAAATAAGTAATACAAGAAATTGTCATGTCGGATGTGATGTGATAGATATTGTAAATCGGTGCCTTGCGATAATTTATTCTTAGTGTAATTTATGTAATATTATTTAAAGAGTTATTAAAAACTTTAACAAGTTCAATTTTCTTTATTTTCAGATCCTAAGACCTGCTCAGCCATCCTGCTAACTGTATAGGTAAGATTCAATTGCATTTTCCGTTTTAAAACTACTACAATAGGAAGTTACTTAGATAATTAAAAAATCTGGTTGAGCACGTTTGTGATTAGGTTACTAAAATGCCACTATGTACAATACCTACTTAAATACTATATACAAAACTTCAATGACGTTGAAGTTTTACCTTGGTAAGCCATTTTGCGGATTGTTCAGAAAACCGGCGTGAAGCTGCTCCTGTGCTGTGTTTCGCCGAGTGAGTGAGGGTACCGGAGGCCCATCGGGGGGGAAGGGGATAAAAGGTTAGCAGCGCACTTGTGACTACACTGGTGTTGCATGTGTACATGGGCGGCGGCAATTGCTTACCATCAGGTGATCCGCCTGCTCGTCTGCTACCTATCACATAAAAAAAAAAGCGATAGCCCCATCGACAGAATTAAAAGATCAATACTGAGCATTATGTCTACTGTTTACCAACCACCAGCTAGGTGGTGATGTAAATAAAACAAACTTGGGATAGTTTATGTAACGTATCCCTAGGATTCAGTTGCTCTGGTGGTTTCCCTGGTAAAGGGTTTCGAATCTTAGACAGCAGTCGCTTTATCTGGGGGCACAGCAGTGCCCCCGCCAAGTCGAGCAAAAAAGCGGCACAACCAAAGCAACTCAGGCTTTACCAGACTCCGCAAATTCTGGATCTAAGTCCAAACCAACGCTTTGTAGCAAACTGGGCATTACACGCTAAGATAGGATGACTTAATTTATTATATCCATTCATATTTACCCATTTCGTAGTTCATGATAACCTCCAGGGCTATTATTGTATAATAAAAATACTGATAAGACAAGTTAGTCCGGTCAATGGATTCGTTATTGGTCTCCAATGAATAATTATGGTCGTAATTAAGCATATCAATGCAATTAGACCGCTGGAGGAAAATAAACATTTGATTAACATAACTATCAGTTTGTGTCGTTTTTAATGGATATTCGTGCATAAGGACCTAGTTACTGGGTTTTGGTATGAATTACTATTTGGGGACTTATCTGGAAACTAATATAGTAACTACAAATTAATAATTTTATAAATACCTACCTATAGCTTTAACTATGTGTTCGTGACACATTATGTGCTCCAGGTTATCAATGTTTTTGTTTGAATGCGACAGGCATACCTATTCGCAGTTTCATTATGCCTACTTAAGTCACATGATTCTGATAGAAATGTGTAAGATTTATAGTGTAAAGAACACAAAGCACCGGATTTTTCAAAAACCTACTTATTACTAACCTATATTGTCTTCCAAAAGACGCGTCCGCACTAGAAACTTGGCTCAGATGGCGCAATCATAGTTAAGTGCCGTCTTCTTTGGCACCCCGAGGGCTGGCGGCAGGCCAGGCAACCGTCGGCAAGGAGCAGGCCTACAATGAAACCCCGTAACTAACAAGACCCACGGCGGATTTAGGAAATAGGCTGGAGTCTATATCTAAAAATCTATTTGCTACTATAGTTAATCATAATTATAAATGTTTATTGTTTCATTTGGTGTACAATTAGGTCTTTAAAATAAAAATAACATTCTGTCCGCAAATGAACCCTGCTAGGGCGTCACAACATTAAAGCAACAACTTACTTCAAACAAATTTTTCAAAGTAAAAATTTTAATGTTCATCTTAATGTTAACCATATTTGTACAGACTACTTATCTTTGTATTTTTGTTTATTCATTTTATATAGGATCTCTAACATAGATGACACTTCCTTACAGTTAACGAGAATCTTACCAATTGCATTGAATTGAGATGGCAATTGCTTACCATCAGGTAATCCGCCTGCTCGCCTGCTACCTATCACATAAAAAAAATCTAAGAGCACAATTTACATATTCCTGTGTTACCTACAATTTATAAGAGATCACAGCTTGCTAGTAGGTAGTCAAATTCAATCACATCATTTACCTAGTATTTGGCTGGCAGTATTTTACTTTATTGTATAGGTAAGTGATATGCGATAGCTATCTAACACCGCATCGTTCTACCACGGTAGAAGCTTCCCAAACATTTCATACACTCTGTGTAACATCATTATTTTTTACGTCTCCCACACAACGTCAATATCTATATCTATAATTGATTTAAGGCGCACTCGGAGCAACCATAAATCTCGCGTATCTACTCCTATCTCTATTGTTTATGGTCGGTATCATCTGTCATACAAGGAGCTGTTTACCAGCCTCTTAGAGATGTGGTCCTCTTTCACTCACTGAAGAGAATAGCAAAAAATCGAGCGAAAGATTAATCCACTATTTCACTCTCTACAGGGTAGTAGAGGCACATTATATTCTCTCTTTTCTTCTATCACCGGGGCAGAGACACGCTTCGGTAGGGAATAGGCCGGCTCGACCATAAAGCAGCCCTGTGCTATTTTGTGAGTGAGTGAGGTACCGGCCCTATCGGGGGAAAATGAGATAAAGACTGGCAACGCACTAATTGTGACTCCACTGGTGTTGGGTGTGTTAATGGGCGGCTCGACTGCTATCACATAAAAAACATATCATGTGTAGTCACCATCTCTTAGCTGTTTTGTCGTAATGGTCACCAGTAGCGTTGGTAACTAAAGGCGGACTGCTTTCCTATATGGAAGGCGCGTTCTTTTCCAATGAGCTACCATCGGGGCATCGGTCTCCTCTTGGCTTCGCGACCTCAACTCGACCAATCCAGTGTATCCGAGTGAATAGAGTGACTCCGACTTGAAGTCCCATCACTACGCCACCGCGCACTTAATTGTTTATTTATGAGCCAGTATAAGTTTGTTTAGGGGCCTATTATTGTAATTCGGAGATAAAAATGAAGTTGCGTCATCGCGCGCCCGTAGGTGCGATTTTATTATTGTTCCGTTGAGTAATGGAGCTATAAACCTATTTTTCTCACTGTAAACAAAAATGTGTTCAAAAAACTATTAGTAGGTATAGGAGGAATGTACTAGTCAAATGGTGATGATTTATTAGTTCGCTGACGAATTCAGAAAGCTTCACTATCCCTACATACCAAATGAAAACAATGAACCCACAAAATGATGACATTTAATTATGTAGTACCTACTACCTACCTGGAATCATGCCAAAAACTTTCAAAAAGTACTTAATCGTAGGACCTTACAGGAGTAGGAAAGGAGTACCTCCTTTTTAATAAGTCGGGGGCGCACTTGGGACTCCTGTCCTGTCACAGGAGGACTCCTGTTTCCATGGGCGGCGGTAATCGCTTACCATCAAGTCATCCGTCTGCTCTTGTAACATAAAAAAAAACAAATAACTAAATTCCCCCTAGTAACACAAAATGAATGGGCCGACTCGACCGGTGTAATACCACGTCCTTAAGAAAACCGGCGTAAAGTAGTGCATGCGCTGTATTGCGCTGTGTGAGTGAGGGTACCGGAGGCCCAATCCAGGGGAAGTGGAGTTAAAAGGTAAGCAGCGCACTTGTGACACAACTGGTGTTGCAGGTGATCCGTCGCGTCGGCTCGTCTGCCACCTAGGTACCTCATAAAAAATATTCTACATAATTATATTATAGTAGGTAAATCATAAAATCATAATAAAAATAAACATGATTTAACTTAGTGTACTTAGACAGGTAATGAAAACAATGAAATAGGTAACCAGGTAGGTAAGTAGTAGGTAGGTAGGTATGTAAAATAAATTGAACAAATATCTCCACCTACCTATTTAATTCTCTCCTACTTATATTGCGTTTTAATGAGTATCAAAGTGTCTACAAAGCTGTTCAAACTCCCCCGATTTCTTTTATTTTCGCCCATTGCAGATATCGACGCGGTATAAATGAGTTTTACCCACGATGGGCCCTCCGATAGCTCGGCGCAAACTTTAATCGACTCCATTCGTGATTACAAGCCCAATCCGAGATTTAATAGAATTTTTACATTTACGCCGAGCCCGCCTCCGCGAATCTTCGATTCCGCCAAGAAATGCAATGTACACATTAATTTCCGTCACGTTTAACGACAAATAGAGGAAATTTAAAATTCGAAAGTGGATTCGCGCAAATTGATTCCGACGAATCGGAGAGTAAACGTTTGATAGGAATAATTTGAAAACGTTTTCCCAATTTAGATGGCGCGGCGGGGAAATTCTACGTAGGCGGTAATTATTTTACTTGAAAAGCTATGAAAAACTCAGCTCAAATGAAAAATGGACGTATGCCGCCATCTAGTGGCGTGGCAGCGGCAAGCGACATCTGTGACGTTCCGTTCCCCCGGTCCCCGCGCGCCGCCCCTGAACGCGGAACGAATCGCCGCTCGCCCATTCATTCACTCAGTCTCTCTCCTCGCTCCGCGACGGGTGCACGTGTGACGTCGAAATTTATTGTGTACGCAAACGCCGATATTATTGTTTCAAACATTCGCTCAGCTGATCAGTGAACAAAATACCTTTACTTCGTTTCTACAACGGCTGGTACTACAACAGTGGAAGTTCTGTGCTCTCTCGTGACAAACCAAAACCGGCCGACAATCGAAAATATCTCTTGTCGAATGTAAAAATATAGCGTCAGAGAACGGTACCGCGTGTGACTGATCGATATTTTAAATGATAACATGGATTCAATTAGGTGTTTAAGACGGTGAGATACAGTGTCGAGTTTGTTGTGTGTGGAGTTTGCCACTGCAGTCGTCGGTAGTCAGCGGTAAGTAACCTCTATCTATCGATTCGAGTGTATTTACGTATGCGGGGTATAGATAAGGCTGGGATTTGTTTTGAGGTGATAATAACTTTATGTATCGAAATGTGGGCGACATCGGCGAATCGCAAATGCATTTGAGACAAAAACGCCGGGCGGCCGCGCGCACTCGATACTTACCTAACCTGGTTTTGCACCTGTGGATAATATAGTAAAAAACATTCCTACAAGACACATTTATTGCATAGGTACTTGTTTACCTTTTCGTTTTCGGCTTTTAACTATAGAGCATGTGTTAGGTATTTCATTGTTTTTTTCGTAATATGAGTTGTAAAAGAAACAAAAGAACTTAGTTAGGTACCTATTCTTTGATGCAGATAGATAGGTACTTATAATGTAAAATATCCGCCGTTTACAGTACCTAGGTCATCATTATACCTACTACTATTTCTGCGTTATTAATAACTAATTAGCTATTTCGGTCTATAAAAGTAACAGCCGATTAAAGAATTATTCGGTAAAGTCAGTGCAAATTACTTCAGAAATATCTTTACTAAAAGATAAAGTCTAAATTCCTCCGAATTTTCTTCTCCATAAAACTGCACATAGATGCCTACCTACCTAATGAAGTATATTAGGTATCTAAGAATGTACTCTATAATGGGTAGTCAGATATTATTAGCAAAAGAATTGCAATAAAAGACTTATTTTGCAGAAACGTAAAAATATTGTATTACGGTAAAACAATACATCTTTGTGTTAATAACTTTGAAGTACAGCCTTATTAAAATTCTATTACGATTATTTACATTTTTATGAATACGAAAATAATAATAGCAATTAGAAGCTGTCTAGAAATTGGCCGATAAAAGCCGTCGGACACGAATATTTGGTAGTGCGATGAGCCAAGTCCGGCGCACTGTCACAGAATAAATAGGCACTGTATTAATTATGTAAATCGAACCCTTATTTTAGATTGCCTACGATATTAAGAATTTTAATTAACCAGATCGCTAATTGCTTAGTATTAATATTTAAATGTGATTTCCATTGTTTCGTGTGTATTTACGGTTTTAAGTTTCCAATAATTACAAAGACAGTATCAATTAATCGTTTCCGTTACCTGCTTATAAATAATAATGTATTGAATTAATTATATGAAGAATAATAGTAATTAGGTCTGTACCTAACGGCTGCTTGTCAGGTTGCTGCAATTTGTCGAATTTCCTCAAAATTAAACCTTTAGGGTTTCGTCTAAACTAACAACGTAGGTTGTCTTAAACTATACACACGCCCATAATTTACGTATTAAATCTTAAATCCTGACGCATAAAGCAGAGTGAGCTTAACTGCTAAAGTAAATAATTTTCCCACGAACGGAAACCCTTGGAAGACAGTTATTAATCCATCACTCCCGTAATACAAGCAGGTAAAATTGTATGTTAACTCCCGGGCCGTGTCCGCCAGGGCTACGCTGAGGACTGCCCAGCATGCACAGGGGATTAGGAAGATCCCGGGCTACGGTCGCCAGACGGATGGATTAGGCCGGACAAGTCTAGCTTGTTGTGCTCTTCCTTCCATTTGAACAAGCATCCACTACCTAAAGAAAAAAATGTCTTTAACACATCGTTTTGTTGTTATCTGATGATTTGCCTTCAGTTTGATCACCTTAGGATGACTAAGACAGGAAACAATTTTTGTGGACACATTCCTAATACATTTTATCTTTGCCATTTTGAACGCTTAACTTATAGAATTCCTTTTTCCTCATCGCGCCCTAAAAGCCAGACTTTCCGGCATCCCTGCGCCTTGATATGGTGATCCTATGCACCAGCCTATAGGTTATTCCACCGTTGCACTTTCTCATTTGCAAGTTGAAAATAGCCCAACGCGCCTGAGTCACGCTTTTATTTACGACAGCCACTTTCGAAGCACCTTCCTGCCGAACGTATTAACAGCTAAGTGCCGCGAATCTATTCCCAGTACGCACATGTGTGTTTAATTTTATCTTTATTGTCTATGGATTGACAAACGGCTGGTTTTACAGCAGCGCTAAAATGTTTAGGGCCGTTAACCTAATCGACTTTTTGCGTTAGACGCATTCCTCGTCGCCTTGCCAAATGGGTAACTGAATAACTGAAAGATTTATGGATTCGTTGGCACTGTGGATTGCCTGGATGCTAGATAATTCATCTGGTAATTTATAAACCACTGATATCTAATGTCCTTATGCTATCCAAACCAAGTCCTGACTCATGTCTATTGGTATGAGACTAAGATCTAAATACTTAGCATGCCGATAACCTCGCTATAGACTAACAATAGGTGTTGTTATTGCTTCCCCATAACATGGATGAGGAAGCAATGACGCGATCCATAGAATAGCATAATGGTTTTTCAAACGCAGTTCGATTACCTACTATGATTTAAAAATAGAAGAGGCAAAGTATTATCAAACTAAACAAATGCAAGGAAAGATTGCACTTTCGGTTGTTTTCAATATTACACGATTACAAATGTTTTATCATCAAATTCCTATTTCGCTTAAATTAATGTAACGTAAAAACCCGTATTTTGTTCATATCGTAACTCTTTAGAAGCGCTTTCTCAGTCTAGTGACCAGTAGGGTTACTAGATGACAGGAATTTTCCTGACTTATCCTGAAACTACTACAACTCCTTTTTTACTGAAGCTAGCACGATAAACTACTGTATTCTGGATCGCTGTATCTTTAGCTCCTTTTCAACTCAATAGTTTAATGTAAAGCCAAAGAGTAAGCCTATCGTTAATAAAAAATAAAGAACGGATCTAGTTACATATCACGCAATTCATTGATTATGTTTATTCATCTGAGGCTTCTCACGAGTTTTGGAAACACATACTATTTGCTGCAATGTCAGGAAAATTGTTGAGCAGTGATTTTGTCAGGAAAAAGAATATTTTTGGATCTCGTAACCCTAGTCGCGAGTGTGTTTACAATAATCATTACCTCGCCCATCTTGTTGTTTGTATTCGCGAGCGCGGGCGCGATGCCCGAAACACCTCATAAAGCAGTCTAATCGTACGCCTAACTGTGTAAACACTCCTAAAAAACTCTGTCGAAACCGTTAAACGCTGTTTCACATTTTGTAACACCTTCTAATTACAGGTAAAACGCATTAAATATAATTAGTACTTATTTGAACGGATATAAAGGTGGAGGTGCGAGTTCGATGCCCGAGCAAACACCGCGATCACACAGCAGCAACAATGCCTGTTTGTCCGGACTGGGGGCTCAAATTTGAGCTCGTATTAATTACATTTAAATTATACGCCGCGGTTTATTTGCTAAGCCTGTTGTGCCCGATTCCTTTAAAACCACGGCGCGGTCTGCCTTCGTTCCTAGATTTATCTCAGTCTAGTTTGGCCGGGTATCCAACGCTTTACAATCAAACTAAAGTATCTATGGGCAATTGCAGCTTAAGGACTGTAGCCAGCGTAGAGTTGTTCTATTTCCTCGTATATTTAAGTAATACGAAGAACGTAATGGGCGTCGAAAATAGCCATTATCCAGTTAATATGACCGATGAAATGGAGGATTCCCGGCATTACTCAATATAGTACGCACTAAATTCGAGATACGAATACAGATTAATAGTTTTAAGCATTTCATCGAACTAGGTATTTTGTATTTCAACAGTTTGCAAAACGTATGTGTAGCAAAGGAATCAAGTAGCATACATCCACAAAGCGCCCCTAACGTTATCACGCCAAGTTCCTGGACATAGGTAGTGCACACTACAGTTACTCCGTCCCCTTGGCCCTTGCCGTGGGACGTCCAACTATTAACAATATTAACGACGCGCGCACGCCCGCTGCGCTACCGTCCGCTGCCATTTATCAAATTATTTATATATGCAGCGCTCCGGCCCACCCATCGCCTCGACGGCCCTTAAATGGATTTTTAACGTTCCTGTCTGCCCAACGATATGTCGGACAGCTGTGCTATATTATACAACGTTATAATATCTTAGAACTCAGGGTCGTCTGGATATGTTGAAGGTCTCATCATCCTTGGATGCTTGTCCTAATATCTCAACCTAAATAAATGTAGTATCCAAATATCAAACAGGGCGTAAAATAATTTATTAGGCTTCCATGATCCTACGAGTATTACTGTTGAGACTCTTCGCAATGATTATAAATTCCCACAGGAACGTTGAAAACCCGGGCAAAACTGGGCAAATTATTTTAAATGGAGCCAATTTTAAATTCTTAATGTTTAATCCATCTAATGGCCTTAATCCCTTACACATAAAAAACATTTACCTCATTACCTAGATTAACATCTAATTTGTAATCGTTTGTTTTGATTGATTGAATTAAATTCCTAAGCTAGGTACAATTTGTACAATAACTAAATATGTTACCTATATTCACTGAAGCTTCAATAAAATGGTGAATTCGTAATGAGAGTAGATATAGCAAACCATAAATAGTTTTTGCTTGTAGTAGGCGCACGGTAGTTTCTGGAACAAGAAGCTTTGATTCATTTTCAATAAATCTGCCAAAGACGTGCAAGCTAATTTGTGGCATATGTTTGAGAGATTTCACATAAAAAATAGGAAAATTTAAAGCAGACTTTGCCTTGACACTACACTTTAAAAATAGTAACTCTTGCTTTTTTATTTCTGCTAATTGATTGTGATTTGATGTGTACAAGTATCCAGACAGTAATTATTTAATAGTGTGTAAGGTGCAGAACTTATTATTGATAGATAAACAAGTACAAGTCTGAATATCATCAATAAAACGAATAGTAATCTATTCATAATCTTACGAGACGTTCGTATGTTTACCAGATCAGTATCAGAAGCACTTAAGCAGTGAGTCAAACAGAGGTCCATTGAGGCCCAGCTCGAGCGATAACATTCCGGTATTATTAGAGACAACTGACAAGTGCCTCAACAACACACGTGTACAATGAATGTTTATTAAATATTTGACTTGTTAATTTGTTACTATCGCATGAGTTTGTTCAACAGGATCCGCTGTTTTAATAATGGATGCGTGTGTAGTGAAATTGTCCTAGCTCTCGTATTAATAACATTCAGATGAATTATTTATACCTTTAAAATCATAACTAACTTTAAACTTTTAATGTAAGTCACTTGGCTTTTTCCACGTACATCACAAAACTTTAAAAAAATTACCGACTTTACGGAAATAAACATTTAGTGAAGAAGGAAAGCCTAGAAGTATTCTCACATGACGTTCTATAAGAATGTTTGCGGGCACATAGGTACATTGCCTGGGAGAGTGGGAGATTTTTTTATCTTCATTTCTGATATTAAACGTAAACAAAACCAAATGTCGTTCTTTTATTTGTGTATGTAGTTTAACGTATTGGCTTTTCGTGAGCTTCTAAAGAAGAATACAAGCAGCAATACATCTTCATTCACAAGTACCTTGAAAAACTACAAAAATCACACTTAATCTGGACATTTATTGATGTATGTTGTGATTATTATCATTGGATTACCAATTCTAATCCGCGGATTAATGTTATTCAAAACTATTTGGACTCTACTCACCTGTAGGCTACATTGTAGTACTGTAAAATTAAGTATCATTGTATGAAACATATTCAAATTTCAGGGCATTTAATCCACCATTGGCGCTTAATTTAGTATGCTATAAAATAGAACATAATCCCTTTAAAACTTTACTGCTAACGTACTTTTCTCATAAAAAACTCGTCTAAGCATACTTAAATCTATTTCTACCTTTAAGTGTTTAACGCTTCGGACCATCACCTAGTCAATTTACTGTAGTAATTTAGTTGAACAAAATCATTAAGCTGCAGTAAATAGCCTTGGATATCAAGATGCGACGATTAACAACCAAACAGAGAGAAATTTATTGCCTACTCCACACTATCTTATCTGTTTTATTATCACTTGTGCTAACTATCGTTGCCTGAATTAATTCATAGACTGAATGAATATCGTTGAAGTAATAAAAGTTAAAAATGTTGAAGTAAAATGGTGTGTGGAAATATTCGGTGCGCGCTTATCAGCGATAGTGCGCGAGCAATATCAATAAATCATCGCACGATAAGCTGTCGCTGTAATTAAACACCGTGATCGATGGAGGTGTCCTATCGGCTGCGCTACATGTGTATCGCGATAAACTACTGGAAGAAACGCTCTTTCAATCGGTCGTTGAGTACACAATTTGCCCTATTTTTTGCTAACTGGCAAAAGCGTAATTTGATCAAATCTAGCATAATTACCGCGACATGTTTCAAATCTTTTCAGCGTGTTAGTCCAGAGGGTCTAAAAGGAGCCGGACGCTACTACCTAATTGAGTTTCTCTCCCTTTCATAAGCGTTGTGTGTCACCATTGTTAGGATGGGACAGGTATATTTTCATTCGATACGGGACGGGTTCATCCATTGCGTCCACGTTGAAGTTTTCTTGAGATTTCTGGAAATTACAATGTAGTCTTCGCCATGGTTAGACTTAGACATGCGATGAACCAGTCAATCAACCAACATTCATAGGAATTTACTTTACATTCCGCGTCATTTAAGCTATTCTGTGAACGCCTTTTGGTACACAAAAACGTCTTAATCTCATTTGTGAAACTAAACAAAAATGTAAATGTAACTTTTATGTGCAAGATTTGGTTTGCTTGAAATCAAGTGAACGTAAATGACTAATTAAAATTGTATCACGACAAAGAGTAAATGAGAGGTTTCATTTGAGGACGATTCCTACGTTTCTTACACGACCGAAGGTATTATGAACGTAAGGTATTAAGCAAAAGGTTAGGTATTTTTATCCGCGTTTTGCCTCAGTCGCTTATCAGCGCGTTATCACACAATCTGGGTACACACTATACCTTGTAACGATACTTATTACAACTTCATGATATGTTTTTTGACAAAACTATGTGTTCGCCTAATCTTAGTTTATCGCTAGGTCTCTGATAGCATTGCTTTAATATAAAAGTTAACTTATGTTGAAAGTTATATGGGTCACAAAATTCATAACAGAAATGCTATGGTTCTTATTGAATTCTCAATGCCCCTTTTAAACAACAGGATAAATGGTTTAAATATGTTACGCTATATGCATACATGATAGAACAATATTATGAATGGCTACAATTAACCGTAATTGATATTGATTGCTTGAATCTTGAATACCCATATTCAATTGAACGGCCTAAATACCAGTGTCTCCAATGGTTACCGGTATCCCACCATTTTTGTCCATTAACGTATTAGCACTAAAACTTGGCAAATGTTTACCTCATCCGTATGCTCTGCTCATGTTCGAAGCTCACAATAATAGTGACCACATATATAACGCGCTTCTATTAATATGAAGCGATGACTCCTCAATTTACCGATGTAATAAATTCCCATTGAAATTTAGCAAGCACTCGTATTGTCCAAATATTTCTACCCACTGCATCGGGTATTTTAGACCCATTAAATGGCGATGCGTTCGGCGTTACGCAACCAAAACACCATTCTATTACGGGGGGAGTAGAGTGTATTCTCGTTTGAGAGTGTTTTTGGGTAGGATCGATTATTTGAACAAACAGGGCAGGGCAATAAATCATCGGGCGGGTGCCGCGTACCTGCAGGGTCGATATGAAAAACCCAGTGAAACAAAGGGACGTGACATTTCTAACGACGCGGCGCAGACGGAGTTCCAATCTAGTCGCCCGGAATCGATTTAGTGATGGATTTGCCTTAATTAATAATTGTGCACCGAGGCCCGAAGTGGGGCCGATTCGCGAGAGGGAGAACATTCGATCGAACACTTTTCTTTTCGTAAGGTAAACAGGGCTGAACACAAATATAATGTAATACATTACATAACTGTCGCTAACTAAACTTGGCGTACGCACACTACAACATAATGAATAAAATTAATAAAAGTTACTATTCTTGGTTCCAAATAAATAAATTTCATAATTTTAATAACTACAGTTCGACAAAATTGTATTATTATGAAAATTAAATGTTACGTTGATGATGTGATTGGCAAAAGATCCATAGGTTCTTTCATCTACAAACCTTAATGTGTACATATATATTTAGGTGGCGAGCTTCCAAACCTCGGCCATTGTGAGAACAGACGACATCCACCTCGTATTGTCCACTGTCGCTTTCTAAGAGAAACCGTTAGCTTCTTTGTGCGCCATTCCTCGAAACGGCGCTTCACCCGCCGAATATTTGCTAGGCCGCTGATAATTGATTGTTCATTTACTTAAGTATCTAGAACAGAAGGCTTACTTTTCTTTGTAATACAGAGGGTGTATTTAAGTAACAGTATTGTGCCTTTAATTAATAATAATAAGTGTCAATAATTATACAGCAACCTCTTGCCACTCCAGATTGATGGTAATTGTTTTGCTATTATTTATTATTTAATTAGCATAACGATTTTACATTTTATAATGTAGGAATTAGGTAACATAAAAATTATAATACTCACATAATCATTTACAAAATATATAAAAGAACTTGGCATATTTTTACCTTGTCGTCAACTGCTTAGAATGATGTATTATATCGTTTAGACGCTGAGTTGTTTTAATAGATATTTCTTGCGAACTTAACAGACCTTACTTGAGATTGACTTTGTTCTGCGCCGTGTTTTTTCACTCAAATTACCATAAACTCCCTACGAAAGAAGCCGGCGAATTCAAAGCCTTTGTTTCCGCATTTACAACCAGTTATAAAATTTGCAAAATTTGACTACCGCAATAAACAAATCCTTAGTAAGAAGGAGACCGCTTGGTCCCATTTATTAGGGTATACAGCAGTTATAAAACGCTCTAGTGGAGTAAACAACGTGTTCGTCCCTGACAAGCATTAGCACAAATTGGCCTATTTATTCAAATTCACAACTCAATTGTTTGCCCACGTTTTTGTAATGCTTTATGAAGGTCCCTTTGAAAATTGGGAATGCGACGGTAGAATTAAATTATTCGCAGCTTGGTGTTACCTCGTTTTGGCGCTAGTATTGCCAAAATGCTGCTTAAATTGTAAATGGGCGGCAGTCGCTTACATCAGGGTGATCCGTTCTGCTCGGCTGCCACCTACCACATAAAAAATATATAGAAGTATGACAGAACTTGGCCCTTTAGAATTCGGATGTAGGAAGAATTACCTACTCCTTTATTAAAACTCTATCTTATAATTAAAAAGAAACATTCTTAACAACAAAATAGCGGGATCCCACACACACAAGAAACAATTAAATAAGTTATATCTTATAGGAGCAAAAACAGAAACCAATCAACATCCCGTAAGCTAATCTTAACCGCTAAATCTTTGTTTTTATTGTTCCCATCTAGATTTTAGGTTAGCTCATCTCGTCTGTCTAAATATAGCTGCATTCTGTAACGTTTCGCCGAATTTTAAACTTGACATAACGCTCACCACAACATTTCAAGGTTTTAACATAAATACGCGTACATACGAGTATAAAGGCATCTCTCGCCTTTCCCGAAAAGGGTCACATCGTTCCACAGTGTTATTTTTAGCGCAGCCAATTTAGTCATAAGGTTAAATTAAATGTCCCTAAAATGTTGCCCTATTGTCTGGGAATGAGCGCCGAAATTGACATTTCCAAACAACGCGACGCTTTGGGGAAATAGGGACGCCCACCGGAGATGGCCAGTAATGACATCGCCTCATTAAGTCTAGTCTTGGACGACGTTCGGCAACTGTCAACAATCTAAACTATTTGTTTTCTGCTCAGAACAAGACTGTAATAGGAAGGCTCTACGAGTATTTTTGTGTAACGTAGGGAGAGCCACGCTTCCGCATGAATCGGCCGGCTCGACCCTCTGGTCGAGAGTGATACCACAGCCGCAAAGAACACGTGAAGCAGCGCCGGCGCTCTGTTTCGCCGAGTGAGTGAGGGTACCGGAGGCCCAATCGGGAGGAAAGGGTGTTAAAGATTGGCAGCGCACTTGTGACTCTACTGGTGTTGGGTATCTATAAGCATTTTGTCACATTTGGAAATAGTCACACAGTTCAGCAATTCATTATATGAAGAAGAAAATTGTCAAAGCTTCTTTGTCCCCCTTATCGACCATTCTCTACTAGCAGCTTTCATACTCGCTTTACACTGAACATTTCCTGGTAGCATAACCCTGTGGTCCCCGGAGTCAACCCCCAGCATCAAAGTGCCACTTAGCGCCTCCGAATAGGCCTTCATACCCTCGTAATGACCAATTACCCCATAATGTGGCGTATGATGTAAATTATTTAATCTGTGGCCGCCAGATCTCATTGGGCTGCCCAGCGGTGCCCGCGCCGCTTTTGTTTCCGAAACAAACCTATTGAATTTTCAATCATTATCCGGCCCATAAATCACATTATATTATTCACCAAATTTCATTTTATTGCAGCTTTAAAATGCAGTATTTCCAAGTTGTGAAAGCTTTACCAAGGATGCGAATGCAGTATAATTTAATGTCATCACAAATCATTATTTTATTACGTGATATTGCAAATGCTTTTGCGTTAAATTAATTTAATCCGACACTATGTAAATCTAGTTAAGACCGTCTTAGAATATTAACTTATCTCCCGTGTGGAAATGAATGACATAAGGAAAAAATCCTTCGGGAGAGACACGATACGCGATATACTGCCTAGCGCGCAGGTCTTCGATTTCGGAACTCTTCGATAACAAACTGTTTTATAATCTGAGGTACAGGGTAGTTCGTAATTGAAGCTACGGTTGGTTACACAGTACAAGTACAAGGTACTTCCTATAATTTGGCGAGCGTCCTTGGCTTAGTCCTAGGAGGCATCCGATTGACGATACCACAGTCAGTGCCAGTGGCGATGAAAATTCTATCCAAATCCCTTGACTTTAGGTGCAAGACTCAAGCCTTGTCGAAGTAGTGACGGAAATCTGAAGACTCTAAACTGCAACCTTAGGAGTACTTCCATTAACATACTATGCCAATGAACTTGTTGATAGATAACATTTACTAACAAACAAAAGTAAACCTAATTTAAGTAATTTTGATGCATTGGCTATGTCAGTTACAAAAAGTTCTAAGAACTGCTATGTAAACGTATAATCTGTGCAATGTTTTAATCTAAAGAGAAGCATAGTTCAATACTCGTAATGAAGAAGATTAAAATTCCGAGTTAAATTACATTATTCAAAGACGAACTTCGTTCGCAAAATAGTGGATAACCGCTGACGCTCAAGCCTTCAACCACAACCCCGCAAGTTTGATTTGTCAAGCGGAAAATTGCCAGGAACAAGAAAACGTTGACCCGCGCTCGGGCTTACTGTACGGCGTAAATTAATGGCGCCGACTGTACCTCGCTAACACAGTACATACGACAGCAGTAGTGATTAGCTCGAAATAACGGAGTAGGGAAACTATAGGGTTCAAACATTGGGCATGTGCCCAAAATTCGTTCATGAACCTTAAAAGAGGGCTCCAAAATACCACGCTCGTGCAAATGAATGTCCTATTGCTTGACACATAATATAGTCGTATCGATGTAATCAAAGGCATTAGGGGCTTTAAAATAGGTGAACAAAATGGGTCACGTAAAACCATAGATGCCTTGTTACCTTTTAGTAAATTAACCCAATATCAGTTCAGAAGTTTGTTGCGTAGGATAATTATTATTATTTATTATTATAACCGTGATTATTTAATACCTAATAGTATATTATTGTGAATTAACTAAATGGAATATCCAACTGGGTAATACCAGCTTCACGACTCAGTACCTATCAGCTGGAGTGATTTATTGTGGTGTGATGACTAAAGTCAGGCTAAGTCACATGTTTCATACACTTTTTATTGCAAAAGATAACATAATTTCTAATTATTGTTGTTACGATGTGCCCATTTATCATTAGGATTTAATAATAATAAGAACATATTAAATCATTTATTCAGTTTTACAAAAATTGGTTCAGTTGTTATAATAACAAATCAAATCAATTACAAGGTAATTACAGTATTTATACTACGATTTCGTCGGTCAGTCCAGTTGACCGATCTAAGTATCGATAGAAAGAAGTTTTCGAGACCTATCTGTGCGAGCTACAGGTCAGTAACTGGCAAGAAATAGTACAGGATCCACCGAATGGCGATTTGCTGTTATCGGGCGCCAAGATTATATGGACCGCTGAGACGGCGGAATCCATACGTCCCACCGTCTTTTCCTCGATTGTGCGGATTGTGCCTGCCGATGCTCAGGTCGGTATCGCATTAAAAGTTGCGCGTCCGTCCGTCCGTCTCCAATTTAACTTCAACCAAGAATCGGATTGACGGCACCTCGTAACTCAAAGCTGTGTCGTTTATCGAGCAAACAAATTAACAACTTGGTTACAACCGTAAACATCTCAAATGACATAATTTGGTTTAGTATGTTTGTTTATCTTGTTTGATATTATCGAATTTTGATGAATGAATTGTATCTGCATTGGATTTGGAATTTGACTGCTGAATCATCGTGACTACTCGATATGCTATTTGTTTTCAATAATTGCATTAAGTTATGTTTGACATAAAAATGCTAGGCTTTTATTCTATTATGGCTCATATTAGCCATAGAATAAAAGCCTAGGATATAGCCACCATCAGATCACAGCAAATTCCGTTTTTATGAAAATAGAGCAGGTCCAACTGTATGAGGTCAAGAGGGGTAAACCCCGTCGAGGAATATCCCGGGAGGCTGATGGAGGCAAGGGTAAGCCCCTTCCTCCTTCAGCATCCTGCCCAAAGGAGCCCAATAGCCTTCGATCTCATACACGACGAGGGGGTGATAGCCAAGCTCCCCCAGAGCCCCCCCAGAGCTGCCGTACATGTATACGGACGGCAGCAACATCGAAGGCAAAGTGGGCGAGGCGGTCACAGTCTGGGAGGGGGGGAGAGAGGTGGGGAAAACCAAGATCTCACTCGCCTCCTACTGCAGCGTCTACCAGGCCGAGTTGTACTCGATCCTGGAGGCGCTCAGGCTGGCGGCGGGTAGGGTGAGGTGGCACAAGGCCTCAATAGTCAGTGAAGTGACTCTAGGTCGTCGCTAGAGGCCCTGGCGGACCCCGCCTCCCTACACCCCTTGGAAGGCAGTATTATGCGGGCACTGGCGGAACTCGAAGGCAAGGGGGGTGAAATTAATTTCTTTTGGGTGAAGGTGCACGCCGACATCCCAGGGAACGAGAGGGCGGACGAGCTCGCGAAAGAGGCCGCGCTCAAATCCAAGACCGCCCCCCGCTACGACTGTTTCCCCCTTTCGGCGGCGCGCAGAGCGATTAGAAAAAACACTATAGGGCACTATAGGCAGGACAGATACGAGACGTCGATGACAGGAGCAGTAACGCGCATGTTCCTGCCCGACGTCCGTGAGGTCAAGATAATGATGGGAGGAAGGGCGTTCACTAATATGGAGGCGCAGCTGCTCACCGGCCACGGCGGCTTTAAGGCTTACCTGCACAGATTCCGTCTGGCTGACTCCCCGCACTGCATTTGCGACGGCGAGACGGGGGAGACCCTGGAGCACATTCCGTTTGAGTGCCCCAGGTTCTCCTCGAGCACGACTGCGAATGCAGAGTGGGGATTCAGCTGGACACAACCCAACCACGGTAGCGGGGGTGATGAGTGACCGTGGCTGCAGGGAGGCCTTCATGAAGTACGGCCGGAAGGCAGGGAGGCCTTCATGGAGTACGGCCGGAAGGTGGTGAGCGCTGCGGCCAAAGCTAACAGGGGAAGAACGTAGCGTGACCGGTCGCAGTGCGGATAGATGTGTCGCGCGCCGTCGCGCAGTGTCGCGTTTTAAATTGAAAACAGTTTACTAGAAAGTTCCTGTTACCTACATCATATTCTTTAAGATTAAGAAAATATATTGAAATAATAACACTGATCTTTTATTTTCAACACATCTTTTGGTCTCCCATGACAAATATTTGTAGAACAAGGAAGTGACAATCCCTACTTATGTATGGAATGTCACTTCCTTGGATCTGTGGTCACTTCCATGGAGGGCAATTTTTTTTAAGTCCTCATATCTCAGTACTTATGAGACTGCAAGCTCAGCGACCATTTTTACCATGATCCCCAAGGCCAACACTACTAAAATGTATCATCAATTTTTTTTAAATATCACTTGTGCTTGATGTCATTTTTTTGGATTCAAAAATGAGAAATACCCATATTATGAAGAAGAAAATTGTAAAGCTTCTTTGTCCCCCTTCTCGACCATTCTCTACTGGCAGCTTTCATACTCGCTTTACACTGAACCTTTCCTGGTAGCATAACCCTGTGGTCCCCGGAGTCAACCCCCAGCATCAAAGTGCCACTTAGCGCCTCCGAATAGGCCTTCATACCCTCGTAATGACCAATTACCCCATAATGTGGCGTATGATGTAAATTATTTAATCTGTGGCCGCCAGATCTCATTGGGCTGCCCAGCGGTGCCCGCGCCGCTTTTGTTTCCGAAACAAACCTATTGAATTTTCAATCATTATCCGGCCCATAAATCACATTATATTATTCACCAAATTTCATTTTATTGCCGCTTTAAAATGCAGTATTTCCAAGTTGTGAAAGCTTTACCACAAGGATGCGAATGCAGTATAATTTAATGTCATCACAAATCATTATTTTATTACGTGATATTGCAAATGCTTTTGCGTTAAATTAATTTGATCCGACACTATGTAAATCTAGTTAAGACCGTCTTAGAATATTAACTTATCTCCCGTGTGGAAATGAATGACATAAGGAAAAAAACCTTCGGGAGAGACACGATACGCGATATACTGCCTTGCGCGCCAGGTCTTCGATTTCGGAACTCTTCCATAACAAACTGAGCCGATCTTCTGTGTATATTTATTTTATAATCTGAGGCACAGGGCAGTCCGTAATTGAAGCTACGGAGATCCCACGTAGACAAGTTACTTCCTATAATTTGGCGAGTCACTTAAGGCGTCCTTGGCTTAGTCCTAGGAGGCATCCGATTGACGATACCACAGTCAGCGCCAGTGGCGATGAAAATTCTACCCAAATCCCTCGAGTTTAGGTGCAAGACTCAAGCCTTGTCGAACTAGAGACGGAAATCTGAAGACTCTAAACTGCAACCTTAGGAGTACTTCCATTAACACAACTACTATGCCAATGAACTTTTTGATAGATAACATTTACTAACAAACAAAAGTAAACCTAATTTAAGTGAATTTTGATGCATTGGCTATGTCAGTTACAAAAAGTTCTAAGAACTGCTATGTAAACGTATAATCTGTGCAACGTTTTAATCTAAGAGAAGCATAGTTCAATACTTGTAATGAAGAAGATTAAAATTCCGAGTTAAATTACATTATTCAAAGACGAACTTCGTTCGCAAAATAGTGGATAACCGCTGACGCTCAAGCCTTCAACCACAACCCCGCAAGTTTGATTTGTCAAGCGGAAAATTGCCAGGAACAAGAAAACGTTGACCCGCGCTCGGGCTTACTGTACGGCGTAAATTAATGGCGCCGACTGTACCTCGCTAACACAGTACATACGACAGCAGTAGTGATTAGCTCGAAATAACGGAGTAGGGAAACTATAGGGTTCAAACATTGGGCATGTGCCCAAAATTCGTTCATGAACCTTAAAAGAGGGCTCCAAAATACCACTCTCGTGCAAATGAGTGTCCTATTGCTTGACACATAATAGTCGTATCGATGTAATCAAAGGCATAAGGGGCTTTAAAATAGGTGAACAAAATGGGTCACGTAAAACCATAGATGCCTTGTTACCTTTTAGTAAATTAACCCAATATCAGTTCAGAAGTTTGTTGCGTAGGATAATTATTATTATTATAACCGTGATTATTTAATACCTAATAGTATATTATTGTGAATTAACTAAATGGAATATCCAACTGGGTAATACCAGCTTCACGACTCAGTACCTATCAGCTGGAGTGATTTATTGTGGTGTGATGACTAAAGTCAGGCTAAGTCACATGTTTCATACACTTTTTATTGCAAAAGATAACATAATTTCTAATTATTGTTGTTACGATGTGCCCATTTATCATTAGGATTTAATAATAATAAGAACATATTAAATCATTTATTCAGTTTTACAAAAATTGGTTCAGTTATAATAACAAATCAAATCAATTACAAGGTAATTACAGTATTTATACTATTCGTCTCGATTTCGTCGGTCAGTCCAGTTGACCGATCTAAGTTATCGATAGAAAGAAGTTTTCGAGACCTATCTGTGCGAGCTACAGGTCAGTAACTGGCAAGAAATAGTACAGGATCCACCGAATTGGCGATCTCTTGTTTCGGGCGCCAAGATTATATGGACCGCTGAGACGGCGGAATCCATACGTCCCACCGTCTTTTCCTCGATTGTGCCTGCCGATGCTCAGGTCGGTATCGCATTAAAAGTTGCGCGTCCGTCCGTCCGTCTCCAATTTAACTTCAACCAAGAATCGGATTGACGGCACCTCGTAACTCAAAGCTGTGTCGTTTATCGAGCAAACAAATTAACAACTTGGTTACAACCGTAAACATCTCAAATGACATAATTTGGTTTAGTATGTTTGTTTATCTTGTTTGATATTATCGAATTTTGATGAATGAATTGTATCTGCATTGGATTTGGAATTTGACTGCTGAATCATCGTGACTACTCGATATGCTATTTGTTTTCAATAATTGCATTAAGTTCTGTTTTGACATAAAAATGCTAGGCTTTTATTCTATGGCTCATATTAGCCATAGAATAAAAGCCTAGGATATAGCCACCATCAGATCACATCAAATTCCGTTTTTATGAAAATAGAGTGCTGTTATTAAGTATGTGGCCATCACTATGTGTGCGAAGCCTGAGTAGCAGATGTCGTCTATTTATTTTGCAGTTTTGATTTGAGGCCCACTTTATTAAATATGCAACGATTTGTTGTTCAGTCTCACAGGTTTACTGCGAGTCAACTTTGTCAATATTGTACTAGTATACTATGTAATTAAAACTAGTTTGTAGGTTATAAAATTCTTAAGTTTCATATTTAGACAAGTTGTTTTATTGCTTAGCTTTTAGCACCTAAAGCTAGATCTATTACAAGGCAAACAACAGTTATTTCTAGTTGCATTCGTTCTCGTAACTGTTTACGACTGGACTGGATTTTATACCACCTGGTACTATGATGAGAAAAGTTTAACAAAATTAAAAAAATAACTGGAGCTACCCGTTACACATACGTTTCGCCTGATGGAGAGGAGGGTATCGGAGGCCCAATCCGGGGAAAAGGGGAGTTTCAAGGTTGACAGGGCGGCGGTAATAGTTAATATCAAATGATCCGTCTGGTAAATATCCCGTAAAAAACGTGTAAGATAGTTATGAACTTCTTTCTACTAACCATTTGGACCCATTGTGCGTGTACATTATTTGCTATGTAATTAAGATACTTTGTACCAAAACAGCATGCAATAAAGAATTTTATTTGTAGCATGTTCCGATTCGCGAATAGGTATATTTGTAGTAATTTGGTCACGGCTTTAACGTTCTTGCCAAAGACCTCGCATACCACCAGGTCTGGAGACACCTCCGTCTACGGAGTCCTACATGTGTCACATTCATCAACAGCCGCAATTAACATCTCGGAATAGTCGCGTGACTCACTCACACAATGGAGGAGGAACCAGCAAGCCATGTGAGATTACATCAAACAATGCCATTAACGCTGCGACCTGGTTCAACAGGGTTATTTTTAAAACGGCTCTAATAACTAACGTCTTAAACATTAATGTTTAATTAAGACATCTACGGACTCTGCTGAGACTATTACAAATCTTTATTGGACAAAAAAATATGAATGCACGGGAAAACTAACGCTAAAAAACTTCCAAAAATTAATATTAAAACAGAGTAGGCCCCTGTGGCAATGTCCCCAAAATGCTGGCAGCATTACCTCGTTGAATAGCGATGGCAATTCGCTGGGCGAAGCAGCTTGTAACGAAAACGCAGGTTTCATTGTTCTATGACTTTGATCAATCTCCAAAAACTATCGCAATTTCCTAACTCATTTGTTAATTTAGTCTTGTTGGGAGATCGATGAAGCTAACTAAACCAATTCGACACAGCTAAGTATAAATTAGGCTCACTAGCTGATGGTCAGCTTTCTATTTTCTACAAAGAAAAGCAAAAAGAAACTGTCCAATTTGCTCAGCAACGGTTGAGATACCTATATATTTATTTCTGAAGTTTTTAGAAAGCAAATTACAAACTGACTGAGAGATACTCCTTTTTCTAGGCCTCTTGAAGGCATTAGGCAATAAATAAATTCTGCCAACATCAAGTTAGAAGTAACATGTTAACTGTGTCCCTTTAATTATTGAGTTTCTGTTTTCAACAACAACTACAGTATCTATTAAAAAAACGTGCACATAGACAATCAACTTTACTTTACCTCTTTTCAATTCGCTACTTACTTTTCCTCTATGCCAAGGTTGTCTGGTATTAACGATAAGACCGCCTACTTGGCATTAGCATATGACTATTGTATTAAAATCTGTGACCTTTTGTGCAATAAATAAATCTAAGATTAATCTAACACAAAAAGACACAGTCACTGCCTCATACGCCAAAGGTCGTGTGTTCAATCTCCACCCTGGACAAACATTCGTGGGATGAACACTTGTTTGTTTAGTGTTTGGGTGTAGTATTATGTATTTAAGTATTTTATTTGTGATCCTCTGTTGTCTGATATCTGTAACACAAGTGCGCTACTTTGTGCGTATTCAGGTCAATGTATGAGATGTGTAAATTTATTCATACTGATCACTTTGCTGTTCTCCACTAGGCTGTGGCAATAGTGCAAGTGCTGATAGCGACAATGGCTCTAGTGCGCCACCCGCAAACGCAATTATACAGCTGTTATGCAGTTATAATGGTAATGTGGACACTTGTCCGCTGCTGTTGGCAGTAGAACACAGCCCAAACGCCGCGGCTCGCTCTGGGACACTGCGAGTTCAAGAAACTGTCCCGAAATTACTCACAAATACTGGCTGAGATGATTCGAGTTTAATATAGATTCTTCAATGTCTGATAAAAGTTAACAGACCGATAAAATGTAATAATGCCTTCTATTACATCAATATGTATGTGGCTATTCACACTAATATTATAAATGGGAAAGTGTGTCTGTCTGCCTGTATGTTTGTCTTTCTTTCACGGCAAAACGGAGCGACGAATTGACGTGATTTTTTAGGTGGAGATAGTTGAAGGGATGGAAAGTTACACTAATAGGCTACTTTTTGCCACTTTCTAACCCCCCATTTTCGGGAAGTGGGGGGCGCGAACGAAGCCGCGGGATAAAGGATCGGGAAGGTAAACGTGGGCCACTAGTATTAATTGTAAATTATTTAACAAAGATGTTGCTAATTTGCTAAGTGGAATAGTCCTGTGATGCGGTTCATTCTTTTCAATCAATGTAACGTACCTACCTAAACAGTTTACAAAAACTATTCATCTTAATCCGAAATCCTCAATCAATTACTTGAGTCCATTAATCATGGTTGTTGCTGACTGGCTGCGATAGTTTTCCATCGACTGTCACGACCCGATGGTGAGCAGATCCATCAAGCCGGCGAATCTAACTCGAAACCAGTTATCGCCAGTTATCTGACTGATACCGTTTGAAGAAATCACTTTCTCAAGTATTTGCTGAGGATTATCTTTGTAAACAATTGATCGTATCGTTAGTTTTAATACTAACGCCATCATAAAAGGCAAGAAACGCGAATAAAACTCCTTTAGCATGTTATATCATCAAAATATGCAAAAACATCAGAATAATTCACGTCGTGTTACCTATTATGATGACTTGGGGATTAAAACGACTAAAATTAAATGGTGTAATAGTAAAGCAAAACGTTAATAGATAATACTCTCTATTGAACAGAAGGTCCAACTTAATACTTTAATCAAATTCTAACAAAATTTTGCCTTTTCGCTAATACGTGAGACGTGAGTATTTTATTTAACTGATTTGTTAAGTTCAACTTCAACTTAGTACATGTACGAGTAAGTATCGTATGTAGTATTATTTACCAGCCATTGTTTTCCTTCGCTGAATATATTGCACCATCAATGAGAACCAGATTATGGCATCGGACAATAAATTAATTCAACTATTGTGTGCTGCGTGTACCCAATGCCAATAGTTGGACTCAGATTACCCTTCACTATTTAAATCAGCTGAACAGATATGCTTATTTGAAACACTCAAGTATGAAACCTTATAATATTGTAACGCATTTATCTGTATTTTTTTCCAATTGTACTTAATTTTTATCCCGTCTTGGTTTAAAAATCATATTGTCACTTTTATTTTGCTAGTTAAATGAGCTACTTTCAGATTTGCTTGATGCTTCATTTTCTGTTCACTTATTCCAGTTGCTACCTATGATATCTTTCTATTTTCTACTGTATGATGTATTCTGTATATAGACTACAAATACTGCTTCTTACTTATTACAAGTTGTAAACAATTTCGCAGCAACATTCCCTACTAGCCCAACCAGTCGCGTCAGACTAGTCGCACGCACAATGGTAGATCCCAATCAGTAATCAGCAAGCGTTGAGCCGACCCAATTTGCATGCGTCTGTCGATATGCATCCGTCTCAGCTGCCGATAATGCATTCTGCACTCCGCCTGCGACCAGGGTTGCCAACTCTTAGAGATATTTTACCCCTAATCCTAACTGAAAAATCCTAAAATATATGTGTGAACATACATTTTAGAGGCCAAAAAAAGTTTCAATTTTGGGGAATTATCCGCTAATTCTCCTAAATAAAAACATTAAAGAAACTGATGTTGATATCGGAGGAAAAGTAGATTTAATGTCTGCAACGAAAATGAAATCTCGAAAAGTAATTAAAATCTTATTTCCACTTATTTTACCCGTATATTTGGGGAAGACCACTAAGTTGGGAACCCTGCCTGTGACTCAGGCGCATACTTAGCCGCTAGACTATTTCAAGTGCCTTCTCTTAGATACTATCCGTTTTGCCTCTGGATAATGCTTCCAGTAATGACAATAGGCTGAGAGTGTGGAATCACTCGTTACGTATTGACAGTTAGGATGACGATATTGGCTACCTTATTATTTGTTCTTTTGTCATTATACTTAGTATTATTCATTAACCTAATTCTTCAGTGAAGCAATCAAGCCGTTAAATTATTCCAAGTCAAAGGTTCCAGCCAGACCCAATTGCGGTGGTTGACTAGGCGCCCGCGCCGCTCCATTTGCCTCCGTTTTTATGCAGGACTCACATACACACAATGAAATCACATACAAATCGGTCTGGCCGCAAAAGGATTTGTATGCAACTTCCAATCTGTATTTAAATCGTTGAGCGGGTGCGCCGGCCCGAATGGGGGCAGACAACATGAATATGAACGAACATACAATGACTTTGTTATTAACTAGAGAATTTAATTTAGGTATTGTTAGGCAAGTCGGTTATTCCCAACTAGAGGCTCGCCCTTAGTAAGTTTCGGGATAGTTCCACACAGAACCAATAGAATGCGCTGAGCTACGATTACATCGCGCATGTGTTTCGTTTTTCGGTTTAGCTATAGCTAGGCTGCGAGAAGGCTTATAAGCCTTCTCGTTTTCTATAGAATTTACTTCTTCATTAATAGTAAAAATAGTTTAATAATTTAATTTAATTGGTACTGGTATATTTAAAAGAATGCCATGAATGTTCTTCGAGAAAAAGTTTGCTGTAAATTCATTGCTAAAATCTTTAACTGATGTAGACGAAGTTGAACAGTTCAAATTATAAAATCTCGACAGCAAAGATTTATGATATTGAAAATTTAATCCGTTTGCTCTGACAGAATTCCCGCTACTAAACATATATTGAGCATATTTTTTATCGATTCCATATTGAGTATGTAGATTTTATTAACTTTTTAACAAAAAGCAAAACAAAAACTCTTCAAAAGGATCGCTAAACTGACATTGTGGCGTAACGAACAACCAGCGTGATTGGTTTTTTATTGCAATTTATCAGAACAAACTAGCCGGCCTTTATCGAAACCATTTAACGCAACAACACATCAATCATAAAACAAATATGCAAAACATAACATGCTATTAAATGCAAGAGAAAAAAAGATTGGCGAAGTAACATCGCAGGCACTCTTGGACTATTCCGTACACAAATATTTTTCAATCCATCTTGCTAGGATCAAATAAAGAAAAATCTACTAATTTGGGAAAAAAATCATTCAAAGCATAACGTGTAATGTAAATATACATGGTACAAATCTGAAACAAGATAATAATTTGATTCCCAATCTGGCATACAATATAGCGTCAGAGATTTAACATTCCAATAATTTATTATTTCGTCGTTAGCGTTATTTCTGGATATCGTCGCTGAGTCCACAACAATCGCTCCTCGTGTTAGCTTCGCCATATTTGTTTCCGTTTCCTCATCTATAGAGATCTCCAACCCCAAACTACAAGATTTTCCTCTCCGTTTTGTCTGATGAGCAGAGATCGCCAACTCGAAGCGTGACGTGTTACGCGATGTTATCTGCGCGGGCGCACGTCAGTTGTAACGTGCCGCCTGCTCCGTCCGACAGCTGACCGTAGGGCTGGGGCAAGGATTAACCGGTTTACTTTCTGGAATAGATCATTCATGCGAGCCTGAACTCACCCTTCCTCAGATTGCAGTTTACAAAAAGCTTAATGAAGCTACGATGCAATTTTGTGAAATGGACAACACTTTTACAGGATGTTGACTTCGCCATTCCAGTCTATTGCTAGTCCGACAGTGAAAAAATATAATCAAATTGTTAATGCTTGGTGATTAATTTTGATAATATATTATCCGTCTTCCAGGTGAATGTTTCAACATAATTATGTCGTTGTAAAAAAAAAACAGATTCGAAATGTATTTTTTCCCTTATTATTTACTAACTTCGTCCGCTAATCCGTTTCAACGGTAAATTCTCGAGATTTATGAATGTCAGAGATCGTAATAAACATCTGTATTATTTATGTGCGAACAAAAATGTTACCCACACCTACACATACCAAGATCATAAAATCTGGCGCCGACGTTTTGGCAACCTTACCGAAACCGCGCGCTTTTGATCAATAGGTGATTTCATTTAAAATTATGATCTTTGAACCGGACAGTTCGTACATAACCGCACACGGAGTCGCCGTCGGATTTAACTGAAGTGGTCATTAAAATGCCTGTACTTGTACATGTACGAGTGTCCATCCTAGCTGCTATTGCGGAATATACGAAAGTTTCGACCGTTTCGTTTTATAGACGCGCCACAATGGCATGAGAAACTTTAAAGGTATATTAAATACTTATTTAATGTTTGTGTTCACATTATTCTAACTAGAAATTTCAAAATTACGACGCCATCTTTCAGAAATCGTAAAATAAGTATACGACTTTCCTTACCTATCTTAACTATCCATATTTCCTATATGGTACAGTCATGTAATTCGCATTAATGTCACATTAAATGTTTTATGAAACATGTAAGTGCTACTTCTTCTTGTAACGAATCATTCTTGCCGTGAGCAATCGCTCAGGACTACTTATTATTCAAACGGGCAGGAACTTTACATAAATCGTCTGAATTCCAACTTCTCCAGTGAAATCGTTCGTTTCAACGTAAAAACTCCACAGCGACCACATGGTACTTAACATGCTAGGAACAAGGAAGGTTCCCTTCTTTGATTAGTAATATTCGAAATCAAATTAAATACCATGGCATGTCTCGAATATTTACTCATTAGGTGTTAACCAAGAAATATAGAGATCTCATAAAAAAGTACCTACTTCGTAGAAATTCGGAAACATACTTTTCCGAATTTCATTTCTCCAAATATGATAGGCCCGTTTGGCACGGCCCAAGTTTTGCACGAGTATGCTATTTTTAACTTTTACCGTTTACCGTGTTTTAGACCGTGGACTTATTTAGTATCTGTGTTGTCCTTTGCTACAATTCTTTGAACAATGTTTTACTTGTTTACTCGCTTTCTTCATTATCTGTTTATAGCTTAATTGCCTACATTTCATCACCTGTATCACTCGATAAACTAAAACAATGGGCGTTGTTCAGCCCTGCTAATAAAACGTTTACAATGTCTGCCATCTGATCCGCTTTGTTAGACAAAAGCCATTGTTAAAATACGCTCGAAAATCTGAAAATGTCGAACCAAATCATCGATAACAAACAATTTTTGGTAGACATCTACGAACAAAGTGTAATATTAGCTTTAGGTATTAACCCGTTATTGTTAGAAACTCGCAAAATAAATTCCCACATTTACACTGGATTTCATGCGATGATTTTAAGTGTCATTTGCGCAAGCTTGTACCCATAAGTGGTGTTTGCTGACATCACAAATCAAATTAAACTTGATTTTTATCGCGTTAGCTTTGAATCGGCAGGTTGCCATGTTAGGTTCTGCACCTGGTATTATATTTACTTTGCAATCGACATGCTGCTAGTATATTTACGAACGCTTGGAATTCTAAAGTGGTGTGTTGTCGCTGCAGGTTTCTAGTGAAAAGTAAAGTCTAGACTCTTACTAGTGTTTGCATGGTCATTTAGTGAAGGGTCGAACATTGTGAATCACAAAGACAGCTCCTCAATATCTTCTCTGTTGTCTTACTTTTGTAAATAAACTGAAAGATATTTTTTCTAATGTCCATACTCGCTTCCATCTCTCTAATGATATGGTTAGGGTGCTGGCTAGGTAGAAAATGTTTAATGGATCGTGTTTTTAAACGACTATATTACACGAGATTGACGTCGCGCAAAAATATGTAGTACCTAAGTTCTTCTCGTAAGAATTATTTGTGTCAATCATATTATATCTGCGTGTTGGCGGTCTTGTACCCCGTACCCGACTTGTCCCACTGTTAGTGTCTAATGGGAATACGAGGGAATAAAGAGTGCACTGATTGCAAACTATGGTATTAACTGTTGCCGGGCCGATACGACCTGCAAACCTTCAAAAACAGAGCGTATTCCTTTTTAAAAGGTCGGCCGCGCACTTTTGACTCCTCTGGTATTGTCATATTCCGTAATCGCTTACCATGAGGCAATCCGTCTGTTCGTCTGCCACCTATATCATACTGGCGAATCGTTGATAATTGACCACGGTAGTCTCTTAGAAGGATTTGTATTAGTGTTTATCGCTGTAAAAGATTATGTTACGTAATTTTTAACAAAATTAGTACCCGTTAAAGCTATAAATTGCGCCAATCTCCGAAGGTGGCATGTGATCTGGCAGTTTATCACGCGCACAAACAAAACACCGACGTTTCTCGCGTTCTTTGAGGGATTTCTCAAAGGAATTGTCTGGAGAGAGATGCCGTTCAACACGCCACCTACCGCTTTGCCGGGGAAACTAATTCCACATTCCGAGAATTTAAACACCATGAAATACCTGGGGTTTTCTATGATGCTATGGAAGGAGTAGCTGAATAACTTGATCAACCATTCAATGGGGAGATCTCGTTGACGTATCTACTTCTTAGAATTTAAGAAATCTCGTATAGTCTTATAAATTATTTACCTATTTCTACGAATCTTTGAAGAAATTGCTGAATTCCTTGGTTCATTTCACTTGAGCAATTCACTTTTTACAACTTACTTTTTACCAGTCTTTTCCAGTTTCAGCTCATATTCTAGAAAATGTCATAATTGATTACTATGTTTCAATTAATTTTACCTAATTCGATGCCTTATCTTTTAAAACTAATGTAATTTAGAACACCATCCATCATCATAATCATAACAGTCCATTTCCAATTTATAATTTTGTTTTAAAAAATGTTATGATAACGCGACACGTTTGCACAAAAACAACTGCGGTATACAAAGAAGGCTAATAATTCTAAATTTGTTTGCTTACTTTAATCCCGATGCCAATACTTCCAAAACATAGAAAGTCCCCATGATTTATCACCTGCGGCCTAAAGAAAGTAAGATAAAAGCGAGTTTCAAAATTAATGGCCTAATTATAAGTTTCGTTTGATACCGAGATGTAGGTGGGACTATAAACGGCGCCCGCGCAGGAAGCGTGCACTCGTAAACCGATGCCGTAATGTATCGATACTTGTTTTTCCTTACTGAGCAATCTGTTTTCCTCCGACCGGATCAGCCAAACGACTGCGGCGTGGTGACGAACAGCGTAAAATATAATGCTAAAACTGGATATAGGGGTGAGTGTCTTAGAGGAATGGTCTAGGTTACAGTCTTAAGGCGAAAGGTTGGCGCATGGTCGGTTGGGATATGTGTGGCTCTCTCTATCAATCATCATCAGCCTGTATCAGTCCACTGCTGGATCCTCCCCCAATCTTATTCAGCCTATTAAAAATATTCTTTTATTTGCTGAAAGAAATAGTTTGCCGTTCTTTCTCTAGTTAGGAAATTAGTTCTTTCGTTTCTTAATATTTTGTAAATAGTATAGATAGATTTAAATTAGACGTTGAACTTATTTCTGGGTCAACGAAAATGGACACCCACCTATCTTACGACAGAATAGTGCGACAATTCGATTGTAGAATTTGTCTTTGTTCAGAATTCATAATTGCGTTATCCATTTGGAAGTCAAAGATAGCAAAAATACAAGATAAGGTTTAATTGACCTTGAATTAATAGGATTAGTGTGCGATAGCGATAAATCAGGTTAAATCTGAGTGATCTGACGTCGGCGCCTCACAGTCACTCACTAGCCAAATACTGATCAATCATCTTAAATGATATGGGTTTTCCGAAGAACAAACACGTCATGAGAAAGATGGACGATGGTCGGTGATAATGTGAACCTTGAGTAAATAGCCTCGCGCGACTTAAAAGATAGAATATACTCTTTCACGTGACATAAATTAGCGTGGAATATCCAACTTATTCTTACTGAGTTACCGCATATGACGTGGTAAAGAGTTTTAAGCCTAAAGCTATCAGTATAACTTATCTCGAAATTTAGGCAATAATCGTTGCAAATCAAAAGTACTCTGGTACTGATAAAGTTCATTGCAATCAATTTCACATCAGTACTTTTATAGACTGCCAGACGACTATATTTTTTTTATGCTAGACTTAATGTTTATTCTTGACTGGCGTGTTTATTCTTATTTATTTGACAGGCGAAAGTTCATAATATTCAGTCTGAATCAGGCCCGGACTTACGAGTTCATTGGAGAGCCTTTTTTTCGTCTCAAGTTTTCGATACGCTCTAAGTGGAAGCTGAAGTCACAATAGATCAATCATGGTTGTAGTGACCACTCGGCAACGAACTCTCACCAAAACTTCTAGTGAAAATATCGATACCTACGCGCATAGTTCCCGACACTATTTTACGGTTGTCTTGACACTCCGTAGCTCGTAACCGCGGGTCGCGCTGTGTCAACCTCCGTCAGTCGCTGAGGATCAAGCGCATCCTCCCGACACTTGGCCGCCAATCTTACTCTTACGTTGACGGGTATGATGGATGGATAGACTTACATTGTCTCATGTGCTCCATTATTTTATGTTATAAGCCGAAAACAAGTGAGCGTGTCAGCCGGCAAGGGTTTCTAGGTGTTCAGGGGTAGATACACGTTCAGCGGCAGTAATGTAGAAGTTCATTACGTCACAACCGTCAGAAACCTACCGGTACAGCCAAACCATTCCATAAAACTGGGGTTTCATGAGACACGCACATTACTAAATCGTCATCTATCTAGATGATATGGAAGGAATGACAATCGCTTGCAATATACCATCGATACAACCAAAAGTAGTTTCTGCGCTGTACTGGGTGTATCTGTGAACATTTGCATCCCTTTAACCACGTGTTCTACCAACCATTCTGAGCAACATTTGTTCTGATTTTTGGAATATCGCATAAAAATAATGTCAACTTCTCAATCTCACATACAAAGTCGGTCACGTCACTCGTGAATTTTGTGTAGTTGCTTAAATTTTCGACGAATTTCCAAAAGTCATAGAACAAATGTTGTTAAAAATGGCTGGTTTAAAATGTGGTTAGAGGGATGTAAACGCTCACAGATACATCCTGTATATCCCTAGTACATCTCGAGTCGAGCCACAGCTCGTAAAAGCGCGTCGCTGTTTGTCAACCGCGCACCTCCGCAAGGTGCCTATAAAAACGTAAAATACGCACATCGTTTCCTCTTAACTATTATACGACTGTATTAAAATGGCGGACGCCCGCCAGGACGAGTGTGAAGGGATTTTTATCTCGCTCTTATTTATTTTATGTCCCTCTTTTACTTGGGTACGTAGGTTCCCTCGATTTGTTTTTTTACCACTTTATGAAGACGTTGCTTTTTTCTTAACAGCCAGCGATATCAGTGATATTGGTAGTAACAAATGTTTTTCGCTAAAAATATAATGTATTGTATACCTACCTAGGTACACAAATCTTTGCTTGAGTAAGTAGAGTATTATAGTCTTTGCGTCTCTGGACCGAGGTCTGCCAGGGCATTGAACTTGAGTAAATAAACTATAACAATGACATTATAAATATAATATTTTATATTACGAACAAGCTATTTAATAAGATCCAAAATATCTTTTCAAACATTACTAGGATAATTTCATCTTAGTCCCATTCTTTATGGATATATTAAGTCAGGATTCCAGGTGAGATTATCTGCGAGAATAATATTACTGTCATCTTATTTTAATAAATCCAAACGCAAAGAAATCTCTTAATGTAATCTTTGTAAGCAATTTAATTTTTGATTACATTGTATTTAATTTTGACGTGAATTAAAACAGGGAACTGATAAAATTCACTCTAAATGAATGTGATTACTCCCTATATACACCCGTGGTAATGGCATGTCAAAAAAAACATAAACATAGCTCGAGCTGAAGTTCGTAGATTCCGATAGTTATAGCAGTATATCGTATCATGTCTTTCCAGCACGTTCGTCTCTGAGGGCCTAATTTGAAGCGGGCGATACGCAGTTCCCCTCCGCTTAACACTCACTGTGCTTACTGTTGTTTGAATGCGACAGTATACTCATTTTTTACGGGACGGCTTCTTTATAGGCCACCTGTCATGTCATTCACGTCGAAACACGGCGAGATCACTGTAAGCGTGCATGAATGTGTAGCCTGATTCCATCGCAATGTATAATGCATCAAGAAAGTCATGAAATTAATTGATGGCGCCACTGCCGCTTATAGTCATAGAGTACGATTGCCCCTTTGGTTATAATACTATGGAACTCCGTAATACATAGTTCCTCAAGAATAAATTTCACTACTCTTGACAGAGTATAGGCGCAGCCACCTTCTTGTGTATAATTATTTCGTGGTCATATCCCTATCTGTGCCTTCGTGATGTGTGAAATCGAATATGTCCTACTAACATTTTTATGGGCGCTAGATATTCCTGCGCAAGAGCAGCTAAATAAGCAACGACAGACATCTCCATTCCTAAGCTTTTTGCCGATCATACCTTATTAAGACGTTTTTCATAACCACGCTTCAAGAGCCATTTATGCATAAACTAGTCCTTAAAAGGCTACATATGTCCCTTTACTTGCATCAACACCTATTATGTATTTAATAACGCGTTTAGCAAAAAAAGTGGAATAAATTATAATATTAATTAAGACTAGTTATTGGTCAATGCAACATTAAATATGTTCAGAACGTAAGACAACCTTCATTGCAAATAAAATTAACTTATGATTTGGTTATGATGATGGAAACTTTATTAAATAACTTATGCGTTCTTACAGCTAAAAGCTATTTAGTTGGGTAAATAAGATTTGAAATCAAATTCTTTATATTTTCTGAAAAAAATATTGGCCATTAAAAAGCGTACTTCTGACTAGTTTCTTACCAAGTTTTCTATCCGATTCCGATTGATATAGGTAGTTATGAAAAAAATTATAACAATTCGAGACTTAATTAAATAAACAGTACAGTACATAGTTTACAGCAAACCGGCTTATTTAATTGAACTGGGTACCAATAAATTAATACCTACTATTGTCCCCTTGACAAACGAATAGGTAAATTACCAAGCCCTGTCCTTGTAGCTGAAATAACTCGGAATAAATAATTATATTCATGGAGCCATGCCACGCGTGGGTCGCGTCGTATATTATACCTAGTAGCCCCTCTGGTATTCTCTGCCAGGCTAGTTACAATAACTGGTTGCAGCTTATGATCTGGCAAAAACTAGATAGCCTAGCTCAGTGTTATGCACCCGTAAACGCCACTTCAATAAGAAAATACGGCTGTATCGACAATAGCTGGAATAAAAGGTACCTGAGCGCCAGTTTTGATTGCCCGTGGAAACTGTAGCCGATCCGGTGGGATGCAGAATAAATTAAAAATATCGTCAAGAATGAGGGTATAATAGGAAATAGGTAAATGTATACTTTAATTTTTAGTTTATGCTCTTGTGACTCGAGATAATGTGATTCTGTACGTGTAGCAATTATCTAGCTAGTTAGTCCACAACCCACAGTTAGAGACTGCAGGTTCTTTGTAATCACTAGACTTACCAAATCCTGGATCCAGTGCGACGGATTTGGACGAAATCGGGAATATCACGCTAAGATGAACAGTCACATAGACAAAATCACATGGATTTCATGGATGGATTTTTGCTTAGTATAATTTCTTCTCATAGTCGCAGGTATGTTAAGTAATTTATTATTTATTATTATTTACATGAAATGTTTAAAAAAGAGAATTCGAGAAATCCAGGTTTAACATAATATGAAGTAGGCAGCGTGCATTTATAAATCATATTACCAAATTTTTTCCATACCTTTTAGTTGCCGCTTGACCCTTAGCTTAATCATATTAATGTCCAAATGAGCCCTGTTTAATATTCACAGCCTATATGTCGGGCCAACTAATAAACATTTTGACACAATTTAATTCTGAATTATTCATAATTAACGGGTAGGGTCCTGCGGAATTTAATTTTATGGGGCTTTAATAGGCAGTATGTAGTAGGATAAGGGGTAATGTTATGAGATTGTCTTCGGTAGGTCCGGAAATGCGGTAAAGTTGTCTCATGCCTCGAAAATATAAAACATTAGAAGCTACAGTATTTCTCTGTTGGTTCCTTCGATACCCTAGGAGATGATAAGATCTTTCATACTAAGTGTCATCATGTCTCCTAGATAGAATAAGTACTCCGAAAACTGCACAGTATCACATGTAGAGAACAAGGTGGTGTGGGAATCTACAACTAACCACTACTCATCTAGGAGCTGGACCCTGGTTACAAAATCCTGGGTCATGGTCCAACCTTTATACTCGTACATATAGACACAGGATTCTACGATAAACTGAAAAGGACTAATTTAATAAGTTACATAAATCTGGTTTAATATTGTACACATCATGACGTCATTACACTGCCCACAACTTCTATTAAACATCAACTTTATGTCCTTTCCTCGTAGATCTACATACAAGTAACTCAAACTTTTTATGTGATGCCTTTAAGTGTTATTATTATAGAGGTTTAATTGCAGCTTTCAAAGTTAACGGCAGTTTCATGCAAATACTACTTCGTAGTCGTAGCATCACACTCGTCGCCATATTCTGCGAAACTTGTCTTCATTACCGACCGTGCGACGATCGACGGGAACCGCATCGCATGTACAAACTAATAACCCAAATATCACCTGCGTTTTTTTAGGTCAACGTAAACTTTAATTGCCTAAAGGGAGCGCCGTGTCAGTATCGCAGCGTTACATTACGCAGTCGTATAACGAACTGTAGGACTAGGTTCAAGCATAATGTAGTTATAAGACTATGTTAAATCGGTTTTTGTGATCGCACCGCATTGTATACAAGATGGAAACCTTATGCCCTTAAGTATGCACGTTTTATTTAAAGGAAAGTTTCCTTCAAGTAAAAATTGCTAACTCAGGGATGGCAGTTTCGCTCAATGTTTTGTTCCAACCTGTACCTATGTTTCTTATTTTTGTAGGCCATACCAATATGCAAAGTCAGCGATCGCAAAGCCACAGGTCACCAAGCAAGCAATCGCATCGCGCTCAAACCTCGCGTTGATTGTGGTACTACCACGTGCGCCAGTTAGCGCTGCCTAGGCGCGGGTATTTTCATTAGCGGACCGATAGGGAACAGCTGTGGTGCAAGGGACAAACGACTTAACATTAATGGAGCTTAAAAACTATTATCACTTGATAATATGTCCGTCTTTCGTAAATGTTAATTTTGTGACATTTCAAAAATAGAATGGAAATGGATTTTTAAAGTCTTCTAAAATGATAATGGAAAAAGACTAGACTCCAGTCTTCGATTCTAATAAAATTGAAACTGTGCAATTCTGTAAAGATGCGATTGACCTTTAAATCTAGTTTTTTTTTCTTCATTATTTATCCTTCTCCGAGAAATAAACCGCTCACGTTTCGCTTATTAAATTGTTACGCCACAGAAATTATTGAAGTTTGCACTTACAGTTGACCGTATTTACAGCAGCGCGCGTAAAATTGCATATTGATGGGATATCGTGCGATTTGTGACAATTATCGTCGCGTGGGCTCGAGAATTTTCATTAGCTGACTACGATAAAGGGCGTTTGGCACAAGGCAAGTAAGATGCGAATAGTATCTGATAAAATAATCAGTGTTTATTTATTTCTCTTTCATAATTGAGCCATTATTAAAATTAGAATACAAACATTTCGATGGACCGCTGCGCGTTGGGATCCTTTCAAATTCTCTCCCTCGGATTAGGTCTGCGGTACCCTCCCTCGCTCCCAGAATTAGTGCAGGAACTGTTTTACGCCGGTATTCTGTGGGGCCGTGGTATCATCACTCCAGTCGCCGGCCCATTCTGCCAAGCATGGCTCACTAGAACTTAAATTGGCTCGCGCAACTCCCCGCTCCCTTCCATGCCTTGCGTCATATTGTATGTGTGCTTTTAAACAGTTTGGCGCTGGGCCAAGCGATCGGGCGTCAACCTCCTAGCTGATACGGGCCGAATGTGCCAATTCTGCTTTATGGCCCGCGACCGACGGCTTCTTCCTATTGCCCGGGTTTACGGCCAAGATATAGCCTGGACCGGCGTAATCTCCCTTAAAACCTCGCTGATACAACTGTCTTTGTGGGGCGTGGGTTAATGACTAATCCAGATTATGCAGTATTGTTTGACCAGATAGATTGCCAAAACTCAATCTAACATTCATTTTCAGAGTCTCAATTAAGACATCATCATCAGACACTTTATTTTGGTTAAAAGTATTTTCTTTAATGTGACAATGATTGAAAATGATAATGAATACAGTTTCAGATGAAATAAAACGAAATGATTTATTTCATAAAATATGATAGCATTATAATATTAATGTAGTTTCAGCATAGTCTGCCACTTAGATAAATTTATCCTAGATAAATTGATTTAATGTGCTTCTCTTTTGTGTGAAAGAGACGGCGACTAAAATTCGATTGTGAATTCGTTGTTATCAAAGTAAGCTCACTTGTTGACAGAGATGTTTAGGTACTCTGTAGAACTGTTAATGACAAAAGACAAAACTGCTAGTTTTTTTATAGGAAAGGAAACCATTTACAGCGCTTGATATCCATCAAGCGATACAGCGAACGCTTCCGATACTTACCAAGCACAATATCGGAGTAGATAGTTAGTAGTAGATGCAAGACGTTGCACTCTATTGATCGACTGCGGTGACCCGGTGCGGCGATACAACACCGTTGCGATGTTTGCCTACAAGTTAGGTTAGAGCTATGGTAGCTCAGTGGATACGCCGTCCTAACTAACGGGAGGTCGGACGTTCGAATCCGAGCATGAACTTTTGGATTTTTCAAAGTACACTCTTATGTTACTTGCGCAATTCTACCATTCGCAAATCAACATGAAGAAATTTTGCACATTTCGAATGTTTCTCAATTGTTAAAATGTTTCCAATCCCTCTGTTTCAAGTAAGGGCTGCGAAGATGTGACCGTACTTGCTTTATTGCCAGCGAGCTTTGTAGCTTTGACTTTGGACGCAACTGGGAATGACGCATCAGCATCAGTATCATCTCTCATGCTGATGCGATACGTCCCTATTTATCTTCAGCGCTGACCCAGTGCACCGATACAAGACGCAGTTTAGCGAACTTTGCATTCGTTGGTGCATTCCCGTCTCATGTTACCTGTATCAGCTTCCTGTTTCTTGCATAAGCGAATTGATTGCAATTAAAATGCCAGTTGGGAGGACGGTTATCTTCGTTATCTATACTATTTATAAAGAGACAAACTCTATAGATATCGACAAACCTTATACTTATATACGAACCGAAAAGGCGAAACGACTCGGCTACTGACAGTGGAACTACTGGCTCAAAACGAAGTGAGGGCGGGCCACTAGTCTTTTAGTAAATGCTTTCTTAAGTCGACACTAGCATAGAAGTCTGTATCTAACTGATCAGCATTGCATTTGTTGCAAGAAAAGAGAAAAAACTCGTTACATTAGGCCATAAGCACAAATATTTTAGAGATAGGATCGTGTATGGATATTCAGGACACAACAAATCACAATATGTACGGTCAGCGAACGTAGTGGTGTTCCAGTTAGCCAGGGAAATCGCTTACACTGAGCGTGCGTAACCGCAGGGATTAGCTTCGCCCACACCGCTGCGATAGCGATAATCGCTCACACGCAAGCGATTATCGCCTAGCACCTGGTGCGCCCTACCTCGTCGACTATACAATACAATGCGATAGTTACGTCCTAATAATTAAGTCCTAACTTTTATCCTTGTTTGAGTTTCTTCTAAATTGCTTTTAAGTTCAGATCTTATTCCGATATCAGATTTACTTATAATATTATTAGACTTATTTAAGTTTTAATGTAAGCAAAATACGACCCTGTATGTATCCTACCTTCCTTCTTGTTATGTCACTTTGGAAAGCATTAAACGCATTTTTATTTATTTATTAGCTGTAATCCTGAAAATAAAGCAATTAATAAATAAATGCATCTGACTCCATCCTAATCGCACGTACAAAACCAGTAAATACCCAACTAATTACTCCTAAATAAGGAAACTTCGTCTTACGCAGGCGTGTGCGCATGTAATGTTCCCATAAACAAGTTCAGGAAATGGCGGTCAGCCTCGTTACGACCGTAAATCACAAACAACCGAATGAGCGCAAACCGTATTGTCGCCGGCGCGCGCGCAGCGAACCCAGGAAACACAAGGACCAATAAGTCGATCATATTGCCCGTAAATTATAAATACTCCATCGTAAAAGCTAGGGGTGACTGTACAACGGTGTAAGCCTGCAAAACCTCTGTCTACAGTAATGTTTTAAAATATCATTTTAGGCTTGTACCTATTTACCCGCTCATCGAAGTTACTTACTAATTGCACACCAAAATTATTAACTGTGTACTAATGGTATTACTTGAGTGCACAAATAGCATTGTTGTTGCTCCCAGATATTATAACCAAAATTGAAATAAGTACCTACCTAAATAGTTCATTAAATTAAGTCCACTAATAAGAACTATTTTAATGATTGATTTTTATCATTAAAAAACATCGGTTTCATAAGAGATTTATTATTATTGAAAGCATGGAAGCCTTTTTTCACACTTTCAAATTAATTAATACGCTGCAGTAAATTTATTCAGGCCGATATATTTCCCAGCTGCCGCCTTAATTTATTGTCGCCACCACCCATGGTGTGGATAACCAACATACGGATACACCAACATACAGACTATTGGTGTATCCGTTTGCCGGTGTGTCCGTGCCCTGCGAGCGTGGTCGCGGTGCTGCCTGCGCGAGCACAATCCACAGCACCGACTATTACAGTTTCCACTGAACCGGAATAAACGTGGGACTGTAATAATAACGAGGGCTGTGCCCCCGCCGGTGGCGGAGAGTCAAGCGTCGTTTCCCATGTTGGCGACGAGTTTCCTACTTCTATCTTAGATTTACAATTCAATTTCAATGACAGAAATGATGTTCGGAATCCATAATACGATTGGAAGTACTCATCAAAAAATGATTTCAATTTTGATTTTCCCTTGTTCCCTGATCATTGGGATTATCTTACCACTACTGATCAAAATCACGATCATATCAAAGAAAATAATCACCCTGCATGAACTTTGCTTTGACACGCTACCATATGCCTCGATTTTGATAATTTCGAAACCTAGGAGTTATACCGGTACTTTAGGCGTACATTGGTTTGGTAGTCCTTCAAGCCGGATGTTTTAAAAACGATATGACAAATACAGATAGAACTATCTCTGATTCTATTTATAGGTTAACTGACATAACCTCGCAAATCCACTCACATCCGATTCTATTGCCAACAGCAATCGTTTACGGCTCCTTAAATGAGTAATCTTTTTATTGTATGTAAATTACATGATGTAACTTAACCATGATTTGGTATTCATATTGACTTGATATGTTGGAGTAATCTATGATGCCATTTAAAGAGTATCGAAAGTGTTGGGTAGTATTTACTGCTCGTGCAAAAACAAAGTTCGCATTGAAATAAATCCACTGTTTATTTATACTTTTGGCAAGTTAGGCGCACACAATAAATACTTGCCTCCTGGAGGCGATGACACGTGCGCGTATTTCAAGACGTTTCGCGCGCTTTTTTATTTTTATTGACTCGTCGTTTAGTCACACCACATCCATTCGCCTCTGCTGTAAAAATAGACGTTAATTTCAAGCTTGTGTTTTATGCTGTCGTTTGTTTAATCGGGGTGAAAGGAACTCTGTGTTAACGATTACAAATGTGTTATTGTGCGATGTTTCTCGTAAGTTTCGAGGAATTTATTTGAATTAATTCGTGGTGTATTCTGGCAGAATGTCTATTTTGTGTCTTTTTCTATTTTAAACTCAACTCGTGATTGTCGTCTCCTCACATATTCCCATTATTAACAACAAAAACTACAAGCTAATATAATATGAATTGCTTGTAAAAGTTGCTTGCTCGTTTGCAATCCTATATCATACTTAAAAATTTGAAAAATACTTACATCTAATTACCCACTATAACGTCATCTGAGACATTATTTCGATTAGCTTTTACGCTTATAAGTTGCGTCATTCATAAAATGCATTTTCGAGGGTTCCAGAGAGCCTAAAGCGAACAAGTCGTTACGACCGAATCGCAGTTTCCTCCACCTATATTTGGATGCGACAGGTATTCTCCTTCGGTACGGGACAGTTTCGTTATAAGCCACCAGGTTCCAACAACCCCGCTAGTCCCGAGCCCCGGCCCGACACGACACGTCGCGCCTAACTCGAAATACCGAGAATACCGGCTTTAGTTTTACGATTAGCCGCTCTTGTTTGCTTGCCGCGGCCGCATTGTGCGATATTGTTCAGCGAACGCAGTTACCACCTGCGGTATGGGGGAAACGATCGACTAGCTCTGATTGCTTACAGGAACACGCTCCGTGCACTTTATCTACTATACTCGGAAACTGGCAGAGTTGGAAATTGCGCAGTCTAATAGAAAAAACTTAGTGTGACTATGAGCAACCTTCAAGAGACCGGCGTAAATTCCTAAATGGACGGCAACACGTCAGCACCGTTGTGGGCACTGGGCACGGACACAACCTTAAATAAACTTGTGACGTCACTCATTCTTGGTCTACAAAAATCAATCAATTTTCTCAACAGCCTTTGCCCGTCTACTGCTAGTATTCCAGACGGTCTTTATCTGCCAGTAGTGTTCTTAAAAGGTTCGCCTACTCTAATTTCCAATCTAGAAGTAGAGGGTACCCACAACTGATTTCGAGAACACCTGCCTCTGACTTGCCATCAGGTGACAGCCACTGCACACAAGGTAGTTTTGAACCTTTAACATAAAAAATCGCAATGGCTAAACATTACTTGGGAGCATGCACCTAATGACAATATGACTTTCGTCATCAAGCGGATTCTTTATCGCACAACACAACTTAAAAGCTAGAACAGAAATTCAGTCTACAAATTCTTAGCATATCTTTTTCATAGACGGAGAATTTTCAAAAGCCTCTTCAAATCACAGCTCCTGAAATTCGCGAGTCAAGGCAGCACCAATTGACACAGTTCCACAACTCCACAACAGTGTTAGAGTTGAAGTCGATCGCTCCTCACATAAGCCCCGCACGCTCGAACGTGGAATCAAACCGAGCTCTTGAATGGGACTCGCATTGTCTATTCATAGGGCAATACGGATACCACACCACAACCTGTGTACTACTTGTACGTACGCCACGGACACCAGGGCCCGACTAATGCAGTTTAGCTTTATGTCTGCGTAAACCATCTGTTAGTTTATAGACTTGTTTCTCATTACACGAGGTTTTACCAGGTATCGTTTTCTTGGTGTTTTGGGTTTATGTAGAGGTGAAGCATTAATCGAAACGCAGACAGATTTGACTTTTGTCTTTGAAGTAGTAGGCAACTATGTAACGCAGAGAAGGTTTAATAGGCATTATGATTGCTTATTTTTTTTTTGAGTGATAGATGACCCAGTAAAGTTTGAAGTATTTTTTCTTAATTAATAGAATGGCAAAGATAGACATCGGTCTATCTTTGGCATTCATTTTCATTTTCAAAACTATCGAGATTTTATGTATAAATACTTACGAACCTATTGTAGAAAATTTACCGCTTCAGCTAAACCCATATTATAATCCGCTACACGACCTAACGTCTTCGTTTTATTAGCTCTTTCGTTCCGAAACGGGCCCTTTAAGATGTCACGTCCACAACAGAGAACATCCAACTTAAAACAAAGCAGTGTTTTATGCAAGAAACTCCTAAAATAACTTTACGAGGAGAACGTATACTGAACGTCTCCCCAGAGGTTCTCACGCAACTATTCGCCATCAAGTTGCCGTATTCATGTCGTAAAACAGACGATCACATTTCCTCTAGGGCTTCATGTATTGGACTACTCGGCGTATGCTTAACTGGTTCCTATCGGGAATTGGGATGTAAAGACAAGAGAATTTGAATCGAAGAAGATAGGAAAACACATAGCAAAACTGCTGTTATTCACGACGAGTAGGAAGACATGTCATCAACGCCGCAACTAAGTGCACTGTTTACGAGTGTACTCTTATAGCTGCAGTCTGCGACGAATCACCAAGATCATTACTCATCATCATCAGAAACCCACACTCGTCCACCGCTGGACATAGGTCTCCCCTAATGCACGCCACCGCTCTCGATTTTCGGCCACTCTCATCCAGCCCACACCAGCCAGCCTTCGAATGTCATCATCCCATCTTCGAATGTCATCATAGTGACCCTCAATGATGACTACGATCACTCGGGCAAGCAAGAGTGTACGTACGTACGACTAGAAGACTGTAAGAAGGAAGACAAGCAAGCCGTTGGAGAGCCACGCTTCGGAATGAATGGACTGGCTCGACCGGAGTGATACCACGGCGTCACAGAAGACCGGCGTGAAGCAGCGCCTGCGCTGTGATTCGTCGAGTGAGTGAGGGCACCGGAGGCCCAATTGGGGGAAAGGGGTTAAAGGTTGGCAGCGCACTTGCGACTCTACTGGTGTTGCAGGTGTCTATGGGCGGCGGCCATCGCTTACCATCAGTTGATCCGTCTGCTCGTCTGCCACCTACAAAAAAGACAAATTTCTTAATTCCATGAACATCGTTCCTAAATAGGATTCTTTCAAAAGTTTCCGCCAGCCCTCGCGACGCACACGCGCGGTGTCGATTCGTCGTTAAAAGCGCATTACCGACGCCGGCGCACGCGCCTGGCGACCTGCCACGGCAGGTGAACGACAGCGCAGGGATCTCATCTCCGTCCGTCTTTGTTACGTCACGTGCGATGCCGATGACCTAAAACTTTGGTGTTTTATTATCATGTTAAGTCTTAAAATGAATGGTAAACTATTGGGACGATTTTTTGATCCGTAGTCAAACTGAACTTGGTTAAAAAGTTATCAATGATTAAAAATACACAAAAAATATTTTTTGAACATGAGTTAGCTTGACCATGGTTATTATTGCAACCAATAATCTGTCACTCTGACCATTAGTTCTAACCAATTGTCAAAGTTAACCATAGTAAATTTTCCCAAAATGTAACTATGGATCAAAAAGCCTACTTGACATCCTTATGTATCACTTCGGTTGCCTTTCTTTATCATTTTAGATACCACCACCAACTGCTGTTGTTACAAATTTTGGGAATACATGATTATAACTTAACGAGTCATCTTCGTTGACTCAATAGTCGTCGCTTCGGCGAACGGGGTCTGATATTTTTGGAAATTAATGACAATAGCTATCAAGTTTACACGAAAACAGTTATCACAGTTCTTGATCGTTTCCACTGAAAGGCAAAGATCACACATTAAATGTGTGGATAGCTCTTAAGATTATCTCACGTGCACACTATAACTTATATTACAAGTGCCTTAACATGCCCCTCCAACTGCTTTATAGCCCGTAAAATCAGTTCTAATCAAACTAATCTCTATTAATGTAATATGAGCATAAAATGTACAAGTGTACAGCTTTATTGGTAATGGCCAGGCATTCCCTATTTACAACGGCGATATCGCCGCTTATCGCGCAATCGATGCGGGTGCGCATAAAACAATTAGGAAATAATAGCAGATAAGAGATAGCTTATCTGGAGCGGGAGATGCGCGGCCGGCCTTGGCCTTGGGAGTTTAAAGAAAGGAGCCAACCACTTTGATTAAAATGGTTAGGATTATAGCTCAAGATAACGAAACTTTTTAGTGCATTCTTTACATACTACATAAGCAGTGTAAGTAGTGGGATGGGCTGTCTTTCTATACTTCCGTTATTCGTACGATACAGTAAGACTTAATGCGACGATATTAAATATCATAAAATTTAAATAGTACACTATAGCACTTAGGTACTGCCTGACATTTCGACAGAAATTAGTTCTATCAGAAGCAGAAGCGGTTTTAGGGGAGCAGGGGCGCCCCACGTGGCAGGCAACAAGGGATTGCAACCCCCAAGATCGCCCCGGGTGCCAGCAAACCCATGCTACGCCGCCACTAGTCAAAAGTTCCCTATTTGTCGTCGTCCTCGGTCTGATATCCCTTTTACAAGTGCTTAAAGCTACTTACTACGGAATCAGGTCAGGTCAGAGATGTTGTCTAGATTTATTTAGTTACCAGTAACTCATCGAAGTTTCTCCATTGATTCCAGATGAGGGTAGCGCAGTGAGTGGGCAGGATGTGGGCGGTCGTCGCCGCGCTGGCGGCGCTGGCGGCGGGCAGCAGCGCGGGCGTGCAGCCGCGCTGCGAGGAGATCACCATCCCCATGTGCCGGGGCATCGGCTACAACATGACCTCCTTCCCCAACGCGCTGGACCACGACACGCAGGACGAGGCCGGCCTTGAGGTGAGTCTGCAACTTATTATCTGAATACAAACAGACGGTACAGTTGGTAAGCATTGCCGCCGCCCATGAAGGCATCATCAGTGCAGTTTCAAGTGCGGAGCCATCCTTTAAACAACCCCTGGATTGGATCTGCTCCCAGTGCCCTCACTCACTCGGCGAAAAACAATGCCGGCGCCAACAAAACACAAAACCGTGGTATCACTTTGGTCGAGCCGCCAATTTCAAGCCGAAGTGTGGCTCTCCCATGGTTCATTATCATTTTCAGCCAAGTGACTAGTTACTTCCCAAGCTTCCCCAAGGATCTCCAATCTGATTAGAAACTGCACAAGTTCCCGTGATCACCACCAATGTGGTCTATCGACCTGGTGAAGGGCCAACCACGGCTGCGACCATTGGTAAGCGGTCTCGACTCGAAGGTCTTTCCTCTACACTGCCACTTACGGTTCGCAGAAGCAAGTGCCGCGACATCGTAAACGACAGGGCACCGTATAACTGTAATAAAATTATATATATAAGAAAAGTTGCAGTCAACCATTATTTCCAAACTATTGAAGTGAACGTAGATTTCTAACGAAATCCTTTGTCACGTTTCAGGTCCACCAGTACTGGCCGCTCGTCGAAATCAAGTGTTCAGCCGATTTGAAGTTCTTCCTGTGCTCCGTGTACACTCCCATCTGCATCGAAGAGTACGAGAAGCCGCTGCCCGCCTGCCGCAGCGTGTGCGAGCGCGCCCGCGCCGGCTGCGCGCCGCTCATGCAGAAGTACGGCTTCCAGTGGCCCGAGCGAATGGCCTGCGAGCGGCTGCCGCGCATGGGCGACGCGGACCACCTCTGCATGGAGGAGCCCGACCGCGAGGCGGAGCCCGAGCCCCCGAAGCCCCCGCGCAGGCCGCACTCCCGCTGTAAGGACCCAAAAAACTGCCCGGCGGGCGCCGGCGGCACTGCAGGGGCGGGCGCGGACGCAAGCGGCGCGTGCGCGTGCGGCTGCCGGGCGCCGCTGCTGGCGCTGGGCGCGCGCGCGGCCAACCGCAGCGTGGCCGGCCTGCCCGCCTGCGCCCTGCCCTGCCGCGGCGCCTTCTTCACCCGCGAGGAGAAGCACTTCGCGGCCGTGTGGGTCGCGCTCTGGAGCGGCCTCTGCGCCGCCTCCACATTGATGACCTTAACCACCTTCCTCATCGACTCGCAACGCTTCAAGTATCCGGAGCGCCCTATAGTCTACCTGTCCGCATGCTACTTCATGGTCGCGCTCGGGTACCTCGCCCGGCTCGCGCTCGGCCATGACGAGGTCGCCTGCGACGGCGCGCTGCTCAAGACCTCCGCGAACGGCCCCAGCGCGTGTACGCTGGTCTTCATCCTGGTGTACTTCTTCGGGATGGCGTCGTCCATCTGGTGGGTGGTGCTCTCGTTCGCATGGTTCCTCGCTGCCGGTCTCAAGTGGGGTAACGAGGCGATCGCCGGCCACGCACAATACTACCACCTGGCCGCGTGGCTGATCCCCGCCGCCAAGACGGTCGCCGTGCTGCTCGCCGGCGCCGTCGACGGGGACCCGGTCGCCGGCGTCTGCTACGTCGGCAACTCCTCGCCCGAGAACCTGAAGCGATACGTCCTCGCGCCGCTGATCGTGTACTTCGCGCTCGGGGCGACGTTCCTCCTCGCCGGCTTCGTCTCCCTCTTCCGAATCCGGTCCGTGATCAAGCGACAGGGCGGCATCGGCGCCGGCTCCAAGGCGGACAAGCTCGAGAAGCTGATGATCCGCATCGGCGTGTTCAGCGTGCTGTACGCGGTGCCGGCGGGCGTGGTGATCGGCTGCCTGGCGTACGAGGCGGGCGGCCACGAGGACTGGCTGCGGCGGGTCGCGTGCGGGCCCGAGTGCGGCGGCAAGCCGCTGTACTCCGCGCTGATGCTCAAGTACTTCATGGCGCTGGCGGTGGGCATCACGTCGGGCGTGTGGATCTGGTCGGGCAAGACGCTGGAGTCGTGGCGGCGCGTGTGGCGCGGCGCGCGGCCGCCGCCCCCGCACCACCGCGCGCTGGTGAAGGGCGCCGTGTGACGCGCGGACGGGGGCCCCCGCGCCGCGCCCCCGCAGCCCCCGCCCGCGCCCCTCGCGCCGCTCGCCCCGTTGGCGCCCGCGCCGCACCCCGCGCACCCCGCGCCGTCCGCGCCCTCCGCGCCCTCCGCGCGCTCCGGCCAGCCGCTGTCCGACTACGGCCCGGTGTAGTGCAGTGACTGAGCCCGTGGGTGTCATGTGCCATGAAGTGACCGCAGTGCCGGTGGAGTGCCGCGCGCTCTAGTCCCGTGCGCGCGCGCGGCGGAATATACGTAATAGTTGTAAGTCGAGGCGCGGAGTCTGACAGATCTTACCGCTTGCCGGGAGGCCGCGGACGCGCGGAGGTGAAGCCACGTACTCATCGAGCGAGATGACAGATCTCCCTAAATGTTAGCATTAGAATTAGAAAATTAGGCTCGGAACACATGCTCAGAAACTCGAATGGTTATCATGGACGAGAATCGTTTCTAAGGCAGATTTTGCAAAGAGGCACTTGTGATACGAGCCTAATGCTTTTGAAATATAAGATCAGTGCTACAAAAAAGCTTGAACAATGAAGAGCATTAAAGTAGCTGGTGTTTACGTGGCTAATGTGACCAAACCAAATGATTTAATCGAATGAAAGAGTGGTATAGAATGGACCCTACATCCAGTGCGACGTGTCCGCGGCCGACGTCGGCGATGTCTCCTATTTGTATAAAACTATAATTAACGCGAATTCGTCGCCAATATAGAAATGTACGTATTTAAAAACTCTTCGACGGCGAATTGGCTAAACTTCGTACTAGTGAAAAGTTTTAATGCTAGATCTCTTAATAAAACTACATACATTTTCAGCAATTAGCAATAAAAAGGTTGACTGGTACGCAAGATTCTACCATATTTCGATGAGTAACATACGAAATTATACAGGCTTATCATAATTTTATGAATATTACTAAATTTTGAACTCTTAATAAATAAGCAAAATGTTCAAGGAAAACCTGAAAATACTTAATTAGAAAAACGTTTTATTTGCATGAATGAATAATGTAGACCTAATTAATTATTGCCTCACATGGATTCTGATAAGTCTGTATAATTAATGAGTCATAACAATGTGAATAATATAATAGTTGATCACCAGTGAAATTTGGACGCTGAACGTACGTTTTTGCCACTGTGATTCGTTTGAACTGTATACCTACTATGACTACTTTAAGCAGATTAAATGTAAATAGCCAATCTGTTATTAATATAGTACACGTCTCGTAATGTTTTTCTATAATAATAATCCGCCTGGTGAACAGACATGGTTGGTTAGCGCCATCTACCGACTAAGCACAGAATTAAGCTTTATCCCAATGATTTCAAGAAAGATGATTACCTAATATAAATGTATAGCAATTTTGTACAGCGTTCGTCCCAGCTTCAATCAAACACTTGCACTTTTTAAGTTATCAGATAATTCGCTAGTTCTGGACTGTATTTTAGCTTATTGTACAGAATAAATTAAATGTTTCCCGCTGGATATAAAATGCAAATTTTTCAAATAATAGTAAAAAAGCATATTTTTGTAACATGGCTGGGATTGGCTCTGTACTAACACATACATAACAGTAGACTAATATGCAGAAATTACTTTTTACAACACTCAGTTCAACCTTACATGTATGTACAGACAGCCACACATCAAAGTATAGGTACAAAACTGTCTAATTTCTTTAATCGACTCACTGTCAAACACATTAGAGTCGAATTTCGATTGAGGAAATTTGACAGATTGTGGTAACTTGATGTGTGGCTGTCTCTACCTAGTATTTTAGTTTACTGTTGTCTATTGATACAATGTACAGACAGATCAGCATTCAATTAGATGTAATAATGTACAAAACTTTAAAATAAACTTATGATTACGCCTGCCAGTTATATCACTGCCAATTCTACATAAAATTAAGGCATTTTCAGATTGATATTATATGTGTGTATCGCCGGGGTATTTATAAGATACGAGAGAACATGGATCTCAAGGAATACTAGGACTTATGCTATTGAGGTCTTATAGCGTACGGTAACATTGGACTTTAGTACTGAGTTTCTAATAAACTGTATAAACTGATTTATTTATGTTATTTTTTATCAATATTACTTGTGAATGGGTCCGACAGCTGTAGATCGTGATTACGGAAACATTACCATTTGTCTGTTTTATTGTTGAATTGGTTCTAGGACAAGCCCACTTTCTTAGAAATTATCTCATTGATTTGTTTGAAAAATAATATAAAAGTGTTTATAGAAACTTTGTGAATTTTTATAAAGTTTCTTAAGCATTTAAAGAAAGTGCGCTTGCCCGTGCTCTGTGGACTGATTAATGCATGTTTCGCTCAAACGTTTGACAAAATCTAGTACTAGTGACTATGTACGTGCAATTGTATGTAATATTGTAAATTCCTATTTTATTTATGAGTAGACGAAGTGTAAATGAGCGCCGTGACGCGCCCGTCACTGGAGGACATTATGTAATTTATTTTATATCTAACTGTAGATAACAAATAAAACGACTTTTTTATGTACAAACTGAATCTTTCATTTACCCTAACATTAAGGATAATTTACACAGAGCCAAAATGCTAAGCCAATTTACTGACGACGTAACCTAAAATAAGAAAATCCTTTACATTGAATTTTAAGTGTGGAGACCTGAACCACCAAAAATAATAGGATAGATAACATAAAAATCTGAAACAAACTAGGTCAATGAACTTTTATAATATTAAAGAAATCTTCCGAGGATTCAATATTCATTGTAATGGATTTAAATCTTTGCGTGAAAGTAGATAAAGACAGTAGCGTAGGGTGAATCACACTAGCGAAGCCGGGCTTAGCATCCCTTCATTAGGACTTTGCGCATAAATCCTTTACACTTAGCGAGGTCCCTTCATTTAGAAGAGAAAAGAGAATTACTTCATCGCACACAGAAGGTGTAGTAGCTGATCTATGGTGTCCAAGTCTGTACGCCACTCTGTAAAGGTAATTACTATAGTTACCTACCTCTTGGGCAAGCGAAGTAGACGTAACACAAATTGTCCGTAGAAGCACCAAATAAGTCATTCGAATTTTCTTCTGATAAAATGCGACCACTTTGGTGCTGCCAACTGGTGCCATCAATTTGAACTTAGTCCTGTTAGTCAATACAAAGTGCTGCCACCTATACTGCTATAGGTGGCAGCACTTAGTATTGACTCACTCGCAAGTGCCTCAGGCACCTTCAAATGGATAGTACCAGATGGCAGCACTGTCAATGTGAATGTCCCATAAAGAAAGAAATGTGGCGACTGGCGCAGTACCTTAACCTATATTGAAGATGGCCTATGTCCAACAGTGGCAGTGAACACAAGTTGTTGATTGCCTGTTTTCTTGCTTAAAAAAAGAGTACCTACTCCCCTATAGCGTTCAAACGCACATGCTTATTTTAGTTATGAAGTACCGGTTGGTAATTTCCTATTCGTCTATCAGCCATGCTGTGGTGATGCTAACAGCCCTATAAATGACGAAATTATGGCCTTAATGTAAATTGGGCAACACTACCAGTTTTATTTAAAAACTTATCTCACATTTTCTATTAAAAATTTAATAGTACTAACATAATAAGATAAAACAATTCTAGTCTTAAATATAATAAAATTTAGTTACAAACAACATCAGTCAAACAATAATAATATTTCTCAAATATCAAGAGATCAAAGCTTCTGTTTGGTTAAGCAAAACATAAAATATATTCTCATGACAACACACAAACAAGGTTACTTGTAGGTACTTGCAAACGTATGTAAGAAAGGCTTTCGTGGTACATAAAAGTTAGGTTCAGGTTATTTTTTTTATGACCACCCGGAATAAAATTTAAGTATTTCTGGGTGGTCATAAAAAAAAATAACCCTAACCTAACCTCTACCCTAAATACCTAACCATACCCTAACATGTTTTTTGGCATTTCACTGAACCAATTTAGGGATTTAAACCTAAAAATATTATACAAGAAAGACTTTTAGGGCACTAAGAGATCCCCCCGAGCCTCTCGCACGTCGCACTTACCTCCCCGCCCCGCAACCCTTGGCCACATCATTACATTTATCATTACTAGGGTAAAATTATTAATAATAACCGACAAATGTGATTAATTCATCACTTTAACCACGACTTTCGGTAATTATTAATAATCTTCAATTATTCACTCTTACCGTAACAGATGCATCAAACTTATTGCAAGTCAGATTCAAGTTTAAATTGTTAGGAGGGAGCTTACGTCGATATTTACCATGGTCGCGCGGAAGTGTTATAGAATTACCGGTAAATATGGATAATGTACTACATTTACCATGTGCATTGGTGATTATCTATAATTACCGGTGATTATAGATAATTACCGATTGCTTACATTTACCGTAACAGATACATTCGTTATGGTGCGATGGACAGTTCGTCAGGTATCATTATTCATTATTATAGTTCTCTTTTTTAACGGCCATTGCTTAAGATTAGTAGTATCAGCATGTACCTGTTTGTGCATTTCCTTATTGTGTGGGCTATTAAGCCATGCTGTGGTGAATCTCCCTAACAGCCCTGAAACGAAGAAATTATTAAACTTAATGTAAATTAAAACAACTATTCAGTCTATCATGTTTTATTTAAAAATACCTAAAAGCACTAGGTGTCATAAAACAAGTTATTGCTAGTTTGAACATTACCTCCCAGTTCGTATCATAATTCAATTGGCTTTCAAAACGATCATTCATGGCCAAGTTTATTTACCATAACTACAAGATACAATTTATAACACCATGTATCAATGCGTATTTTAGCAAATAAATAAATGTTGCATTTACCGCCAATAAAAGTTAATGCAGATGTCATTAATAAATAACTTTAAGCTAGTTAAATCTATCTCACTAAAAGTAAGTAAGTAATTTATTAATGACAACAATGTACTTAAGGAAGTAACAAAAAAATAATGATGTTCTACATAATTATTTTGTATGTAACAGCTTTTTTTTGGTCTCATCGAATTGCACCTTCAAATACGTAGGTAAATAGGCTTACTTATTCCTTAAAGAGCCACCAACGCATTTGTAATGCGTAAGGTATTGCAGATGTCCATGGGCGGCGGTGATAACGTACCATCAGGTGAGCCGTCTGCTCATTTGCTTCGCTTTAATGTAAAAAAATCGGTGATGTGCCTACCTACCGACAATATCCTGATAGGTAGGTACTACTCGTACACACATCCGGTAACTAGAAACTGTCGGATTAAGGTGAGAATCTACTGAAGAAAGACTGGTTTCCTTATTATACGGTAGGTCTAGGTACGAACAGCTGCATCCGTAGGTACTTAGAACTCTTCTGATTGCTATTAAAAATAAGCACAACGACTTACGGTCGCGGTCGTCCCAAACAACACTTAATTAATCTTAACATGCCTCATTAAAAAAAAAAAACATTAAACTGACTAATGTAGGTACCGCTAAAACTTGGCACATGGGACGTTACAATCTTTTATTAATTAATCTATCACATAATATATGTATATTCACAATTAAATTACGTAGGTCGTTAGACGGACGTTTTATAAACACGCTTAGTTTACTATTATAAATCAATGAATACTAAGTATAATAAATTATTCTAAAACAATATCTTATGTTCTCCAAGATTTTTGAACGCCTTTTTAGGCCTTTATGTAAAAATCCACTAACCAATCAATGCGGTATGTCCCTAAACTACGCTATCTCTTTAGTCTAATTAATTAATTACGTATTTGATTTCATTTAACGGCACTATACAGAAATCTAGCGTTTTGCTACTTCAAACTACACTAGACAATTAGGTAGGTATAGGTAAACAATATCTTAGGAGTGGTTTCGAATTGAACAAACAAGAATTTGAGAAAATACGATCCAGAAACCTAAGTAATCGAATGCGGTTATTGTTGGCGGCCTTAATCGCCAGCACTTTTTTGGCTACTGATCATAAACTTTTAATTATTATGGTCATTATATCCATCCCTCCTCATCAGTTCAGTTCAAATAAGATATAGGTAAGTAGATATTCGGATCAGAGGACGTAGTGCAAAATCGCTCTTAGTTATCGAGTCTGGGAGTACGGGGAGATTATTATCATCTACCTTAGTGCTCATAGAAGGTAGGTACCTAGATTAGAAACCCTGGGTAGTATTAAAAAGTAACAAGCTATGCAAGTAGACTTATTAACTGCTTTACACATTTAAAGGATTGGACGGTCATCAAAACTATGGACATCACAAAAATACGTAATTCTGGGAAGTTTTACATTATTTTGATGCTTTATCCACCTTAGGTACTTTTATCAGGCAACAAAACTTAAAACACCTTCTCATACTCATATTGCACAAAGACACAACCAGCCGTACGTACGTACGGAAATCACGGACACCTATACAGTTTAATGTAACCTACATTAAGATAATACTTATTACCTACTTACAAGAAATACTCGAAAAATACTTTATAAAAATATCAACAGGCTAAGATTTGACTAGACCTAAATTAAATGAATACATACAGCTAAAGGAAGAGCGACCTTTACGTATTCGTTACTTTCTTAACTAACAACATTGGCTCGATAGCGCATTAAAAATTGATCGTGACTCACATTCCCACTATGGACGAACATTCGTGTCATAACACTTGTAACAATTTTACGTGTTGTAATTTCTCTGTTAACTGAGATTCATAACACAAGTGCAGGTCCAATGTATGAGACGTAAAGTAAAAATTAATTTTTAAGCAAGTATTGTTCTTACCTTAATTAAATTACACGTCCACTACAACTGAAAGGGTATTTAACTTATGAAAAGTTTTATGTTATGTACTTTAATAAATTAATTGTGCACCCCCGTCAGTATGTACGTTTTAAATTAAAATGAAAAAAAAACTTGAAGGTAAGAAAATGGAGGTAGGATATTTAAATTCAAAGATGGCGCCTCCAAAATCCAACCACAGATTACCTACAAGTCAACAGGGCTGTATTCCAGGTAGGCAATAGCGGGGGGTCTGCTTTACTTTGAATGAAAGTGTTTTGTGCAAGGACTTGCAGTAGTTTTTTTAAAATTGCATAATGTAATGTAATTGTTTTTAAATTCTGTTTAAAGCCTATTTTAATATAGCTGATCAACCTGTTTTGTCTGGTGAATTTCTTTATTCTTAATAAATTACTCAGTCAATTATAAAAAAATGTACATGCATAATTTATTGCTGGAATTCTGCATATTCCCTCATCTATTGAGTAATGCACGGGTCAATCGAAACTTCGAACTGCAACAAATCGAAGTACCTAAATGTGTACGCAATACGGGGGTTTTGCGTACACATTAATTTATAACACCTAGATGTCACCGTCTAGTCTTTTAGTTCAGTAAAGGTATTTTCTTACGAGTGCGGTAAGTACGGTACGTAGACGGCTTGCAATTGTTAATTAAATTTTATAATATTTTCTTGAATCCGTTCTCTCGATTCCGGCTGACTCTCGCTACCTCTATTATTGCTATAACACATTTCACGTTTCACTTCATCGAATTTGATTACTTCATGGATCAAGCGCAGGGTCACTCCCCGCTGGGTTCGTGCCCTCAACTGGTCGCGATGCCGTTACAGTTCTGGCTGTAATACATCTGTCCACCATAGTATTGTTCATGGAGTACATTCGTGTTCATCGCCTCGTTCATGGGTCCCCTGGTAGTAAGGGTGTGGAAGGGCGCTATCTTCATGATTTTGGACGTGCCCTTGCATGGGCTGATGGTAGTACATCTCGGGCGGATGAGTCTGTTGATCCAGTTCAATGTTTTTGTGGATGTCTTGTTGTTGCATGGGTTGGACGCCCTGTAAATGGTTTGGTTTAATTTTAATAAATAGCAATCAAGAATGTATGTTCTGAGGAAAAAGTACATGGCTACATGCAACTATGTGAACCTTAGATTAAAGGAAAACATTGCCATGACGACTTCCAAGAAAAGTCCTCAACCCATTTTTCTATATCTGCTTACATATATAACTATTGAAAAGTTTACGAAAATAAGGTTTTTATGAAAATAAAATAAAGGAAAAATAGATTTTATGATTGAGAAATTATCCATACCGTTCTTATACAATCATTACTCATAAATACCAAAAGCTTTCATGGTCTCTAACATTTGAATAACTATATGCGTATGTAACTGCTATCCCAGTTACATCCTGACTATGGTGCTTTCAACGGTTCCGAAATATTGGAAACTCAAAAATCAGCTACATATATGGTCGCTTTGCTCATATGTGATTATTCTAATGCCAAAAGCTAATTTTGAATCAACACGTTGTTACATAATAAAAAATTAAAAACATTGGTACCTGTGTTTGGTACTTGCACCTCTTGAACCGCCCGTACAGAGACGAATAAGGCAAGTTGTAGTGGATTGCCGCTTGGTTTATGGACATCTGTCCCACCCTAAAACAGAAATAAAGTTTACTTAATACAAACAATATCAGAAACATTGTGTGACCCTGCACTGGTCACTAATTAGGGCCACTGCCCTAATTACATTTTGGGACTTCATTTGACGCTTTTGCGGCGCCCAGCGCTTCTGAGTAACTATAGGTACCAATAGATGGCGCTGTTTTCGGTTTACTAAGGCATGTTAGCCTTGTTGTTATCAGTAGGATTTACCTAATTATTAAGCAGCATATTTTTCTAAAAATCAGATTTTTAAGTTTCTAAGTAATTACAGGAAGAATACTAGCCTTCTAATTGATTATTTTATTGCCTATAGCTCCACAAAAACGTCATCTAAAATGTACCTTACAGCCTCCAAAGCTTCACCCATGGCATCTTCTGACCATGGCGTTGGGTTTGAGCGCGACAACTCGATTCCCTCTCGCTTGCATCGACCGTACAGGGTACCTGAAAGTTAAAATATAAAAAATACATTTTTCTTTCAAATTTACAAAATAAATTGTACTACTATAATTGCTGTCTTAAATAAAAAATAACTTTAACCTACAGATAACAAGACGTACGTGGAATCTCAGCTCATCGTACGGTATTTTTCCTAGATCCAAAGCTACGCTAACAATATCCGCAATTCCGCACTTATGTTCTTAAAAACTGTCTACATAGCCATGGGTTTCGTCATGACCAGGTTAATACCTGTGGGTATTCCGTACTGCGAGGCGGCGCGCTGCACGCTAGCGGCGCCGGCGCGGATGGAGGCGAGCGCGCGCTCCAGGTCGGCGCGGCGCCAGGCCGTGGGCGCCGCGTTGAAGGGAGCCGCCAGCCGGATGCCCTCGCGGCGAGCTATCTTGTAAAGGGTGCTGCTGGGGATGCCTGCCAAGGTAATAAAAGTTTACCCTGTTTCTTATTAGATTTTAAACGCCCACTTGAAGTGGGCCACTTCCTATACACGTTGACTGCTGACATCGCGCGCAGCGTGATTTGGGCGTTGCGACGCGAGTGCTGACTAGCACGCCGAGCGCGACCTACGAAAATTCTGTGCCAGCAGTGCGGCGATCACATACCCTGCGGTCGAGCGGCCGCTCCGCGAGTGCGGGCTGCCGCGCCGAGCGCGATCGGGATATTTTCAATACAACAGTGCGGACTAACACTTACCCTGTGGTCGAACGAATTTTTTAGCAGAACGCACTTTATCAAATGTTAATACGTATTAAATAGAGTTATTTGTAACATTTTGAATAATTTATGTAACAATCCAATAATACTATCAAATCGGAAATCTTATCTCATGTTTCATCATTGAAAAATAATTAAATTGCTACAGTCTTTAAAAAAACCTTAGTCCTTTATTGGTACCGACCTATTACGTAAACAAAAGGTATTTTGGTGGTCAGTGAAGATAAGATAACAATAGCGACGAATAGGTCGGCGTCGCGCGGCTTTCTGTTTCTATTGTTAATTTATTCGTGTTGCATTCCGGTAGGCAATCCAAATAGAAAAAATCAAGATAAACAATAGCTTTGTAATAAAAAAAAATGCCATCACAATTATTGCACACCTGTCACCTGCAGAAGATTTTTACGATAGGACAATGGTTTTTTTTTACTTAATCCTTTAAAGTACCGAATGACTACCTAACTACTTTTATTTTTTACTTATTAGGCTACCTTTGCGACACAATAGACGTATTCATCAATTATGTTAAGATAAAAAAGTCTTATGTGTCGCGGTTACTATTGTTTTTTTGCCCTTTGTAGGATTTCGGCAAATATGTACCTATATAAGTAATGTATTATGTGACAATTATGGCATATTATTGTAGTGGATAATTTCCTTTGCATTATCTTTTTTTTGTATTTTGATTACTCCTTGAATTTTTTTCAATAATTGTTATCTTAAATTCATTTTTATAGGCGAGATTTTAGTGTATGGATAGATTATAACAAGGCACATAGGATGTGGTCGGCCGCACTGCTATCGCGATTTCTCCTAAGCACGCGCTGCGTGAAGGGCCGCACTGGCGTCTTGGAATTTTCGGCCACGCTCGGCGCGGGCGGCCGCACACTTGTAACGTCGAAAACCAGACGATACGGCTGTGCGGGGCTACGACAACGGTGTGTGGCGGTCAGCACCGCGAGATAATTTCGAAATGAGGGTCAGCATTGAACGTGTTAAGGAAAACCGGCGTGAAATGCATGCGCTATGTTTCGCTGCGTGAGTGAGGGTACCGGAGGCCCAATCAATGGGAAGGGGGGTTAAAAGGTAAGCACCGCACTTGTGATAGCACTGGTGTTGCAGGTGTCCATGGGCGGCGGTAATCGCTTATCATCAGGTGATCCGTCGGCTCGTCTGCCACCTATATCTTAAAAAAAAAGCATAACTAACATGGAGATGGGACATAACAGACTATAGGTATAGGGAGTGAAGAAACGCACCGGGGAAAGAGCCCTTAGTAAGCACCTAGGTGAGCATTTTTACCATAAGCCTTGCTAGCCTTATTTATTGTCGATAATAGTCCCGGCCCTTATCGTGTGCAAAGCCCTTCGCAAATCAATGTCACTCCAGGACTTAGAGGAGCCCTTCGTGGGCGATGATTGATCTGGTTACAGCTAAGGTTTGCGGATAAATAAAAATCTTTATCTCACCATAAGCCTTGCTAGCCTTATTTGCCGATATAGCGCCAGCCCTCAGTGCGTGCAGGGCCCCTCGCAGATCAGCCTCACTCCAGGACTTGGAGGCGCCCTCCTTTTTTGGTGTGTCGATGCCGAGGCGGTGTGCGCGCTGCCAGAGCGTCGTGGACGGGATGCCGTATGTGGCAGAAGCCTGGAAATGATGAAGATAATTCTATGAATGTAAGGACTTTAAGATACCACGAAGTTTGAATCCTCTAAAATGTTGTTATTGATACAACTACTGATCAAAGTTACCTAAGTGTCCAAAATGTCAATGTCCATCCCATCAAATTTATTCAGTTAGTAACATCGACGTAAGACATAGTAGACAAACGGCGATAAACAGGGTTTCTTCTAATTAAAAAAAATACTTAGAGCATTTACATTATGTACCTTGGTTAGACTCATGTTGTGATTCCGGAGTGCAGTCGAGGGCATTGTCCATGTCTCGCTGGGTCCAGCTCTTGGGGCTGCCGCGGGAAACACTTGACTCCGCCTGGCCGCACGAGTCGTTCGTGTCATCACCGCTCATGTGTTGCTGCTCTAAAATAGTACAACATACCTACTTTCAAATCTGGCTCAAAAAAATAAAATGTATTTAAAATATTACAGCAAAACGTTTATGTATAGGTATTTTATAGCGATAAAAATTTAAAATTGTGTCGATTTTACTGATTTACGAGCTCAAATGTCTTCCAGCATTTCTATTTTATGTATCCGTGTCTTTTTGCTGCATTCGATTTTACTTTACACTCTTTTATAATACCTATGTCTTTACAAAGAAAGATAATCATGCGGTTAATCATTCGACCAGGTACAGAACTCATATCTGATTAATTAGTCAGAGAGAATAATACCTATTGTGAGCTAACTTTTACATTTACACGCCTTAGAACAAAAATAAAAGGATTAAATTTAATGAACTTTTCTAATAGTTTACCTCCCTCTGATAGCGGTTCGTCTTTGACAGCCATCAGCGGCATAAAGTCCGTAGACTCAGGCACTTGATTTGAATTGAGCATCGCCATGTGTCTGTCTAGCAAGGTTGAGCCCTGAAAACATTAAAACTTTTAAGAAACAGAATCAACGAAATAAATGAGCACAGATACACTTATGTAACTTATTATATTTCTGCAGATAAATGAGCCGGGTTTATCTTATTTTAACTAAGAAAATCATAAATTAGAAGACACTCAACCTATACCTAACAAGCAAGCAGGACTGGCCGCAGGAACCTAAACCATGCCTAGCCTAGAGCCTCTATGCCCAAAGTCAGTCCTGTCTGTAAATTCAAAATAAAACTAAACGTGGATCGTACCGTAGAACTGGCCATCAACGCAGGCTCGAGGTTCTCGAGAGTGAGAGCGGGTGCTTCCGAGGGTTCCTGCTTGATGCACACGGGCGTGGCCGCGGGGCCCGCCGGCGCCGGCGGTGCCAGTTCTTCCAGCCCGGTCTGACAAAAGATTTTTTTTTTAGATTCAATTAAATTTTAGTAATTGATTTTATCTTTAGTTCAAGCATTTAGGTAGGAAAGACACTCAGATAACGTTCGTGAAGCGAATGGCAGCCCCATGGTGGGCGCCAATTTTTTTTTTCCGGGGAAGGGAAAGCAGTCCCTGCTTAGACGAAGGGACTGTTTTATCAGACATCGAAAAAATACATTATTAAAAGATTAACAAGACACATTTTATTTTTGTGATAACAGTTCTTTGTAATTTACTTATTGATAAATAAGGTAATTGACAAACTGCTTTTTAATAGCAAAACAAATAAAAAGGATGGCCTTTTTGGATACAAGTATTTTCTTCCCCACCTGCCAATAGACGATAAAAATAAAGACCTCCAATAAAAAATTCTAAGGCCCTGACTCCCTGAGTACGCACCTGGAGATGTTGCAGGATGTGTGTGGAATCGCTCTTCTCGTGTTGGATGCCATTTTCAATTTTAATTGCACAATGCCCTAGTATGGACGGCTAAAAACAGGAAAAAGGTAAAATATATTAGATTTTAGACGGTTAGGTAGGAATACCTATTCCGGGTTAGGGGAAAACTCACCCGAAAAAAAACTCGCCCGAGAATTTCAAGATTTTTTCACTGCTCTAACCTAACTTCACCAATTTTGTTTCGTTTAGTCACAGAATACTTAATAGTATGTACGTTTAGTTTAGTTTTAACTAACTCGGTATTTCACATCCCCAGCGTCATTCTACCTTTCAGTATTGGCACAGAATACATAATAGTTGGTATTGGCAAGCAACCCTGCCTTGCAGTCATGTTCGATGATCATCGCTGTTTGACTCGGTAATCTTTTTAAATTTTAATAGAGATAAAATATAAATAGTTATGTATGTAGGTGGTACCTACGTTTGCCACCACACATCAAAGTAAGTAGGACAAAACTGAAATTTCCTCTATCGATTCGTTATCTTACATTAGGTAGAATATCGATTTAATTTGACAGGTTGTGGTAACCTGATGTGTGGCTGACTGTACCTACTTACTTGCTACTTTATTAATTGCTTAAAAGTATACTTAGATTATTTCCGAAATTTCGCGATCCCGCGGATGTAGGTATCCGTAGACGTAGGTAGGTAGCCTACGTTATACTTATTATTAAAGTACCAGGCGTTGACCCTAAACTGCACTACCTAATGCGTGGGTAGTTTTCACAGATGGATTTCACTTTCGTATTTAATCCGTTTTATTTACAATTTGTATATTCCATATAACATCAATGCTGTGAAAAGTGCTAACATTCCCTGAATTACTTGTGCACACATACTCGCCATAAAATTTAACACCGGTTACAGGTAGGTAAGTAAAAATCAACCTTTATTTTAGCAAACGTAACGGAAATTATGTGGAATTTACCTAACCCTTCTCTGCTACATAATGATATCTATAAAATGAACGAGTGAACGGTCGCACACGCACCAATAAATTAATAGGTGCGCAGTGAACTATAATAGTTCACTGCGCTGCCTGCCGCCTAGAATCTAACTCTGCTATTCAATAATGAAACAATTACTAACCTGATTGGTGAAGTAGCCGAGCGAGTACTGAGAATTGCTGTCTTCCTCGTCCGACTGCGGCTCGCACTTCACTTGGGACACCCCGTGCCCTGGCATTTCCTAAAAATACCACTCTAACTAAATATAACTCCTCTAACAAAGTTTTAACATTCAACCAACGAATCAATCGCGTATTAAAATAAAACTTAAATTACACCAAAAGTTTTCACGCAAATAAGTAAGATATTTACTCAAAACTCCATTCGCACAAGACGAAACAACAAAGTGATGCTCCATTTTCTCCATGGAATATCGCGGGATCGAACAATCCCAGTTATACGTAGGTTTACATAGGCAATTAGACAAAAGGAAGCGAGCTTTATTGAATTTTTTCTCGATTGGTGCACAAATGAAGAGTGCAAAGTTGGCGCTCTCTCTCTGTCGTTCGCGGCCAGACCGTCTCCCGAGGTTTTTTAATTCCGTTTGTTTTGCGCCCGTCCACCACTACAATACGACCGTGCGTCGATAAACTTCTACACAAAGTTTGTATAGTAGCGAGACTTCCCGCGATTCTAATTCAAAACTTTAATGTTTTACGAATAACGCGATAAACGACTCTAAACATAGGTAGAGAAAGTGCACTCTAGGCTGGTGTCACCTGTCGCCGATCGAGTAGTGAATGTAGTAAAGTTGCGCGCTTAACCCTCTCGCGGTACTCCTCATGTCATTCGCGGAAACAGCGGCCGAGACGCACGCCGCGACCCGTCACCGGCAAAACACATTCACTTTCACCGTCTTCCCGAACACGGCGAAGGACCGTGTGAAACGGGAGCCGATAAACGCGAGGGAAACGTAACCGACGAAGACGAGGGCGCGAAATTCACTCACTCACCTAGTCGGTCAGCGAGGGCCGCCGCAAGCACTCGCCCGCGCCACACATGCACCGCGCGCTGCACGGTGACCTTCGAGAAACGATGAGATGTCGCAAATGAAAGTGAATTCGGCACACACCCGGCCGAGTCTGCGTCGCTGCGTGGCGCATGTTTAGGAGGTGCAGGGCGGGCGCGTGCTGATTTTTTTCCGCGCCGAAGAAATAAAAACAAACGCCTTTTTGCCGGGAACCGGCCGCGTCGCCCGCGGCTCACTCCCGCGTCCGCCTGCCGGGTACGATGTGCCCGTTCGTTCAAAGTTCAAACGGGTTTGCTGTCGCATTTCAGGGTTAAAATATCTAAAATAGTTTTAGATGTTAGTAAAGTGTCAATGCGGCGTAAAATAGTAGTTGTAAGTGGTGTAAGTATGAATGAGAGAGGGCAGCGGATGCAGTATAGGTAGGTATGTGGGGGGTAGGCTGTGGAGGAGGGTGGCTGGCGCCCGACCAGTCGGCGCCCCGCGCGGCGCCTTCTCTCTCCGCTCCGATTGATTTTTATTACAAGAATTTCGCTGGTGGTTTTTTTTGTTTCCCGCACACCGAGGGCCACCCGACGCACACTCCGACATTCGTATAATTCGTTTGTACGGACTCACTAATGCTATTGATTTTTATAACGAAGCGGACGTGCTCAAAGGAAGCCGACGCTTTTGTTCCTTTTCGTGAAAAATATCTAAACGCCTTCAGTAGAATTTTTGACGATTGCAAGCTTAGATTCTGATGAAGTGTGCGTTTTTCCCTCATCAAAGCTATAGAAATAGGCTACAGAAGTTTGCGAGTATACCTACGTAATAATTTATAGTAAATTGAAAACTTTAAAGGTAGTTACGAAGAATACTCAGGTGCAACTTTACCAATAATAACCACACTGTTTATTAGTAGATCATAAATTTAACACTTTTTGCATAATATCAAAATATGTTAATATATCGCTTACCATCAGGTGACCCGTCCGCTCGTCTGCTACCTACTACTAAAAAAATATACTCCATAGTCAAAGTTAGTTTCAAGAAATAGCTGAAAAAGGTTTTTTGCTTTAAACCACCCAAGTTGTCTGAGAGATATCGCTATGAGTTATAAGACCGCCCGCCGCCTAGCTATTACTTGTGTAATGGCGATGATCAAGAATCTGAGAAGGCTAGTAATAATTACAATGAAACAACTACCGCCTACGCGTCTGTATGACAGGTAACCAGAACACTTAAACCACGATTAAAACACGTTATGAATAATAATCTCAACAATTGAAAAAATATCCGAAACATGTAGGTTTTCTTACGATTTTTCCCTTACTGTTGAGCGAATAATTGAAATACGGACGGACGGACGGAATATAGATTTGAAAAATCCAGAGGTGCTCGGATTCGAACCTACCCTCCCTTTTGGAAGGCGCACGTTCGGGGTTCGTCTCGTCCGAGAATTTCAAGATTTTTTTGCTGGTTACAGCTGTTCTAACCAATATTTTGTCAGGATAATATTATATATTTACTAAATTCAACAAAACAAAAAATATATGTAAGTGACGTTAGGCTAGGACAGTAAACTGCAAAAATATTTTTAAAATTCTGGGACGCGATTTTTTTTTGGGATGAATTGCCCCCAAGCCCACGTTCGTATCTACTGACTGAGTTACCACCATCGCGTAGTTCGCTATCGCGCGTCTGAAAGGGGCCACGATTCGGCAGTGAATTTCGATTCCAGAATAGTAGGTACCCCCTATCCCTCCCTATCCTAAAAAAATCGTTAATACCTACTGCACGCACGATATGCGTACGATATTACTGGCTGGCTGGATGCAGAGATCATCACTTAAGGTGGACAGAAAAAACATTTCCCGCCATCCCGCACGAAGCTACTCCAGCAAAAAAATTATCGCCGGACATTTTCTCAGCTATGTAGGGTGATCGAGACAGTGATTGCCCACTTAAGGAATTGACACTAGTTTTATTTCAATATAATCCTTAACTTTAACAATTAGAAATCAGAGTGTTAATTATTTGACAACGTTAATAGTTAAGCATTGAGATAAGTTAACAATAATTCAAACATCTTAAGAATATTTTATAATTATAACGTATAACAAAAATATCTCCTAAAAACACAGTGATTGCCCACTTGACACAGTGATTGCCAACCAAATGAGACAGTTATTGCCACCTGTACCGCACGTTGTAATTCCATAAAAATGTTAATAAATACTTAAAATTTTAGATCTTTCGTAAGTTTTAAAGCGTTAAGATATATTTCTAAGCAATCAAAATCAGTAACATCATCCAAATAAGATACCATTGACTAAGAAAACCCGTTTAATTTCAAAACCTAGTAAAATTGTCATTTAGTTTGTCGTTATCACAGCGAATTAATGGAAAGTACCAATTTTACAAAAAGTTGATACAGTTTTGAGGTTATCGGAGGCCCACTGGGGGTGAGGGGGAGGCGAGTTAAAACATTTGCAGCATACTTGTGACTCCACTGGTGTAGTGATGCGTGTTTTTGACTGTTACATCCATACTAATATTATAAATGCGAAAGTAACTCTGTCTGTCTGTCTGTCTGTCTGTCTGTCTGTCTGTCTGTCTGTTACTCTTTCACGCCAAAACTACTGAACGGATTTCAATGAAATTTGGTATACAGATGGTCTAGACCCTGAGAAAGGACATAGGCTACTTTTTATTGCGAAAAAGGGGTTGTAAGGGGTTAAAAGGGGGGTAAAAAGTTACTTTTCCACGCGGACGAAGTCGCGGGCGGCCGCTAGTCATATATAAAAAGCAATGCTGCTGGCCATGGTCACCTGCAACACCAGTGGAGTCACAAGTGCGCTGCCAACCTTTTATCCCCTTCCCTCCGGATGGGCCTCAGTTACCCTCACTCACTCGGCGAAACACAGCAGAGGGGCTGCTTCACGGCGGTTTTCTGTGAAGCTGAGCAGTGGTATCACTCCAATCAAACCGGCCCATTCATGCCGAATTGTGGCTCTCCCACAGTTAAAATTCGATATTTTTTCCAATTATTACAAACTGCAACCATAACTTGATAATTCCATTTTTAAATGTGCCACTGGCACATAAGCATACGGATCACCTGATGGTAAGCATTTCCACCGTTCATAAACACTCGCAACAATAAGTGGAATCACAAATGCGCTTCCGACATTTTAACTCCTTCATTGAGCCTCCGGTACGCTCACGCGTTATCGCCGCTTGACGTTAGTTTTCTGTGATCATAGAATCACTCCGTTTAAGCCGGCCTATTAATTCTGACCCGTGGCTCTCCCACGGTAAAATACCGAATAAAATAATTATTACGATATCATTATTGGTTGTTTTTCTTATCACTAAACTTTTCCACCTAGATTTACAGTAGCAGATAAAATTTTCCCCTATTTTAGGTCAACCTTTTGTAAAAAGCTGTATTTTTTATAACTCCTTGAAGTAAGTACCAGACATATAGATATAAAGAAAGATACAGGATAAAAAGAAAATATTCGGTTCGATTATTATAATCTTTCACATGATTTAGTAAATACCTACCCGGGCAATCACTGTCTCATGCCTATGGCAATAACTGAATTCTGGTATGGCAATAACTGAATTTCTCCTAATTTAGGTACAGTGATTGCCCACCCCCTAAAAATACTAAATGGAATAAAATTACGCTACGATAACTGCTTCAAATGAAACATTGAAGCTTTAACTAACACGTCGTTGTGCTTTAACGGTCAAAAAAGAAAATTAAAGTGATACAAACTTCAAAACCGCAAAATGTATCCTTAACAAATTCTGTAAGGAATTCGCATTTATTGAAGTGACGAACACCCGCTGCCCAAAAACTGCCATTACAATATTATTTACTGAAAATTTTGCCAAATGTCTTATTTAGAACTCTAGTAAACAGTATCTTAGTGTTATTTAATGGATTTAATGTAAAACTGCACCTTTGAAAATAAGTTAAAATGTATGTTAACCTTAATTCGGGCATTCACTGTACACTGGGCAATCACTGTCTCGGTTACCCTAGGTACAGTCAGCCACACATCAGGTTACCACAATCTGTCAAATTTCCGCAATTGATATTCAACCAAATTTTTATAGAGATAGAGATGAGAGTCAATTGAAAAAAATTGACAGTTTTGTATACTTTCATGTGTGGCTGTACGTACTATGAATAAGTAGTAAAGCGGGGGCGTCTCTCCCAGGGCACACCTGGAACCTAAACAATATAGAAAATGTCATTATCTTAAATTGATCCTACCCGGAATCGAACTCTGACCGGAAGTTAACGCGTTTGTGCGGCAACCTTAGCCACACACCACACCATCGAGATCGTCATTTACGGTACAAGTATAACCTACCGGTATTTTGTGTCTTATAGGTACATACCTAGTACTTGCAATAAAATACGTGTCTATTTTATAGAAACAACAGAAGCCGTCAACACTGATTATGGCCTAGATAACATTCAAAAAGGCAAATCTTAACAAATAAAATAATATGAACGTCCAAGTATACTTACTACAACGTTTAAAAAGTTAATTTAATTGAGAAAAGTGTTACTCTAACACGATTTTGTACTACCTACCTAATTCCTAAAAAAGTATCTTCAAACAAGCGCTTGCTGGGATTTCCAAGAAAAAAGGACCAACCGACTACGAAATGTTTTTTTTTTGTTTTACCCGCCTCCTACCGCGCGCCGCGATACACACTATTACACAAGTAGAGTGGTTTTAGTGCAATCGGTCACTGAGAGATGGAGCTACAATCTGATTCCAATTACAAAACCTTGAAAAACAAAAGGGGAATAATTATTAATTAGTGGAAAATCATTTGATCAGATGCTAAATAATCAATTAAAATCACAAGTTTATTGAAAAGATTTAAAAAAATACTTTTTTAAGCTTTCTAATTATTTACTAATGGCAACATTGATAGAGCTTATTTTGGGTCACTCGCGTCGCTTCCAACTTGTACTTCGTTTGGATTTTTGTAGAGGTGCCTTTCTCTAAACTTGCAACATAGCATAGTTTAGTGTTTTCAATCAAGAAAGCTGGCGGGTGTGCAAATGTGTTAAAATAAAGTGGCAGTGATAAGTTGCTTACAAAGAACATTCAACAGTGATAAAACACAATAAAATAGTTGATGAAATAGTCAAGGTAAGTTTCAATTTATGTGTGCTATTGCGAACGTGATAAGGGCTTACTTATTGCTACGAGTTTTCATCTTGAAAATTTCCACTCGTGAACTTTCAAACTGAAGTTCCTCAGAAGTTTCTTTGTTGACTGCAAACTTTTCCGAAGTTCACGGTATCGAGGCTCGGCGATGAACTTGAATAAACAACAAGTGTCATGAAAAGTTTGCCCAGAAAATAGTAAAACTTAGAATTTTCGTCGCCATTTTATTTTTTGTCGCGCTGGAAAAGCGGCCATTTTCTTTGTGCCGCGTCGCTTACGACGAGTCGTATGTGGTCCCTAAAGTTAAATTAGTTAAGTTGGGGCGTGATCTCATCTTATGAAGTGATTCGGTGAGATAATTTGTACAGTGGCGTGAAATAGTAGCGTACAATGAGATGTTTATGTGCTCTTTGTGAAGTTTTCCTAATGGCCTAGTTACTGCGTGGTGTTTTCGAGCTTGTTGAATAGTTGTGTTGATTCAGTGGTCTGGTGTAACAGGGCTGCGGGCGCGGCGAGTGGCGAGAGGCATCATGGACGACGACCAACAGTTCTGCTTGCGATGGAACAATCACCAATCGACGCTGGTGTCAGTGTTCGACACTCTGCTGGAGAAGGGAATTCACGTGGACTGCACTCTGGCCGCGGAGGGCCAGACTCTCAAGGCTCACAAAGTGGTCCTGTCGGCCTGCAGTCCCTATTTCGAGGTTGGTATCTGTACCTATGCGTGTTCCCGCAATCTAGGTCAATTGCTATCGTGTATAAGTTACTTACGAGGCACAGTTGTGCTCTAATAAACATTCCAGTGGTTTCATTCTAGCTTTCGCATATGCGTTACCAATTACTTTATATTGATGCATAGATGAGCTGGCAACTGAAAGTTGTTTCTACTACTTTCCATAATGTTTTAGTGGCACCAACCATTAATTACCTGTTGAACATTAGCTGTTATTGCCAAATGACAGATTATATTTCGAATTAGGAACAATTAACTGTAACTACCTACCCACTTAATTAAATTTTAATTAAGTAGGTAGATTTTAACATTCCTTCCAAATTCAAAAATACTCATCTTTCAAATATGCACATGTCATTGTTTAGTAAATACAACAACATTCAAGTATTTCCAATCACAAGTCGATAGTATTTACAAATTGCATTTGTAAACAAGCATTGAAAACTATACACACTGCATAGATTACTATTTTGTTACAGAGTGTACTATCCCAGCAATATGATAAGCATCCGATAATAATACTAAAAGACGTGAAATATGCCGAGCTGAGAGCGATGATGGACTACATGTACCGCGGAGAAGTGAACATATCGCAAGACCAGCTGGCCGCACTGCTGAAGGCAGCGGAGTCTCTTCAGATCAAGGGGCTCTCAGACAACAAGCCGTCCCGGCCGCCGTCGCGCCCGCCGCAGCCCGCCCAAGCACACCCGCCACGCGCCCCGTCACCACCTCCACAGGTAACTTCAATGTTTACAAACACTACTATCTTTCACATCCCCAGTGCAACAATGTCACTTTTACAATAACTGGGATTTTTCAGGAAAAACGAATTTTAAAGATTTGGCATATTGATTTGACTCAAAACCGCTACACTCGGCCGCAAGGAAGCTATCAGAACTTCTTTAGTGACATAATGGCACCAGGTGTAGATGTACATCAGGTAATTTACTACATAGGTACATACATATTAATACCAACATTCTAAATATTGCAAAATTTTTGGAGATTTCACTCCAGGTTTGCAGAACAAAGTACTTGATCATTAGCAGTGAATATTTCATTGAGATTTTCATAATACTTCAGTGTTTACAAAATAGAACAGTGTATATATTTATTTTACTTTTTGGGGTGCCTAAGTGTGCCTATTATACACACATTGACTAACAATTACTTATCTATGTATAATATAATAATAAGTATAATAGTATTGCAAGTGGTCTGTTTGTAAGTCAAACACTTAGGCTTAACCTGGTACTTAATGTTTATGACTGGTATTACCCAGTGTCCTAATTTTCACAAGTATGATAATAACATGAATTGAAAACAAATTTTCTAATCTACCATTAACATTTTCAACACTACAGACATGGTCTTCACTTTGTTATAGGTATTAGATTAGATTGTAGTTAATTATAAATCATGAGTAACCTTTTTATTTAGTTGCAATACATACACATCCAACAATGCAAGCAGTAAAAAATAAGTCATGTTTAAAGTCATAGAATATGATAGTTTCTAAAAAATTTAACCATGATTCAGTAGCTCTGGTTCTCCTATTAGATTGCAAATGGTTAGATGGCAGTGGTTTCATTATGATTAACAGACTCTCCAAATACTGGATCAAGGTCTAAGGATACCCCAGGCACCAAACCGACAGTTTTGGATGCAACTGGAATTAACATACTTAGATGAGAAAAAAAGAGAGTTAAAAGTCACAGAATCATGTACTTTCTTCATTGTGCAATAATATTTAAACATTTTTTCATTGTAAACAAGTGATTAGCAACGTCACAAGTACTTGTAAGTCTATCTATTCTAAACCTAAAACAAATACTAGTCTACTATCTACCTGTACAAAAATTGTAGGACCTTACTTGATAAAAGTTAAGTGGTGCTCATTTAAAATGTGTTGGTAGTATTCTAATTCAGGATGAATAGCCCGCACATTGCTTCAACTTGCACAAGAATGGCCTTGACCTATTTAGGCAGACACACTTATGACCAGTGGTGGCAACATGTGTGGATGATATTTATTCATTAGGTCATTATATTCCTAGCGCTAGTGTCATTCCTGTTGAAAATTTCAAACCATGTGTTTAGAGTTTATGTCTTCAGATATTTGTGTTTAAATTTTGTTAAGAATAAGAGCTAATAAACTGTCTATTAGTTAGGAAACGAGAACATGTAATATGCCAGCTTTAGGCATTCCTTAAGCCTTAGTGAAACACAGTTATGATAGGCTCAAGTGTGTTGGGTCTGGTTAAAGCATAAGCCCTAACTGGGTACTCGCTGCTACTGCCCTTTTATATCCTCAACTTTGGCTTTTTACTTAGTCTCAAAGGCACTACTTTATTGTGCTCAATGATTAATCTGGCTCTGTATGAAAAAAAATACATGATGCCGGATTTTAGTGATTTACACTATATTATCGAGTCTGAAACTAGTGACCCTGTTAGTAGCTGACGAATGAGGGTGGGGACCGAGATAAGAAAAATGTGATGAAGAGGTAGTTTATGAAATATCCAGACCTGTTTTTGAAATGTCTAGACCAGCAATCTAACCCGGGACCATTCCAGCTCGGGTGTAGTAACACCTTAGCTATGCGCCATCGAGGTTGTAGATCGACGATGTCACAAACTAACCCTCGACTTCTCCTTGTCGCCAGGTCCGAGATGGTAGCATAGACAGTCGCGAGGGGTCAATAAGTCCGACGCGTCGCCGGAAGAAAGCGCGCCGCATGTCCGCCGACGCCGCCGCGCCCGCGCCCGCGCCGACACACACCCCGCACGCCGCGCACCCCCGCACCCCGCGCACCCCGCGCCCGCCGACAACCCGCAGGGCAACGGGGACGACCAGGCTCAGTGCAAAGAGGAAAGCCCACGAGATGGGGTAGAGGATCTCACGCTAGACGAGGAGGCGGAGGAACAGCCGCCGGTGGGGCACAACGACGTCGTACGCAGTGAGTACCTAATCTAATATTATTTTTCTTGCCATGTTGGCACTATTCTACCCGTTATGCACTGTACTGATGGATGATGGAGCCTAACGTACTGGAGTGGAGTGGTTGTTACATAGGGAAACGTAGGTAGGATACTGCGACACGATGGAATCCCGATTTAAGACAGGTGGATAGGAGTCCTTTGGGGAAGGCCTACGATAGGCTGATTGATTGATGTAACGACCCCCTGTAAGACTTCCAGCCGGACATCTATATTGGAAATATTCTATCTGTAGTCTTCAAATTATAAGGTGAAGAGAAACTTGCTATTCAATTCACAGAGCATCCATATTCACAAATAGGCATTATACTTATACGTACATAGTTGTAATTAAACAAGTGATGGTAATTTACAATACAAAATACACTTGACCTACTTACAGCTCATTAGACTAATTTATTGTTCGGTCTTGAGTTGCCAGCTTCAAAAACAAGATTGTGATGGTACCTATGATAATATGACTGAGATAACTTTTGATCAAGATTTTTAAACATTCTTATTGGACATGTATGAGGCGTATAAGTTATAACTTATAAAGTTGAGATTTGGATGTATGTATGTGACATGCAATAAATGAATATTAAAATCTCTTTGTATTATGTAGTTTAAAAATTGATTCCGAATATTGTGTTCTAAATTCTAAATGTATTATCTTTAGTCTATGTATACTGCAACAGGATTGTAAAAAAAATCGCATTAATTTTAGTCCAGTATTTATTAGAGTAAATTCTAATTAGGAAATAAGGGTTGAAAAGTGTCGGATACAATAAAAAATATTCAATCATACCAATCCTGGCTGGCTAGCCACTGGCGCAATATACTAGGCGCATACGCATGCCATTGTGTGTTACACTCGACCGCGCCCGCCGTACAACTCGGACATCTGGCAATACCGACAGTGTGGTACTTCCACAAAATGGAAATAATTCTACCTGCAAACCTTCTTATGTCTTTTTCAAATTGTCTCTCTCAACTTAGCGTATGATTCCCAGTAGCATACAAAGCTGTCGCTTCGGATCCATAGGTGCATTCTCGGATTCAAACCACTTTTTTTTTTTAAGTACGAAAGTCGAGTCCAAGGTCTTAAGGAAGTCTTTTTCAAATTATATGACCATTTAATAGTCACAAATATTATATACTAACAGTGAAGAAAAGCATCGTAGAATAGCTACAAATTTCAGATAGTTTCTAAAAATAGCAGATAGAGTTTGCATGGTACCTATCTAGTTCTTTATTTAAAGAATTTATTCCAAAATTATCATGATGTTATAGTTTGTCAGCAAACTAGGAAATTAGTATCACCAAAACCTCTTCAATTAAAGAAAAATCTTATTATATTCATACAAGAAGCTATTACCTAATGTAATGGTAAGAACATTGTTACAAAATGGCTTCCTATTACAGATTTCCAATGGCATATGGAACGATCTCAAGATGAAATAATGAACTCAAATGACAGCGCCCGAGAGTCGCAAGGTAAGACTGCACACGATTACATGCCACCTCACTGCCGGTATCACTGCAGACCTGCCAGCTCATACCCACAGTGACGGTCATACTACAACATCTTGTCTTGTTATGTGCTCTAATTGCTATTTAACTTGTTAAAACAACACAAGATGTTCAATGGGACTCAAAATTTTATATTCTGGGACAATCAACTTTTGCCTAGAGATTAATCAAGCAACCAAAATATCTTCAAAAGTTAATTGTTCCAGACAGACAAGGAACGGATGAAATGCGCAATGTCTTCCCATAATTTGAAATTAGACAAACAGTCATTGCTTAAAATAATCTATTTATCTTGTTATATATAAATATTATATTTCACAACAGCGGATACAAGAGTGCTAGTGTTTTCACATGTGAAACTTCAACCTTATATAAAATAGTATTTAATATTAATATTATAAATTACTAATCTTACAATATTTTTGTATCAATATGAACTTTATGAATATTTCAGTGCAACAGGTAAAGGTTTTTTGGTAAAGAGGTTTTGTTCAAATATGTAGCCTTTTAAAAGGTGAGGTAATGAACAAGGTAAGTGCCGTTTCCGTTACTATTTCACTAAAGAACTATATCTAATGTATATGTATGTTATACTGTGTATTTGCTTAATGTTTGTGTAATGGGGATAAGCAAACATGTAGTTCATGCATGCTTTTTAGTTAGTATTATGTAGAAACGGTAGCAAGTTGACTATTTGACAAGTGCTAAAACTTTCTATCCTTATGGAGTGGAATGGCTTGCTCTTTGGTAAGTAAGATTTAACATATTCATTATCAATGACATTTAATATTTATCTTAACAATATGTAGAGGTAGACCATACTTTATGCGCACAACATCTCACCTCCCGTTTAAACTCTATTCTCAAAGTTGAACGATATTTATTTCCCACCGAACACGAAGTATCCCGGCTAAGTAAAGATCGCTGCTAAATACCGCGGTTAAAATTTCAAATGCACCATTTCCGAGTGATTTTTGACATAAATGTTTGTTTATAGAAGATTAATGGATTGTGACATCGCACTGCAGCTGGCACTCGGATTAAGGTAAATGAGAATTGTTTCTACTACTAATAATTAGTTTGGTTATATGGCTTATTTATCTATTATTTATTATTTTCTTTTATTTGCATTCACATGTGATTTCACTGCAAATGTCTTTCATGTTTTATTTTGTCGGTACATGCATGGTCTCGGGCATCAGTCGCGATACGTAAGAAAGATTATTGAAAGCATGTAAACCATGTATCTCGTCGGCCTCTGCGCATTTCATTTCTATAAAACAACTGTAAGTTTCACAACATAATAGGCTACATTTCTGTGAATTTAGATAGGGCGTTACAAACCAGTGACTACGAAGTTTTCCCCTGTTAATATCCTGTAATAACATGCTTACTGCTTTAATTTCGTTCATACATCAATAAATCTGTTAATAACATATTTCATTTTCTTAGAACATCTTTATTTTCATTTCCTAAATCTCATTATTCTAATTCATGCTGTCACCACACCCCATGCTTTTTACAAACATACTACTTCTTCTCCATGTATCATGTAACATCATGCACCTTCCTATGCTTTTTATTTAATTTATTCTTGCTTTTCATTGTTTCCCCTTCCAGAGCCATGCATAGACCTAAAAACCGCCATGATATTCGCAAAAACCCCTTTCCCATTAACTCGGGGATACTTAAAAGGCACTGAATGTAAAAAAGAAAAGACTGAATATAAAGGAAAACGAACAGTGAAAAAGGTGCTAAAAAAGAAAGTCGGAATAAAGGCTACAAAGATTAAGAGAAGGAAATTAGAATTAGGATCGTCATGTAGTCAGAGCGGGAAACAAGCGGGTGAGCAAGAGAGGAGATACTTTTGCTCGATATGCAAGAAGAAACAGTATAAGTATAGAAGGAACAAGTTGCGCCACGAGAAGTATGAGTGCGTCACCGGCCCGCAGTTCGGTTGCGAGTGCGGCAAAAAGTACTCGCAGAAAAAGACGCTCATGTCGCACATTGCGCTCAAGCACCCCGCCCGCGCGAGAGAGTTGAAAAAAGAGCAAACCGACCTGAAAAAAGAGTCCGTCTAATCAACACAAACACTTAAACATGTTGATTTTTTATATACTTTTTTTGTTAATTTCCTTTTTAGTCTATTTACGATGTTGAAGTTGATTGTTATTTTTTTTTACTTGCAAAAGAAAATATAAAGGTAACACCTCCTTTTCAATGCAAGGTGATAGTTTAGTATCAATGTTCCTATTACTAACGTAAGTTTTACGTCGTTACGAAGTGGTTGTAATAATTGATTTCCTAATCATAGCTTCAATTATGATCTTACCATTTTTGATCTCTTTATTTACCCAGTGCCATAATGTACTGTTAGTTGTTTTTTTTTCTTAAGTCTATTAGTTGAAAGTTGATTATTTTTTGTTAACTAATTATATTTAGGAAGCTATAACGTTAGCACTTTATTTTTTTATGTTGATTATGCGTATATTTATAGGTAACGCCAGAGATATTCTTGACTTTTTTTTTCACGTGACAAAGTTCATATTTTTTCTTTGTTTTATTTTTCTTTAATTTGAATATATTTACTTGAATATTATTTCGTTTTTGATTTAATCACATGTGAAATCATACATCTTAACATAATATCATACGTGGGCAGACAAGCGGCATTCAGGAATCGTTTCCAAAATTATTCCGAATACCGAATGTCGTTATCATAAGCATAATAATATACATACAATATTCCATAAGACTTTAAAGCGCACTGTATGTAATTTCTATTTCAGGTTCAAAAACGTCGGTGACGCCTCTCCAAAATATCACGACTAGTAAAGACGACGAGGAGACCAAAACAAAAACGTTCGCGATACTAAAGAACGTGAAGAACGTGACGCCGCCGAAGGCGAGCCCGGACGAGCTCAAGGAGAACGCCAAGCTGTCGCCGCCCACGCCCGACAACGACGACGACTCGGACTCGGACGACAAGAAGTCCGCCTCCAAGTACAACATATTCCCGTCGAAGGAGGCCGGCTCCCACTTCGCGTGCAAGACTGACAAGGTGAAGGGCTACAAGTGCCCGAACTGCCAGCGCAGCTACAACGCGCGCCGCAACCTCGTGCGCCACGTCACGCTGGAGTGCGGCCGCGACCCGCAGTACAAGTGCCCCTACTGCTCCTACAGCAAGCACCGCCGCAACGAGCTCAAGAACCACATCAAGAAGAAACACCCCAACCAGAACGACCGCTCGCACAAGTGATCGCCGCCCGACTACTATATTAGTGCTTTATTCTAGTGCCTTATCTATGAAACTGTTCGATCTTCCTTTAGATGGTATTAAATTTCTTAAATTTTATATGAGCCTTGTATACTTATGTATGGTTAATCTGATTGATATTCGATATTTTTAATTATTAAACGATTTGAAAATTTCACTGGACTTTTTCATTTCGAAACGAATCTAGACCCCATTTTCGAAACTTTATGGGAAGATAAGTCAAAGAGAGTTCGATTACTTTGGATTGTGCATGTTTGCATGAATTTTAGAAGCTTCGCCTATTATAATTTCTAACAGAGATTATTTTTATATTTTTTTATTATTGTAACGCATTTCTTTGGTTCCTTAATTTTATTTTAGCCTTTGGTAGTATTAACCGAGACTCCGTTTGTAGTTCTGCTTAACTTATTATTTGCAATACCTTTAATGTATTGTATTTCAGAGTTACACAAGGAAACCCACCTACCGTCGGCCCTGCTATCCCTCCTCTCGGTGCAGCACGCGCAGTCGCAGTCGCTGGCGTCGCTCGTGCCGCCCTGCATCCAGGTCACCAACATCCTCAAGCCCGCGGCCAAGGACGCGCCCTTCGCGCACCTGCCCAAGCTGCCGCTGGACTCGCTCGGCGCCATCCCCGAGAACATCAAGGCGCACCTGCTGCAGCAGGCGTTCATGCAGAACAACAACTCGGTCGGCCCGGCGCTGGACTACAAGCCCGGCAAGCAGGAGGAGCCCGAGTCCGACGGCGAGTACGACGACACCGACGACATCGTGCTGCCCGAGGAGGCCGACGCCTTCTACGACTCGTACCAGGCCAACGCCGCCGTCGGCGCCGGCGACGCCTTCGACGACTCCAAGGCGCACTTCAACAAGCGCGACGGGAACAACTCGGACGACTCGAGCCGGCAGTTCGAGTGCCGCCACTGCGGCAAGAAGTACCGCTGGAAGTCCACCCTGCGCCGGCACGAGAACGTGGAGTGCGGCGGCAAGGCGCCATCCCACCAATGCCCCTACTGCTCGTACAAGGCCAAGCAGCGGGGCAACCTCGGCGTCCACATCCGGAAGCACCACAACAACGAGTGGTTCATATACGCCAGCAACAAAGTGAGGCGAAACAAAAAGACCTCGTCTATTTAGATTTTATACACATTTAAACGAAAAACGTTAGACCAAAGTAGATACCTAACCAAATCGGTACTGCAATAATTTTATTTATATTTACTATAATTTTTTGTTGAAGACATTTTAATATACACTAAAACGTAGTTGTAATGTGCACATTCCCTAACGGCGTTAGCGCTAATTTTGTTGATTTTTGTTTTAGAGTTTATTATCGTAGTTAAGACTGACCCTAAGTATTTTATTCAGAGGAATATGACCTAAGGTCTATATATTATTATAATAAATAGGCAATACAAATAAATTCATATGAATTGATTCCAAACTAGAGAATGGATTTCAAAAGTCCGACTATTTTATAAATGCTTAAGAGCATGTTTATACCAAATTGTATTGATATAAATTGATATTAAATAATAATATAAACTATTAACCCACACTGGAACTATCTCGAATTTGTTTAGTGGTAACTTATCATTCCTCGAAAGGATTTTATTCCAAATTCATTATATTTAGTGCAATGATATTAAGAATTATTTAGTCGATATTTTCCTGTATCTAACATAGGCCCGCTATTCCGGGAGTCTGTCATTGTATCGTATACATCTGTCACGGGTAGAAAATTAATTACATTAGGTGTTTGTTCTGACAGTAATTTGATTGTTTAGTTGATAGTTATGTTATTGGTTAAGTTATTGTTCATTTCCATAATTTATTCTGTATTCTTGTTTTCTTCCACTATTGTTAGTATGAAGGGACCATTTCCTCGTCTTCCTGACATTCTTAGTAGCAAATCCAAAGTTTATTATTTTCGAGTTGTTTATTAATTAGGTTAATGTAGTGGAACTGTATTGTTCCTCGTATTGGAGGCCCGCCCTGCGCGAGCGCAGGCGTGGGGCCGTAATTGTTAGTAAAATATAAAGCTCATTCATGATGTGCCTACAATGTTACCTGTAGATGTATTTATTACGCGTTTGAGATATTTTCGTGTTGTTTGGTTATTATATTTCGATAAGCTGGGATAAAAATGTGTTCAAAATTTTCAAAGAAAATATCTCGATATTAACTGATAATTAATTATATAGCAATATTCCAAGTTTCAATTAGCATATTGACACTGTTGATATTTTTTGTTAACCTAGGTTTACAAAGCTATTTGACCAAAGTCAGTATTAGATTATAAATGTGATGGTGAGGTTAAAGAACGTTACTTGTTAAAGCATTAGAGTCATTGCTAAGCATTAAAAGTGTTTTGGTATGCAATATTCCCATCATATCATGTTTTACGGTATATGGTACTGATGTATGAATTTTAGGATATACATTTTGATGTTATGTCGTTTACATTGTTTGTTAATGTTATTGGAGAATTAGTTGTCAAATTACGTAGTGTGATTTTTATATGAATATATCGGGGTTTACTTGGTAGAAAAGTTTATTCAAATATAGCTATTAGTATAACAGATTTACGAGTTTTTTTGGTCCAACTTGCTACCTTGATTGTCCCATCCTTACTTTTCTTTTTTAGTGTAAAATCTAGGTGAGTGTTTTATTAGTAATCATGTTTGTTGTTTAACACTGCATGTGTGCATGGTCGCATTACCCCGCGAGACCTCACTGTCCTCATTTCAACTGGCGCATGTCGCAGACGCAGTGTTTTTGTTTTCTTTTCCTTTTTTCGTTCATACTAATATAATTAATAATTTCAGGTAGACCAGAAAACCCATGGGTCGGGAGACTACATAATATTAACAAATGTTTGTTAAAATGCAGTGACTAAAATTATATCGGGTCCAGTCAGACGTTTTCGATTGCCATCACTTTCCATAAAGTTGTCAGATCTCAAAAGGCACTGTACTCTTACAAATTGGTCTCCATGTTAGAACCAGTCCATTGCATCCTCACGAGGATCAAAAGATCGATACAAAATAAACGTTTTTTATGATTTCTTTTTTGTTCTTTTTTTTACTTTTCCTTTTGCAAAGCTTTCATCACAGCACTCGGTGGATATTCACAGTAGACTCTTATATGTATTAGTATAGTATGTATGTTACGTACGTATATGTACCATCTATCTCCATATAATATGTATATAACATGTAAACCGTATCGCTTGTAACTGTCGTTAACCACACGGGAATGTTGAATGTTGCGTTTGTGTGTGCGTGCGCGGCGTGACCCCCTGATGACGTGTTCGGGTTTCAGGCGGCGGGGGCGGGCCCGAGGACGTGTCGTTCACTAGGATCGGCGGGCTGTCGTGGGAGCAGTGGTCGGCGCGCCTGGCGCTGCCGCTGGTGGCCGGGCTGCGCGCGCCGCTGCCCGCGCCCGGCGAGCCCGCCTTCACCTGCCCCGACTGCGGCCGCGTCTACAAGCTCAAGTCCTCGCTGCGCAACCACCAGAAGTGGGAGTGCGGCAAGGAGCCGCAGTTCCAGTGCCCCTACTGCGTCTACCGCGCCAAGCAGAAGATGCACATCGCGCGCCACATGGAGCGCATGCACCGCGAGGTGCACCTCAAGCCCGAGCAGTACATCAAGCAGGACAACGTCGACGCCTGCACCTAGTGCGCGCGCGCCGCCCACCTTAGTCACTATTCAATACTCCGTATCTTTAGGCGAGGCCGATGTCCCACTGCAGACCATCGAGTCTTCGCATTGTTTATTATTGGCGCTTCGTGTCACTAGGACCGTTAGAATGTTTCTATTTTTAATGTTTCTCGTTGACGACTTGAAAATCATGAAGATAGTTATCTAGGACGTGTTAGAGATTCTTTTGAAAAATGTTAGTAAGAAAATTCCCAAGTTTATTCTGATTGTGATAAATGTGATGAAATCTCTTATGTGATAGTGGCATCAGACAGTCACGTTAGATGTAATGCCTTTCCCAAGGTCACAAATAGTGCCTTCGATTGTTACCTACTCAATCCTAATATTTAATACTACACCCAGAAGTGAAACGTATAGATATCATGAATTTAACTCTTGACGAATTACTACTAGTATTGACACTAGTTCCAGTATGTGTGACAGTGGACGGAACTGTTGCATTTATCCATTACTTTAAGGCGCAAGTGATTGTATAGTTACGCTTTTACTTATATATTTTATGTACAGCATTTACTTTATGAACTATCATTCCTGGTTTAATATAGGTTTCGAGATTCAGTAGATTCGTGAAGTACAATTTAATCGGTTAAGAGTGTTACCAGTTGCAGTTACTCTCCAAAATTATCTATCTGTTATTATAACTTATAGCTAACACTGATATTTGCAGTCAGAAGTTCAAATATTATATTTTGCAAATGTGGGTAATTGAGTTAATTTGTGTTTGTTTTCGGGTATCCGTCATGTGAACGCAAGATAAGGTTAAGTTATATACTTGTATATCATAGTTTGTAACGCAAATGATGCTATTTTCGCTTAGGTAGCAAGCTCTAGTTCTTTGCCATAATGCATGTTCCCTTGTATAATTGTAATACTCATTTAAGTTAATTTTTTATTTCAATTATTTTTAGATCTCTTTACATCTTATGCATTTATTTTATCTTTATATTAGGCTTACAAATCGATACTGAAATAGTTGAGTGCAAACGGATGTTGTTCCTTGCGAAGAGTGCCGATTCCTGCATTGTTGTCGGTGTAGTTAGCTGTAGGCTCCCGTAGCTGCTATGACAGATCCGTACACACAAGTGCCTTATCAGAAATGTCAATCCACAAGTAATTCTTATGACACTGCCATTATTTTATAATAATGAAACGAATCATGCACAATCAATTTATTTTGAGAAGTTCAAATTACTCTTCCAGGTAGTTTTAAGTATTTTATATACATTACCATTTAGAAATTGTAAGATTAGATATGGTACATATCATGAAAAATGACACCACAACCTTTTATAATCCAAGTTCTATTACATATACAAAGAAATCAAACTTATTTTTTTTATTGAATCAGGTGGTGTGATTTTCTTGGTATTCTACCGAAATAAGTTATTATCAGTTGGAGTTACCATCATGCAATCAAAATGTAAAGCTCATAAAGTACAACCAATTAAGTCTTGTCAGTATAAAACTAAGTGCCTTCAAAACTTTAGTCATTAGGGTTTAAAATGTTTCCGATTTATTAATTAAAAATTTGGATAAAGCAAACATGAAACACAATATTTCTAGGTTGTGATTTTTAATTACATTCAGTTACCTGATCAATGATCATACAATGTTAAACCGCCTTTAACCGATTCCGAGGAACGGTTTGGACAGTTCTGTTGAAATAACTAACGACGGGGATTGATGCGACGATATGTTATAGTAAACAATTAAGGTACTTGCTGCTTGACAACGCTTGCCAGACCCCTTTGACGACGGCTGCTGTAACGTAGCCGAAACGTCAAGAAGAAAGTACATAATGAAGTACTCAAACATATCGTCACGTTTATCCCAAAAATATTAAGACTCATGTAAACTATTTAATTCTGATGAAACTATTACTGCTGTGATATTTAGTTCCAGTGCAGTTGTTGCTTCCAACGAGGAAATTATTCAGTTTCACTCGATATTTAAGTCATATAATACCGCAACAGTATATTTGCATAAATATAACCAAGTGAATGATGTTATGAACAAACTAGCTATAGTAAGAATTACTGCCTAGAATATTTGTAGTTATGTAGATAGGGTGACACAGTGTAATCTGTCAGAGTTACAGTGATTAAATGCATTTGATTGTATTTTTATAACCTTTTTGTATTTTAATAAAGTTGCTATTCTTGATAAGATTTGTTTTGTTAATTCTTATAAACCGTATTATATAATATTTTTCAACGTGCGTTTTGTGGGTTTGGGTTGGGTGTATAACGGGATCTTGGGATCTTAACACTAGGCAATCTTATCAACATCTATTGATCTCATATGTGTTCATATCCGCATGCCAAACGTGTAACTGTAAACTAACCAATTATTTCGAGACATCTATGTTACAAAAGGGAATATTGGATTGTAAACAAGTTTATTTCATAATGGTTTCCCTTTATAACGGTTGCATGCTACTCAAAATAGATATCAAGAGTAGGTATAGTCATAGATTAAAACCTGTAGATGTTATACAAAGCAAATTAATGGGAGACATGGTGCATTATCCTCTGCTTTATGGTGGCACATTCTTTTACCTATGGTGGCTTGGCTTCACATAGTACGGTGGTAGCTTAGTATTATTTGCACGTATTTATTTTTATTTGCGTTTTAATTTCAGTTGCACAGTTTTACACTCCTTATATATTGGGTTATGCTAATCCCGGTTTGAGCAGCGGTAAGGCCGGGTGGACACTGTATGAGTGCGTGGATTGCGGGAACAAATACAAGCACAAGGGCTCTCTGCAGCGGCACATTAAGTACGAATGCAGGAAGCAGCCGAGCTTCAAGTGTCCCTATTGTGTGTACCGAGCCTACCAGAAGCACAATCTCTTGTTGCACGAACGACATCTGCATAAAGACTTGCCGGAAAAGGTGGACTTCGTGTCGGAATGACCCGCCGCGAACTCTCTTCAATGTCAGTAAACGTTTACATGCTAACTAACATAATTGGTTCGGCCGTCAAATAATTGAAAACTAACATAACTACATACCTACTAACGGAAACTTGTAATTTACTAATTTGGGACTAACAACTCTTAAGTTTCTTTTAACACACTTAACTTGAGCTTGTAGAACCATAAGTAATTTTGTAGAAGCAAGTTACGAAGGTTGATTACTTGGTAAATTAATATTAAGTACATACTTACCTATTGCATAAATACTTGATTTTCTGTTATGTTTTGTCTAACAATGTACGGTCAGCATCAAAAGTAGCTAAAGACATCAGTCATGTTTTCGATTGGACAACCCGTTTAGCGTACGCGCCGATTGCGATGCATGGGTCACGGGTTCAATTCCCGCACCAACAGAATTTTTTGTGGTACCCACGTTGTTTCTGGCCGGGACAATGTATGTGATGTTTCAATTTATCTATACTATTAATCAAGGGGTAATTTGTTATATATTTATGTCAAATTAATATTTGTCCGACTCCGCACCCCTTGAACACTGACTAATAGGCAGTTACTTTGACATGGTACTAAAATGTTAAGCTACTGTTGATGCTGATCGTACATTCTTCGAAGTGTCGAAATAGTTAATCAATATTAACACAATTTAACTGAAAATTAATTTTACCAAGCAATCTAATAGAAATGCTAACCTTTGCGCTTTATTTTTCAAAAAGTGGTGCATGATAAATACTTAACACTGTGGTTATTGGCTGTTCTGTGTCATAGACTTATTTTCAATACGCCAATAACCACTTGAAAAGTCTTTGTAACTATCTAAAGTAAATAATCTGTATTTCTGTTACAGCTGTAACGATTTCAATGAAATATCTATGGACCCCTTACTTAAATGAAGACTCAAGAATCAGAACATGAGACCGGTGATATTTTCAAGTGTAAAAGTTACTCTGCCGGTGTCACTCATCGTTATTAAATAAGTAATATGTACCAAAGATTGCGACGAAACATTGAGTGGTTCGTGAAAAAAAATATTGTAATCTATTTTTTCTAGGCCTGAGGCTAATAAAATATATCTGGCTTGAAGGACAATACTTAAATGACGTAATACGTTTAACGGTGTCTTACTTGTCTGATTAAAATGTTTTTAGAACCTAGATTATGTGGACACGATGATTATGGTCCTTCCAGCTGGATACGCAATAACAAGCGAACCCACAAAATTATGGAAAGTTAAGTTTGCCCCAATCAGGGCATATTAAACCTATAAGAACTAAGTATTTTTCTTTATTAGGTAGTATAGTTTGTGGAGTTTACTTGTTATTGCATAAAATACTTCAATTTACGAGCAAAAAGCAGCTATTTACCAAATTCATACTATGTTTTGAAAACAAACGTTTGCTAACGTTAATATTATATTTATTAAAATCTTAGAGATTAGTCAGAAAGTCGGGCAGCTGTTTTATACATAATTGTACGCAAAGGTCTGCTATCCGTATCTGTAGGCAGTAACAATAATTTAGGACATGTAAGACATCATGTTTTTAGATTATTTTATACTTTTTACACATAGTGCATAGTATTATAATAGATTGTTATATTTTTCTTGTTCTTGTTATTAATGTTTTAGTGTGTGTTCCTTGTTACCAAAGAAATGTTTTACTGTACATTTTTGCCATACATGAAATACGTTTGTATTATGGACACAGTATTCCTGTTAAAGTGTATATTTTTTGCATTTGTTACTGTTATTTAAGTTACCTATAAAGTTCAAATTTAAATCTTGCAATATTTTAAATAAACCAAAGAATCTTCCAGTCGATTCTTAGCCATAATAAGGATTTAGTGCCTTAAAATATATAAATGATACTATAAAAGTATACCAATAAGTAAATTATAACTTATGGATAATATTTGTTAATAAGATTTTTCAATTAAAAGGCAGGTGAGGTTTACTTATTGAGTTAAACTTATCCTGTGTTGAGTGTTTAATGTTATAGGAAATATTTTGTGTAAGGTATTAGTAAATATTGTTACGACTAAAATGTATTAGACCCACCAACGTTATGTTAGTTAAGTTTCTAAACTGTTGGTAGATTAGATTAAAACTAATATTTTATTATCAGCACGAAAAATAGTGTGCTTCAAAAATAAAACTTGTTCAGATAATTATTCAGTATTCATACTAATATTATATTGTTTTGATTTCGTAGCCATACCTACCTGTTTCTTGGCGACACCCCAAGGGGCAGTTAATTTCGGTTACTTTGTTAGTACGTACAGCCACACATCAAAGTTTACAAAACTGTAAATTTTCTTCAATCGACACTAATCTTGCTGTCAAATACATCAGATTGAATATTAATTGAGGAAATTGACAGATTGTGGTAACTTGATGTGTGGCTGTCTGTACTTACATTGTAAATTCGTTTTTTATTGTTTTGTAATATGTTTCAATAAGATTTTCAGTTTTCACAGTTTACGTTTAAGTTAAAAGATGAGTAATATGCTAGTTAAAAAGTTATAATAATTTCAAAAATAATGAAACTTTATATCTAATGTTCTTAGTTAAATATTTTCTGAAATAGATATATTACTTACTGCTGATATTTAAAATTACGATTACCGAATAATGTTAGTATCAGCTTGAAAATAAGTAATAGGTAGTTTACCTAAAAATTTCTAGTGATTGAATTTTTCTCATTCTGTTAATTGTTTTTATTAAAATACATTTAAGTAACAATGTTATTCCAATAGATACATAAACATAATTATGAAATCACCAGAAGATCAGTAATAGTGAGAAAATAGCACAAAATGTTTAATACTTGGTGTACTTTTGTTTTTCAGTGATATGGAGTGTGTTTGGTTTGTTCTTTATTAAACAGGATTATGCATGCGAATAAATGTTCTCGATTTCATAAAAAGTTCGTTTTCTCTGTAAAACATACCTTCTCCAAAAGCAAGAATTTATTTATCATTGAATGAAGAGATGAAAAAGTTGGTTATTATTGTAATTGTACAGCATTAAGGTAGAATATTACTTTTATTTATTTGTATCATAATGGGGGCACAATGTCACGAGATAATACGATCTATCCTCTCAGTGTCATCGTTAGAGAAAGTACCAAGCCAATATAAATATAGAAAGTGCCATACAGAAGCAATATATCCAATACAATATGGTGACCGATGACTCTCAGGGATGGATCGTCACGAATAGCGCCACTCGCCGATATCGAAAGTTTTATAGAGAAACGTAATCTCCTTGTTCCAGGTGAAGTGGATTTCTTTAAATCTATGATGCAAAACATATTGCCAGTAGTGCCAATGAAGACAAAGAATTTCTGGTCACATTACGACATGTCGTACGAATGTGAGAAGTGCAAAAGAAAATACAGGCATAAAAGCACGTACAGAAGACACGTCACGTACGAATGCGGCAAGGAACCAATGTTCCGGTGCCCTTTCCTCGACTGCACATACAAGGCTTATCAGAAAACCCATACGGACGCCCACATAAAGACGAAGCATAAAATAATGGCCTTAGAATATAAACGATGATATTAGACAAAGGAGTATTATATGAAAATGTGATATTAAAATTAATTACTTCTATAATAAAAGTAATGTTTCATTTATCTTCATTTACTCCTATTGTGAATGCCAATAAATAAATACCTGTCGCTGTAAATTCCGTGACTAGGCATGACAGCATAGCCAGTTAATTTGGGAAACAGCTTGAATAAACCCGCCGTCAAAACCGGAAACGGATGTTTACCTGCAATTTTACAAGATTCCTACTTTTTTCCGGACACAGCTGAGAAAACGCAAGTTGGTATCTTTTTTATTTTTATCAAAAAAAAATCGATTATTCTGGGATTTTGATGAGAATGCGAAACATCAAGCCCACTCCACATATATCGTATCGTCGATTCATTAGGGCTACTTATTAAAACTGTTCCAAGCCCGCTCCTTACTTATAATCAAGGCGCGACTATGCCGCAAAGGAAACAAATCGGGGGAATAATCTTATTCGCAGGATTAACAGATGAGAATATCTGCCTGTCGCGTCTTAAAATGACTTAGAGCATCGCGTCGTGCGTGCCACGCACGGCCAAAGGATTTGAGATAAAAAAAGTCAGGATTTTTTCCTCGTAGGCTCTCCATGCCTATGCTTCTGCCTAATAAATGTATTAAAAAATTAACTGACAGTGAAATGTCAATGTCATATTTGACACTTGACGGATAAAATAAATTGATCGAAGTCTGGCGATTATTGCTGAATTTTGAAAAAATGTTACGTGAATTAAACTAAAAACAAGAGTACAAAGTAATATTATCCCCAACATGAATCACCTAGTCCGTATGAACAGATGTTATATAAATACTTTTAGGAATAACTTTATAGTGAGTTCTCCGCCGGCCTCTTTGTTGGCTCCAAAAATAATTGTACAAAATGTAATAAATCGGGGTGCCCACGAGCAGAAGAAGAATATTCGGTCCACCCTTAATTATATGATAGCCCTAGGGGTAATGACCGTAGGTTTAAGTTATGCAGCAGTGCCCTTATACAGAATATTTTGTCAAGTAAGTGGTGTTATCATAATAACCTTATTTTCTTATGAAAATAATAACTGTCAACTTATCTGCATTCAAGTAACTCTGATAATATATAATCCTATCAATGAAGCGTAAAATTGATTGTTATTGCAATGGTACTCTTCTTAATTTGTTTGTCAGCTTGTCACAATAGTTTTAACCTAAAGTGTTTATATCACAAATCTTTGTCCAGGGTGTGAATTAAGCCATGAGCTCAAACTAAATAGGGCAAATTTATGTTATTGCAAAAATTAGTTTCATTTAAAATTCCCCAGGCATACAGCTATGGTGGCACGACGGGGCAGGTGGAGCCTGCAGAGATAGTGAGCAACATGAAAGCTATCAAAACTCGGCCCATCAAGATAAGGTTTAATGCCGATGTGGCTTCATCCATGCAGTGGAACTTCAAGCCTCAGCAACATGACATCACAGTATGTATTACACACCTAATGTCACACCCTTTACCAAGATGAAGATTTAGGGAGATTGCCACTCGGTATTCATATTTCCATTAAAGTTTTTTGAACTCCAAAAAACAGTTAAGTTTTAAAACTTAATTATAACTGGCACATAACTTAGTCTATGATTCCATTTCTAGGTTGTACCTGGCGAAACAGCTCTAGCATTCTACACAGCCCGCAACCCCACACCCAAGCCCGTGACTGGCATCAGCACATACAATGTGATCCCGTTCGAGGCCGGCCAGTACTTCAACAAGATACAGTGCTTCTGTTTTGAGGAACAACAGTTGAATCCTCATGAGCAGGTGACTATTATTTAGTATACATGGTTGAGAAGAAATTTCAGTCAGCATTAATAATAATTACCAGACTTGATGAAAACATCAGTGTTTTTCTACAGTTGTACAGTTGTAGCCCTATTTACTTGCAGTCTTTGTTACGAGTACTGCTGAAGCGATTGTATTTATATTTTAAGTTTCATTGTTGCCCAAGTACCTATATTGAGTTTTTGGATATGGATCAGATCAATTGGCTTAGAAGCATACCCATTTAATAAACAATTAATATAGAAGTATGTAGGTTCTAAGGGTTTTCCAGTTACTTGATAAATAAATTTTTACTTCCAGGTGGACATGCCAGTTTTCTTCTACATTGACCCTGAATTCACAGAGGATCCAAGGATGGAGTATGTTGACGAGATAGTGCTCTCGTACACATTCTTTGAGGCTAAAGAGGGAATGAAATTGCCCGTACCTTCCTATGCGAAATAATGTTAATGGTTATTTATGTCGAAGCATAGTGTTGTAGTTAGTCCCAAGAGAGCATCACCGATGGCAGGGTGGATGTTATGACAATGCATTTGGAAAAACCAACTTATGCATTGTATGTGATGTATTATTTTGTTAAGTTTTCCACATAATATATAAAATGTTATTTTTGACACAAATAACCTATGTTTATTTCATCAAAAGCCTTCTTATATTTCACCTAATTTTATAGATTTATTTTCGTCTAAATAATTTTTCTGACTTTAATTGAAGATATTCATGTCTATTCAATTGAAGTTATTATAATATATTTCCTTATTTTGTTTCTCATTTCATTATTTAAAATTTCATTGGACATTTGGTTTCGGAAATTTCCTCATTTTGTTTGGTGTGGTGGATACTGATATCTAAGTTGTCATTTTCATGTAGACATTCAAGTCATCAAATATATCTTACGAGTGTTCCACATAGGTACACCATCAATAAATGAAAAATAAGTAAATATGGATTTTGTGACTCATTGAGCGCTTATAATTGAATACTATCACAATACCAATAGTGACTTTGCTGCTGTACTCGACCACTCACTCCCACGTTCAGTGAAACTCAAAAATCCTGCGAAAATTTTATTCAGTAGCCAAGTATAATCGAGTTAAGCTTTAATAGCAGCGGTGACGGGGTAGCCCCTGCGCAGCCCCATGCACTGGTCGCGGTCGATGAACAGCGTCGTGGTCTTGTTGCGCAGGTCCGCCTCCAGCCCCGCGCGCACGCCCAGCAGCGTCTGGTGCGTGCCCTCCGCCGTCGCGATCTTGGACCGCAGCGTCTCCATGGTCTCTTGCAGGTCGCACACCTCCTTCACCAGCCTGCGGATGGAGGGTTAGCTGTCATTGTTGTTATCGGTTAACCAGCCTATGTACAGTCGACCACACATAGGCTACCGCAACCTGTCAAATTCCTCAATTGATTTTCAACCGAATGTGTAGGACAGGACAGGACTTCTCTCATCTTGGAGAAGAACGACGGGTGAAAAAATTTAGGGCCTAACGTTCTCCAGACAGATCAGTCCTGTGCCACCCGCATCGAAGGGATTGCCGCGACTTTCACTAGATCGTGGTTCCACCTGGTGGGAGACCTGCCACGGCTGTGGCCTCCACTCGAGGACCTTTCCACCCTAACGGCCGTCTGTTCTCCTCGCCACTTGAGCCTCCCAATTTTTTGAGCTTAGTCTGCGACCTTAGATCTCCTGCGCAAGGAGATTCCGAGCACAGCCCTCTCCATTGCCCTCTGAGTGACTTTGAGCCTTCTTAAACGGCCCGTTGTAAGCGGCCACTTTTCGGTTGTCATCGCTAGCAATACATTTATATATTACAGCCTACATATTATGTTCTCTGACCTGTTCTGCGCCTCGTCGCGGCACTTCTCGAGGTGCGGGCGGTTGGTGCGCGCCTGCAGCCGCGTGTGCGCCACCTTCATGGGCTGCAGCTTGTCCTCGATGGCCTTGTTCAGCAGCTCCAGCGTCTTCTCGATGTCGAAGATCTCCTGCTGAATCTGTCAATGCAAAACTCAAATCAACATCATAACCAGGTTGAGTTCGATGCAGAATGACTTCGGAAGTCAATAAATCATCAACCCCTCTTTCCGTCATTGTCACTCTTTTTTATGATATAGGTGGCAGACGAACCGACGGATCACCTGATGGTAAGCGATTACCGCCGCCCATGACACGAGTGCGCTGCTGCCTTTTAAGCCCCCTTCCCCTGGATTGGGGTTCAAGCTAGATTTTGCTTGTTCTTGAGTCTTGTCTTGCAAACAGTTGTAAATATGACCTTTCTTTTTCTGCTATGGTAAGAAAGGCATTGTATGATGTGGAAAGATCCCTCGATGATGGAGAACCTATCTTTCAACTTCTCATAAGTTGCCACCAACCTTTCCATTTCTATTGATACCTTGAAAGATGTCTCGTAACTACATGGTCCTTCGCGCCGGATGTTACCTTATGCAGATGCAGCTGCAGCTTGTTCTTGATCTCGATGGTCTCGGCCACGCGCCGCGTGAACGCGCTGTTGGTGTTGCTCCATTGGTCCCAGATCTGCGTCGCTGATACATTGATGAGGTTGTCGGTATCTGGAAATACAAGAATCTGCTTAGTAAACAAATGGGTGGAAACTTGTGTGGCGTGGCGACATCGCTTAGAAAAAACTTAATTGCTTTTCCAATGTGATGCCCGAGACCAAATCCAATATAATAAATAGCATTGGCTAGGCGACTAACCATCTTACAGCAGGAACTATCCCATATTTCATACTTACAACTCATCATCAGCAACCTACTGGAGTTCACTGCTGGGAAAAGACCTCTCCTAATGTTCGCTACTCCGATCGATTTTCCTCTTCTAGCATCCAACTGTTGTCAACCATTTTGCGCATATCGTCACTAGATCTGCCTCGAGGGCGTTTCGTTCACCAAGACGTAGTCTCCACTCCAGAACTCGTGTAGGTATTCCAGCGGTCGTCAGTTCGGCGGCTAATATGGTCATGAAACTATATTCTAGCTATGTTAAGAACATGCATGTATGTTACCTGAGAGCATCTGAATGGCCTTGGCGCGCTCGGACTGCGAGCGCTGCAGCGTGGCGGCCGACGCCGCGGCCCAGCGCGCCGTGTCGCACACCGTCGGGTCGTAGCGCTCGATGCCCGCGTAGAATTGCAGACCCTGACCAGATAACTTAAGGTTGATAACTCCGAACTATGGAGCAGGAGGTATGAGGGTTGATCATGGCGGATCTTTAATGGGAACTTTGAAAGTGGCCCCATTCTGTTAGGACGTTTGGGTGATGACGCCTTGACATCCGGTAGTGTGAAAGAACTTTGATTTCTTGCTTTGAAACACAGTTTGTTAAGGCGAGTTTAAAATTCTGAAAGGGCTTTTAGCAGCCCACACTACGAGACGAGGATTTCCTAAGACCTAAAATTAAATGGAATCTTCAGCTAGTCGCAAAATTGTGACTGTATCTTTGCATTAGTCGAGATAACTCAAAGTATACTAACCTTGGAGAAGTTGTTGAGCTGATGGCACATGGAGTCGATACCGAGGGCATATTCCTTGTTGCGCATGTCCGACTCGAGCTCATGCTGCGTCGCGCGGCAGTTCTTGGATTGTGCTCGCACCTGCAACCGACTCCGTGATCGGTTCATCCAATAATTATTTGTAACTAAATATAGAGAAAACAGATAATGGAGAGAAAAATATCTACCTTTTCCAGCATCATCCTGAATTTATCCTGACATTCACGTAAAATGGCGACTTCTTTTAACAAAGACTGCTCTACTGCATCGTGCACTGTTCCAAACCTGAAATGACCATTATAACAACTTTCAGTCAACAGACCCCAACAGAAGTCGAATGATAATTCAAGAGAATGAGATGCAAAACTTTCTAAGTCCCAATATTTCAATTCACTTAGATTGATTGTGATGATGAATTTTGGCCATCTCTCTTTTTGTCGAGAAGTGCTACCACTTACGGTATTACTCGCAACTACTTTTACTTAACCCGGCGAAGAAGGTCTTCAAAATTGAACTTGACACATAATGCAGAGATTTAAATCTATGACATAATGCCTATAAAGTTGTGTTCCCTAGTTTTACAAATGCCTCATGATCTCACCCTGCCTCTTCTCGCGATGGTAGAGGCACTCCTGCACGATGTGGAGCGGCCCCTCGATGCCGGCTATGGCGCGCTCGAGCTGGCGCCGCGTATCGTTCAGCTTCTCGCACGTCGCCACCAGCCTCTCCATTTCTATTGCTACCTTGAAATAGCAAAATACGTTTGAGACTCGAACGGTGTCGATAAGTGGGATACAGGGCCGGATCTACCTACGGGCTGCTTGGGCTGCAGCCCAGGGACCCGGGGTTATAAGGGGCCCCCCAGATTCCCCTAAAACGCTATAGTTCCCGCTACACAGCAATAAGGTCGCCTTTTGTACAATTAATACTTGCTTAGCCCCCAAGTAGTTTCAGCCCAGGGCCCCACAAATTCACGATCCGGCCCTGAGTGGTTAGTATAATTCCATAGGCGTTTGGGTTACCTCATTTCGCCAAAAGGTGGTATCGGTGATACGTTCACCAATCCTTCTGCCAGCGTCTCTTTGACCTTGGGTGCCAATTTCGTCAGTCTCTCTGAAAACAAATATCTGGAGTAAGGTTTTTACTGGCACAGATATTTTATTAGTAGGTAGGTACCCACTTAATAGGATCACTAACATAACATTAGACGACACTTCCATATTTTTTACTAGAATCTAAGAGCACATTTACTTATTCCTGTGTACTTACAATAAATAAAAGAGATTAACAGCTTGCAAGTAATGAAATTCAACTCATAATAAGTAACTACATAAGTGGTTTAGTTCCGTAATTATTGTCTTATTGACCCACTGTCACACTACTTTTGGCTCTCCCCCGTCATTCATCTGAATGGAGACGTGACTTGTCTGTTTACTTATCCTTCTTAAGGGGAAAGCCCTGCTTCCGTATCTGGTCCTACTGGAATGATTTAAACTCCAATTCTCACCTCAACATCCTCATAATATCATTCCTCACGCGCTCCGAGAAGTTCCTCTTCGCATCAGACTCGTTATAATTCTTGATGCTGTTCTGGTTCCACTCGTACTGCGTGTAGCGCGTGTACAGGGCGGCGCGCGCGGCGTGCTCGGGGCTGCGGTCGAAGCCCGTCACCAGGGTTGGGGAAGCGCAGGGGCTCCGCCGCCATGCAGCCGGGGTGTAGCAAGGGTCCACCATAGTGTTGGTTATCGGTTTGGATGGCCTGGGGAAAAAATTGTTGACCTCGATGTGATTTTTTTTTATAGAATATGGGGTAGACGAGCAAGACGTATCACCTGATGTTTAATAGGGGTTGTGTTGTGTTGAATGTTAAGGCGATTACCGTTCGCCCATGAACACCTGCAACACCAGGGGCTTCACAGGCGCGCTGCCGGCCTTTTAGAGAAAGATATGCCCTTTTCTTGAAGGTTTGTAGGTCGTAGTGGTCCGGAAATACCGCAGGTGGCAGTTCGTTCCATATTTGAATAAGAGAAGGTAAAGAAAAATATGGAAATTTAAAAATTGGGAAATATTTCTCCTTACATAGGCGTCACTTCTATCTCCTCGTAGCCCATGATGGGCCTCCACGGGTGCTTCTTGGGCGAGTGGAAGCAGTACCCGACTTGAGGAGGCACGCTCGGCGCCCCCGCTGTCTCCTTCACGGGGCTCCATTGTTGTAATTGCTGTAGGTAAAAGATAAAATAAATTACTTTAAGTTATTAATAAATTATAGTCCCAAATTCAGGTATTTCCTGGTACAGTCAGCCACACATCAGGTTACCTAAAGCTGTCAAATTTCCTCGGTTGATATCCAACCTACAGTGTATGACATAAGATGAAAGGCGATTGAAGAAACTTGACAGTTTTGTATACCTACTTTGATGTGTGGCTGTACGTACCTACATACTATACCCTATGGAAACCAGGAACAGTTTGGTCCTCAGAGAATAGCACAAACACCCAGATCTAACACAAATAATATCTAATCTGTAAACATTTGATTTTTTGTTGGTGTGTGAATCAAACCCACGACCCTTGCGTCTCAACCGGCTCCCACTGCGTTTCATCAGGACGAGGTAAAAATACCCACGTTAAATTTTACTAACAACAATGTAGGTAAGTACTTAAATAGTATCTAGCGGGCAGAGGGAAAATATTACATACCGTGCACATAGAAACTTCCTTAGCCATTTTTAGTTTAAATATTCAAATCTTAATTTTGAAAAATTAAATCCGAGTTAAATGAAAAATCTTGAATTTTCACAAATGTTCAAAACATTTGATTTGAAATGTTGTCAAAGTAAAGAAAAGCCAATATCCGGTTTGGTGTTTCAACTTAGGCTTCCGTTTCCCGGAAATTTGACGACTCTCTGTCAATAAAGCCGTGAAAATACATGATGGCGCCACTTCTGCGTACGTTATAGCCACCATAGGATGTATAATAGGCCGCTCTATTGGTTATAAACTTATAAAACCAAAATAAAACATCGAATCTCGTTAGTTCCTCTTAAATCCGTTTCGCGTTATACAAAAAAATGTAAATAACAAAAGTTTACAGCTTAAATTTATAAATAATTTATTTCAATTGAACGCATTGTAAATTGAGGAAACACAATGGACCAACATTCTAATTCAAACTTTCATTCTGACTGGACTCATGTCATTGTCAAATGTCAATTTGACAAATCAAGTTTCGACGGCCGCTGATGATACACATCTTTACACATTTTATTTCAATTTTTTAATAGTGTTACTGTGTACTCTTCTATTTATGCAGTAATTCTACAAGAGAATAACATGAGTGCTGTTCCTGAAAATGCGCCGCAGCGTAAGTAGCTACAATGATGAAATATAAATACCGTTTTAACATGTTAGTTAAGGTGTCGAGTTTTTTTGCTGATATCTCTGTGTTATGCTTATAGATTGCCCAGGCACGGGAAGCGAAGACGCTGGCAAAGCCTCGGCCTGCGCAGGATGTCCAAACCAGAATATATGTGCCACTGGTAAGCACTATAAACAAGTGTTTTTTATGTTATAAATTACTTATTGCCATGGTAACTTTTCAAGGTTATTTTACTTAATAATTATATTCTGTTATGCTTATTTCACTTTACAAGTTGTTTGCTTATCTTAAATTGTGGTTTCATAGTAAGGTTTTCGTTTTTCTTAACAACTACATGAATTGTTTATCCATTTGCAAACAAACATTCTATGCATCCGGAACAATGTTATCAAAAACTTGTTACTATCAACATCTCAACTCCGTGGCTGGTGGCAACAGTGTTAATCAGATTGCTAACTTGCCTTTTATAGCAATATTTATCCTAATAAGAAAATCTTAAAACCCTATTGCCCTGTTCTGAAAAAAGAACTTTTATCTTATCACTTTGAAGAGCCCTTTGGTGATGCACTTTGACCCACTTTCTTGAGGACGCAATCTTTAATGGTCTAATTACAAATGAGCTTGGAACTTAACAACCCAAGTAAAGTAATTGTGTCCAATAATAATAGGTGCATAGTTATGGTCTTCATGTATATCTTTAATGTATTTGGTTATTGATATGCGACATGTTATTTTTAGGTGCACCAAATGTGCCCGATCCTGCCATAGAGATAATAAAGAACAGGCTGGCCAATGTAAAGCACAAAATCCTGATTCTGTCTGGGAAGGGCGGAGTGGGCAAGAGCACAGTCACTTCACTCCTTGGACATGCGTTGGCTGCCAGAAGTCCAGATATCAATGTAAGTAACAAAACAGGATTTTGACTGTATAACACTTGCTAGACTTTTTTTTTCGAACTTTGGGTACAATTTAGGGATGTGTTGATATGAAATTTTGAATCTAGATAAATATTCATAAGTTGAAATAATAAAATATTGGTTTGAAAAGTTAACAGGTGGTAAGTTAACAAAAAATGCCAGATACACCATTATTCACCCTTATTCAAAATTATTTGAAACTTTTATTGGAATATCGGCTACTGATAGTTTTTTGACATCCCTGCAGCCCTGGTATAAATTAAGTGGAATTTGTTCTAGCTCTTTCTTTCATATATATCAATCAAATGTGAATGGTTGTAAATGTACATTACTTCCTCACAGTTAAACGGCTGAAGCAATTTTGGGTATGGAGTTAGTAAATGAAAATAAATTATTTTGCTTCTGAATGTGAAGAATTGGGATTTTTACTGTTAATACTCTATTTATTTACTGGGCTTCTTTTTGTCTGATTCATATTTATTCAATGTAATGGTTATTTTTTTCCCATAAGTGATAATGCACCAATCATCGGATACATAAAGTTCACAGGAAAATAGGTATGATAAGAAATAATCATAAAAAAATCTATATATTTGAGAGTGTCTGATAAACTTAAACATCACTTTGCTTGTAATAATGGTTCAATAAACAAGCAAGATTATGATGATACAGTGTTAATGTGTTTACACATTTATAACTTCCACGTCATTATAATCATCACTTATTTACATTACTTTATCATCAATCAATAAGTTTCTGTTTGCATTGTGTAAAAAAATAATGGTTGCTGTAAATAGAAAGAAATGATTGTATCATCCTATTTTTGGGCTTAAAAAAGCGTATGGGTTTTACAACTTTAAAACTGATCCTTATATTGTTTGTAAACAAGTCATAAAATATCTTCCAGTCAACCTTGAATGAAGCATTTCTCTTGTTTTAATTGTATGTCCATCACTACAATTCACCCATCCATACTAATATTATAAATGCGAAAGTAACTCTGTCTGTCTGTCTGTCTGTCTGTTACTCTTTCACGCCAAAACTACTCAACGGATTTAAATGAAATTTGGTATACAGATAATCTAGACCCTTAGAAAGAACATAGGCTACTTTTTATTGCGAAAAGGGGGTTGTAAGGGGTTTAAAGGTGGAGTAAGGTTCCGTACCACTGCCCCACGATCCCCTCCCACTTAAGGACGATGAGGGAGAGTCCCAGGAGTTTTAGTCGGTATACCCCCGCCTTCAGCGGGGGGGAGTCCGACATAACCCATCTGTTTACAGACGGATGGGTATGCGTAAGGCATTTCTCCTGGGTCACCAAAAAAAAAAAAAAAGGGGGTAAAGTTACTTTTCCACGCGGACGAAGTCGCGGGCGGCCGCTAGTTAAATTATATAAAATTATTTTTAAAAATACCCTGTTATATCGCGACCTCCTCTCGTACGTGTTTCCGAACTCCATCCCTGCAGCCTACAGCGGTGGGACAACAGCGGGGCCTATCGACCAGGCGGCGCGGCGGCTACGCGCGGAAGATTTCGCAACCTCGGCCCCGGCGCCGCGCCGTCCCGCCCTGGCACCGCGGCATCCATCCCTCACTCTGTATATAGGTCAGGTTTTATAGGGGTTTGTGTCGGAATGTCAAGTTATTGCGACAGGTGTGGATCGTGTATTAACTTATACGTATAGTCGTATGTAATGGATCTTTTGTCTAGTAAAAGGTGGGGTACAATCCATTACCTATACTGCAACAAATTTGGCAGCGTAATCGATCAGAGTAGTGACCATTTGGAGAGGCCTATATCCAAGAGTGGACTGCAACAGGGTGACCTTCATACCCTCATGCAGGTTGTGAATGTATCTTAGCAGCTAGACCACTATGGTTTAGAGTTTTGGATGACTTCAAACATGTTATACATAACAGAGTGAGGGAAGTCTTCTATAATATTCCTGGTTGGTCTATTTAGGTAATAAATATATTGTATTTGTTTTTCAGGTAGGTATTCTAGACGCAGATATCTGCGGTCCGAGCCAGCCCCGGGTCCTGGGCGTGAGTGGAGAACAAGTCCACAATTCTGGATCAGGATGGTCCCCAGTGGTAAGCCTTTTACAAGCCAAAGGGTCTACAAAACCTGCCAACATAATTATCAATGTATATGGTCAGTTAAAAGACCTCCTCAATATTTTTTTCTTGTGTAATGTATATTTGACCACTATATTTATACCCTTTTTTGCAGTATGTCACGGATAATCTATCTTTAATGTCCATCGGCTTCTTATTGGGGAGTCCCGATGATGCTGTCATATGGAGAGGACCCAAAAAGAATGGTAAGAATCTATTTCATTAAAACTGATTTTGTGTCTTATTACTGAATGTGTAAGGTATAAATTTCTGTTTTTCAGGTATGATCAAACAGTTCCTGAGTGAAGTTGACTGGGGAGATTTGGACTATCTCCTTATTGATACACCGCCAGGTACTTTTTATTTAGTGTGAAACAATTTTAAACGATTTTGTAAGGTTCTGTGTAAACCGGAAAGCTACACGTGACTCAAATGGCTACCACCGCCAGGTCCTAGCAAAAGGGATCAATAAAGGGATCTAAAAAAAATAGACCCATAAAGGTTTGGCTTGACGTGGGCGATGGCATGATTATGTCAATAAACTCTCCACAAAGCTTGGGACGCAACGGACCCGGACAAATGCTAAGATAATGATGATACATTTTAAGGGATTTTGTGACTGTTTCTTCTTTGTTTAGGCATTTTTTTTAAATTTAGGTAGTAATTTAGGTAACGTTTTCATTAGAAAAGGTAATATATTGGTAATGATCGCGTGAGTTGCACGCACCCCTCCTACTCCAGTGCAGTGCGCCCCCATCCATCGCGTGACAGATTGAAGACGATGCTTCACTTGATAACTTACAGTTTGCTCTATTTAAAGGCTCATCCATCTACTTATTTGAATTTTGCTAGACTTTAAGGGTAAAGGTTTTAACTGTGGGAGATCCACGCTTCGGCATGAATGGGCCGGCTCGACCGGAGTGATACCGGCAGCGCACTTGTAACTCCACTGGTGTTGCAAGTGTCCATGGGCGCCGGCAATTGCTTACCATCAGGTGATCCGCCTGCTCGCCTGCTATCTATCACATAAAAAAAAAAGATTGGCAGCGAACTTGTATTGCAGGTGTCCATGGGCGGTGGCAATTATTTACCATCAGGTAAATCAGAGTTAGTACATAAGTTAATTTCGATGTGACCAGGAACATCAGACGAGCACCTGTCGGCGGTGCAGTACCTGGCGCGCGCGGGGCTGTCGGGCGCGCTGCTGGTGACGACGCCGCAGGAGGTGGCGCTGCTGGACGTGCGCAAGGAGCTGGCCTTCTGCGCTAAAGTAGGCGTGCGCGTGCTGGGGGTCATTGAGAACATGGCGCTCTTCGTCTGCCCTAACTGCAAGGTAGTATTCATCGTTCACCACCTCGCTCGCACACTGTGACTAAACAGGTGGCTTATAACGAAGACGTCCCGTAACCTGTCACATTCAAACAAAAGCGCGCACAGCGCGAGTGAAAGAGAGGAGAACTCCGTTTCGGTCGTAACGTCCACTTCAAATTAGGCCCTCAGACGGCAAAAAATAAATACTTAATCTTTGATCCTTGTTGTTAACTAACTAAGGCTGATCGTTGAGTTTGGCTGACATAGCCAAAATATCGAATCTTCTTCTCTAAGTGCCATCTTCTAATGAAGGTTGACAGATCATAATGGCGACTTGAACCCTTGACACAGCTGCTCTAAACAGAGAACGGGTGCTTTTATTGTACCACTGGCGCAGATTTCTTAAGCCAAGAAGTTCTTCTTCTTCCTGGGCTTCACTTTCCTTGATCTTGCCTTGTATTATAAGTTGCAATAGATCATACTTCGGCCACGCATTATTTGTCCAACATATTCCAGTTACCTTTTTAATGGCACTTAGAACTTCAACTTTCTTTCCCATTCTTTGCAACACTACTTCATTCCTAACTTTGTCTCTCCAGGAAATCCTTAACATTCTTCTACATATATTTCCACATTACATATGCTTCGATCTTCTAATAGTTCGAATATTAGATAGGAACGCATTATTATTTGAATGTCTTCGACTAATGCGGCAAGCAGTGTCCGGCTAAACTGGTTGGATGGTCCTGGCTTTGTGTATAAGAACTGGTATCCGCAGGCGCGCAGCGAGATCTTCCCGGCGACGACGGGCGGCGCGGCGCAGATGTGCGCGGAGCTGGCGGCGCCGCTGGCCGGCGCGCTGCCGCTGGACCCCGTGCTGGCGCGCTGCTGCGACGACGAAGGGACTTCATACGCGACCTGCCCGACTCGCCCGCCGTGGTAGCGCTCAAGGAGATCGTTGACAGTGAGTATGCTACATGATACAATATACTCTGCGACATGAAACAATAGCAATGACCTTGAGTGCGCAGACACTCATTTTAGTAGAGAGTCTTCTTTTTACAAGTGCGCCAATTGTCACTTTTGTAACGGTCATCGCTATAGTTAGATGCCGCAGACTATACACGTATGCCATCCAACGGATTTTCCACATGCGGTAGCCCCCATTCTCAAAAAAATATGTCAACTGCTGTTCATGCACGTGACTTTGTCATTTTGTATCCATGGGGAGTCGAAAACAATTTTTGAAGAATTTTTGAACAGTTCAGAATGGTTGGTAGTACAAATGGTAGAGTTGTCCTGAGCCTGAGTAAGTGTGCTTACTAAAATTATTATTTTCTTATTTGCAGAAATTGTAAAAGCATGTGAAGAAACTACAAGTTGAACCAACCATCGCAGAGGACGTGTTGACCCGGTCGTTTTAAGTGAGAAATATTTAAAAAGTGGTTATTAACTGTTATGTATGAGTACTTAGTTATAATTTAATAACTTTGAGAATATTTCTCGCATTTATTTTTACACTAGTCACAATATATTGCTGTTTATAAGAGAATTTACTGATAAGTAATAAAATGTTACAATTTATCACAGTTTTAATTTGTTTTCTTTACAAATATATAATATTCTTCATTATCACCATGATATTCTAGAATTCATACGGTGCCTCACATAGTCAGTGCATGTAGCTTCTCCAGGATACCATTTAGCATGACATGGGTGTCACGACATTTTTAACGCACTAGTCCTAGAGATATTGCCCGGGTCCTCTACCGCCTGGGAGCTTTGAGTATACTCAAAGACTGGGAGATTACCCGGACTACTACAATAAACAAAAAAAAACATGACCATTTTCTGCAGTGGCAAGGTAGGTGAGAGGCCAAAAGATTTATACCCAAAATAAAAAAAAAGTAAGTCATACCTTTGCTGTCAAACTTTGACAGCTGAATTTGACAACTTGAAATTAAATAAAAGGTTGTGAAACCGGCGAAAAATTATTTCCGAAGTACTTTTCTTCACTAGATTTTATAAAATCGTGCTGCAATACATTTGTAACTGAACTGTGCAAAAGTTGAGGCATGTTGTTTTCGTGAACTTAGTCACTTTATGTTGCGACATAATCCCAGCGGGTTATGAGGTCTAAAAGTTCAAGATAAGAGTTGAAAATGCCTTCACATCGGACAGAGGACGAAGACAAGCCCTGCAGGGCATGCTCCGACTTTAAGTCTTGGGCTAAGTTACAGAATAAGAACACATTGTCAGCCTCGAACAAACAGGTGAGGTTATGTTGTTTACTATCAGAAGAATATTCTAGGGCTAGATTACATCATATTTCTCATCCATTAATCATGTGAGGAAAGATTGCATCCTATTCACAACAATATCACCTAGAACTCCAGCTATCTATGAACTATAAAATTATTATTTACTTTATATTTCAACAATAATATTATTTTATTTATCTAAAATGAGTTCGACACTGAAAGATACTGTAGATTAACACTACTGAATATTGTAATTATTTTCAGTCTACAGTTAAACCAACAGACTGTCCCCTAGACAAGGAAGAACTTGGTAAATCTACATGGGGGTTCCTACACTCCATGGCTGCGTACTTTCCTGACAAACCCTCGAAAAAGCAATCCGATGATATGGCAAAGTTCTTCAACATTTTTGCACAATTCTACCCCTGTGAACCTTGTGCTTTAGACTTCCAAGAAGAGTAAGTATTATTATCCTAAAAGATTTATTTTATTATGCATTATGCTCTTTCAATTTGACTGAGGTACAGTTAATACTCGGATAACAGTTCATGCTTGTTATAATATAATATAATAAAAATAAGTTTTGCTTATTATATTTACAGCATACATAAACACCCACCAAAGACAAATTCTAGAGATCAACTTGCCAGATGGCTGTGTGACCGGCACAATACAGTTAACATCAAATTAGGGAAACCCATATTTGACTGCAGTAAAGTCCACGAGAGATGGAGAGACGGCTGGCTGGATGGCTCCTGTGATTAACAAAGACCTTTCACAGTATAAGTGATGTACATACACAGAGAAAGCTGAGTATCTTATACCCAATTCTGATTATATACTGAACTAACTTGTCTATTTGGAGTATTAACTTTTAAGCTGTTTTTGTATTTCTCTGAACACTTTACTGAACAACATTTATAACTGTGAAAGTATTTCTAGAATAATATTTAGTAATAAACAATGATTGTGCCTGTTTTAGTTAAAGTTGTAAGTAATGTTTTGTTTGAGTAGTGTGACAACAGGCAGATACTAGTGGGAAGGCCCTTTGTGAGAGTAGCACAGTATTTATTAACTCGACAGATTTTGCCATGTCAATGTTTTTAAAGTATTTTGTATATTCTGTATAGATGATTATCAAAGTGTACATTTGAATTTGTAAAAGTTTTAATAAATGTTACTCTATTGAGGTATTTATTATGGTTTTGCTATTTACCTATACACTGAATTAAAATAACAATCATACTTGTCAAAATTTATTTGTAGAAAATGTTTCAAAAGTACAAATACATTCAGCATCACTTAGATTGTAAATACATTTTAATGGCTAAAGAAGTAGCCTTCTATTCCATACATATTTTATTCCACATAATAAATGTTATTAGAGCAATGGTAGCTCAGTGGTTAAGAACACTCCTTCCATATCTAGACTTGCCTACACTTTTCAAATCTATGTGCATATAGTAAAGTATCAGCCTACATACAGTCCCACTGCAGGGCAAAGGCCTCTATCATAGAAATCAAGTTATCGCTACTATGATGGGATTAGGCTTAATTACCACGCTTGCCTAATGCGGATTGGTGATCACAAACCCGAGCTATGTTCGAAAAATTCGAAACATACTTTTGCATACTATACTTATACATTTAATTTGCATACTTTGTGCATATATTTTCTACTATTAGCTTGCAGGTGAGGGCAAACAAAGAAAACCTGCACATTTCGGATAGTTTCTGTGGTGAATGGGTTGCAAAGGTCAGACAACAGTCACTTCATTGTAATTTACCAGACTCCCCAAATCCTGAATCTTGGTCTCCAAAGCGAAGCTAAAATGAGAGATAGATTATTGAATGACTTTCATGAATTACAGGAAACACTTGAAAATTTTTCAGTCTTAAAACTTCATGTTATTCTTGATTCGTTTGACGAACCATTTTTGGAAACTAATCAACAGTAACACTGACAATAACATCTTACCTAAGTCAAACAAATAATAGATATAATTATTTGTATAATGTAACGCGAAAGTTTCAAATGGTATTTTACTTAAGTCATACTTGAAACAAGCTTAATACAATGAATATTATTACATAAAGATTCAAATAACATAATCAACCAACAAAAAAAATTGTTTGAAACAAATTTTACAATTCAACAATGCATTTAAATATGACCTTACTTCTGCTAACTGTGAGATTATATAACGCTAAGATTATCTCTAACATTCTCATACAATTAATGGAAAATATGCTCCCACAAAGTCTTAATAAAATAATGCTGTTGTCCAACACAGGAACCATGATCAAAACAGATCACTGTTTGGGTTGCTCTCATAAGAACTCCATCTCCCTCTCTATACCAACGAATTTGAGCTGCTCCGTCGGTCCGTATCTGTAAAGAAAAATCATCTTATCAAGTTTTCATGTGTGAGACTTGCTATTCTCGAAAAATCCTTTATGGTGACCAATGACATTCCACCTACAATGGACTTCGCATCTGCGCCTTGTAAACGGAACTTGAAAATTATGCCTAGGCATACTTTTGATTAGTCGTGTGTCAATGATAACTATGGAGTCGCTCTTTTATTAGTTTTTTTCACCCGAGCGAGATTATGGCAGGTTACTAACTAATTTACGATAACTGTTTTTTTTTAGCTTTCCACTACCTACTTCCATGAGATTATGAGAGAGAAGTGGCGCAAGTTAGTTGTAATGGAAGTTTTCAGGTTCCAGTTTTTCCCATTGATATCATTAAAATAAAATTATTACGCACAAAAAAAGTTAATTTTATTTTATTTACCTATACAGGGTGTATCTGTGAACATTTACATCCCTTTAACCACGTGTTCTATCAACCATTCTGACATTTCAACATTTGTTCAACAACTTTTCCAAATTCTTCGAAAAATTTTTGACTCCCCATAAAAAATTACCAAGTCATGTGACCGACTTTGTATGGAAAGATGAAAAATTTTTTATGCAAATTTTCAAAAGTCATAGCACAAATGTTGTTTCAGAATGGTTGGTAGAACACGTGGCTAAAGGGATGTAAACGTTCACAGATACAGCCTGTATACATATAAAAATATAATTAAATTCAAATGAGTGCACGCAAACCTATAAAATACCTATAGTAGATGAAATAAATAATAAGCGTTGCGACTCCGTGTATTCCTTGCTCTGAACTTTTCCGTAAATCACCTTATGCAGCTTCGATTGACACGTAGTTATACATTACTGCTTTAACTGTCAAGATGTTTACACATGCAGGTTTGTAAACAGCAGTGTATGTACACAGATTAGTTGAAGCATAATAAGGTGAAATTTGGAGCATGTGCCATCTTCGCGCTTGGTTATTGTATGGAGCGCTATGTCCATTGTAGGTGGAATGTCATTGATGGTGACAGACTAGCGGCCCATATCACAAAACTAACGAAAAAAAAGATTTCTTGATAAAATTGGAGAAGTTACAATTATGATGTGTATATTTTAATGCTATTACAAAAATGCTGACATTATAGCTATGGAATAGAGCACAAACACGCCCAGTATTAGGTATACTCTGTCAATACAGTTGTGAAATTATTCTTGAGGAACTATTACAGAATTCCATAGTATTATAACTAATGGGGCTACCATGCTTTATGACGAAAGTAGCCTATCGATAGTTGACCTTGAAAAAACAGTCGATAGCGGGACTATTCTATTGAAAAATGTCGACATGCTGAAATAATATCGATAATAACGATCTATAGGAACAATATTACATATTTTTATCAATCTATACTATCGATAGTTTATCGCTCGCAACAACACTAGTGTGTACCTGTAGTCGAAGAACAGCTCCTCGCCGGGCTGGATGGCGCGCTTGGCGAAGATGCCGATGCGGTGGTCGCCGTTCACCATCATGACCTTGGCGTAGCAGTTCGGGTTGATGGAGTGGTTCGCGAACCGGATCTTGTTGCCTTTGCGCGTCGCGTCCACCACGAAGTCTACACAGAATTACCATCACATTCTTTATTAAGGGGCTTCAATGACGAAATTAGCGCCGCCAACGTTGTGTGAATAGTACACAGATTGTGGCGACAATATGAAAATTTTTAAGAAAGTAAATCTCTACTAGATTTAAGTAAATTGGATTTTTCAAGATGCAATACTATTTTCTTTACACGTGACAAGGAACAATAATGTTCATTATTGCTAAAAACGACAACTTTTTAACAACTGTTACATGGCGTTGCTCACATTTATACATATATATGTCGCAGGGATATGATAAAAACGAAAAATACACAGCAAAATATTTTATTGTCATTTCACTGAATCAATATAGGGATTTGCTCAATTCACTAGATTTGTTTAGGGAAATGATAAAATTGTGTTGTTATTTTCACATCCTCCGTGATTTGATCAAATCCCTGGTTTTATCATATCCCCGTGATATATAGATACTATTGGTATGTGACAATACAACTTTTCTGGTACAGTCAACTCCAAAAAATATGTATCACTTTAGGACCTTGTCACACCTTGACTGCGCGGAAACCAATTTTAATAGAAAGTCTTCTTTTTTACAAGTGCGCAAAATAACGGTCATTGCTATTCTTTCGTGCCGCCAGCTATATTATGCTATATCCTTGCTTCCAGGAAAACGCAACGCAA